>BSBM01000885.1:4667500-5382500 GCA_027924585.1 Larix kaempferi
AGAAATACTTTGTGATCAAATTCTTGTGTCTATGATTGAATGTGAGATTTGGTCACTAAATGCTAGTCTTCTCATGCATTGTTAGATCTTTGTTGTGCCTTTCATATTTTTCATGAATCTGTTTTTTATTTGCAGCAGGGAAACCAATTTTGAGAGGGGCGCACTTGCAAAAGGAGCTTGCCTTGCTCTTCTCTCTTGCATCGGGGGTTTTAACAGGGAGTAAATTTGTCCTTGACCATTTACTCATTGTTTATTTTATCTCTCATTTTTTATCACTCATCTATTTGCATTATTGATTGATCTTTCCTCGGCTGTGTAGGTTAGGTGGGACGCACTTGGTTCTTTGGATGTTTCGTGGATGTGGGTACACAAATTCATCATTTGATCTTATTGGGGCTAGTCTTCACCATACGACATTCATCTTCGGGCATCAAGTAAGTGATTTCATTTGATTTTCCTCAGTTCTATTAATCTATCCATTGGTCTAAGCTCAATTTACATTAAAACCCTAACTACATAAATTTATAAAAATTCTATGGGTCTAGTAACTTAGATTTTTGGCGAACCATTTATGGGTTTTTACCTTTAGGCCTATCCCAAAGTGGGTTCACTAGGGAATCACCCTCAGTGGACTCCTTATGCCCATTCCCTAGGCAGTGGTCTTCTATGCCTTACGCCCTCCTTGGTTTGGCTATCTTTCGGGTTGTTTAAAGATCCAATTTCAAGCTTGTGTGTGATAGCACTATCAAACCAATCATCAAGCTGTGCTAGAAATCCCTAAGTTATCCAGATCTACCACCTTGGACCATTTTTCCCAAAATTTAATTCGTGTTTCCCAAGACAGTTAGATTTGATCATTTATCCTAGCACTCAGATCCTAAATCCTTGCTTGAATCCAAATTCATTGTGACTAAAGTGTTTTGGGTTGAAATCTTATCTCTCTTAAGCCTCCATAGGGACTTTATCCCTTATATCTAGGGTAGTTCATCCTTCACCTTATGTATTCTATTGCTTAGTCTATTCTCGTGAGTGGATTAGATCTCTCCTGGCAGGAGTAGATCAAGGTCTCCCCCTTTGCTATCTAGGGATTTGATAGGACAAAGTGAAGAGTGCCTCAGTTGGAATGACAACCAATCTATCTGGGAATTGAGGCCCTCTTAGGTCACCTCTTTAGTTTCCTAGTTCATGTACCATCCTTAATAGGATCACCTAATAGGGGCGACTACAAGTTGCGTGATAATAGAAGCATAGGAACACAATTTGGGAAATGACTAATTACTAGGGGGTCAAAATAAGGGACTTTCAAGGACTAGCAGTGATGGGGGTTGCACATTTTGAAAATATTTTTAGAGAACTATATTAAGTTAATATTGAAGAGATTATTAAAGTCGTTTCCTTATTCCCTAGGTTAGGCAATGATGAGGTCTGCGAGAATCTATTTAGGCCTATTACTAAAGAAGAACTTTTGCACATTCTTGGTTCCTCATTAAAAAGGACAAAATTCCAAGTCTGGATGGATAGACTACAAATTTTTTTAATGAATTTTTTGAACTTGTTGGCGATAATCTCCTACTAGTGGTTGAGGAGGTGAGAGTTAAAGGAAACATTCCTGGGAACATTAATGCAGCCTTCATAGCTTTGATTCCTAAAGCGAACTTCCTGGATTCATTTGATGGATTTAGTCCCATATCCCCATGCAATATCCTATATAAGATCATATCTAAGATCATACCTAAGATCATACTAGTCATATCAAAGCCAATAATTTACATATTTATTTTAGTTGAACAATTTGGTTTCCTAGCGGGAATCAAAATTCAAGAAACAATTGGATGTGCATGAGAAAGCTTACATTCTTTGAAAATTAGTCGTGTTCTAGAAGTTGTCGTCGAACTAGATCTATCAAAGACCTATGATAGAGTCTCTTGGTTATATTTACATTTATTACTCTTACATATTGGCTTTACTCTTCCCCTGGTAAAGTGGATTTTTGGATGTGTGTCTTCAACAAACTTTGTTGTCTTAATTAAAGGATCAACTACTGCCCTTTTCAAAGCATCAAGAGGTCTGATATAGGGGTGCCCATTATCTCCATACATCTTCCTCCTTGTCATAGAAGGGATGAGTAGAGAAATCTCTGAAGCCATAGTCCAAAGGACTTTCCAGGGTCCAAAAATTGGAAGGAATGTCAAATTGTCTCATCTACATTTTGTGGATGATATCCTACTTTTCTACTATGGCACTGAGTGTTATGGGAACACTATCTGGGGTATACTCCAAGTTTACAGTAAGGCAATGGGGATGCTTATTAACAAAGAAAAATATGCACTATATAATTTAAATTTGAATCAAGATAAAGATGTTTTCTTACAAATTTTATTCCCTTTTAACATCTAAGTCTTGAGAATGGCATCAAATACTTGGGTTGTGTTTTAAAACCCAATGGCTATACTAAAAAAGAATGAATGTGGTTGATCAATAATGTTGAAAGGAATATTTCTCTTTGGTGTAACAAATGGATCTCGAGAAGTGGCAGGCCAATATTGGTCAAATCTGTCTTAGAGGAAATTTTGGTATAAAGGCATACCTTGGCCGATATCCCTAAGGGGATCCTCGAAAATATTTGCAAACTACGTTTCAATTTCCTTTAGCAGGGGAGTGCAGAGTACAAAGGTGTTGGTTGTGGAGCCTGATTATATTCCTAATGCATCCAACCCCTAGGTTGTTGCCCTCGATGGAAATTTAAAAAATGCCTTGTAAAATGTTGTAATTTGTAGTAATATGGATTGTTCTTGACTTGGTTAATAATGGGTTTAGTTAGTGGTTTACGGCCCCATGGTTTTGCGTAACTTGTGGTATTTTCCCATGGTTATTATTAAGTCACATATCTAATGATAGAAGTTATGTTAGGTATTTTTTTCCCTAGAAGGAAACCCTCTTTTATGTATGAGGGAATTATATTGCAGTTGTGTATTGTGAAAGATTAGTGTGACTGAGTGAGAGAGACTATCAGAGAGTGAAGAGGAAGTTGCAACTGATGTGTTGTGGGTTGTATCCCTTCATTTTGTTAACCAGTATAATAAAAAGGATTGCTTGTTTCTCTGTGGACGTAGCCCATATTGGGTGAACCATGTATAATGGTGTCTCTCTTTTATTGTGTTCTTATGTGTTTTATTTCCACATTTTATTTATATTATTGCTCTACAATCCTGTTTTCTAACAAAAGGTGTCCATTGGCTTTGTTGGAAAAAATTGTCAAGTCCCAAAGAAAAATGGGGGATTGGATTTGAAGGATACTCACCTATTTGGGTGTACAATGGCAACAAAATCATTGTGGATTGTGCTTACAAAGGATAGTCTCTAGAAAAGGATACTAGTTCATAAGTATATTGAGCCTAACTCTATTATTGATTGGATAAGGAAAAAAAGGAAAGATTTGCATAATGTTTCCAATCAATGGAAGGCCTTAACACTGGCCTTTCCCATACTATGTTTATTTCTGGCTTGGAAGGTAGGGGATGCCACCAATGTTAGATCGGGATCCAGTGCCATTATGGTTGCAATAAGAATGTTCTCCTTCCTGAGTTCTCCTTCCTGAGAATATCATCCCAACACTTGCAAGATTCAGGGAAGGCAACACTCAATCATCTGGAAAAGCCCAAGGAGACTAATCTTTGGAGACAAGGGTGGCAGTCAACTACAGATAAGGGCCTCTCAAACAATTTGTCTCCCAAATGGAACCTCTTCCTTGCTAAACTTCATAAATATCACGCTAGACTATCCGAGGGCGCTAATGATTTGATTTGGGCATATAATATTGTTGCAGGTACTTATACTGCCAAATTAGGATATACTACTATGGTTTTTCTTGATTATGTTGAACATAGGTGGTGATGGAAATTACTTAGGAGAGTCAAAGAACCTTTAAAATCCGTCCTTTTGATGTGGTTGGCTCTCAAGGGCTGTGTTTTGACATGGAACCAGCTACAGAAAAGAGGCAAATTTGGTCACAATATTTGTTTATTATGTAAAGATTGTGATAAGACCAATGAACACCTCTTTCTAGCTTGTCCTTGCATCTCATAGGTTTGACTCAAGTTGGAAGGACTAGCAGGTTCTAAACTGATCTTGCATGGTAATTCTATTGAGGCTCGTCTCTTTAACTTGTTTCGATTAAAGGCCTTGAAGAAGTGGAGGCCATTACCATTCCTAATGCTCTGGGGATTATGGTTTGTGAGAAATAGAATGATTTTTAAAGGCCTCTTTTTTCCAACTTTTCGAACCTCCACTCAGATTTGGTCACTCCTTCCTTAAAAAATATAGATTCAAATAAATCTATCAGGATAATGATGGAAATTTAGATTAATACCTCAATGGCTTAGGCACATTTTGATGGAGCTTGTCAGGGACTGGGCTCAATTGTTGGACTTAGTTTCATATTAAAACTTTCATATCAAAATCAACTCCTATTTAAGGAAAATTTTGGATCGGGCACCAATAATTATGGGGAATTACATGTTCTTTTTTACTTGTTGAAATTCAACGTGGTTTTAAACATTAGGAATTTACAGGTATTCGGTGACTCACTTCTCATTATTAACTTTATGAATGGTGTCTCACAGATTCACAATACTTGTCTTACATGATTGGGTTTATTGTTGAAGCAAGTTTCGGTTCATTTCCAACATATTGGGTACACTCATGTCTACATGGAGCAAAATATGGATGTTGATAAACTTTCAAAGGATGGATTGCTTTTACCAGAGCATAACTTTATTATGGAGGAATATTTGGATGGTTTGTTGTCTAATAGAAGGGTTGCTTCATTGGATGAGTTCTGAACTCATGTTTTAATTTGTTGAATACTTAGTATTTTGGCTTAAGTTGATGGATGATTATAATATGTTGGTTTCAGGGTAACCTATAATTGTATGTTTGTTTAAGAAGTTGGAGGACTGAATTATGTCAATATCATGGCTAGACCATGTGACCTTCTTTTTTTTAGGACTTAATCTCGAACAGAAATAGGCGCAATTATTATTTTTGTGTGTATAGCACCTTCTAATTGTGTTTTTTATTATACTTTAATAAAAAATCTATTTTTTTGTGGAAAAAATAAATGTAATGGGACCTCATTAAATAAGGTCCACCAGGAGTTAGGAGATTAGAGTTATCTTATGATCTATAAATAAGGATGGAGTCCTCCTTACAAGGGGTGTGGAGAAGAATATTGTATGTTGAGCTTAATTCATTAGAAGTTAGCCCCCTCAAAGAGGCAAGTGAACATGATTGATTCATCCCATCAAAATAATCATTTCAATAATAATAAAGTTGGAGCTTATTTAATATCTCTTGTGTTGTTTCTTATGGCGGATATCTCTTGTGTAGGATTTAAATAATTATTAGGTTTATAACACATTGAAATTACAACACAAAATACATGAATGCCTTATTGTTATTAAAATCACAGGAGTCATTATAACCAAAGATAATCAAACTGAGAAGTTCAATGATGATCCTATTATATTGAAGAGAATCTCAAGTTTGGAATCTTATCATTTTCTAAATCAAATAGTCGTCACCACACAATTATGGAAAACTTGAATTAGGGTGGTTTGACCCTTTCACAACAAGATATGTCTTCTCAACATGCCATAATCCACATCATCTCTTATCATTAACCATTAGAATTTCTAGAACAAAGAGTCATGAGAAGGCACTACAAGCCATGACAAAGACATGAAAGATTTTCATTAAAATGCTTTGAGGACAAAGCATTTTGAAGGGATAGGCCATGCAACAAACATAAATATATAAATACTAAAATATCAATCAATCATTAAAATAATAATAATAGTAATAAATGAAGTGACACATCCTAACTAAAGGATGTGACCTAATGAAGGGACACGACCTGTCAACCATTGTGACTAGTCAATACTATAAATACACCATCACATGGAATTGTAATTCATATTATATATTCATTATTCAATTATTAAAGACTTGTCCTTTGTGGATTTTAAGATGTTGTCCTTTTTACATTAGATATTCAGTAAATGAACTTTGTTCATTTCAATTAGGGTTTTTGTCTAGTATTGACCCAATCTCGAACAAGTGCTCTCAGTAAAATAGTCATATATGAAGCTAGCAAGATCCAAATTGAGTACCACCAGTGGTGTTGGAAATAACAAATATCAAGATGTATATGGTGCAAATTTTAGACACAAAACTATGAAATTGGATGGGTGGCATACCGTACAAGTGCGCCCTTTTAATGTGTTCCAAAATTAACAAGTTTTGGGAGGGTTATCCTAACTTTTTCTTGGCACCTCAAAATTTAGTGCAATGTATGACATTGAAGAGAAGACATACCAAACTATTGTAGAACGAAATTTCAGACTTGAAGGTGGAGAAATTTTGGAGTTACATTAGGTGCAAGTTCAGCCATAAGGACAACCCCCAAATCAGGGTTTTTAATGATATTATGACGTAAAATTGCCATAACTTTTGATTGGAAGGTCCAATTGAGGTGAATAAAAAACAATCATAAAGAAAAAATAAAGTAGAATATGTTTATAAAGTTATTTTACAAATTGTGACAAATATCGAAGGTGGAGGAATTAGAATCTAAGGTTTGGTTAGACCCCAAATAAGAACCAATGGCAATAACTAGGTTTAGAGCAGATGGAGATGAAGATGAATTGATCTTATGGAATGGTTGAGTAGGTCAAAGAAAATGATATAACTCATTTTGTGGCAAGTTTTGATTTTCATGGTAAATGATATAACTCCTTTTGTGGCAAGTTTTGATTTTCATGGTGGATCATTTAAGTCGTGGATGAGTCTTGATGAAGATACTAGACTAAACACCACATAGGAATTATATGAAGAATTGTCCTTAAATTAATTGATCAGGGATGTAAAAATGGCTACAATACATAAAAATCAAGATTAATTAAACTAAGAAATCAAGAAGAAGGGTGTTGAGTTGTCCAAGATTTGCACCCTTGATTGAGCACTCATTAAGGAAGTTCATAATTTAAACAAGAAAATATTGGAAAAATGAAAATGGGAAAATGATGAGTCAAGGAGAGCATTGAAAAAGAAATATGAAGAAATCAAAAGGTTGCATAAACATAATCAAGACCCTCTTGATGATGTTAAGAATATAAAAAAAATTCTATAAGAGTTTGAGTCAAAGAATATAGATGAAGACATTATTAAAAAGGTTGAAGAGCATACTACCAAAAGGGTCGAAGAGAAGATTCACAAGAAGGTTGAAGAAGCTCTAAATATTGATGAGGTAAAAATATAACTGCAATCTAGAATTAAAGGACTTAAGCACATGATAGAGGATATCACCATTCAAGTTCAACAAGAGGAGGAATACAAGATTCAAGAAGGTCAATATAAAATACTTGAAGAAGTTGAGTTATAGCTTGAGGACATACATGTCAAATGTGATGTTATTTTCTCAAAGGCCAATATAATCGAATACCAAGCATAGAGGATAGAGCATGTTGATTTCTCTAAAAAGAAGTCTAATCATATGGGTGTGCAAAATGAAGAAAAACCATCAAAGGTGGAAGCATATTGACACCCTCATTACCAAGAAAGTTGTCAATAAAGACAAGAATACTCATGGAACATAGCATCAAAGAACCATTATTCAATGGGATATAATCATACCAACAATATTTTTTTCTAAAGAAGTTACAACAACAACACATGGAATCAAAAGAAAGAAAATCATGTAACAACCAACTATCGAGGATTAAGACCAAAAACATTTGAATTTGGATGGATGGATCACCATCAATAACAATAAGAGAGCAGGTGTTAGTGTCCTACCCTAACCCCTTAAGTATATATATATAAGATGCTATGTATTAAGGCCATCTCTATTAAAGACGGGCCATATAGGAGATGTAGTATGAAAAAAAATCATTTGTAAGAGGGCTTACTAGAAGATTCCTTCTTTAGGAAATATCTAGAAGGTTTCACCTACTAGAACATTCCTTCTCTAGAAAGTACTTAGGAGATTCAATAGAACTATATAAAAAAGTTGAAGTAATGGAATGAAATGCCTTCTGAAGTATTTTGTAATTGGAGCTTGGCTTCATTTGGAGGTTTCCCCCGAAGAGGCAAGCGAGCATAAATTTCATCAATAAAGTAAGGTACATAACATATGGTACCATACCACTTTTCTGAGCCAGCATGCCTCCAATTTTTTTGCAGTATTTTTTGAAGGCTAGAGATGTATTCCAATGTCTTTAAATAACACAAAGATCTACCATTCAATAGGTAAAACTATTTTTAGGGGATCATACACATAGATAATACAATCAATACTTAGTCACATTTGTTGGGCACCATTGTAACCTCTCATTGGTACCCCTTCGAGTAGTACCACATCATACAACACATGTACATAGAAGATCACTTCCACATACCCTCTGGTATATCAAAAGTTCCTTGGGAAACTTGAACCTACTTGTAGATAGTATGATTGACCACCTTGTTGCTATAGTAACATCGAGCACAACACTTGTAACATCCCGAGAAAAGACTACTTTATTGTTTGAATATTATTTTATTTACGTTGTAATAAATTTGACTATGCATGAGGCAAGGGGGCTCGGGAAACACTAATAGTTGAGTGAGTGTTGAGCTGAGAAGCCCTGGAGCACTTCAACTCGAACTAAATGACTGATGTTGAGCTAGAGGCTCTGGAGCATCAAGTGAACTAATGATTATTTTAAATGATGACTTATTATTATTTATTCTTTCAAACTGACTAGAGCAACCACTCAAAGAAAAGCTGAGCATGCAAGAATCTAGATAGATCAGTAGCCTACAACTAAAGTCTAAACTAGGCGATAGGAGAGTAAAAGTCTAAATTAAATAATTAAGATTTAAAATGAATTGTGAGGATTAAAATGAAGGAATATTAATTAAAGATAAAGAAAACTGAATCTACTAGGTGTCAGTTAGATAACTGAGTGACTTTAAACCCAAAATACCTAGATGCCTTGCCCCAAAAAAATATTAGTAGTAGAGAAGGTAACGTTGCATGGACACATTTTCCAAGTGCATTGAAGAGGGTCCAGTGGTGAGTCTAAGCGCTCAACACCAGCGCTGAAACCTGGTGTGTCCAACATAAAGGACTGTCCGGAGAGGACTATATTATCATTGCATGGGAAATGTCATTCAGATGGACTCACACCAAATAGGTTGATAAATGAACCTTGTGGATGCTCTGCTGTAGTAAAAGAGATAGAAAACTACCCTAGGTATGTCTAGGTTCTTATTATGCTCAGCTTGGCTCGGGGGTGACCGGTGGAACGATCCAGGAACGAATTGCGGTCTAAGGTTGAGAGGAACATGGAAGCTCCTCAGTCAGTTAGTCTGCAGTAAATTACTGATAAGTATTTAAATTCAAAGTTCTCTCATTTTTCTTTATTAATGCATATGTTCTTCTTTTTATTTAAAGTTGAGAAAGATTCGTTGACCTGTAGAATGAAGATCGATTATTCTATAGATCCATTATTGTAATCGGTTACCACATATGGGATCATATCAAATCTTGATTGACTAGTTATTGGTTTAAATTAGCATAGATCTGTTGTTTGTATCATAAGAGTTAGGAGATAACCGAGACAGATCTATTGGGATCTGAGTTATTTGTCAATAAAGCCAAATGCAGATATGTGGATTTAACCTCTTTTTAGGTTAGATATAAAATGTTGTGCTAACCCCATGTAACAGGTTGATGCAGGTCGTATAAGGGTAATGCAGGATTCTCTTCCCTTTTCTTTTTGTAATATTATTATTAACTTAGAGATCTCAATTTGACAAGAATGACTTTAGCGAAACGTAATCTTTTTCTATTATTTGTCTCTCATTCCGATTTAAGTTCTCATGATCACTTTGAATGTTTATTTGGCGAAATGCTTAGGTTAAAATACTTATAGTTTAATATTTTATTATAAACGGGGAAATCTCCTTAAAACCCTTATGCGAGGAGAAAAATTGTTTAGAATTTCTGGGCAGTATGCCCTAAACCATCGCATGGGATAGGATAGTTTTAGTTAAACTTCTCCATAAAATAGTTATTAGTAAATATTAACTGTTATATTGCAAAGAAAACGCTGTAAATATCATCATTGAAGTATTCACTATTCAAAACAACACTACATATATAAAACTGAAATATTCGATCTACTTTCAAGAAGCCATATATTGTTTTTAAACTCTTTACAATCACGACTTTTCCCTTATTTAAACCTAGGGCAAAAAGCTATACATTTTTCTCAAGAAACCGATTGTAAGGAACCATGTATAGAGACCACATTTCCTTCATTTAGGGCCACACGTCTTTTTCCTCGTCTAGCTAGGGAGGACATTTCGTACACAGAACTTAAACATAGAAAATACTCTTTTCCCTTACTTAAACACAGAAGAGCAGATAGACATTTAAAATACTAAAGAACACTTTACCCATCGTTTATCTAACTGTTCATTTGAAGGTCGGATTGCCAACGTTTCTTCTCTTAAGACCAGACGATTTAAATTCATAAAACCCTAAGACGAATTCGAGAAGTATTTCCTACTGTATTATAACTCTTATATCCCGATTTTAAACAAGTAGAATTCTCCAGCATTTTATAGGAACAAAGCCCTGACTCATACTACGACCATTTTCACCTAACAAATGAGACTGTAGACAGAACCGCAGACTGAAGTATTTAAGACAGAGATCAAACAATTCAAGGAGAAAAACATACATAGGATTTTCCTTTTCCTATAGAGACCAAGTATTCATCTCAAATGTTTATTTATAGTTAGAGAGAGCCGAAAGAAATCAACCATATTCCTTCCCTAAGTCTTTTCCTTTTAAAAACATAAATCACATAAAAGAAAACGAAGTAATAAGCTATCCTGAACAAGGCCACTTGGGTTCATAGCGTGAAATGCTTACCACAGTCCATATATTTACAAAAAAACAAAACAAGACGATGCAAAACCTTCCAAACATCAAAACCTGCTACAAACGAAGTTTTACTTCTTAAACCACTGGAAATGTTCAAAGAAGTTTTAGGGTAAACATTTCCCCAAACTGGTGTTTAGCCATCAAAAGAAATCTTTAAATGCTGACGAATGGGAAGCTCAACGTGGGCTACTCCTTGTGCCTCCCAAGCCACTCAACATCAATACATTCATTCTCCATTAGAATTACAAATGCAACATTACACCAAATGAGAGTATGCCCTGGGACCCCATACAAAAAAACAAAACAAGACGATGCAAAACCTTCCAAACATCAAAACCTGCTACAAACGAAGTTTTACTTCTTAAACCACTGGAAATGTTCAAAGAAGTTTTAGGGTAAACATTTCCCCAAACTGGTGTTTAGCCATCAAAAGAAATCTTTAAACGCTAGCGAATGGGAAGCTCGGCGTGGGCTACTCCTTGTGCCTCCCAAGCCACTTCAACATCAATACATTCATTCTCCATTTGTATTACAAATGCAACATTACACCAAACGAGAGTATGCCCTGGGACCCCTCCTCCTTTACCTATAATATTACATCCCTAGGTAATTCTTTTATGGCAAGGCTTCCACCCCTTCATAAATCAAAACATAAGAAGGAAAGTATACGTCTAGGCAAACTTAATTAGAACTCTTCCTTGATTTTTGACATATCACAAACATCCGGAAGTAAAAATGTTACAATCATAACTAGAACAATTGAAGAGCTTCAAGGTTCACAACTTTTCCTTGTTAGGATTATTTTAACCACGGGATTATTTCCCGGTTAAACCTTAAGTTAGGTAGACTAATGACCCTTTCAAAAAATTTATTTTTTTTGTTGATTTTGGGGTTATTACAACACTCAAGAAGATTACTCTCTACTACTTGGGTAGTTAGGTAGTATGAATAAGGGCGTGATTGAGCCTCCTTAGTTAGTTCTCTGAGAGATTGGATTGAGTATTACTATTGGACCCTGCAAACATATTAGAGAGTTATAGCACTCGACAATCCCTTGTTATAAGGACCCCAAAAATCCTACCCTCTATCACCAGCCAGTGGTCCCATGGTACACACCCACAACCAGAAAAACATGAAGGAAACCAAGGATCCAATCAAAGAAACCAAGGATCTTGCAACAATGATCACGACCTTACAACAAATAGTTGAACAAATCCACCTCAATCAAACTAATCGACGACAAGTGTTGAACATTCTAACTAAACATGTGGGTCTAGATACCACACTAGAATATCAATCCAAAGATGTTGTTTTCAATGAAGAACAAGGCTCTTACACTCTATTCATTGCCACCCACTCCCCACCTTTATATGATAACAATTCATGACACCGCTTCCCAAAGGTGGACACATGCAAATATGATGGTTTAGATCCCTCGGGTTGGGTTACCCAGACGGAACATTACTTTGCTCTCCATGGCATCGAGGATGTTCTCCACAATCTCAAAGTGGGATTCTTATATCTAGAGTTATAACGTTGCTAGTGGCGGATATGGTACCATAAATCTTATCATTGTTATGTCCCCTAAAGCCAATTCATGAAGATCCTTCATGATGGTTTTGAAAGTGACACTCAGTACCTAGGAAGGTTGACAAAATTATGCCAGAGCGACATAATTTTGGACTATATTATAGCATTTTGTATTAGTAATCTACATAGAGAGTCTATCCAATTCCTTTTATGGGAATGCTTCATCAATGATCTCAAAGAAGAAAATCAAGCACATGTCACTATGCAGTGCTCAACAACATGGTTAGAAGCTTGTGATAGAGCTAGAGAAGCTGAAATGGTGATTTATACCCAACCCAAAAAACCTTCATTTTCTCCTTTCACTGCATCTTCCATGGCTGCTACTTACAACAATTCCAACCCACCACCACTAAGAATCCAAAATTTATCCCTATATGCAATGACCGAATGTCAACTCCTTGGACTTCGCTATAACTGCAATGAAAAACATTTTAGAGGCATAAATGCAAATAATATAAATTATTCCAAATAGATGTATCACCACATGAGCACTCAAAAGACATAACCATGTAGGACACTCAAGAACCAAAAGTGAAGGTTATTGCTTCGCCCTTGTAAGACCCCAATGTGCAAGCTCCTGGGGAGGAACCTCAAACATCACTCCATGTCTTATCAAGTTTCTCCCCATCCCAAACATTGAAGTTGATAGGATACATCAAGCACTGTAAAGTCTTTGTATCAAATGACAACAACAACACCCACAATTTCATTCATGTGACAGTGGCTGAAGAATCCCATTGCTACGTCAAACCTATATCCAATTTCCAAATTATGATAGCAAATGGGGATATGATGAAATGTGGTGGTCATTGTGAGAACTTGAAACTCCAAATGGGTGACTACCATCTTAAAACCCACATGTTCATTATTGACATGGGTGGTTGTGATGTAGTTATCGAGATGAATGGCTAAGGACTTTGGGACCAGTCACCCTGTATTTAGAGGAACTATATTTCAACTTTGATAAGGAAGGGCACACACATCATCTCGAAGGGATTACTTGAGGTTCTTTGAAAATTATCTCCTCCCACCATATGGAGAAGCTATATAAGAAATGTCATTGTTGTATCATTGCCCATTTCAATTCGTTACAAATCGTGGAAGCATCCACATAGGGCATTCACTCTAATTTGTAGTTGGTTCTCTCCAAACATCATCGGGTTTTTGAAATACCCAAGGGTTAACGTCGGATTGTGGGGAGCATGGCCATGGTATTCCACTAATTCCTGAATGCCAACCTCCTAATGTATACCCTTATCGGCACCCTTTTGATCAAAGGAATGAAGTAGAAAATATAATTTAGGACTTATTGGAGGTTAGCATCATTTGTCCCAGTACAAGCCCTTATTCCTTGCCAGTGGTTATGGTATTGAAAAACAAAGGCGCTTAGTGCATGTTTTTGGATTTTTGGGCTCTCAATAAATTAACTATCAAGGATAAATCTCCCATTCCAGTCATTGATGATCTCTTAGATGAGATTCACGGTGCCAAGTTCTTCACTATACTAGTCCTTCGGTTAAGCTACCACCAAATAAGGATGAAACAAACAAACATTCCTAGGACAACTTTCCACACCCATGAAGGTCACTATGAATTCTTTGTCATGCCTTTGGCCTTTACAATGCTCCATCCACCTTTCGAAACCTCATGAACAAGATTTTTCGACCTTTCCTCTACACTTTGGTGTCGGTTTTCTTTGACAATATCTTAATCTACAACAACACATGGGAAGGCCACTTAGAGAAAGTTGATCATGTGTTGCAATTACTCAAGGACCATTAGTTATTTGTGAAGCATTCCAAATGTGCTTTTAGGGTTACCGAGGTTGAATATCTGGGTCACATTGGGAGTCAGGAGGGAGTGTTGGTGGAACCATGGAAAGTGGTGGCTATGCAAGATTTGTCATGCCCCAAAACTCTTAAGAGCTTGCAGGGTTTCCTAGGACTGACCAACTACTACAAAAAGTTTGTGAAAAATTATGGAAAAATTGTAGGTCCCTTAACATCATTGATCAAACAAAATGCATTCGTTTGGAGCGAAGAAGTTAAGTGGGATTAATTTGCATTAAAGGATGCCATGTGCACTACTCTAGTGTTAGCAATGCTTGATTTCACTAAGAATTTTGTCTTAGAATGTGATGCCTCAAGACGAGGTCTTGGAGCAATATTGATGCAAGGAGGACACCCTTTGGCCTTCACTAGTAAGTAGTTATGTGATTGGAATTTGGGAAAATCTACATATGAAAAAGGGATGGCATCCATACTTCATGTAGTTGAGACATGGCAGCCTTATTTAATAGGGAGGTGCTTCTAGATCAAGATCGACCATCATAGTTTAAAATATTTCCTTGAACAACAGTTGTCCTCTCTAGAGCAAAATAAGTGGGTTATTAAAATGTCAAGGTATGATTATGATATTGTATATAAGAAGGGTAGAGAAAATGTGGTGGCTAAGGCATTGTTTAGGAAATATGAATAGGAGGGCTCTCTCTTTGCATTATCCTTACCAATTCCAACCTGGCTCAAGGAAGTGCATAAAGAATGAATGGTGAATGACACCATAACCCAACTTATCCAACGACTTAAGGAATAGCTAAACCCTCCTATAGGGTATACCTAGTTCCAAGATACATTGTGCTATAAAGATCACATTTTCCTGGCACTGAATTCAACCTTAAAACAAACAATCTTATAGGAGTTACATTTTTCACCCTCGGTATGTCACTCAAACTTTCATAAACCCTATGAAAGGATTGAGTGTTCATTGTTTTGGGAAGGCATGAAAACAAACATCCAAAATTTTGTTGAAGCCTTCGACACTTGCCAAAGACACAAGAGCAAAAAAATGAAGTTGCTAGGGGCCTTGCAATCGCTTCCAATTCCAACCCATCTATGGACTAATATTTCTTTGGATTTTATAGTGGGGTTTCCAAGAGATGGTAATAAATCAATCATCATGGTGGTTGTCGATTACCTTTCCATATACGACCATTTTTATGCCTTGTCACATTGTTTTACACCATCATTAGTGGCCCAAGTCTTCATGGATCATATTTTAAACTTACATGGCATGCCCACTTCCATTGTATCCGATCAAGACCTTACCTTCATGAACAACTTTTGGTAGGAGCCATTTAAACTTCAGGGTACTCAATTAAAACTCAGCACGACCTATAATCCCCAAACAAATGATTGAACAAAAGTAGCTAATAAGTGATTGGAAACCTATTTGAGATGCTTCGTGTCAAAAATGCCACACCGATGGGAATAATGGATTCCTCTTATATAATAGTGGTATAATACTGCTTATCATGGATCTACCAAAATGACCCCATATGAAGCAGTATGTGGCCAAAACCCCTTTTCCGCAATTTCCTATTTACCAAGAACATCCAAGGTCCATGTAGTAGATAACACGCTTCACACCCTAGCAACTATTATCAACACTCTTAAGGAAAATTTGGCTATGGCTCAAAATAGAATGAAACAACGAGCATATCAACATCAGTAAGAGAGTTCATTTGCATAATGGGACCAAGTGTTTCTCTGACTTCAACCTTATAAACATACATCACTAAAAAATAAGCTCCACTAAAAACTAGCTCCAAACTTCTCTTGACCTTACAAGATCATGCAACCCATTGGACAGGTGGCCTACAAACTAGCCTTGCTAGATCACTCCAAGATTCACCCAATATTTTGTGTATCTTTCCTATAAAAAGTGTTGGGCTCCGATTTTAAAGTATAGACCGCGTTACCTAAACTTGATGAGGAAGGCTCCATTTGGCTCCAAGCGGAAGCAATATTGGTTACCAAGGAACATCAATTATGCATGCGTACAATCAAAGAAGTCTTGATCCAGTGGAATTGCATGCAACCAGAATATGCCACATGGGAACCAAAAGGGATTTTGAAACAATTTACTCAACTTCAACATTGGGGGCACTATTGTTTTCGAAGGGGCACGACATGTTAGGGTCCTACCCCAACCCCTTAATCACATATATAGGAATCTGATATGTATTGAGACCATGTCTATTAATTAAGGCCCATAAAGTAGATGCATTATGAAAAGCAATAATTTGTAAGAAGGCTTACTAGCAGGTTCCACCTACTAGAAAGTTCCTTCTCTATAAAGTATCTAGGAGGGTAGAATAATATATAAAGAAGTCGAAGTAATGGAATGAGATGTCTTGTGAAGTATTTTGTAGTTAGACATTGGATTCATTTGGAGGTTTCCCTCTCGAAGAGGCAAGTGAACATAAATTCCATCGATAAAGTAAGGTGCATAAGAATAGGAATACAAGAAAATCCTATTACTTGGTTTCGCCACATGTAAAACCTTTAACTACAAAGCTCTGAGGATAATTTTTTTTGAAGGGGGGTACTATGGTATGACCTCAAGGGGGAATATATGGAGTTAAATGTATATGTAATGGGGTAAATGTATATGCAATAGGGGTTAGATTAATAAAGGGCCCACATGTGAAATGAACAATAATAACTATATATATAGGTAAAAATAATCATTATGGAGACATGAACATATGATTGGGATAAATGAATGTATTGAGGTTATTTGGAGGACGTTCCCTATTCTATATGCACCTCATCTCTATTATCTGTTTGGGAGTTGTGCTCCACATTCACCACTTGTGTACATTGTGTATACTTGTGTACTTTAGTTTATCATGTTATTTAAATGATTTGAACATAATAGATATGGTTGATTCAATGGCTATTATGTAGTATATCACTCATGTATTAAGTAACATAACATGTTCCCTGGTTGATTTTGGTCTTGGTATGTAGAGGTATGATTTTCTTGTACTTAAATTTGTATGCACCTAGCAAAACACAATCAATGATGCTCTTAATATGCAAAGGTCATGACTTTTCTACACTCTTTTGGACTGGATACTCACAATCTTCCATCAACTATCATCTTTATCATTGATCCCAAGGTATCTAAAATAATTGTCCATAGAGCAATTATGTAGGAGGTTTGTAGTTGATCTATAAATTAAATTCCATAGAAAATCCATGCTAAAAAAAATCATCAATATCATTGTACTAGCCCTTACATCAAGAATGATTCTATTATCAATCCAAGCGATATTTCTAACCAACTCTCTTCTAGCCTCCACTCTCATCTTGGGTTGCTCAATGTCCATTTTCACTAGTGAATGTTCGTCACTAACCATAACATACCTCATGACAAATATATATGTAATATATGCAACATAAAGCTCGACTTAGAAGAACACCTCATTTTCTCATGTTTAGTGTACTATGAGATCTATGATAGTTCCTAAAGAAGTTACATGCCCACTAACCCAACTACATTTGGGACCTCTTGTCTTAGCACCCTATTATTTAGGCAAAGTAGAAGAGACACCCAAATCCTGATAGCTTTCAAAGGAATACAAGACGTTGGATTTTGTTTATAACCCATAGCACATGGTAAACTTTGTTTATCATGCAAATTCACTGCGATATATCGCTCATTTCTTCTCTACCTCAAATGTTAAAAGAGGCTAATCTTTCCATGTTTCCTTACAGATATTTGGCCAAGTGAAATGTTATATTTTCGTATCTAACCCTTCTTATTGGTCCTTGCGTCTCAAGCTGCAAGGACTCTATGAATTGGATTGCCACAATTTCAATTTGTCTATTAAAAAATGAAAGCAACTTTTAAGAATATATTCTAAGTTTTTATTGCAATGTATGATTAACACTTTTCATGGGAAAAACAATATACAAAGATCGTTTTCCTAGACAATCACCAAGTTTGTCTTCTTATTTGGCCTCATTTTGAGATAGGGTGCCTATTGTTCCTAAAAATCTTAGGTTAAAGTTTAGATTATTTAGTACATCTTTATGAAACCAAGTAATGCTGGATAATTTATGGCATTACTTCTAACATTAAATGTTATGTAATTTGCTTACAATGGTATATTGTCGTTGTTGCACTGCCTTGTAGCTACTATGTGGCAGCTATGTTTGTCACAACTATG
Organism: Larix kaempferi; assembly: GCA_027924585.1. Lineage (NCBI taxonomy): Eukaryota > Viridiplantae > Streptophyta > Pinopsida > Pinales > Pinaceae > Larix > Larix kaempferi. The sequence goes on from BSBM01000885.1 coordinate 4,686,103, forward strand.
AGATGCACTCACAACACCTATCTTGAAGTTGCTACATAACATCACTACATGCACTCATAACATATATCTTGAGGCCGCCACATAACAATGCTACATGCACTTATGATATGTATCTTGAGACTAGCAAAAATAATAACACATATATTGATAGGCTCGTTTTCTTATGCGTTATGGAAGACTACTAAAAACCAAATCTTTAAGCATTGATAAAGAGGTCTCACATGTTGATTAGATGCCATTGTTCACATTTATCCTTCGCAAACGAACTGGCCTGAGGAAGATCAAATGAATCCTTCTCTTCAACCTCAAATCTTTCAAGCGACTTAGAAGCATCCTCATAATCCTTAATTCAATAATCGTGCATTACTCTCTTTCCGATGGAGTTAGAAGAGTTGCACTTGCCATTAAGCATTGGTCACCCACTAAGCAGTTGATAAGGCTAGCAATTTGTGCTGAAGATCAATTCGGGCTTTTGTTCGTGAATGAAAGCTTGGTTGGATATTTAAGCTTCTATTCTTGAATGGAACCTTGGTTGGGCACTCCCTTTAGTGCTTGAGATTCAAAAGAGCTTGAGCTAAGGCACAATGAAAAAGGTCTTGTTTATATGTAATTTAAAGTGAAACTAGAGAGAGGGTAGAGTTGACCTTATTTCCAGACTCCTACGTTGAAATGCTTGAGAGTTGAGCTTCTCATCAATTTCATAGTTTTGGCCTTGTATTCCTTCTTCATTTTATACATGTTCATATGGTAAAGAGTGTTATAAGAGCTAAAGCCTCTATGCACTGAATTGTTCCATATTTATAATAAACCACAACGGTTGCATTCCTTAATTGCATATGTTTGAGAGGCTTTTCCCCTCGGCTTACAAGCATGTCTTAAGTAAGTACCCATCATCTTCTTTTCAGTATTTCATTGTACAATGTTTAGAAAACACCAAATTTCAGCCAAGGCTTATTTAGTAATGCGTACTTTGATCTTCTGGATGGAATAAAATCCTCGAGTTTGTATGCATGTTTATGACAATTGGCAATTAAATTTTCTTCTATTATTATTTGTACACCATTGTTTCCTAGTCCATTTGTGCTTTTTCTCATTTATGCTTCAGTTTATGCCTAATCATTTCATTGATATAGCATAATAGAAATGAACCCTAAGTACCCTCTATGCAACCTACTAAACTCAAATCTTACGCAACAATTAATGGTGGTGTACTACATCCAAAATGTGGCACATCCAACAATGACATGATCCTTAATTATACAATTTTGTTGCATAGGCCTTCAACTCTACCTTCTTCTTACCATTCTCTAGTGCTTTAATCTCTGCATAATACTCAAATTGTAGCTTAGGAAACTGAGTATCATCTTGCAAGTCAAAATCAACAAACCCTATATATTCAACTTCCCCAATCAATGGTTCCATAATGTTTACCGTTTCATGTACTTCGACCATGGGCATATTGGCTTCTTTGTGTGCATTCTGCTTCGAATGGGCCTTGTGTTAGAAAAACAGGATCACAGAGCAATAACAATAAACAAGATGCAAGTATAAAACACATTAATACATTGCAAGAGAAACACCAATATAATGTGGTTCACCCAAGATGGGCTACGTCCACACAGAAATCGCCAATCCTTATTACTATACCATCCAACAAATGAAAGGATACAACCTGCAACACATCCGCTACAACTTCCTCTTCACCCTCTCATAGTCTCTCTCACAACACAGTACAATACCATACATTACACATCTGTATTACAATGTCTTCCTTTTAAAGGGGAATTACCATGGGAAAACACCACGGGTTTCCCAATACCATGCGCCCGTAAAATGTTGGCCAACAAAACAACCCCAAAAATTTATTTCAGTGGGCGGAGCCCCCCCACACACCCCCGCTAGTGTACAGTCCACCTGCACAACATATAAAAGTATGGGGTACAAACATGGTTGAACAACAAAATCTCTCAATTAGGAATATCAGGATCCACAACCAACAATCTCCCACTTGGAGATTAATCACAACAAATCCACCGCTACTGCACTTGCTGGACTATGCTCTGAACCTTGGACCTGGCAAATTTCTCATATTCACCTTCATGATTAAAGGCCAACTAAAACTGAGTAGGAACTCAGTTTCTCTTTGGTTACTACCTTTGTCAACATGTCTGCAAGATTTTGGCTAGTATGTATATTTTCCAACTTCAACTGTTTATCTTCCATAACAAACCATATGAAATGGTACTTGAGTTGTATATGTTTAGTCTTAGAATGGAAGGATGAGTTCTTTGAAAGATGAATGGCACTCCGGTTGTCACTATACAACCTTATATCCTCCCGCTTATTACCTAGTTCCTCCATGAACCTCTGTAACCAAATCATCTCTTTACTAGCCTTTGTAGCAGCAACATACTCCGCTTCCATTGTTGAAAGTGCAACAACCTTTTGCAGTTTTGAAATACAACTTACTACTATTCCACCTACATTAAAAAACATACCCTGTGGTGCTCCTCCTACTATCTTTATCACCTGCCATATATGCATCAACATATCCTTGTAGCACAATGTCTGAACCTCCAAAACATAATGCATGATTGGTAGTACCTCTCAAATATTTGAGAATCCAATGTATTGGATTCCAATGTTCTTTACCTGGATTGTTCATATACCTGCTCACAACTCCCATTGCATGTGCAATATCTGGTCTTGTGCACACCATGACATACATCAAGCTGCCAATTGTTGATCAATAGGGAACCTTGGACATGTTGTCTATCTCTTCTTATGTCCTGGGACACATCTTCTTGCTTAGTTTGAAATGGCTGGCCAAAGGTGTACTAACTGGTTTTTCATTCTACATTCTAAACCTCTCCAACTCATTTTCTATGTACTCACCCCAAGACAATATCAATTTGCGATTTTTCCCTTCTCTTGTTATTCTCATACCAAGGATTTGCTTTGCAGCACCCAAATCCTTCATCGCAAATGAATTAGCCAACTTCCTTTTGAACACATTTATATACTGCATGTTAGACCCTGCAACAAGCATGTCATCCACATACAATAACAAGATAATATATTTTCCATTATCTAGCCTTTTGAAATAAACATAGTGGTCAGAATGACATCTACTATAACCTTGTTCTGTCATAAACTTGTCAAATTTTAAATACCACTTCTTTGGAGCTTGTTTCATGCCATACAAGCTCTTCTTCAACCTGTATACTAAATTCTCCTTCCCTTTGACCTCATACCCTTGTGGCTGCTACATATAAATCTCTTCCTCCAAATCCCCATGGAGAAATGTTGTTTTTACATCTAACTGTTCAAGATGCAAATCTTCTATCATCATTAGACTTAAAATAGTCCTAACTAAAGTCATTTTAACAACAGGAGAAAATATTTTATCAAAATTTATACCTTTCTTTTGCGCAAACCGCTTTACAATAAGTTTGTTCTTGTACCGCTTCTTTCCTCCATCTTCTTCCTTCAACCTATAAACCCATTTATTCTACAATGCTCTTTTACCTGCAGGCAACTGAACCAAATCCTAAGTTTGTTTTCTTACCAATGAGTCAATCTCCTCATTCATGCCTTGCTCCCACTTCTTTCTAGTTTTCACCTGCAATATTTCTTCTTCATAACATTCTGGTTCACTAGAGTCAATCATCAATAAATAAAATAGTGAAGGAGAGTACTGTTCAGGGGGTCTACTTAACCTGATAGATCTCCTAACACTTGTAGGAGTTTGAGGTACCTGCTGCTGTTCTTGATTTTTCAGCACCTTTGGAACTTCATTTTCTTTGATTTCATCAAACACTATGTACTCTGTGTTTTCCTTTTCCTATCTCTTTCCCTGCAACTGATCTTTATACACGACCTTTTCATTGAATACCACATCTCTACTCCAAATGATTTTGTTATTTTTACAATCCCATAAGCGATAACCGAAATCATCAACCCCATATCGAATAAAGGTACATTTCTTGGATTTAACCTCAAAATTTGTTCTATTTCCTTTATCAATATGGACAAATGCTTCACAACCAAAAGTTCTCAGAAATGAGTAGTTTACCTTTTTCCTTATCCATGCCTCCTATGGAATCCCACCATCGAAAGCACTTGAAGGCCCTTTGTTTATTAAGTAAACATCAGTATCTACAACATCTACCCAAAACTGTAGGGACAACCTGCATGCAATCTCATACACCTTGCACGCTCCAAAATTGTTCTGTTCATCCTTTATGACACACCATTTTCTTGTGGTGTTCCTGGGACTGTTTTTCTCTACGAATCCCATGGTATGAACAATAACTATCAGACTCCTTGCCGCAATATTCGCCTCCATTATCATATCTGAGACATTTCAACCTTTTTCCTATCTCATTCTCAACCAAACTTTCCACTTCTTAAAAGTAACAAACACATCATATGTCTGTCTAATGTAATAAACCCAAGTTTTTCTAGTTGCATCATCAATAAAAGTAACATAATAACGAGATCCACCAAGATATTGTACTTGATTCGATCCCCATACATCTGTATGCACAAGCTCTAACTTTTCACTCTTCTTATGTTTCCCAACCCTGAGGAATATGACTCTCTTCTATTTTCCATAAGCACAATTCTCACAGAATTCCAAACTTACCTGCTTCAGATCTGGAAGCAACTTCCTTGAGTGGAGAATCTGCATCCCCTTCTCACTCATGTGGACAAGCCTATGATGCCACAATGTTGTATATGTTCTTGTGGAAGCTAAAGAGATATAATAGTCAGTGTTATGAGGACATAAATACAACGTACCTATCTTGTCTCCTTTTGATATCACCATCGATCCTTTAGTGATCTTCCACCATGTTTCTTCAAATGTATATAAACATCCGCCATCTCCCAACTGCCCCGTTGAGATCAGATTTCTTTTCGTAGCAGGAATATGCCTTACATCTTTCAACAACCATTCACATCCATTCTTTAACTTTATTTGTACCTTAACCATTCCAACAATTTTACATGGTTTATCATCACCCAATAAAACATGTCCAAAATCACTTTGAACATAATCATAAAGAAATTTCTAATGGGGTGTAGCATGACATGAAGCCCTTGAATCTACTACCCAGTAATCACTAGTATTGTTTAATGCAAGAATCAAAGCATCTTGTAACACATCACCTATTACATTTGCTTCCTAAGTAGTCTCCTACTGTCCATCTCCTTTCTTCTTTAGAGGTATGTAGTCTTTCTTCGGGTATTATTTCTTTACACAGTTCCAACACTCTATCCTTCTCAGCCCGGACTTGGATCTGCCCTTCCTAGACTTGCTGTGATTACTTGGGCTCTTTCCTCTCTCCCTTTGTCTCCCCTGCTCTCCATAGTCAACACATTACTTGATGTCTCACTTGTGATTTTTCTTCACATTTCCTCGCTAAGGATAACACCAACAACATAATCAAATAAGTGTATGAACCATAGACATAGTTACTTACAATCATGACCAATCCATTCCAGCTTTCTGGCAATGAGCACAAGAGTAGAAGAGCCCTAACCTCATCATCAAAGTTCACTTTTACAAAACTTAGTGGATATGTAATTGTATTAAATTCATTTAAATGATCAACAATAGATCCACCTTCTGATATCTTCATATTAAATAAATGCTTCCTTAGAAATACCTTGTTGGAGGTCGAGGGTTTTTCATTACCTAATGTGCTCATCAGACCCTTTGTTGTCTTTTCTTTTGAGATATTGAAAGCCACCAACGAAGCCAGACACAACCGTATTGTTCCTAGTGCCTTTCTATCAATAACCTCCCATTCTCCATCCTTCATAGTCATCGACTGTTTTTCTTTTCCACCCAATGGTAGGAATAGATCCTTCTGATATAGATAGTTCTCCATTTGCATCTTCCATAACTGGTAGTTTTGGACGTTAAATTTATTGATCTTAAACTTTCCTTTTTCTGCCATTGCTCCCACTCGAACCAAGCACCCTTCTTTCATGCAAGTTTATTTGCCAAATAGACCTTTGACTCTAACACCAATTGTTAGAAAAACAAGATGTTAAAGCAATAACAATAAATAAGATGCAAATATAAAACAGATTAACACATTACAAGAGAGACACCAATATAACATGGTTCACCCAAGATGGGCTACGTCCACACAGAATTTGCTAGTCATTATTATGCCATCCAACAAATGAAGGGATACAACCTGCAACACATCTGCTGCAACTTCCTCTTTACTCTCTCACAGTCTCTCTCATAGTACAATACAATACCATACATTACACAATTGTATTACAATGTCTCCCTTTTAAAGGAGAATTACCATGGGAAGATACCACGGGCTACCCAATACCATGGTCCCATAAACTGTTGGCCAACAAAACAACCAAAAAATTTCTTTCAGGAGATTTACCCCCGAATCCCCTTTCTCGGGGGTGCTGTCCCCGGACCCCTTGGCCAAGGGGGATGGTCCCCCCTGGACCCCTACGGGGAGGGAAAATCCCCCCCCTTTGGGATGAGTGTACAATCCACTTGCACAACATATAAAAAACCAAGGTACAGACACGACTGAACAACAACATCTCAGAATTAGGAAGATTAGGCTCCACAAACAACACCATGGGATCGGATGAAATCGCCATCACATGCACTGCTCAAACAGTATGCCTGTGTTGCTGTAGCCCTCGACAAAGCTCTAGTGCAAGTTCAAACAAACATAATGGCCGTTGACTCAACCATTTGGTTCATCTCCAGAATCCAAGCTTAATATTGAAATTTAATTGACTTTATTCTTGATAAGTATGAGTAGCTCACTTGGAGCATCTTCCCTCTCTGTCTCAACATCCCTTTGCTTTGTGAAAAATCCAACACAATTAGTAGAGGAAACAATTTAAGCACCAACAATAGCAGAGATAGTAGCGTATATGGATTCAACATAAGTAATTCAATCTCTAGAGCAAGTCCTAGAAGCATAGACAATAGACCAAGTATCAATGACTCAAGAAACCACATGACACATTAACACTTTGCTTAGAGTCACATGCACTAAGCACTTGTTACCATTTGTTCACATAACATATCCATGTGTTTGTAAGTTGTGTTACCATGCAAAAAATGATGGTATGGATTGACACATGTATGCATGTAGATGTGTGTTCACATATTTGACCTATTTGTATTAGCTATTGATTCAAAGGGACGACTAGCATGGACTTGTCGAAGAATGAGACTGAATGGGGAGCAAGGGACATTTATTTCAATATAAGAGTTGCCTAATTCTTTCTGTCATTAACATAGGTGAATTGGAATCCATGTGGCGATGGGTGGGACATCGAATGCAAACAAACACAACCCATTATGAGCTAAATACCTACATCCAATCTTGTTGTGATTGAAGGACATAGGGCTCACCTGCCAAAAGGAAGGCGAGAATGTGTACTTTGAAAACTCCCTTGTCATGACTCATATCTCAGTTGCTTGTGCTTAGCAACTTGCTTGTTTGCCTATCGAAACCTTATCGCGTTACACCTAGCCGAGATGTGATGCCATAACATACTCCATTATTTATTTTTAGTTTTTCCACCTTTAAGATGCTAAGCTATATCCATACCCCACTGGCTCTTATATAGCAGAAAACTCACAAACTATCTTGATTAGACACTCTCACGATTAGTTGTCAAACTTCTTCTCACTATGCAACCATCCTTGTTTTTTAATGCTTTCTTTGCTCCAAATCCCTTTGGCTAAATCTCTCATTTTCCTTTATGAATAAATTAAGAATGTATTTCTCTTTTCCGATCTTCTTTCCCAATCTTATAATTGACTCATCTTTATGAAAAAAAAAGTGTTTCTCTTTTCCTATCTTCTTTGAATCTCTCTTTTATGAATAGATTATTAAGAATGTGTTTCTCTTTTCGTATCTTCTTTCCCAATCTTATAGTTGACTAAATCTCTCTCTTTCCTTTATGAATAAATTCAGAATGCGTTTCTCTTTTCCTATCTTCTTTCCCAATCTTATAAACAAAATTTGGTCCCTTGTGAAACCGAGTCGGCGCACACAAGCGTGGGCTAAATTAATTGCAGAGAAAACCTACAGTTAAAATAGCGCGAATCCCCCTATTTTGGAGGGGAAACTGACTTCTATGTATTTGGGTGGCTAACTTCAACGTCGTGCGCATTTGATGGATTCACGGAATGAGAATCTCGATATCAGCAGAATGGATGGAGTTGATGAGCCAAGGGAGAAGGAAGTCGCGGCGTCGGAGAATTTGGCGGAAAGGAATGGCGACATGGAGAGAAAGATGGAAGGTTCAAACTCTCGTCCTTCAATAGCCATGGATGTGGATGATGGTAGCGAGTTCTTCCTTTGTGTAATATGCCTGTAAGTTCGTTCCCCATATTAATCGATAAGGTTATAGCGTCTTTTTTCTTTTCTTTTCTGTTTTCTTCAGGTTGTCGATCTGAAAAAATGATCTTCAGGGCCCGAGGCTTGCCCGTTCTGAGGCAATTTGTCTGTCAAATACGGTCATAAATTCTCCCTGGCCGTCAAGAATGTTCAATACAATTGCAGAAACGGTGGACATAATGGCCAAAACTGTCCAATTCCTAATCCCTACCCTGTAACATTGGTCAATGCTTATGCAACAAAATACTCATTAACCGGTCAATATGTCACTCGCAGCAATTGATCTGGATGGAGAGGAAGATAACAGTTGTTCTCTCCACCCACTACCTACCGACTAGACTCAGTTGACATGTTAAATATATATAGAGCCTTGTAAGTGAAGGTGTGTCAAGATGCATTATGTTGAATGACATACAAAATACAACCCAATGATTTAATATTCGTTATTGAGATTAAAATTTAAAACTACAATCAGTGCTACTTGGAAGCTTCGCGAAGACACATATCTGAATTTGAAGAGGAGAAGTCAAAATTCTAGAATGAATAAAAGAAATACAGCTGCTTTTTGCTCTGTTACCTAATGGAGATTTTGAAACCTGCTAATTGTGAAAGATAATCAGAGCCTTTTCCTTGTCCTTGGAGGAGATCTTTCTCCAAAGAGATGACCGCCAGCTCGCCTAGCCCACAAATCTGAGAATGCTTAACCCAAGAGCGGAAATTCTACAGAGATTCATGCCAGATTGAGCTCCTCCACCCTCTATATATACATACACCTTGGAAGTTAGTGGTTCATATACCCATTAAAGACTTCCCTTTTAGAAGAGTATTGCTTATGGCAACTTATAAATAATGATTAATTTTCAGTTTTCACATTAAGACACTGTAATGAAGGAACCCTAAGGAAGAGGCCATATCCGTGTAATTGCTTTTGGCAATTTAAAAATAAGGATAAACTTTGAGTTTCCACATTAAGACTCTGATGAAGGAAACAATTCATGTTTATTTGCCCCATCGTACCCTCCCCAGACTCCAACATCGTTTTCCTTGTTCACAATTGTGTACATTAAAGCACATCTCAAGCACCAGTAGCTCCTACCTCTTAAGATGCATTGTTCCATAGTGGCAAGTTAGTGAAGAATATCGCTAAAAGGTATTATTATCTTGGCACAAGGAGTCATGTATTGGGGGATTCTTCCACCTTTGTTTTTTTGCTAGTAAAATAGACAAATTGTATTAAATATACAAAATATTACATGCTGAGAAAAGCAGGGTTAGGACTCCCACTCTAGAAAGCGAGTCTGTTTTTTTCAGATTCTCTAAACCGAGAATTCCAACTTTCAACTGTTTTTACAAGAACTGAAGGTTCTACTTGCTAAAGTTTCCAAACAACAGATTGACAAAACTTATCAGCTTGCTTTTGATCTGTTTTGTCATCCCGAGTCCTGACATTTAAAAAATGGTGGCCCTCTTATATCCCAGCCTCTCAACCCAGGAGCGATAAATGCACCATGGCATCAAATTGGTTGGAGTATACCAACTTTTTAAAAGTAGTATCTCTCATTATTCATATCCCAAATTTAAGACTAGCAATTGCTCCAGAAGGTGCAAAGGAATGCCAAAAGGAAAAACAGACGGAAAGTAAAGTAGATGTGATGAAGTGAAAAAGAGAGCAGCAAAATAGACGTCCAGAAGAGCTTCCTCTTCATCATCAAAATGTTTAGTTTCATTTGCTAAAGCATTATGGAAAATACAAAAGAAACAACTTAAATTGAAGTGAATTTGGAAATTTCTTAAAAATGTAGAAACACCATAAAGTAATAGTGTTAACCATAGCACATTAGGTTGTTGTATGTGGTGCATCTTATTTTTAAAGTACTTAAATATATTGATGCAAAGGTACATCACATCACAGTTTAGTTTGAGGGAAATCATTAGGAACCAATTAATTTGCTCACTGCTGTAAGGAGTTCTGCCACCAACATGAGTACATGTGTGCTTCATGGATAGATCTTATGATGTTAAAACGTAGTCACTACGTATGATAATTATTTTTTTAAAAGAATTTGAATTTTGTTAAAGTATATATATATATATATATATATATATATATATAAGCTTAAAAAATATAAACGTAAATGTTTTTTTATATATAAACTTCAAAAATATAAATGTAAATGTTAAACTTAAAGGATATAAAAAATTATGTATATGTATGTATTCAGTGTTGACATTTAAATTGGTGTATTGTGGTGCCAAATTTGAACCTAGTAAATATTTGTATTTGTTTTTTATTTGAAGCCTTATATGATGATGATGATGTTTAATGTCCAATCAGACCAACTTTGGTCTATCGGACCCTACTAAGGAATTATTTAGTTTGCTTTAGAATTTTATTCCTATGCTCAAAAAGCTTGAAGAGAAGCGTTTCTAACTCACTGTAGTTTTGATAGGTTAGAAAGTTAAGAAGGTTTGTATTGTAACAAAGATTTTGAAATTGAGATCTAATGTGGGTGTACGCAGGGCACTCTAAGAGAAACTGATTTTCATCCTCAACACTCATAGTCTCATAGAGATGACAAATTCTTTCAACCCACAGTGTTTTAGGAATCGTCCGACGCCCTATTTCAATATGGGGCTCACGAGAGTTCGTTCTTATCTTGGCTATATAAATTTTCTTCTTTATACTAGTTAAAAACTTAAAGCAAAGAGATACTTTTGATCTTCTAGATTAGGGTTAATGATATTTTTATAATATCTTAATTTTCTTTTACCCTCTAAATTTTTATCGCACCACAAATTCTCTTTAAACTTAGATGTCGTAATATTTTTAATTTTATCGATATTTTGCAAAGGGACATTCTCGTCGATTCCCCAAAGGTTTAACCAAGTGAGAGCATCTTATGCCAACTTCGCTTGAGTTGTAAGTGACTTTGACAGGATTTTAAAGCAATTTTAGGAAGCCTTTGGTCTCCCATGTTATTTATTTTGTGCTTATACATCAATTACCTAGTCATAGCCATACTCTTGATGAGGGAAAGCCCAACTTCTACAAGGAGAATATGATAGGGAGTATTGCTTTTAATTTTTAGGTTACAAGTTATAAAATGCTTTTGGATTTGCTCAATTTTTCTCCAAGACTCTCTAAAAATGCTGCAACCCCAAACTTCACACCTGTACAAGATAGCATGGGTGACGAGAGTTTCAAAGATAAACTTCTTTTTATACCACATCACAAGGTTTGCTGATTTACAATTGTTTTCAAGACCAATTTATAAAGTATTTGTAATATTGATGACTTTATAGGATATTGTAAATTTTCAGACCTTAGTGATTGCTGTCCTATGTTTCTCTTTAATTAAATAAATCAAATCTAAATTGATTTAACAACATAAATAAATATTTCTGAACATGCAACAATCACACATATAGCTGAAGCATAAACACGATACACAAGAATTTTGTCCTTCTTATCATCTTTTATTCCATAAAAAACTTACAAGGACATCTCAACATGAGGTTTGCAACTTGCTGAAAAGAAACAACATGCCTACACAGAAATCTAAGAAACTGCTGTACCCTGTACGACACTATATGGTACTATCCTTGCAGTCTTCCACCTTGTTGGTCAATCCTTTTCTTGCTATCTGTGTTCTCTCCTCCTTGGGTTCACTTGTGTGTGTTCCTCACGCAACTTCTCCTTCGATCTTCTCCTATTTATGCTTTGAGAGAGATAACTAATCTTCTCATTTCTAGCAAACAACTTCTTTGATTCTAGCAACCAATCTCAAGTAATTTCCTTTATCCTAGCAACCACCTTATCTTAACAATGAGGTGTATGGATAAGATTATATCAAATCCAACTCACCAATATTCTCGAATCTCTAAAACATTTCATTTAGATTTCTAAGACTAAGAGACTAAAGGAATTTAGACTTTCACTTTTATTTATTTAGTGAATTTACAAGATAGTATTATTTCCCACTTTTACTAAGTGGTCACTAAGACATTGTCTTGAACTTCTTCGCACATTCACACCTAACCTGTATAAGAAGCTCCTGCTTGAGCTAGATTTTTCAATACTCCCTCTTAGTGAGGAAGAAATTATGCACCAATCCAAGTTTGTCTCTGAATGCTTCAAACTTTCCTTTTGCTAAGGGCTTGGTTAGAAAATTAGTTACCTACTGATCTATGGGTATATACTCAAGCTTTATTGCCCCCTTCTGAATCATGTCTTGTGTGAAGTGGTATCTGATCTATATGTGCTTGGATCGATAATGAAATATCGAATTCTCAAAGAGTTCGATACAACTATGATTGTCATAGTAGATCAATGTGGGATCCAACTCCTGATCAAACAATCTTGTAAGTAACTTGCGAAGCTAGATGGCATCACAACTCACTGTACTAGCTACCACATACTCTACCTCTGTGAGCTAAGTGCCAGGGAAGTCTGCTTCCTACGAAACTAGGATATCGTTGCTGATCCCAAATTAAAGCAACACCGTGAGGTGCTCTTCATGTCTGTTGCACTGCAACTTCACTTTACCATCTCCAAGATATCTCAGACAATACTCCACTGTGCCCCTCAAATACTTGAGCACATGTTTTTGCTACCCAATGCTCTTGTCTTAAATCCACCATGAATTGACTCTAGGTGTGCACTGCAAAACATATATTTGGTCTAGTGTTGACCAAATACATCAATGAACCTATTAGTTGCTTGTACAATGTGGGATCCACCAACTCTGAATTTGAAGCTGTCACCTTCTTTAGATTGGTGAACATGGGTGTGGCCATAGGTTTGCAATACTCCATCCAAAATCTCTTCAGGATCTCAACTGCATACTTACCCTGCCCGAGGAAAATCTCTCCCGGTTTCTGCCAAACCTCCAATCCCAAGAAGCAATGCATCATGCTGATGTCCTTCATCTCGAACTCAACTGCCATATTTATTTTGCACCTGCAATGAGCTTCTTTGAATCTGTAAGAAACATGTCATTTACATACAACCCCAAAACAAACAGATCAACCTCAACAAATATGTAATATAAGTTGGGATTTGCTTCACTTTTGGCTAAGCCATGCTTTGCAAGTATCCATTGATCCTAAAATACTATGCTCTAGGTGCCTGCTTGAGTCTGTACAAGGCTTTCTTAAGCCTGCAAACATGGGAATCCTTTCCATTTACCTCAAAGCCATGAGGTTGCTGTACACTTCTTCCTCAATAATCGCATTAAGGAAGGCTATCTTCACGTCCATTTAGTGCATCTTCCATCTTATAACTGAAACTAAAGACATCACTACTCTATTGGAAGTGTACCTAGTAACTGGAGCAAAAGGCTCCTCATAGTCTACTCCCTCTTTTTGGGAGAACCCTCTCACCACTAACCTTGCCTTGAACTTCTTTATGATGTGATCTGCTGCATGCTTGATCTTGTAGAACCATCTAGAAGTCACTACTGACTTATCCTTCGGTCTAGGAACAATGTCCCAAACATCATTCTTCATGATGGAGGTGTACTCCACCATGGCGTCCTGCCATACCTATTGATCTGTTGCCTCCTAAAAATTGGAAGGCTTTGAATCTATGCTGTTGCTTTTCAATGCCATGTAGTTAGGAAACTTCCTCGGAGGTTTCCGCTCCCTTAATGTACTCCCAGGAGCTTCAACATACTCCTGAGCATCCCTCAATGTTTGTGTGTACCATTGAGGTATCCTAACAAAATTGGTAGTAGCTTGTGGATCCTCCTCTAGATCTAAAGGCTGTTGCCTCGAACTGGAAGTCGTTGCCTACTCTGGATCAACCTTTGGAGCCTCTTGCTCCTCTTACTTTGTCACTAGAACTAGCTCATGAGACTTCCTGGATGCAAATTTTTCCTCAAACTTCGCATTCTTGCTTACCATTGTCTTCCTCAACTCTGGAACATATATCTTGTAGGCCTGTGAAGTCTCACTGTAGCCAACAAACGAACCCTTATTGCTGGAGGGTTGCAACTTGGTCTTCTTCTCCACTGGAATATGGATGTAAACTGGACAACCAAAGATGTAGAAATGACTCATCTTCGACTTCACACCAGTGAATGCCTCCTCTGGTGTCTTGTCCCCCAAAATCCTGTGTGGACACTTGTTTTGGATGTAGACTGTTGTGTTGCATGCTTCTACCCATAGAAACATCGACCAAATCTTGGTCATGTATCATGGCCTTAGCAACCCTTATGATGGATCAGTTCCTCTGCTTTGCAACCTCGTTCCGTTGTGGGTTTTATAGAACTGTACACTCCCTCTTGATTCCTGCATCCTTGTAGAAGTCATTGAAATCATTGAAGGTGTACTCATCCCCCTTGTCTGATCTCAAAACTTTGATCTTCTTCCCTATTTGGTTCTCCACAAAAGCTTTGAACTTCTGAAGCCTGCTAAAGGCTTCATTCTTGGTCTTTAGGAAGTAGATCCATGTTTTGCGAGAGACGTCATCAATGAAGGAAACATAGTACATGCTTCTTGTGATTGATGCTATTGACATTGATCCAAATGCATAAGATTTAGAATCCCCTTAGATCTGTGCTCACTGCTTGGGAAAGCAGCCTTGGCATGCTTGCCAAGTGCACATCCTTTGCATACAGCTTGTTGCTCAACGTTGAATTTTGGAAGACCTGTGACAATCTCCCTTAGAATAGGTAGTCCTCACTGATGTAGTTTCCCCATCCTCGTGTGCCATAACTTGCACAAGTTATCTGTGCTGTGAACTAGGGCTTGTTGCCATCGGATACGCACCTCGAGGAAAAGGGGGTTAGCGTGGCATAAATCTTCAAGCCACTGGGTGCGTCCTTGGGTTAAGTCTCAAGTCAGGGCTGTCACTTGATCCTGACTCCTCCGTTTAGGCTAACTCCTAATGAAGCCAAAGGGGGTAGTCCCTATGAAAGAGTTTCTATGGCTCTTCAATTATTTATTAGTTGTGGATGTGAAGTTATTTAGGAGTTTTGAAATGGATTATTGAAACAAGCTACTGCAAATGTAAAATTTGTATTCAAGGGCATAAAAAGATATACGACATTCATAACATATTTGACTAAAAGCAAATAATGATAATAAATTGTACCAGTGCCAATGGAGTCAAAATAACAGAATGCTGCTGAAAGAATAGTAAATGTTTTGCAGTGTACTTGGTTAGTTTTAATTTATTAAGATGATGAGTGGATTATTAGGGAGGGGGATTCCCAATATACTGTGAGGTATTGGAAATATGTCCGGATTATGACAAAGGTGGCTCCACATTTGGAAATGTGGGCTGGATTAGAGTCTCTAGGAGGTGTTCAACACTACACCAAACGAGGGTGCAGTCTAACGGTATCCCGAGGTCACTACCCAGTGGTTCCCACTTCCTTTGAAGAATTTGTCCATACAATATCAATGACGAATTACGCCGGGTTTTCGTAATGTATCGGGGAAGTTGTTTTTATTAAGGTGAGTTGTTTATTACACGTGGAAAGTTAAAACGCGCACACTTCCGCTTTTGGTTATCCCAAAGATCAGGGCAAACATGCGATGGGCAAGAGCATACACGGAAGGGCGGATTGTTTATTCCAATTGGGATTGAAATGCAAAAAGGAAAATGTGAGACTAATTACTACGACAAAGAGTATCTTTTCCCCAATCAAGCAAGCTCTCTTGGGTAGTTCGGTAGAGCAATGCCGGGTTAGTGTTCGTTACTTTACAAAAACCATGCAAGAAAAATTAAACGAACCAAAACAAGAAAAATGAGACTAATCTAAAGCAAAAAATAATGATACAAAAAAGCAAACCATCAAGGAGGCGACATGAGTACCCCCAGGGGGGATGGGGTGCAGGAGCTTGGAAAGCCCACTTGCTTTTATTAATTACAATTACAATTCTTTGAGGTGGATGCCTTTGGTCCTTATGAATATGGATCCAAAGGCTTACAAGGTTTTAGAAATTATACAAGCTAGGAGAATATTGCTTCCGGAAGCCTTGGATGGCTTTAGATCTTCAATTTTCCGGCAGCACTTCCTCTTGTTATGGCGATAAAAGTACAAAACCAACCACCTGAAATGCACAAAATGTGCCCAAATACACGTTAAAAGCGTAAAAAAGGCTAAGTACTGAAATATAGAAAATATGCACAAGTACTTTAGCAACCTAGATCTACTCAAAATAAAACTTTTAAACTTAGATCTAGCAACATACTTAAATAAATCATCTTTTAAAATATTATTTTTCAAAGGAAAACTTATGTATCTAAGTATGCAAGTATCCATTACCCAAAGAAATTTAATTTAGAGTGAAGGAAAGAGGGATAGAAAGAGTGCTATAAGCTTGGGAACTTTTGTGCCATGGAGTCTGCTTTGGTGGAAAACCGAGGGACTATGTCCTTGATAAGATCTTGAAGATGAGGAAGATGCAACTTGGCTCAACCACTTCTCCAAGTAAGGTCACCTGCAACTTAGAAATCCTTGCACAAACAGATGATTAAAATAGAGGTGCTGCTAGAAAGAGAAACTTAGAAAGCATGCAATTAAACTTACAATACATGCAAGTTAAGAGATCTAAAACAAGCAAATAGTAAGAGCATGAATCAGGCTAGAACGATATCTTACCCTACTGAGAGATAGCTCCCCTCGCAGGCCTACATCTAACCACAATAAGCAAGAAAACAAGACAGATTATACCTCATAAGTGCATGACAATCAACATCCACACATGAAAAGCATTAGACCATAGATCTGCCTCCAAAGCCTTCTTTATTCCAAAAGATGATATAATACAATACAAACTAGAGCAACCCTTCGGTCCTCCGACCATGAGAGAAATGAGAGCCCAATGCCTTCTTAAATAGGAAAATGGAGGAGAGGGGCGCATTAGGGTAAGAGAGAGCAAGAGGGGCACATTTCTCAAATTGAGGAGATGAATGGGCCATAAATAAGCCTTGATTCAAGGCTGATTTGATTGAGATATTTATGGGATGTGATTTCCCACTCAACTCCCTCTTTAGTGGGATCAAATTCCCCTAATTTAGGAATCTGATTTTTCTTATAACTTTATTATTTTTCTATTTTTCACTCACTTTTTGACGTTTTTGAGTAAAAGTAATTTAAGTGAAAAATAAATCACTTAAACACTTAGGAAAGTGGGTCTAGGTGTAAAGTGGGTGCTCTAGAGTTAGAAAACGAGCACCCCCATGGCCAAATTGGCCTCCTAACCACACTTTTATTACATTTTTTGTTTTTTTAATTAAAATATTAAAAAAAGCCCATTTTACAGGAAAAAAACATTTTCTCGGAACTGAACGAAAATCATAGGGGACCTAGTGCATGTCCATAATGACTTAATTTGATGTCTAGCATGCTCATAAACATTGACACTTGAGCTTTAATAACCTTATAAGGCCTAAGCACTAAGACGACATTCCAACTTTGGAGGAGCGGGTGAAAAACTCGTCGATTATACATCGCTTATTCAGCAGTGCATAATTGACAAGGGAAAAAACACCATGGAATGTTCGCATTTGATGTCTAAGTCCTAAGAAGCCAAACTCATTACATAGACCGTCATGTTAGCACATTTTTACAAAATCCCCCAAGGGGGTATGAACATGCAATTATTAAAAAAGGGGTCAAACCTTGGCCTGATGGATCTCGGAACACTGATGATGAACAATTAGATTGTTCAAGTCTTCGATGGTTCACTCAGAGTCCACTAAGTGCAATTTAGTGGATAACATCTGCCTCCAACTGTGGGACGTGTGCTCGATCTGGCCTTTGGGCAAGGAGAGGATGCGAGAACACCAAAATATTTGGTTTATACAACCTGTAAAAACATCTCAACTTGACAAGAAAAACCTCTAGCAACACAAGTTTTATGAAGAAACCAAAGTATCACAAATTGCATTTATTCATAAAAACTAAAACTAGCTAAGGAAAAAAGTTATCATTCCTATGTACTAGAAAGAAATGCGTAAAGTAAATGTTCACTTTGAGGAGTTTATTTTCCTACTCTAAGCATGGTATAAAGTAAAATGCTAAATCCAATGTAACCACCTTAACATTTCATCAATATAACAGATTTTTGCCTTGTCTTTGGTTACCAGCCAAAGCAAGGATACTTTTATCAGAAAGTGCAAACCTGCATGGATATTCTGGATGGGAGGGCTGGATGGGAAATCATAAGCATGTAATAGATCTTTGAAGTGCTTCCTCAAATGGTAAGTCCTCCTGTAGGCCTCTTCTATCCATGATTGGATAGGATTGAGAAAAAAATCTGAATGATGAGGTAGGTCCACTACGTCATCATACTGATCTAAAGGGCTCTTCTGAAGATAACTTTCTGTGAAAGCATAAGCCCTAAGTTGCTCCAAATCATAAGGAACCACTGTATATGAAGATGATTGCTGAGACTGCTCTTCAATTAGTTGCATCTGATCTGAACCTTCATTGTACTGCTTCTTCAGGTCTTCCTTGCTGATGCTCATGCATGGCTCATACTGATCATATAAAAAGTTAGCATGTTCCTCTTCCATAAGAAAGCTTTCCCAAGCCTCGAGATCAACACTCCCTTCTTTGGATGAATGATAAATTGGTCTTCCATAAATTTCTGTATAGATACTCCCCTTGCTGGACATATCATAGATGGGATTCTCAATAAGATTTTCAAAAGTCTCATAGGTTGGATTTTCAATGAAATTCCAATAGTCATCACCCCCATCTATGTCAGATATGAGAGAGTCTTTATCACTTACATCATGCTCTAGGCTATACTTGTCCTCCTCATGTTCATAATTATCATCTTTAGAAGGGTTGGTTTAAAAGATATCAAAAGTGAATGCATTTACCAATCCTTCATCATCATGTGGAGCACATGAAGGAGTATCATCATACACATCCCAAATTATATCATGGATTCCTTCATGATCTTCTATAATAGTTTCTTCTTGAGGTAGATCTGGCATACAAATGTGATCATCTTCATAATCCTGAGATAGCTCCAGATCTTTAATATTTTCTATTACAACCACACAAGGAGGAGCTTCAATAATATCTCTTTGATCTTCAGGGTGTTTTTCTTGAATCTCTTCTTTAGTTTTTGAAATAGCTTTTGATTTAGGAAGGATGGCAAGGGAATTTCCTATAAATTCTTTCATATCAATCTCATCATCATGCCACTGTTCAAGAAACATCTCAAAGAAACTTGAAATGGAGGTAATGCATTTGTCAGGAAGGTCATAGAACCAATTCACCGCATCCCCCACCAAGGAGAAAGCAAAAGTGGTCATCAGATCATCCTCATGAATAACATTGAAGTCAACCACCAATTTGAAAAAGGAATCAATATGATCAATGGTTGAATCACCGCTATTTCCACAAAACTCCGGAGCCACACTATATAGGCCATGATGATCATAGCAATCATTGGGAAACCTATGGATATTTGAGAAATCTATTGAGGGGCATGCCTCAAACAAGTGAGCACAAAGCCCTTCTTTATTACTATCCATAGCATAACAAATCAATGATCTCAGCTACTGAAAAAGCAGAGTTTTCCAACAATGAGCTTTTAAAATTTTCTGTATTGTATGGGCTCATCTACATACTATAACTCTCAACAAATTTATGAGATACAAGGGTTTTATCCCTTCAATCGGGTCGCCATGTGAGAATAAAAATATGCATTTAAAATACTCACAAAAAATTATATTTTTTGCTTTTCTTTGAAAATTTATATAAGAAGGAAAAAACAGTTAGTGGAGTCGCCAGATGAAAATAAAAAGATCTACTCTAAACATTCATCAAACAAAGCAAAAACAAAAAAGAGAAAACAAAAGTTGTACTCCGGGAATAAAAAGATTTATCCCTGGCAACAACGCCAAAAATGTTGCCGCCAGATACACACTTGGGGGAAAAGGGGGTTAGCATGGCATAAATCTTCAAGCCACTGGGTGCATTCTTGGGGGCAAGTCTCGAGTCAGGGCTGTCACCTGATCCCGACTCCTCTGTTTAGGCTAACTCCTAATGAAGCCAAGGGGTGTAGTCCCTATGAAAGAGTTTCTAAGGCTCTTCAATTATTTATTAGTTGTGGATGTGAAGTCATTTAAGAGTTTTGAAACGGATTACTGAAACTAGCTACTGCAAATGTGAAATTTGTATCCAACGACATAAAAAGATATACCACATTCATAACATATTTGAATAAAAGAAAATAATGATAATAAATTGTACCAGTGCCAATGGAGTCAAAATAACAGAATGCTGCTGAAAAAATAGTAAATTTTTTGTAGTGTACTTGGTCAGTTTTAATTTATTAAGATGATGAGTGGATTATTAGGGAGGGGGATTCCCAATATTCCGTGAGATATTGGAAATATGTCCGGATTATGACAAAGGTGGCTCCACACTTGGAAATGTGGGCTGGATCAGAGTCTCTGGGAGGTGTTCAACACTACACCAAACAAGGGTGCAGTCTAACGGTATCCCGAGGTCACTACCCAGTGGTTCCCACTTCCTTTGAAGAATTTGTCCACACAATATCAAAGACGAATTACGCCGGGTTTTTGTAATGTATGGGGGAAGTTGTTTTTATTAAGGTGAGTTGTTTATTACATGTGGAAAGTTAAAAAGTGTACACTTCCGCTTTTGGTTATCCCAAAGATCAGGGAAAACATGTGATGGGCAAGAGCATACACGGAAGGGCGGATTGTTTATTCCAATTGGTATTGAAATGCAAAAAGGAAAATGCGAGACTAATTACTACAGCAAAGAATATCTTTTCCCCAATCGAGCAAGCTCGCTTGGGTAGTTCGGTAGAGCAATGCCGGGTTAGTGTTCGTTACTTTACAAAAACCATGCAAGAAAAATTAAACAAACCAAAACAAGAAAAATGAGACTAATCTAAAGCAAAAAATAATGATACAAAAAACAAACCATCAAGGAGGCGACACGAGTCGCCCTAGGGGGGATGGGTTGCGGGCGCTTGGAAAGCCCACCTGCTTTTATTAATTACAATTACAATCCTCTGAGGTGGATGCCTTTGGTCCTTATGAATATGGATCCAAAGGCTTACAAGGTTTTAGAAATTATACAAGCTAGGAGAATATTGCTCCGGGAAGCCTTGGATGGCTTTGGATTTTCGATTTTTCGGCAGCACTTCCTCTTGTTATGGCGATAAAAGTACAAAACCAACCACTTGAAATGCACCAAATGTGCCCAAATACACATTAAAACTAAAAGCGTAAAAAAGGCTAAGTACTGAAAGATAGAAAATATGCACAAATACTTTAGCAACGTAGATCTACTTAAAATAAAACCTTTAAACTCAGATCTAGCAACATACTTAAATAAATCAACTTTTGAAATATTATTTTTCAAAGGGAAACTTATTTATCTAAGTATGCAAGTAACCGTAACCCAAAGAAATTTAATTTAGAGTGAAGGAAAGAGGGATAGAAAGAGTGCTATAAGCTTGGGAACTTTTGTGCCATGGAGTCTGCTTTGGTGGAAAACCGAGGGACTATGTCCTTGATAAGATCTTGAAGATGAGGAAGATGCAACTTGGCTCAACCACTTCTCCAAGTAAGGTCACCTGCAACTTAGAAATCCTTGCACAAACAAATGATTAAAACAGAGGTGCTGCCGGAAAGAGAAACTTAGAAAGCATGCAATTAAACTTAAAATACATGGAAGCTAAGAGATCTAAAACAAGCAAACAGTAAGAGCATGAATCAAGATAGAACGATATCTTACCCTACTGAGAGATAGCTCCCCTTGCAGGCCTACATCTAACCACAATAAGCAAGAAAACAAGACAGATTATACCTCATAAGCACATGACAATCAACATCCACACATGAAAAGCATTAGACCATAGATTTGCCTCCAAAGCCTTCTTTATTCCAAAAGATGATATAATACAATACAAACTAGAGCATCCCTTTGGTCCTCCGACCATGAGAGAAATGAGAGCCCAATGCCTTCTTAAATAGAAAAATGGAGGAGAGGGGCACATTAGGGTAAGAGAGAACAAGAGGGGTGCATTTCTCAAATTGAGGACATGAATGGGCCATAACATAATCCTTGATTCAAGGCTGATTTGATTGAGATATTTATGGGATGTGATTTCCCACTCAATTCCTTCTTTAGTGGGATCAAATTCTCCTAATTTAGGAATCTGATTTTCCTTATAACCTTATTATTTTTCTATTTTTTCACTCACTTTTTGACTTTTTTGAGCAAAAGTAATTTAAGTGAAAAATAAATCACTTAAACACTTAGGAAAGTGGGTGCTATGAGTTAGAAAACGAGCACCCCCATGGCCAAATTGGCATCCTAACCACACTTTTATTACATTTTTTGATTTTTTTAATTAAAATATTTAAAAAAAAACCCATTTTACGTGAAGCAAATATTTTCTTGGAACTGAACGAAAATCCTAGGGGACCTAGTGCATGTCCATAATGACTCAATTTGATGTCTAGCATGCTCATAAACATTGACACTTGACCTTTAATAACCTTCGAAGGCCTAAGCACCAAGACGACATTCCAACTTTGCAGGATCGGGTGAAAAACTCGTCGATTATACATCGCTTATTCAGCAGTGCATAATTGACAAGGGAAAAACACCATGAAATGTTCTCATTTGATGTCTAAGTCCTAGGAAGCCAAACTCTTTACATAGACTGTCATTCTAGCACATTTTTACAAAATCCCCCAAGGGGGTATGAACATGCAATTATTAAAAAAGGGTCCAAAACTTGGCCTGATGGATCTTGGAACACTGATGATGAACAATTAGATTGTTCAAGTTTTCGATGGTTCACTCGGAATCCACTAATTGCAATTTAGTGTATAACAGGGCTCAAACAGGTTCGCCCTATAACCTGTACAAATTGCATTCCCTAACCCCAATCACCTGAGCTGCTCCTGGGATAGACTCCTTTGGTCTATTGAGGACTTTCTGGTTCTTGAACTCTGCTACATAGCCCTTATCTTCCATGATCGAAATTGAAAGCAGATTCTTCTTGAGACCTGGAGCAAATAACACATCATTAAAGTCTAACGAGTTACTTGATTGGAGTTGGAAAGGAATGGTACCAACTCCTGCTATTGGATACTTGGCATCATCACCAAGCTTGGCTTGAACTCCTAAGATGTGCTCTGTTAGTCTTGAAAATAGTTCTCGGGCTAATGTCATAGGCCTCGATGCTCCACTGTCCACATACCATGCGTTCTTCGGAACTGTGTTGGAAGAGAGGAAAGATACCATCAATAAGTCCTTCTTGAACTTGAGGCAAACTTGTTCATTTGAGTTTCAGCTGATGTTGCTACATGGTGTGGTTACTTCCCTTTAGCCTTCTTCTTCTTCGAACATTGTGATGCATAATGGCCGTTCTAATAACATATGAAACACTTGATTTTACTCAAGGTCTTCTTCCGTGGCAGTGAGGCTAACTCTTCACCCTTCATCTTACCCTTGCTGGGTCCTTTACTTTTTCCCTTCTTCGCTTGACCAATTAGGGCATGGTCTCTGTCACCTTCCTATTTGCTAGCTTTTGAATCCATTCGAGTTTCCTCCTGGATACTGTCATCCCATAGTCTTTCCTACGAGGAAAGGTCCTCCAGAGCACAAACACCCTAGACAAATGTTTCCCATTGAGGTGGGAACCCATTTAGTGCCCTGTTTACTAACTCCTCCTCTTCAACCTTCTCCCCAATTGTGGCAAGCTGGTCACGAAAATGTGTGACCTTCATCAAGTAACTTGTAACAGTGTCTGATCTCGTCATCTTGACAGATCTGATCTTGTTGTGCAATATCATCTTTCGATTAATGTTCTCGCTCTGGTAAAGTCTAAACAAGGCATCAAACATGTCCTTCATTGTCTTCTTCTCTGATATTTAAGGGATTAGATGATTCTTTATGGCATCCATAATCATTCATTTGGCTCTCACTTCTTGCTTCTTGTGACCTCCCAACTATGTCGTATTTGTGGGTTCTGCCACAACATCTTTGATGATATCCCATAGGTCATTCTCTTCTAATAGAAGAGTTACCTCGATTTTCCATGATTGGAAATTTGATGCACCATCCAATCTGTCCTTGAACCTGAGGCTAGTTGATGCCATCTCTAATCTAATGCACAAAGTACCAGATCATATTAGTCCTTAAAAGAAATAATGAAACCCTATAACTGATAGTCTTTTTTTTCGACAGTTGATTTACTATTGTAAATTCTTGAGAATTTCAATCAGAGAACCAAGCTCTGATACCATGTAAATTTTTAGGCCCTAGGTAACTACTGTCCTATGTTTCTCTTTAATTAAATAAATTAAATTTGAACTTATTTAACAACATAAATACATATTTTTGAAAGGACACGTGTCCTGAAATCGTGACACGATCATGGCACGTGTGCGACACGTGCCAGATAGTGTCGCGATTTTTGGACATGTAAATTTTCGTGTCAGACATGTATTAGGGCACGTGTCGTGTCCGACACGTGGAATACGCGACACAAGCCCTCTTTTGAAGTGTCATGTTATTCAGCTTGTTGCATATGAAGTCCGATGAGGTTGGAACCACCCAAACATCCTTAAACAATTAATGGTAATGTTAAAAATTTAAATTAACGGATAGAAAATGAAAGATAAAGAGAATGCCACTTTTACTTTAACATTACCATTTAGTATTGTTGACTTCAATGTCACTTGTACAAAACTCATCAATTTAAAAAAAAATCAGAGTTTTTAAGACTTAAAAAGCCTCCTTGGCAATTTTTCCCATTGTGGCGTGCTATTTACCAAAAAATTGCATTGATAAGATTTTTTAAAAAACGCCATTTTTTCCAGCCGACTTTTTGGGCTCTTGAAAAAATTGCCGATGTTATCTTCACTGTTCTAAACTATATTTATCTCTTTAATTGTACCTTTTCAGCACACCCTTGTTACTCCATTTCTCTGATGATAAGTGAGCTACTACAGTCTACACCTGAGACACCATAAATTATAACCGTACGCTGCAGTGTTGCAAATATTGGTATCGGTAAACTATTGGTGGGGGTGATAAACTCAGATGTTTGAGCAATATTGACAAAATATCGGAAATCATTAAAAAATATAAAATAAGAAAATAAGAAATAAAATTGGGGTTTTCACCTTTAGGCTTTTATAGCCTTTTTCTCCATGCATAGTTGATATTTTTGAAAATATCATGATGTGATTATTTTAAATGATATGTCATTTGGTGGGAATATATTGTAAATATTGTGATACATCCTGTATATTGGCTATATTACACAGTTTTTTACCTGAAGACTATTGACTTCATTTTTTTCACCACAACGTAAGGGTCAAACAGGGATAGACTGGAATTTGCCTTGTGCTTTTAAGCACATGCACATTTTTAACCAACAACCATATTCTTTTATCTTCTATGGAGTGTAAATCGGTCTCTATCATCTCTTATGTTGCACTGTAATTGAAAAGAGAAATAAGTGCCTTTCGTGAGATACCTGTGTCTTTATTCTAGAAAGCCAATTTCATAGGACAAAGAATGAATGACCTGGACTGATTGACAACATATAAATCCAACCACATGGCAGCACATCACTGCCATGATCATTTTTCAAATGATTTATTACTTGAAGGACAATTCAATGGTTATACTGAGAGAAGGCCTTGTGCATCTTGATTACTATCTCACAAGCATTAGCATTACAGCATACTCAGCGTGACACAGCTTGTGCGATTCATGGAGAAGTCTACTTCCAATGACTGAACTATATTTTGCACATAGATTTTTGTTTCTTTACACTAAAGTATTAACAGAATTTTACAAAAATGGACATTGCTTTTACTTTGTACTTGTAGCCAGTTTTTGAATTGGCAATTTAATAACAATCAAGGTCTATCGTGTCCTTGTCTGTTCAAGTGTTCCAGGTTGTTATATATTGTTATTTTTTTTTTACATCCCACCATCTCAGGGTGCTTCTCTAGCCTTTCTCTTCTCCAAATTCCATTTTACCACCTCTTCTTTTAACCCTCTCAAGGCTTCTGTCATCTGGACAGATGCACTTGCTTCCTCCCCATCATAAACATGTCTCCAATGCCTTTTGACTAAGGATTGAAAATATGGATTTGCAGACCATCCTGAATTGAACTTGAAAAGGGAACCTGGTTTCTCTTCAGGTTTACCTATCTCTAGAAAGATAGGAAAATGGTCTGAGAATAAACAAGGTCCTACCTAAGACCAAAATAAATCCAACCCCAAAGCCAAATTTTCATGCATGAAAGCCAAATTTTCATGCAATCCAGGCTCCACATTTCATTTGTTGAAGCCATAATCACTTATTTGTCATTATTTTTTATGTTTTATGAGGTTTAGTCCCCGGATTGTGGGTGACAAACCC
The DNA here is from genome assembly GCA_027924585.1 of Larix kaempferi. Lineage (NCBI taxonomy): Eukaryota > Viridiplantae > Streptophyta > Pinopsida > Pinales > Pinaceae > Larix > Larix kaempferi. The sequence goes on from BSBM01000885.1 coordinate 4,712,922, forward strand.
TAAAAGTGAATTTTAACTCAAATTAGACAAGTCGGCCTAAAGGAGGGAAAAGCTAGGACTTTTCTCATATAAATAAACTGCCCTCTCTCATTTGTAACCAAGATCATGGGATCAATATGACTGAAATTTTATTTCTGTTGTGGTAAATGAGACTCTAAGTGGTGCACACCTCTCTTCTTGGCTTTTCTAAGGTTTTCAAAGGATAAACTTGAATGTTCAAGGTTTCTTTGCAATCTTTCAAGGCTTTTTCAAGTGGAGGAAGGACATCAGGGTTTACATTTACACTCTATTCTTTCCCTTCATTAATGTGGTAAGATCTTTGGTCCCTTGTCTTGCATTGCTTAAGTGTCCATGGTAAGGGTACTTAGGGTTTTATTTCATGTTATGTTAGTCTTGCTTGGTGAGGCATTTCTCTTGGAGAATCCCTCTTGTTTAGGGCCTCACTGTTCGTGCTTGTTCTAATTAGGTCAAGGACTACTATGACCTAGGGTTTCTAGTCCTTGCCCTATGCAATAGCATTTGAATTGCCAATTCTTTAGAGGACATTCACCTTGATTTTTCTCATTGTCCTAGGAAATAAGACTAAAGGTCTAATTCCCTCTTCTATAAAATTACAAAATTCTATATCTTATATATTTGAAAAAACATAAAAAATAAAAAATATATAAAATCCCTAAAAATAAAATATATAAAAAATCCAAAAAATATTGCATTCTTGAAGAATCTAATCTACTAAATGTGACTTGTCCTCTTGATTTTATGGTCAATATTCAAGGGCATCTTCTTCTTGCGGTTGGTTTGAGAAATCTCACACTTTGTGCTTATGCTGTTGGGAGCGGGGAGCGATAGTGAAAAGCGAAATTTTCAAAAGCTTCCGTTTTGGGAGATTTTTTATATAATACATATTAATGCATATATATTTAAAAAAACATGTATTATGCCAAATTAGCTATAGAAAACATGAAAACATAGATATAACTATTTAATACACATATAACATCAATCATCTAGGACCTATAACTTATAACATTGTCATCAAATGATCAATCATCAATCATCAACAATATCAACCTTCAAATTTTAACATATAATATTTGCCATCAACAAACTGTAACAGATAACATCAACCATGAAATGAAACAAAGCATCATAATATCATATTCAATACCAAAGAGTTGTAAGATGCAATAAAAAATTTAAAGTTCAAACTTCAAAGGTAGGTTCTACTTTCAAGATTCAAAGGTCAAACTTTCAAAGTTCAAAGGTCAAACTTTCAAAGTTCAAAGTAGGCCATAATGTTTACAAAATAGGCCATAATAAACATGAAACAAAAATACAAAGTACTATGATACTATCTACTAAGCTTTCCTCTTGCCACAAGAAACTTCCAATTTTTTTTCTCGTGGTCTAGGTGGAATAGGAGTTGCTGGAAGTGATCATGGAACATGAAAAGAAGATAAATGGTCCCCACGGGCTGTTGGGCGTTGTGAAGCTAAAGGCAAAACTTTTGCATCTGGAATTGGAAACCTGTTGGTGGTTGGGGGTGGCATCTCTGTTGTATGAATTGGATCACCATCATGATCACCCAATAGTTCAGCCTCTAAGCGCTCTAATGCTATGGCTCCATCCTCCACATTAGCCTCCTCTGGATTGTTGTCCCAAGTCAAATATGTTCTATCATTCTTGGCCACTTCACAATAATGGGACAACCTCAAGTTGTAGTGCACATAAACCAAGCTTTTTTTCCGTTCTACATTCAAACTGTTTCTCTTGACGCTGTGGATGAAGTTGTAGGTGTTCTAGAGTCCAACACCTCTCTGCAGAAGAACTATTAACAACCTGTGAAAGCATCCTCACCGCCAATTTATGCAAATATGTGGCAGTGAAGCCATACATGTTCCACCGATGGATAGGAGTCAACCACTCTCGATCTTTGGTTGCATGCAAGGTACCAAAGACTCCATGTTCACTGATGTATCTGCTCAATTCACTCCGTACTTGAGCACACTCCTCATCAAGGACCAACTTGTCTAATGCAAGCATATACCCATTTTGCACCTCTGGATCTGTGTGTGGTTTTTTCCTAACTCCACCACCAGGTGCAGGTTGGGCCAACCAAGATGGAGAATAATATTTTGGGGTAAGGACATATGCAAGGGCATGGAGTGGAACATTCAAATTATCCCACCTTTTGACCACATGTTTATGAATATGGTCATACAAGATTGCATCTCTTTGCTCAACAATGTCTTTGATTTGACCAAGCATGTTATCCATCTGCTCATACACCTCCCCAATCACCGGCTGATCTGTATCTGCAAAATGAATCATACTATAAACGGGCTTGATGAACTGTAGAACATACCTAACCTGTGCCCAGAACTGACCATCAAGAACGGTGTCCTCCACCTCCTGAAAGTCATGTCTATCAGATGCGCTTGCAGCTCTGTCTTTCAATTCCTGCCATGAATCACTTGAGACCATACCAGCCAATGCCTCTCTTACCTTCAAAAGCCTCCTAAAGGTGAGGTAGTAGCTAGCAAATCTAGTCTTCGCAATCTTCAATAGCTCCAACCTAGAGTGATTGCGAAAAATGTGGTGGGCCATGCTATGATTGGTAATAAATTTTATCATTTTCTTACCTCTCTTGTACAAGGAACCAATCCATCGGTAACTAGGGTCCTTCATCTTAACGATATCATGCATCAAAAGTTTCAATGTGTGAACCAAACACCCTGACCAAAATATGTTGGGATACTTATCCTCAATGATTTCTCTTGCTGCCTTACAATTAGCAACATTATCGGTGATGACTTGAATGACATTGTATGGCCCAATCTTTTGAATGGTTTCAAGTAAAGGTTGTGCAATATTAATACCAGTCTTGTAGCGATCTGAGTAGTCGTGAACTGAAAGGAAGACCGCACCACTAGCAGACACACCAATGATATTTATCAATGGCTTGCCTTTAACATTCGTCCACCCATAAGATACAATGGATACACCATAGTTGGACCAATCATTTGTAAACTTTCCAAGAGCACTATTGATTTTGGCTCTTTCCCTGTCAAGTCCCACAATTCTAGCTTTGTCATACCCAAGGCTCCTGTATTCTTTAGGGGCACCATTGATGGCTTGTACCATTTCATGCCAATACGGTGAGCGAAGAACATTGAATGGCACACCACATGCATAAAGATACCTATAAACTTTTGAATCCACATCATCTCTACAACCTTGGTTAAGGAAATCCGATAATGTTCTTCGCATAGACGAGGTTCCACTACCATGGGGGGATGAGGGTCCTGATCGAGCCAATGATGATCCATATCCACTGCCAAGCATTCTCTGTGAGGATTCAGATTCAACCCTTGATCTCTTGGAATTGTTTTGAGCGGCCTCTTCTTCCATCTTGTATTTGTTTCTCTCTTTAGTTGACACTTTGTCACAAGTTTTGACTCCAGTAGCCTTATCTTGATCACATGGCATAATCCCACACAAATGCTTTCTCACACGGGTATATGAACCTGTGTAAGTTTTATTACAATGGGGGCATGTAAACTTTGTGGTTCCACCGCCTCGCCCGTCCCCAAGCCTTGTCACATACTTCCACAAAGGTGTTGTGTCTTTTTGTTTTTGCCCCTGATCACTCTTAATCTCATCATCATCATCATCCTCTTCCTCTTCCTCCTCCTCTCCATGGTATGTGCCACTCCCTATCTCTTCCTCCTCATCATTGCCACCACTAAATCTATTTCCCAACACCATCATCATGATAAGAAGTGGAACCAAAAACAAAAACCACATACCCATCATGCTTCTTGATTCAATATGAGAATCACTTCTTGCCTGCAATGGAATGATGGAGAAGAATAAATGAGAAAGAGTAGGAAAAGAAAACATTCAAGATTTAAAATTTTAACATAGTGATTTTTTTTTTTCAAAAATAAACAAAGATTGGGTTTTTAGAGCCTACCTCTTTAGCTCTTCAATGGTGGTTGAATGTCTCTATGGAAGCCTTCAATCTCTCTTCCAAGCTCTCACAAATAGAAGCCTTCAATCTCCCTTCCAAGATCCCACAAATTTGCTCTCAAACAACTAGCAAACCCACTCAAAGCCCTAGCAAGAGAAGTGAAATCAATGAAATGAGGAATATAATGAGTCCAAATGGAGTCCAATAGCGTTTATATTGCCTAAATGAACCCTAGCCAATCAATTAAAAACAAGTTTTTTTTGCAAATTTGAGAAAACCGGAATAAAGTTCTCTTAGCTCGCGGAATTGCCCAGGAGCGTCGATCCCTCATCGCTCCCTCAACGATTCCATATTAACCAGGGATGGTTTTTTTTTAAAGGAAGCGCGAATTCAAAAATCGATCCTGGGAGGAAGCGAAGAGGAATCGCGATCCCGAGATCGAGTCCTCATCGCTTCCTCCGGGATCGCGATTTGGGAGCGAAGCAGAGGGGGCTAGAGTGCTCTTCCCCGTTGCTTAGCTTTGTGCAAGTGCTGGTGTATCTTTTTAGATCTACTTTGATAGGTACAACCATCTAAATTCAACTTTGAAGTGCCATACAAGTTGAAGACAAGGTCTACTAACAACCCTAATTACTTCGGTCATCATCTAATGGTTTGAGTTGACCTTCTTGAGATTTTTGGGGGGCTGGTTTGGGCATAAGCTAGACCTGTTACATTATTTGCAGATTTGTTTTACTCATCTATTGGCTGCCCTTAAGGTATGTTTCTTACCCCTCTCTATTTGGCACACATTTCTAGGTAAGTTGGCTTCGTGTTAAATGGTTTTTATCTATTTTTGAGGCACTTTCTGTTGGCTGTCCTTTCATAACAACAACAAGTCTTTTGGTCATTTGGCCTAATTGGGTGTATTTATTATTCTAACTCCTATCCTCTCAAAAGTACTTGTACTCATTGCTTTGACTCCATAAGGTACCGATTTTGGTTAAGAGGTTGCTTGTGAGGTATTTGTGTTTTGTTTGCAGACTTTCATCACATACATTAGGGATTCCCCCTTGGTCTCTAGGAGTTGGCCTAAAGCGTAAGGTTGTGTTGTGGTGACATTGAGCGCAATTCCTCTTATGCTTACCCTCGTAACACCGCGATTTGGGGCTTTCATCAGGGTGCTAATTTAAGGGTAACGTTTTTAGCATTGTTACCGGGGATTGCTTGAAGATTGTTGCATAACAGTTTGGGTGTCGTTGCTATGTCAAAACCCGATCTCCTTGGCAAGAATGACATATTTTATGAGAAGGCATTTCTTCAAGATTCTTATTCTCACATGACGATTCGATGAAGTGGTAAAACCCTTATCTTTTGTAGATTTCAAAGACACTATTGGGTGTAGAGGTGAGCACATCCATTAATAGTGAAGACAAGCTCATCTTGGCGATTCCATTCAAGCATTCTATAAGGTATGACGAACATTCATTTTAATTTTAGGGAATATCCTAATTGACTTTTCAAAATCTATGGCCCCTTGGATTTCTCAAATATTTGGGTCCCACTCATCAAGAACCAGACGTGGCTATATGGGAAACTCCAAAGTTTCGTGGCAACGGAGATTGAGGTTTGGTTTATCTTGCAACGATATTCACATTTGCTGGGGATAATGGCATCTTTTAGATGAAATGATGAATTATTTTTCATTTGGCTTCGAGGACAGTGCCATGCGTTGGTATGAATCTCTTGGAAAGAGAACAATTCCATCTTTTGTAGCCTTTTTTGGAAGCATTTTGTACACGTTCGTGCCCTATCGACATTGATTAATGGCTACCCAAATTTTGAGAGGTCAAGACATTTTAGGATGCACAAAAAATTATTGAAGAGGGTCTCGACCCACCTTTGAAGGAAGAAGAGGGAGCCAAGGAAGAAGACATCTTGAGCCCTATGCTTGAAGAGGGAGGTACTCTTGACTATGAAGACAAAGATTCCCTAGAAAATGAAGCCAAGGAAGCCCATGGTGAAGACCAAGCCCTAGAGAAGGAGGTTGAAGAGGAAGCACATGAAGACCAAGAAGCCCTAATTGAAGAAAGTGAAGAAATGGTAAGCTTTCCTTATCATTGTTTGGAAATATCTTATATTTTGGGTTTTTTGAAGAAAATGGCATGGTCCCCTTACTTGATGATGAAGAATTGGGGGTATCTAGGTCCTCTTCCTTTTGATGCTTCAAGGGAAGGAAGTCTTGTGCTTGAACCATTGGAGGAAGCATATTTAAAGGAAGATATCCAAGGCTATTTCCAGCCTTTCCAAAGTGAATTTGCTGCTGATTTTGAGCACCAAAATCAAGTCTTTATTGCAGATTTAAACAAGCAGCATGTGCCTTCTCGTAGGGAAAGCTTGGAGGTTGATTCTCAGCCATGTTTCTCCACATCTAATGCTAGTTTTGACACAGAATAAGGGCAGCAAACAGAGTCAATTCTTCTTGGTATAAGGTAGACTGATGTGTCTTCTCCTAAGACACACTTTGAGGTCCATTTGGAAGCCCTTGAAGAAGAGTTTGTTAAAGATGCAAGTGAGAAGATCCATTAAGGTCATAAGCAAGCAAATAAAGAAATTGAATCCCTTGTTGAAAAGCCATTCCCCATTGAAGAGCATGTTCAAGACATGGTTGTTCAAGATATGGTTGATGCATCTCTTTGTTCTCCACATGGTGATGAGGATTTGGTGAGCCTTCCTCTCTCCTTGGCTCTTGATGATGAATCTTTTGGAGATGATAGATTTGAAGATCTTTTTGCTAATGAAGATGGTTACCATGGATGCGATGATATGCACTTTCACCATTGTGGTCATAATATGGGCAAGGGATATTGGAAATTTGTTGGAGAGCCCATATATGACACTTCAAATGAGGGAAGTGTAAATTTTGAAGACCTTGGAAAACCTATTGTTGATGAGATCCCACATGGCTTGGTTCAGCCATACTTGCTCACTATTGGTGATGATATAGGGTTGCATATGGAGGCTTCTATTGCAGATGTACTCACTCATCTCACTCACCTCAACGAAAGAATATAAATAGAGGATGAGTTGCTCATTTGTACTCACTCATCTCACTCACACAAGTTCGCATAGGAGAGAGAGAGAAGTTTGCACAAGAAGAGAAGCTGATTTTTGTCTTGGGGTTTATCTTGTACTTTGTGAAATCTATATTGAGGAAGTTTTGTTGGGGTTTTCTCCCTTGTGGTTTCCCCGAGAGAGATATTGTGTTCATTGTGCTTGTATTTCTTTTAGTGATAGATTGTTTAATGTTATTATTCTAAACAAATAGAAAAACTAACATGGTATTAGAGCAGGCTTGAAAGAAAACATTGTGCAGCCTCCGCAACTGCAGAAACTAGGGCTTCTTATTCTGGGAGCTCTCTGCACAAATCGGTTGAAAAAGAGGGTGCATCTAACTCGCCTCACTAGGGCGCATTTTTCTGTCGAAGCATAATTCAATTCTGAGAATTTTCATTTTTGGGTCCCCCACTACAGCCCGGAGAAACTAGGGCATCAAGTTTTTGGATCATCTGCTTACAGAATCAGGAGAAGGAGTACTTTGATAAACTCGCCTTAAGGAGGCGAATTTGCTCATCAAATTAGTTTTCCAAATATCTGAAGTTGGAAAATTAAGGTTTCTTTGTCAAACCCTAGATCAAGGAAGAAGTAGTTTTTCAGAAGGACAACTTTGCTGGTAAGTCCTACATCTATTCTATTTCCATTTGAGGTTCTCATTTTATCAAAATGACATTGAATACCAAGCTTGATGAGAAGCTTGAAGGAGCTGAGAACTTCATGGCATGGAAATATAGATTCATGCTCATTCTTGAAGAACATGACCTAGAAGGTTTTATAAAGGAGGGACTTAACAGAACCAGAAGGAGATGAGGCCAAAGCATTACACAAAAAGAATATGATAAAAGCTAAGAGGATCATACCTGATTCTATCAAAGATCATTTGATCCCTCAAGTATCCTCAAAGAAGACTTCGAAAGAGATGTTTGATGCTTTGACCAGCCTATTTGAAGGGAAGAACATTAATAGGAAGATGACCTTGAGAAATCAACTCAAGGGTGTACAGATCCTGAAGTCTGAGACTATGCACTCATACTTCTGCAGAGTATCCCAGATCAAAGAGCAATTATAAGCTATTGGAGACATGGTAGAAGATGCTGAAGTTGTGATGACCACTCTGAATGGTTTTGACTCTCCGTAGAGATTAGGAACCCTTTGTTCTTGGAATATGTGCTAGGAAGAAACTAATCCAGTTCAAACAACTATGGGAAGAATGTGTACAAGAGGAAGAAAGCATAGCAGTAAGAGAGGAGAAACTAAATGACAATGAAGATCAAGCTTTGGCAACTCATGTCAAAGGTGGAAGGAAAAGGAAGAGTGATGTACGTACCCGTGACTACTGTCCCAAAAGATCTCAAAGACCTCAAAGGAACAAGAGGTTCAAGAGAGATCTCTCCTCAATTGAATGTTACTCTTGTCACAAGACAGGACACCTAGCAAGAAATTGTCCATCCAAATTTGGACAGCCTAAGAAGCAAAAGAAGAGATTTCATGCTCATGCGGCGGAAGATAGTGAGTATGATGACGAAGACAAAACCAAAGAAGACGAAGACTCCAGTGAAGAGTATGTGCTAATCTCAGCACTCACTGGTTCTGTATCTCATGGGAGTGATACTTGGCTAGTGGATAGGGGAGCCTCAAAACATATGATGGGATACAAAGAATCTCTTGGATATCTCATGCAGAAAGATTCTCCACACAAAGTAAAGCTTGGAGATGACTACCAATATCCTATCAAAGGAATGGGAGAAGCCACTTACAAATTGGTCTCTAGAAAGTCCATGAACATGAAGGAAGTGCTATATGTTCCAGGTTTGAAGAAGAACCTTCTATCTATTTCAGCATTAGTTAAGAAAGCTCTTAGAATTGCATTTGTAGATGGTGAAGTTCTTATGTGTCCAAAGGGGAAGACTATCAATGATGTAGTCATCATTGGAGTAGAAGGAGGACTTTATAAACTTAAGGGTCATGTAGATTCAGCATTGGTGACTAGTACCATGAGCCCCTGTGAACTATGGCATAGAAGACTAGCTCATGTACACTACAAAGCCTTACCAATAGTAAGTAAGGTGCTGACTGGATTACCAGTAATCCAGGTTGATCATGAAGGAGTGTGCACAAGGAAAAAGTACGAAGAATCCATTTCCAAGCAGTGACAACAAAGCTAAAAGTATATTGGACATTATTCATTCCGACATTTGTGGACCTATGTCTACCCACTTCATTAAGCGGGTATGTGTATTATGCTTCTTTTATTGATGATTACTCCTGCGAAACATGGATTTATTTTCTAAAGAGTAAAGATGAAGTTTTTGAAAAGTTTAAAGAGTTTAAGGATCTTGTAGAAAACCTCTCTGATAAGAAGATAAAGATACTAAGGACAAATAATGGAGGGGAATATACTTCAGGTGATTTCAAAGATTTCTGTAAACAAGCAAGGATTAAGAGGGAGCTTACTATTCCCTATAATCCACAACAGAATTGTGTAGCTGAAAGAAAGAACAGAACTATCGTGGAAGTAGTGAAGGCCATGATCCATGATCAAGACCTACCCATGCATCTATGGGCGGAAGCAGCTAGAACCGCAGTCTATGTACATAATAGAATCTCTCACAGTGCTCTTGGCAAGAAGACCCCAGAAGAGATGTTTATCGGTGAGAAGCCTGAAGTTGGTCATTTAAAGATATTTGGATGTCCAGTATTCATTCACATTCCAAAAGAGAAGAGATCGAAGTTGGAACCTTCAAGAAAGAAGGGAATATTTGTGGGTTATAGTGAGCAATCAAAGGCTTACCGTATCTACATCCCAAGATTCTGCCAGATCGAGCTCATCTAGGATGTTACATTTGATGAAGACACAACCTTCAACAAGTCCAAGAAAACTCATGAAGATGAAGAGGAGCATGAAGATCCTAGAGTTACAGAAATTAATAATGTACTAGATAGAAATGCTGAAGAAGAACCTATTCCAGAAGATCATGATATGACAGAGCCTTAGAGACCTGAGGAGACACCTCATGAAGAAAATCCACGGAAGAGAAGACTGGCTTGGGCACGAGAAAGCAAAAGACCAAGGCCATACTCCAGTTATGTAGCCTTGATGTGTAACCTTGTTGAAGAAGAACCAACATGTTTTGAAGATGCAGTAAAGAAGAAGGATTGGTTGGATGCCATGAATGAAGAATACCAATCCATCATCAAGAATGATGTTTGGGATGTGGTACCAAGACCGAAGGATAAGTCAGTTGTTTTGTCGAAATGGATCTTCAAAACAAAACACTCAGCAGACGGAAGCATTGAAAAGTACAAGGCAAGGTTTGTAGCCCGGTGGTTCTCTCAGAAGAAAGGAATTGATTATGAGGACAATTTTGCTCCTGTGGCCAGATATACCTCAATTAGAACCATCCTTTCCTTGGCAGCTTAGATGAAATGGAAGTTACATCAGATGGATGTAAAGACGACTTTCTTAAATGGAAAGATAGAAGAAGTATACATCGAACAACCAAAAGGATTTGAAACAGAAAACAGAAAAACACATGTATGTAAACTGAAGAAAGCATTGTATGGGTTGAAGCAAGCACCCAGAGCATGGTATGGAAGAATTGATGGCTTCCTGATGAGTTTAGGCTTTACCAAGAGTAAAGCAGATTAAAATCTTTATTATAAGATCATGAATGATGAAACTATGATATTACTATTGTATGTGGATGATTTGTTCCTGACAGGAGAAGACAAGCCCATCATTGAATGTAAAAAGAAGCTTGCTGCAGAATTTGAGCTGAAAGACCTTGGGATGATGCACTATTTTCTAGGTCTTGAAGTATGGCAGTTTCCAGATGAGATTTTCCTGAGTCAAGGAAAATACACAGTTGAGATCCTAAAAAGATTTGGGATGTTGGATTGTAAGGCCATGACTACTCCGATGGTGACAAATTTGAAGCTCCTGAATGATGCTTCATCAGAGATAGTAGATGTCACGTTGTATAGACAGATTATTGGGTCATTGATGTACTTGACCAATACTAGACCAAACATATGTTTTGCTGTGAACACCTTAAGCCAGTATATGGTGGAGCCCAAACATGTTCACCTGATTGCAACAAAACATGTGATGAGGTACCTAAAAGGTACGATAGACTAGGGACTCAGATATGCTTATGATAGTGAGTTCAGATTGTATGGATATACAGACTCAGATTGGGCTGGAAGTGCCGAAGATAGAAAAAACACTTCAGGATGTTGTTTTAGTTTGGGATCAGGTATGATCTCATGGCTCAGTAGAAAGCAGCCCTGTGTTGCTCTCAGCACAGCAGAAACTAAATACGTAGCAGCATGTTCAGCTTGTAGCGAAGCAGTGTGGCTTTGCAAGATGTTGGCTGGATTGTTCGATGCAGAGATAGATGTGATTAATATTCTCTATGACAACCAGAGTTGTATATCAAGATGACAGAGAATCCAGTGTTCCACGATAAATTGAAGCACATCGAGATCAAGTTTCACTATATCCGGGATATGGTGCAAAAGGGAGCTGTAAAGCTCAAGTATGTTCCTACAGAGGAACAAGTTGCTGATGTGTTGACTAAGCCTTTGTCTCGCATAAAGTTTGAATACTTTCAAGACAAGCTTGGCGTGGTCCGAAAGGATCTCTCTCGAAAGAGGGAGTGATGATGATGTTATTCCAGTGCTTAGGTGACTGATGCCAGTCCTGAGGTGACTGAAGATCAGTACTGGCTGATTGATAGAGTTCTAGTCCTTAGGTGACTGATGCCAGTCCCGAGGTGACTGAAGATCAATATTGGCTGACTGATGGAGTTCCAGGCCTTATGTGACTGATGCCAGTCTTGAGGTGACTGAAGATCCGTACTGGCTGACTGATAGAGTTATAGTCCTTAGTTGACTGATGCCATTCCCGAGGTGACTGAAGATCAGTATTGGCTGACTTATAGAGTTCCAGTCCTTAGGCGATTGATGCCAGTCCTGAGGTGACTGAAGATCAATACTGGCTGACTGATAGAGTTCCAGTCCTTAAGTGACTGATGCCAGTCCTGAGGTGACTGAAGATCAGTATTGGCTGACTGATAGAGTTCCAGTCCTTAGGCGACTGATGCCAGTCCTGAGGTGACTAGGATCAGATCAGTATTGGTTGATTGATAGAGTTCCAGTCCTTAGGTGACTGATGCCAGCCTTGAGGTGACTGATGCCAGTCTTGAGGTGACTGAAGATCAGTACTTGCTGACTGATAGAGTTCCAATATTTAGTTACTGATGATTGATACAAATGATGATGTTGCAACACACGATGATGATGTTCCAGTAGACGATGATGATGTTCCAGTAGACGATGATGATGTTGATGGTGATATTCCAGCAGAAGACGATGATGGTGCTGATGATGATGTTCCAGTAGACGATGCTGATGCTGATGGTAATATTCCAGCAGAAGATGATGATGATGTTGATGATGTTCCAGCATATGATGTGATACCTTAGACATATGATGATCCAAAAACTTCCTACGACATATAGAGATTCACAAGTCAGTTGGACAACTGGTTGATGCTGTTGATGTTACCCGCAGAATACCTTCCTAGTTAAGAGGGAGTGTTAAAGAAATGTAACTACGAAATATATTCTAAATGTATTTGTCTATTGTATTCCTCCTTCGGGAGATGTCATTGATAATGTAAGAGTCATTGAAAGAGTCAATTTAAACCTTAGGTCTTGTGTCGGCCTAGAAGAATCCATAAAAGATTATTATATTATGTAATTAACAAGTCGACCCAGTCAGTTAGGACAAGTCGGCCTAGTTGGGGAAAAGTCACCTCAACAGAAGAATATAAATAGAGGATGAGTTGCTCATTTGTACTCACTCATCTCACTCACACAAGTTCGCATAGGAGAGAGAGAAGTTCGCACAAGAAGAAGAGAAGCTGATTTTTTTCTTGGGGTTTATCTTGTACTTTGTGAAATCTATATTGAGGAAGTTTTGCCGGGGTTTTCTCCCTTGTGGTTTCCCCGAGAGAAATATTGTGTTCATTTTGCTTGTATTTCTTTTAGTGATAGATTGTTTATTGTTATTATGCTAAACAAATAGAAAAACTAACAAGGTTTACCCTCTCCTAGGGTGGAACTCAACCATTATCTTCAACCATGTTTCTAAGGGATTAATGTAGGTTTGGGATTGCAAGAAGGTGGTTGTATTGCAGGGTTAGAGCAGCGAAGTGTGCCCTCTCCTAGGGAAAATTTGAGGCCTTTTTTCCAGTCATATCTTTCAAGTCTTCTTGTTAATTTTGAATGTCATTTGGGGCAGCAAATAGAGTTCAATGAGAAGCGCTATAATGAAAGCTGTGTGTACTTGAGCCCTATCCAAGCTTGGATAGAGGGGGCTTGTGAACGGGGCCCTTCTTCTTGGCGGGAATTTAAAGGCATCCAGTTTTGTGGTCTTTTTTATTGTTCTAGCCCCATTCTGATGAAGGTAATGACATCTACTCAGCTCATCATTAATGTGATTTTGTCTTGGACGATTGCCAAAGACAAGGGAAGAATCCCTGGCATGAATGTTATGCTAAGGTGGCTTCGTTGGTGGTATGATTTTACTTGACTTGTTTATGTTATCATTGTTAAAAATTAGGGTTATGTTAGGGTTTTGAGCAGAAATTAAAACTTTAATACTTTAATGCAAAAATAAATTACTAAACCAGTACTGAAAACAAAATAGTACAGCTGTAACAAGACTAATTTAGATCTAATAAATTAAGACATAATTTTCATCTCTTTCAACATTAACACTCCCCAAGGATCACTGTGTTAAAGTTAAGGTTTCAACTGCAGATATCTAATCAATAGAGTAGATGTAGTAGTAAAACTAATTAACACAAAATACAATTCAACAAAAGTATATCAGTAGTAAGAGAACAAGTCTGGAAACTTACTCAAAGAGATGGAACTTCCTTATACTTAGAAATTTAACTTTCAGAATCGACTTTGCCTCTTAGAGGGAAGTCAATCAAATGGAACACAAATTGACCCTCACCTGAGGGTTTTGTACATACCTATGAGAGAGAGATAATAAGCGCTGTAGGATAGGTTAGGTAGGTACAGGAGGGGGTACAGTAGGCTTGTAACTAATGGCAGTCTCAAAACTCTAAAAAAATCAGACCTCCACCAAGCAGTAGCCACAACAAGGTAGCAGCACCCTTAAGAAACAATCCACATGACAGTTGGCAGCCCTAAGATGAAGTGGCAGCCCTAAAAACAAATCTCATGACAGATGGTAGCCCTTAACAAATGGATCACAACCCTAGATCAGATATTATCAGTAAGAGGTAGTCCTAAAACCCTAGATCAGACCAAACATAGTCCAAGCAGGCAACAACCTCCTCAAACGACACATGGAAGCCCTTAAAAAGTACACATGGGTAGCGGCCTCCCCAAATCAGTCCAATGTGGCAGTAGGCAACCCAACACAGGAAACAACCACCTTAAGACTGTCAAAACAGTCCACGGTGGGCAACATGCAGCCTCTAAACAACAACGGTCATCTTAAGACAGTCAAGACAGTCCATGGTGGGCAGTAGGCCGCCTCTAAACAACAACGATCATCCCCAGGCAGGCTCTAAACAACAACACCTCAACTGACAACAATAGTCCTAGGAAACCCTAGAATGGTTGTAATACCCTCAAAATAGGTGGCGGCATAGGCATCATAACTCTAGAAGGGTCTCGACCCTTTTAGACAAGGCAAAATTGAGGAGGACAGGCCCTAGGAACCCTCTAATAGCTGGAAAACATCCTCAGGAAGAAATCAACAACCCTAGGAAGATGGTTCAGACTTGAAACCCTTGATGTCATCCAAAAACCACTATGTTGGAAACCCTAGATTAGACACGTAGAAAATCAGATCTGAATTGCCACTTTAAGACGCACTCTCAATGAAGAATTAGGTTTGTATTTATAACCTCTTAAAGTCTTCTAGAAGGTTCCTCTTTCTAATTCTTCATTGACTTAGGGTTTCTTAAGACATCCTTTCTTTTAGGAGGGTTAACAAACATAAAGTTATAATTTAATATTTTGATGTCTTTAAGAGTGGGTAATAGGGTCAAGATAAAGGGTAGGGTGACATGGTCTAGGAGGGCGCTAGCACATAGGATCAATAAGAAAGGGTCAACACAAGACACAAGGCTAGCCACCATAAGGAAGGGTAAACACCCCTTCAAACCACAAGACCAAGGATGTAACCCTAATGAGGGAAGACAACCCTTTTACCTTGTTATCACACAACTTGTAGTTGTCCCTAAAGGTTATCCTATCCAGGATGGTAGAGGTGTTGGACAACTAAATAGGTGACCCAAGAGATGCCACGGTTCCCAATGCAATTGGGTGTCACATTAACCGAGGCACTCTTCACTTTAGGTCAAGCCTAAGCAAGACCAAGGGGGAGACCCAAGCTTAGCCAATGAAGGATAGCGAACCCAATCAAAACCTCCTAGGGAAATGTGATGATTATAGAGTAGAAGATCAAGATAGGATTAGATCTAGATCTAAAATGGATAAATGGACCCAGTGAGTTAGGGCTTGGTTGAAGAGGCTTAACGCAAGGACAAATGTTCAACCAAGTGTGAGATAAGGTCACTTATAGATTAGGAGTGGTAGATCTAGATAGATCTAATGCCAAGTAAAAGTACCCAAGTGGGGCCCACCCTTAAAATATGGAAAATGGTCCAAATGGGGCCCACAAGGTCAAAATTAAGATGAATTGGCACTAGGGGGTATGCTATGACATGGATCTATGGATTTGCGAAAGAATGAGCAATACCCACATGTGGGATCTAGCAAATGGCCACCTACCCAACAAGTGCGACCTCCCTTGGAGAGGCCCAGTGCCTTAGATCGGGGGGTAAATGGAGTCAAATGTCCACCAAACTTTAGATCGGGAATGTTAAGAAGATTATTAAGGTGGGTTTTAATTATTAAGCCCAAATGTTTTCTAGATCTCCATAGATCTGAAAAAAAAATACAAGGGTTTTGAATTTAAGGGTTTTGATGACCAGTAGGATGAAAGACAAGAAAATGGATACGTACCTTGTAGATCTTACCTCAAATGCTTGCGGCTACCTTGCACATAGATGATCCTTGCATTTAGTTACAATTCCAAGCTAGATCCAAGTGATTCCAAGCAAAAACGTCCAAGTCCAAGGAGGAAAAACGTCCCACTCAACCTGTAAAACAAACTACAAAAAGTTAGATTTGATCCACAGATGAATGAGATCTAAGCATGGCATATCAAAAGAAGCAAATCAATGGACAACGCACAATTGAAAAATTCCCTTCAAGTTGAAAACGTCTTGCCCGAGGGGGATGTGAGAAACCCCAACAATCTTCCCTTCAAGCAATTTGCACTCCTTGCACAAGTCAATTCGGCCTCCCCTGTAACTGTCAAAATCACCTGTAAAAAGCAAAGATGTCTAAAGCAAAAGATGTATAATCATGTGCAAGAGCATCCCATCAAAGCAACAGAAGTAGATATGCAAAATAGTATTTTATTCCAAGTTTTCCAAAGCCCAAAAGGTGCCTTTACAATAGGGGGGTCTCTTCCTTAAATAGGACGAGGGAGACCAAAACCCTAAACCACTTTTGAAATGAGTGGTTGAGATCAAAAGATAAAATAATACAATCAACGACTAAGATGAGCCGATACAATATAACATGGATCACTAACATGAGTGGGGTGCGCACTAGCTAAATGATGCCCTAGGGGGGTGTGCACCACATAAAATGACTAAAGTACAAGTTGTGCCACATAAGATGACAAGGACAAGTGACTAGGAGCACATGGTGGGGCTAGGAGGCATTACTTTCCTTCACTAGCATCACCCCATGGCACAATAATATAACATGTGACTCAATGACATGTCCAAGTGAACAAATGATCAAATCCTGCCCCCCTCAACTGAGAGAATAATGCATCAAAACACATCCTGGTGACTGTGTGGACCCCACTGACTGCTGCAAACTGATTTGGAAGGAGTGGTATACACCATAGATGACCTCAGAGCAGATCTTATGCCAAAACCTTGCCTCAATTGGCCAAATCGAAATCCTTAATGACCTTTTTATTCCATTTTTAATCCACTTGAAAAACCACCAAACTGCCCGAAAACAACTGCCTGGTGCCCGAGCACAAAATCTGACTGTACCATCATTTCCAGAAGGGGGGTAATATGGTAATAACAAGTAGCTGGACCACCCCCTTCCTCTACAGCTCCTTAGGCAACGACTAGCCTCCAATGCTCTAGCTGGACAGGCCACATCAGCATGGCCAAATTGGTCAACAGGTGAAAAAATGCTCAAATCATGCTTGGGAGTGCCTGAAATTGAAAGATAAGTGTCTCAATGGATCTAAAAGACCCAAATCCACCAGAGATGAGTACTCATACACCTCATGGTAACTTGTAAGATCATCTGTAGCATCCACCATACCCAGACAAGTAAAAATATGATGATTTGGAAATAATAATAATCAATAAAAACTGCATCAATCATCATTTGAAACATGTGCCCAACATATGGAATCATCAAAAGGTATATAAAGGGCCATAGATCAACATCATACAATATAAGTGGTCCATCTCATCACGGATCCCAAGGTTGACCTGGTCAAATTGATCAAAATATGACCTTGACCAAAGAAGCCATGTTGCTGCAAGTGCAAATGGTTAAGACATGCTCTTTAAATCATTTTCATAGCAAGACTTTAAAGCACTAAGCATTATTTAACTGGCAGTTAATAGATAATAGTAGGTTAGTTAATAATTTACTTTCAAAGAGAACCCCAAGAATATACTCATTTGTAGACATGATCAATTTGCTAGCAGAGGGTGAAGGCTAAGGATGAAAAGGCTAGGCCAAAAGGGATGACTTGATTGACTTGACACTGTGATACTTTGGATAAGGGAGATGGTGTTACACACTTAAGCATGTGTTGGACAAAGAATACACAAGGAATGGCGGTGTCCCACAAATGGGTATGTTGTTCAGAGAAGTGCTTATTCAACCTTGGCAAAATATCTACTACTAGAACCGCCGTGAACTAGGTCCGGCTAACCGTAACTTTAGGTTCTAGGGGACACATAGAATTAGCTGTCCCTTGCTCCATCTCATATCATAACCCACAGGCTCAATGAGGAAAGTTTCTCATAAGGTCAGCAGTCTTTAGATTTGGCATATACTTTCATGGCCAACAATCTTTAGATTTAGCATACATTTATCCATTGCTTTTAGGCCTTTAAGATCCCTCTGGGATTTTGCATGTGCTTAAAAGCACAACTAATCGCAGCTTTCATCCGGGTTGCATTTACATTTCATTGCATTTCATTTCACAACCCTTTTCATTGGGATTTACAAAAGATATATATCAATAATTTCCACAAGGTAGTACAATTTGCTTCAGGTTTTAGCCAACACAACTCAAGCAACTATGGGGACTTCCACAATCAAGATAAAACATTGGGGCAACCGACTAGAGAGATCAAGGTATAAAATCCAACTCACCAAAGGTGAGTTTTGTTGCGAACTCAGAGTCGAGACACAAAATAAACATGGATGCTGTCCAACACAGAAACAAAAGCAAGGAGTCCTCCATATCACAAGTCAAGGTGTAAGTCAGGGTAAAGATCAATAATGAGGAGAGATAAATGGATGGATGGAGACAAGTGAAAATGATGCCTAAGCTAGCAAGTCAAAAAGACAATAATGATCATGTCCACATTCCTAAGAAGGTAAAAACCAACGAGTATAAAACAAGAGTTTCCAAATGTCAGTAATACAATCATGCATATAATCCATAATAACCAATTTCATTTTAATATATATATACTGCCAGATCATAATTACTATATGCTAAGTCAAGCTATCAAAATGACCTAAACAACAAGATAATACTACCAATGCACATCATATATATACTGGGTCATATATCTGTAATCTGTAAATCCAGACCAACTATACCCACTGAGAACCCTGCTGCTGAAACTCTGAACACTGCCCTGTACCTGTATGGAATAAAAGGTCATCTCAGTCATCAAATTTGAGGTCTTAAGCCTCAGCCTTGGCATAAGGTCTACTGTATGTCTGATATAAGGATGCTCTGATGTGTGAGTGATCACTAATAATACTGCTCATTATAGCTGATCTCACTGAATATGTGCAAAGGCAAAGCTCAGAAAAGTGCAGATATCTGCTCTATAACCATGGTAGCCCAGCTACTATGGATGTGATAACATACCCATAAGAACTACAAGGTGGGAAGGCAACCTTTCTAATCACAGGACGAAGGGTGAAATGGCAAGGTGGGGATACAACCCATTTATCTCTCTCTCAAATGTACAAGTGTTCCATACACTAACTGAAAGTTCATCATCACCATATAAGGAAGGTCCACACTGGATGATGTGATCCTGTGGTCCTCTTGACTGCACTTGTGGTCAAGTGCTAGTGACTTCATCAAGGGGTGGCCGGTCCCTTGATGGAACAACATAGCTCAACCATCTCTAGGACCCAGGAGAGGAGGGCATCACACACCATCTTCTTGGTTAACTGACCAAGATCCACCTATTTAATTGACTAGGTATGTACTTGTAGGAACTGCTTGGTCCCAGACCAAGAATCTTCTTGGTCCTAGACTAGGATGTCTTTGTCTCATCCTACAGGATCTGCTTGGTCCTCGCGACCACGAAATTTTCTAGTCCCAGACCAGAATGCCCTAGAGACAGATAGGGGCCCTAGTCACATGCTAGGGACTTTGCCATGGCTCCAAACTGCTTGGTCCCAGACCAAGAACCTCAGTAGACTGCTGGGGGCCCTAGGGTACCTTCTAGGGACTTACTCTGCCTGGTTAACTGACCAGGAACCCTAGTTAACTGACTAGGCTGCCATCCTCCCAGAGAATGGCTCTCGCATCTGCATTAAATTTAACACTCCCTCTCAGCAAGAGAGGCATTCTCAACAACACTAAGCTTGTCTCGAAGTACCCAGACTTTGTCGTGGATAGAGACTTAGTCAACACATCGGTAATCTTTTCATCTGACAGAACATACTGAAGTCTCTGCACCATGTCCCTAATGTAGTGATACTTCCACTCGATGTGTCTCGACTTGACATAGAATACATGCTTTTCTAAGAGCTTCAAACAACTCTGGATGATCTCATAGATCCACTTTGAATTTACAATTGACTTCCCTTGTTGTCCGAGAACCACTTTCCACACGTCATTTTCCATTATTAACTGGAGATCTGCTATCATGGCATCTTCCAAACCTGTTGTTTGGCTGCCTCCACATAAGTTGAGAATTCTGCATCAGTGACGTGGCTCACACTGGAGTACCCTTGAAGCCTCTCAATAGGCTCCTTAATGAGATCAACTTAAGGCTTTCTGGCCTTCTCCCTCTGCTCATCTGAACGAGTTGTCTCATAGACTGAATTTTCTTGTACTTCCATGTCTGAGTCACTGGAAGACTCTCTGGAGTGATGGAAGGTCACATCTCTACTTTCCTTTTCTGCAATCCCATTCTGTTGGGGATTGAAGAGCATAGTTGTCTCCCTCTTGATCTTTGAATTCTGACAGGGGTCATGAACTAGACCTTAATAACACATCCTGAAACCTGATAAAGGTTACCTTCACTGACTCCAATCACAATGGCTGAGCTCACGTTTCCATTCTTAGGCCACACTAGAGGCTTTCCTTCTGAGACTACAAAGAACCCCTTGTCTTCTAAAACTGCCACTGAAAGAATATTCTTCTTATTATAATAACTAGATAATGCCAAGAAGGGGGTAACGTACATAAAATTTTATAATAACGATAAATAATAATAATTAATAATCAATAATAATCATAGCTGATAATTAACTAAGGGGCACAACCTTTGTGAATTATTACCAAAGTGCCTTCCATTGACGAGGATGATAGGACAATTGGTAGCCTATCGGCCCCATAGGCTAGAGCCAGTGAAGGCAAGGAGGGTCATTACTATTGTCACTTAGCTTAGAAAAGATGTCTTATTTTTAAAAAGGTGACTAGTATTTGTTAGGTGGTAGTGGGTGTTCCATGGTATTTCCCATGATATGGAGTTCTAAAGAGCACCTCACTTGTGGATATGTTGATTTGACTTGATCTCTTGTGTTAGCCTGGTGAATTGGGGTTTTCGTTAGGGTTTGGCAAAACTCTTCCATTGTAGTTTAGTTTCGACGGTGGAAAATCCACCCTAGCTAGACAAGGAGGAGGATCCATCTAGGGTCTTCACTTGAGCTTCATCTTTTGGTTTAGCATGATCTTGGAGAGGGTTTGGAGGGCAGGAGCTAACCCTTCTGTAGTTCGGAGGAGGAAGCTCCATCTATTGAGGTGGCCGTGGCATCACTTCCAAGTTTAGTTGTTGTTGAGTGTTATTAGTACTTTGTAGCTGTTGTAGCAGCCATTGGTTACTTGTGATTGGGTTCCATCCATAATAAAATGCCATTGTGACTTTTCTATATCATGTGTACTTGGATTGCATGCAATATATTTGATGGATGTTGTTAATGGAATGAATACAAACTGTTCGTAAAAAGTAGCCAATGAGTTTAGAGCATAAAGAACACTAATATTCTAGCCTAGCTCTATTGGGTATCCCAATATTGCATAAAGAATACTAATATTGCCATCCTAAGGGGAAATTGTGATACCAGGGCCAAGTTTTATGGTGGTTGAGTCAATTTTCTTCCTGAGGGGATCGAGTTTTTGTTGGCTAAGACCTTCATTCACAAGTCGAGTTGGGTGTGTGGGGCGAAATCCCTTAGTAGCAAGTTGTATTCTAGTTGGGCAAGGGGCTGTTTGCATGCAAGAGGTCGAGTTACATTAAGGGAGGCTGAATCCAGTACTTGAGGACCAAATTCGTTGATTGAAGGGGGCTTAGTTCTTTATGGTAATCGATTCCAAAGGAGGAAGCCAAGTTTGCTGTAGAGGTCGGGCTTGCTTGAAAGGGACGAATCCAATTCATGGGGAGTGGCCAAAATTTGTGAGGTCGAATTCATTTCCTGGTGAAAGCCAAATTCACATGTCAGAACCGTTCTGGAAGGTAGAATCTATTTGCTTGTGGCGTCATTACTTCTGAAAGACCGAATTCCCTTGAGGGCTGGTGAGAGCCGTGGCATTTTGGCATCCTTTGGAGAGGCCAATCCTCTCTGTTGTGGAGCACAGTGTAGTTGAAAGGGGGATGCGTACATACAAGAGAGGCCACATATCTTTTGTGGTGCCACAATTGAAGGAAGAGTTGGATCTGGGTGGAGAGGGCCATGAGCTTTGAAGGTGGCCACGAGTGTGGATAAGTATGAGGAAGGGAGCCGTGCAGGGGTAGGCCATGATGCTATTTATTGAAGAATAACAGAGATGGAACGGGGCCGCGAGCCTTGAGAGAGATGACGAAAATGTGAAGAGGTCGTGGGGACCTGGAGTGGAAGCGTGGAGGTCGTAGCAGTTTGTGGAAGAAGCCACGGGCTTGAAGAGACATTTACCACTCCAAGAGAGGGTGCAATCATTCATCAGGAGAGAAGATGCACAAGTTGTAAGGAGAAACACGTTTAGTTTGTGAAGGAGTTTACTATTGTTTATTTCAGATTGGTGGAAAAAGGGGATCTGCAAGTTAATCCCGTGCATTCTCTAGAACAATTGCTAGCTGCCACAACTCTTCAACTTGTGTCGAGAAGAACAAGTTGACTACTATGTACATCTTCCTACATTGACTGTCTTCTGAAGGTACTTTATACTCTTAGTTTCTTGAGTTATAAATTTGTTGCATCATTGTTACAAGGGGAAACTAGTGCAATAATCCTCTATAGGACTGTTAATGCAATTTAAATAAGATTGGGAGTGTGGTATATTGGTTATGAAACATTTGAGTTGTATCTGAGCATAGTAGAGTTTATTTCTTTGGCATTTTGAAATATGTACTGTCATTTTTGGAAATGAGAGCGGATTTATAAACTTCAAACAAACACTTAATTCAACCCTTGCTTTACAAGGAGACATAGAGTACTACAAATACAACTATTGGCAAAGTGTTTGACGAAATATGTCAACCAGTTTGCATCAACAGTTAGTATTAAAATCAACTGAGAATTAGTGGTGCAACTGAGAATTTGTAGTGATCTGTTTAGTGACATTAGAACCTTGGAAAGTGAAGTATTTGAAGAATATATCTGTGCCAAGAATCATAACCAGTCAGTCCAAACTATCCATTCCTTAGCAAGGTACATTACATTTGCTAGCCTGTGATTGCATGAGACATTGATGGTTAGAAGGCAAGATGGGGAGCAAAAGGACGCCTAGACCATGGTTTACAACATTCCTTTAGGAGCAACCCACAAAATCACAGGAGCAATGGGGTCAGGATAATGTTACCATCTGCATCAGGGAGTACATGGCATTGGGAAAAGAGTTCCACGCAGCTTTGTCATTAAGTGATTTTTGCATCATCAAACATCGTGAGTGGTATGAAGAGGATGAGGATTCCTTTAGAGATACAAGGCGGAAATTGGGAAGAGCTACTTATGAGAGACAAGAGAAGAAGCATGCAACTAGCCATACTGAGGGTGTGTTCTTAGGAGAAGATCGAACAATAGCTTCAGATGCACCATTAGAGACATCCCATGAGACTTATGACACCTGCACACATGTTGGACAGGTTGATAGCACATGTGATGCAACCTTTCGATCAACTCATGTTGAGGAGCCAACA
Organism: Larix kaempferi; assembly: GCA_027924585.1. Classification (NCBI taxonomy): domain Eukaryota; kingdom Viridiplantae; phylum Streptophyta; class Pinopsida; order Pinales; family Pinaceae; genus Larix; species Larix kaempferi. The sequence continues at coordinate 4,736,756 of BSBM01000885.1, forward strand.
TCTTATCCTTGTTATGATACTTATGATGAGTTGGGTGTGGGTGTACCTAAGAATGATGGGGACGTAGAGGGGGATGAATTACAGTTTGAGGTTGATGTCATTTCTCGAGATGAAGACAGGGAAGAAGGGGAAGAAACAGAATTGGGAAGGTTCGAGGATGGAAACAAATTGAAAAACTTGGTAGAGGACTGTTTCCCTGAGCCACATCATTTGACAGGGCAATTGAAGGTAAGTGAAGAAAATATTAGAATAGCCATGAAACATTTTGATGGTACACACACATTGGTGACAAATTGTTGTTGGAGAGCTTCAGGGGCAGATGATAGTTTGAGAAGAGAACCTTCCCTTGCATATTTGCAGGCACTTGAGAAGCAATGGTGGTGATGAAAGTTGACTACCTACACCTGCTTTCCGACAGAGATCATCTTCTCACTCTGAATGAGATGTACCATGGTGCACTACAAGGGAAAGAAGAGGAAGTTGACAAGCTTACTCATGAGCTTGAGATTACCCAGGATTCCTTGAAGAGCATGCAAAAGGCCCTTCAAGAATCAGAGAAGTAGGTCGAGGAGCTTAGTTACTAGCTGAGTTTGGCAGATTCTTCATGATTGATAGTAGCAGAGACTTCACCATCTTTGATAACAGTGACACATGAGGGCATGAGTGGTACTCATGGTTTGAGGGAAGAGCCTCTCGTGACGATTTTGCATGAGAAGCATACAAAGTTATAGGTGCTTGGGAAAGTTTGGACACAGAGAGTTGTGACCATGCACTTGTTTTGTAGTGTGGGGATCTTGAGCTTCCTTTGTTGGAGAGGCCATTAAAGGCTCAAGGCTTTGCTATGGAGGAGATAATCAGGCACATTCCTCGTGGGTCAGGCCGCAAGGAAACATATACATCCATGGATTGGGTGGATAGGTATATGATAGATATGGAGACACATTGGGGTACAGGTTTAGTTGAAATTCGTGGAGCGTAGGGTACAGTAGCACATACAAGATATTGGATGGTACAGGAGACGATATTAGTATGCAACAATATACAGGAGTACACGTAGGCACACAACAATGTACATTGGAGTTTCAGAGTGTTTCCTTTAGGGAGACCTCCTGACAAAGTTCTTGAGGATACCATTGATTTAAGGTTACCCAAGATCGGTGAGTGGGTGGGAAAGCCTCAGGATGCAACATATCCCTCAATGATTGATCTTCATCTGAGATATCACCAGAGGAGGGACAAGGAGCAGGGTACTCATAGGTCTAATTCCAGATTTCATTATGACTTCTTAGTTGTGCTTGTAGGCTTGACTAACACACTAGCTACTTCCTAGTCGCATATACATTGGCAGAGATACCTATTGCTGTTATACAACGATACTTGGGATGTTCACCTGAGTCAGTTGGATGAGATTGGTGGCATTTTGGCCAAGACAGAGGTCCTTCATTTGGACCATGAGATTGGTACACAAGATGCATAGGAGGAGATCTCAGGTGTATTGGATCTGTTCACAGAGACGACAGGTGACATAGTAGGGGATGACATTATCCGCTACAGAGTTCGTGCATGCTTAGTCCTTGACTCCTCACTTGGGGAGAGGATCATGAGGGTTAGGCGCGACCCATATTTGGCAAGGCATTCTCAGTACTTGCTTGAGTATGAGGCATCACAGGTGGCAAATCTATTTTCCAGAGAGGTGCTTAGATCCCATGGGTTACTTGAGCACATTGATCATGATCGGGATAACAAACTCCTTGATGCAATTTGGTAGGATCCAAACAGATTAGCAGGCTCAAAGTCGATTCCTAGTACTCCGTTTCCACTAGAGGCTTTCATTGGGACTCCGATGATTATCATCATGGCACAACAATAGTCAGTAGGAGTTGGTTTTGATGGACTTCCTATTTGGTGGTGGGATCCAGGCATTCATCCGAGTGATGGATTGCTTCAGAATGTAGCGGTGACCGACAGAGTTGTAAATGTGATCAGTCTGCTATATTTTTGGGATGCTAGTGGAGGAGAGGTTGAGACTTCTTCTTTATGGCAGAGTAGGTTTTCTTTTTTGGTATTCAGGATCGAGTATGACAGTGGAGCTAATACAGATGAGATGACCAGTCTTCGTTTTACAGAGTTTATTCTTGGGATGCGTAGGCTTGGATGCATGGAGGAGTTGTCTTTTGAGGAGTTTGTGTAGCTTATGATTGCTTGGCTCATTAGGGGTAGTCAGATGGATTCTTGTGTTAGCAGTTGGCAAACCAACGCTACAGGTAGAGAGAGTTTCATGTCTTACAGGATAGTGTGGGACCCTGGAAACTTTACCATTTACGGGCAGCTTCGAGATAGGTTCACAAGTCTACCAAGTATGCAGACGGGGTATGGCAGCCGGATGGTTATGATCAGAGTGGTGCAACATCAACATAATGGTCCCTTTCTGAGATTATCTTGGGACCCTGGGATGTCAGTGTTACACAGTTCAGTAGTTGTCAAAGTGGCGAGAGCCAATTTTTGCTTTCATGAGTTTGGTTCCATATTGGAGCAGATCGATGAGGGGTTGAGCAAGTTCTTGCAGCATCGGGATGCTCTACTTATCGACAACATTCAGGAGTATTCGTATGTTAGTAGCCTGACGGACCATGTATTGAGCGGAGGATGCTTCACCTCTTCCCGATTGGTTTGGGACCCTGGTATCCTTTCCAGTTTTAGTCCGGTTCATTTGAGGGAGCATCAGGTTGTGGTGGCATTGCTTGAGGACAAGCAATCTTTGGGAAGGGAGGATTGTGATGTCCCCTTCCACTGACTAGGATGATAGGACGATTGGTAGCCTATCTGACCCCATAGGCTAGAGCTAATGAAGGAAAGGGGGGTCATTACTATTGTCACGCTTAGAAAAGATGTCTTATTTTTAAAAAAAGTGACTAATAGTTGTTAGGTGGTATTGGGCGTTCCATGGTATTGCCCATGGTATGGAATTCTAAAAGAAGATAAATGGACAAGAGCACCTCACATGTGGATATGTTGATTTGACTTGATCTCTTGTGTTAGCTTGGTGAACCAGGGTTGTCATTAGGGTTTGGAAAAACCCTTCCATTGTAGTTTAGTTTCGGTGGTGCAATATCCACCTTAGCTAGACAAGGAGGAGGATCCATCTAGGGTCTTCACTTGAGCTTCATCTTTTGGTCTGGCATCATCTTGGAGAGGGTTTGGAGGGCAAGAGTTAACCCTTTTGTTGTTTGGAGGAGGAAGCTCCATCTATTGAGGTGTTTGTGGCATCACTTCCAGGTTTATTTGTTGTTCGAGTGTTATTAGTACTTTGTAGCTGCTGTAGCAACCATTAGTGTTTTGTGATTGGGTTCCATCCATCGTAAAATGCCATTGTGACTTTTCTATATCATGTGTACTTGTAATACATGCAAATATATTTGATGGATGTTGTTAATGGAGTGAATGCAAACTGTTTGTAAAAAGTTGTCAATGAGTTTAGAGCATAAAGAACACTAATAATCCAGTCTATCCCTATTGGGGATATTACATGAGGGCATGGTGTTAACTTGGCCTGAACTTGTGGTTACATTGGCAGAGCAAATTAAGACTTTGTAAAGGAATCTTCAATCTCATTTTGAGTGAAGTGAAGTAGGGCGACTGGATCAACGATGGGTGGTGCGTTCCCATTTGATTGACCTTTCATACTGAGAAGCCGGGTGCGCTCCTCCTTGTTGATACCATAGAAGTTATAACTATTACGACATCGTTCATAGTGTGAAGACCTTTGGTTCTTCAAACTGATTCATTGGTATGAAATAGCGAAATGAAATGGAAATTGAATCGTATGAAATGGTGGTGACAATATAATAAAAGATGGGTTCAATTCAGAAATCAGGTAGGTTGGGGGGACACCCCCAATAAATGAAATTGATTATGATTGGAAGAAATGAATGGTTGGAAACTTGATTAACTGGCACTTGATTTATATGTCACATTTGATATAAAAGTTAGATATGATCCGTAAAAAAATTGTAACCTATAAACAGTGAAAAACTAGTAAACTGTACTGCGTAATTCTATAGGCTGCACTTTGTCCCTAGCTTCAACCCGGAGTAACGCAACCCTACACTCTTGCTAATTTGCTTCAACCCTTTCCGGCACGCTTTTTAAAGTGTTTCGACCGATCTGACCGGTTCATTACTGAACTGGTCAACTTAATTGATCTACAGGCCGATTCAGATCTGTTTTCCATCAAATCGGTGAAAGATTTCACCGATTTTTAAAACTATGATCCTATCTATTTTGGATATTTACTGTATGAACCAGATTGGTTCATTTCATCTTTACTTGGGGAGGTTGGCGAATTTGCATAAACAATCAAACAAATTCTTGGTTAGAAAGATTGTGACATATGGCTTCTAGGAAGTGCCAAATTTTGAAAACTTTAAGCAAGCCCCTCAGGGACTTACTCTTGCCTTGTTGCTACCCTTTCCATTGCATCAACCAAGCTATGCTGTCTATTTTATAGGGTGATTTCTATGGATTTTTTGAAGGTATCTTTGTTGCTGTTAGAAGTCTTACTGCTGATGCCATTGTAGCAGAATCGGTGCTTTAAAAACAACTTGTCATATTCCCTGCACAGGCATCCTCTTGAATGTGTATTTCTTTTAGATAGCTGGAATGGAGATTCTATTGTAAAGTAACATATCCACCATTTGAGATTCTTGGTTAGAAAGATTGTGACATATGGCTCCTAGGAAGTGCCAAATTTGAAAACTTTAAGCAAGCCCCTCAGGGACTTGTCTTGCCTTGTTGCTTCCTTTCCATTGCATCTACCAAGCTATGTTGTTTGTTTTATAGGGTGTTTTCTATGGATTTTTTCAAGGTATTTTGGTGGCTGCTAGAAGTGTTACTGCTGATGCCATAGTAGCAGAATCAGTACTCTAGAATTTAAATACACTATCATATTCCCTGCACAGGCATCCTCTTGAACATGTATTTCCTTTAGATAGCTGGAAGGTAGATTTTATTGTAAAGTAAGATATCTACCATTTGAAATCACAGCAAAGAGGCTTATACAAGGAGATGAGACACTTTGTTATTAAATTATTATTCAAATTGGGTGCAATATCAGTATTGAATGCCAAAATGGTGCAGACCCACTAAACACAGACTAGTTATTTAAATTGAAGTGAATACACAAATGTTGTTCACTGGAAGTTGAAGGCAAGATAAATATAAAATTGAAGAGGAGCAAAATTATAGAAGAGAGAGATATCCGGCAATTCTTCTTGGTAACATGATGGTAAATTTGACTTTTTCAACAAGTTAATCAAAGTTTTTTTATGAATTGAATATTTTGAGTGTACCATCTCTATAAGGATGCTTCTGCATATTTTTCTGATTGCCAATAAAGTTTCAGCTCCTGTGATTGATTGGAAATCCAGATGCAGTTTGGCTGCAAATTACAGCTATATTAAATCACTAAATAGTAAATATGCATAACTGGAGAAAAATAATTGATGTAAAGGTTGCTTACTTCTGAGTTTGTTATGAACAGGGAGCTGGTGTACAAGCCTATCGTTCAGTGTAAGCCAGTGCTTGCTCCTGTCTCTTGTTGGATTATACTCTTAAATGAACAGATGGTTTATGTTCAAAGAAATTCGTTTAAGAAACTTAAGTTCATTCGAGTTGAAAGTACCTTTTTTTGGCAGCTTGCGGTCATCTCTTCTGCTTCTGGTGTGTTCATCGAGCCATGAACAGTGACACAGAATCTTACTGTCCTCTCTGTAGGAGTCCATACAATCATTTTCCAAGAGTGTGTGAATTGCTTCACTTTCTTCTCTTTAAAGCATTTCCAGAGGATTACAGACAAAGAGCAGAGGAAGTACTAGGTAAGCTTTTGGATCTTGATTGGAAAGGAAGGTTTCTGTGTTTCCCTTGGAATTAATCTATTGGGTTACTCTACAGGCAATAAGCTTAAACATTTACTATTTGTTGACTCCACTATGCTAATTTTTAATACCCAAAAGTCTTTCCTAGCCAATGTAATGGTGTATCATAGCTGATTGTTTGGAAATTACTATGTCATGTTTGAAGATTAATATCTCCTGAATTGTTCTGTATAGAGTCCCATTTGATTATAATTTTGTTCCGGTGGTAATAATTTTTTCGTAAGGGAAAAATTAAACCATTAAAAAATGTTTTGAACTTAAATATGAGCAGCAAGAAGGCTGAACTGGAATTACTGCTTCTAGATTGTCCCATGTTGCCATTACAGCTCATAATTGACATTTCAAGCCTTGAATTAGATTTATTGTTTATAGATAGTCCTGCATTATCCATGACATTTGATTTAAATTGGATCTATTCTGTAGCACCCCTGGTTCCCCTGCTGGGAATCAGGCACTAACTGATTTAAAATCACCTGCTGCTACAATTATTTTAAAGGTTTTTTTTCAGAATTTATTGCTATCACGTACAATGCCTTAACTGAATTAAAATCACCTGCTATTACCAATTGTTTTAAGGTTTTCTTTAGAAAATATTGCTATCACATACAATGCCTTTTTTGTTGGTACTTTTCAAATAAAAACACCAACAAAATAAGGAATGAATTAAATGAACTTTGTAGTGGATTTTATGCACAATAACCATAATCAAACACATAAACAATTGATCACATAGATTATGAAATCCAACAACTGTAGACACATAAACAATTGACATCGTGGTAGTTAGCTTTCAACTTTGCACTACCTGGAATGGTTGAAGTCCCAGCCATAGGCAATCCAACAAGTTGCCAGCCTTGAGCCGAGGCCATGGACTCACACAGAGCAAGAGCACTTTTCCCAGTTTTGCTTTATACAAACCTAGCAGCATTCCACTCCTGTAGCACAATACACCCCTTGCTCATGAACTAGATGGTGAATGAATGGACAAAGAGAAAAACCTATCTCTATTGCAGAACTCCCATTTACAGCTTTCACCCTCAGATGAAGTGGCTAGCTGTCCTCTCAAGGAAGGCATATGCTTGTGATAGGTAGGTGTTGCTTGGGGAAGTTCGTGCATGTAGGTAATAGGTGTCAGTGCATGGGGGAATTAGGCGTCATATGCTGGGTGTATTACGTGTCAAATTCATGCAGGTAGTAGGTGTTGATGCATGGGGTATTAGGTGGCAAATGCACTTAGGTAATAGGTGTCACTTCCACATGTCAAGTAAAACTTGTATAATGAAAGACCTTTGTTTTGAAATGTTGCATAGATTACTTCATGGAACAACTAAGTACATAACAGGTCAGAGAGTTACATCACATGAACAAGTATATTGGGAAAATGCTGCCCAAAAAAATTTAGAAATTGAAACATATGCTCTTGCACACCAAGAGAAAGAGGGTCTCAACATCACACTTAGTTTGAGTTTCACAAGCAAAGACAAATCTTGCTTAAAATCCTCAAATCCCCTACACAAAAAGTTGAAGGATCCTCTTGAGACATAACTTTACATTGATGTTTCCAAATATTTAAAAATGGTGTTTTCAACAAGTGGGAATGCTTTGGTGAAAAGACCATTTCAATATTTAAGATTAATTCTTGGGGGGATGGGTGATGTTTAATTTTACTAGCAAAAGTGGTAATTCTTGACAGAGCTTGGTTTGGCTATGAATCCACTCTCTTCCTCTGGTTTAGGATTGTCTGATTGACTTTGTGTCCTTAGAGCCAAGCATAAGCTGTTCTCTCCTCCCAACAGGATCTTCCCAGACGGAGATCTCACCAAATCACAGGTTGCGGAGATCAAACAATCTAGAGAACTAGTTATGGCAGCACGACAGGCAGGGAAATGGGCAGTGATTTGGAACCTTAGAGCAATCATCCGGGGCTCCCCTCCACTCGTTTGGGAACCACGGTCTGGGGATTTCAAATGATGGGTCCGCTTCAAGAGGCAGTGGGGCGCAGGCATCTCTATCAGTTGTTGGAAGCACAATGGATCTTTCTGCATGAACGACACTCTTGGTCGTCGGACATCCTCTTTATTACTGAGACTCATGCGAGCCTTGTTTGACCTCTCTCAAACATTGTAGGTTATTATTGGTTTTCGGCTTGCACGCAGGAGATGAGGAGCTTAGGTGGCGTCAAAGGTTTAGGGGGAGTTGCTTGTTTGATGAGGGACTTCATCTAGAGCAGGGTGTTTAGGGGGAGTTTGCTAGGTTTTTGTGGGTTTAGGTTAGAGGCAAAGCTCTCGTCCCTAGGGACATCTACATTGTAGTTTGTTACTTCCCCCCATCCTCTTCACCATTCGCTATTCATAATAGCCCCGATGGGGACCCCTTCATGGATTTGTATAGCGGTATCACCTAATACTTAATGGTTGGGGAGGTCATCCTCTTGGGTGACTTGAATGCCCGTACCAGATCTCTCCAGACTCCTCTCCATGACTGGTCAGAGGACATGTTTTGCACTCGAGGGATTGATTCGAAGTCAATGGGACTTCATCGGATGTTTGACGACGCTTTATGACCTGCTATAGCCTATGCTCTACCCTTGTTGCAGATGGGGGAATCCCAGGAGTTTCTGATCCTGAATGGGCACCCCTGTTTCCCAGACTCCCATTTCTTCACTTGTCGACCTCATGGTGGAGGTGCGAGTACAGTTGATTATGTCCTCTCTAGTTAGAGCCTACTCCCCTTTATTCAGTACCTCTCCATTTCCTCCATTCCCACGGTTGACCATGCTCTTCTCTCCTCTCTTTGGATTGACACCCCCCCTCAACTACACCCCTCCCTTGGGCCAACCTCGCACTACTATCCTTTTCGATGAGGGAGATCCGAACACATTCACTTCCCACCTCCACTAGATGCTTCCTTTCGAGTCCCATTTCTCCTCACTTGAGTCAGCCTCTACCAAGTACGTCTGCATATCATCCACCATTTGGGAAGCAACCTTTAAGTCATGTTATCACACAACTTATAGTTGCCCCTAAAGGTGATCCTATCCAGGATGGTAGAGGTGCTAGGAAACTAAAGAGGTGACCCAAGAGGGCCTCGATTCCCAAGAAGGATTGGTTGTCATGTTAATCAAGGCACTCTTCGCTTCTTTCTATCCAAGCCCCGGATAACAAAGGGGGAGACCCTGATCTACTCTCAGAGAGAGAGATCCTAACCAATCACTAGACCAAGATGTTCAATGAGGGATCTGTTATCACACAACTTGTAGTTGCTCCTAAAGGTGATCCTATCCAGGACGGTAGAGGTGCTAGGCAACTAAAGAGGTGACCCAAGAGGTCCTCGATTCCTAAGAAGGATTGGTTGTGATGCCAATCGAGGCACTCTTCGCTTCTTGCTATCCAAGCCCCTGATAACAAAGTGGGAGACCATGATCTGCTCTCAGAGAGAGAGATTCAAACCAAACACTGTTGAAAAGTTACCTAGGAAGTGTTTGTTCACCTAGTGATGCCTTGGGGTGGACAAGGACACTTTAATTGGTGACCCCTAGTCAATTTTTAATTAATGAAGTGAGATGCACTTTATAATTTTAAAGTGACTTCATTAAAAGGTAAAGTCATGATTTATCCTAAGTTCACATTTAATAAAAGTCAAGTGATTGATTAATTAGAAGAGGGTACTCATACTTTATTAAATGACATGAGGTGCACTAAATGTCATTTATTAATTATTTAATTTAGCATTTAATGAGAACCTCTCATCTAATCTAATCTGGGCCATTGGATTGAAAGAGGAAGTTATCATGAACAAAAAGGACTAGGGCAAGGCATTCTTCATTCATTGTTCACTTTTTCAAGAGAGAGTTTTGGAGAAGAGAGGGAGCAAGAGGAAGAAGAAAGGGTTTGGAGAGAATTCGAACTAGGGAGAGATTGAGAGAATTTCTGCACAGAAATCGAGAGCATGGAGATGGGCACAATTCCCAAGAAAGCTTGCACGAATTTCTAGAAGAAAACTGGCACATAAATCGAGGCATTGACAGCAAGAGATTTGCACAGAAATCGAGGACAGTCCGTACTGTACCTGTCCATACTTTTGCACATAAATAAAGGAATTTGGTTGGTACAAATTTTGAGGTAAAGTACAACATTAATGGCTGTTGTCAAACCGTATAGGCACACATTTCGAGGCATTAACAGGATGTAACAGTGCACAGATTTCGAGGTCTGTCCATACTGTACTTTTTCGTACAGTCACACATGTGGGCACAATTTTCGAGGAGCAGTTTCAGCAGTCCGTACAACAGATTTCTGAAAGTCTTATGGCACGTATTTTGAGGCAGAAAAAAGAGATAAGTACTGCTGTTGTAATTTGTGGAAGATTTCTATGAAAAATAAAATCTCTCTTGCACAGGTTTTCCCTTCGGGGTTTTATCCTGGACCAATTTGGTCAAAAATTCCCGTGTTAAATTTCATGTGGTTGGTTGATTTAAATTTTTGAGTAAGAGTTTATTGGCTGAAAGTTAAAAATTCTGAGTTGTTTGAATTTGTAAAAGAATCTCATGTGTTTCAGCTTAGTCATTTTTATGTTAAAAATGTGCATACTGGGGTTTGGGCATTAAACTATGCAGAGAAGCTATCAAGCTTGAAACTGGGTTGGGATTCCAAAACTTTCAAACAGTAGATCAAGATATTCAATGATGAAAAGTGATGAACCCTAGATTTAAGGAAATGAGTTACTGTAGAGGCTTAGGGATATGAGATATGAGAGATAAGTAGGTCAATTACAGTAACTCACGATTAAGAATGAGTCTAGGAAAGAGATGCTAGGGTAAATGATCAAAATCAACTCCCTTGGGAAACGTGTACTTAAAAGATGGAAACATGGTCCCAAGGAGTAGATTATGAACCCTAGATTTAAGGAAATGAGTTACTGTAGAGGCTTAGGGATATGAGATATGAGAGATAAGTAGGTCAATTACAGTAACTCACGATTAAGAATGAGTCTAGGAAAGAGATGCTAGGGTAAATGATCAAAATCAACTCCCTTGGGAAACGTGTACTTAAAAGATGGAAACATGGTCCCAAGGAGTAGATTTGAAAGAATAGGGGCTTCTTAGCAGGGCTTGATGATATATCTGATAGTGTTCAAGCTCACAAGCCAAAACTGAGACTCAAACAACTGAGACAGAGGGGCAAAATCAAGGAGGGTGCAATAGCTAGAAACCAGTGCCTAGGGGTTAGGGTAGATGGAGTCTCCCAAGGGTGACGCCCTTGAGGATCTACTTGGGGCTAGGCCTTAAGTGAAAAAGCTGGAAATCATTCGCCCAAATTCCAAGTTGAAAGAGATAGGGAATTTTTATAAGATTTTGCTAGTTAGGGTTTGAATAAACTTGACAGATGGGTAAGCTAAGGAGCCAAAAAACGTACCTGGATGATGAAGATGAATGCTGATATGACGAGGATTACTCCCGCAAAAATCAAATGAAAGCTTGGTCACCTCTCTTGCTCCAACGAATTTCCCAGATCCACAAGTGTGTCCTCCTCGCTTTACAAAACTAAGGAACCAAAGTTCAATCAACAAACAAAGATGAAGGTAGATGCAAGCTAGAAATAAAAGATAGAGAATAATTGGTACAAAGACAAAATTAATCCCTGTGTAAACCAAGATCTGACAGAAAGTAGTAGGGTTAGTCTCCCCAACCAATGTGCCCCTCTCCCAAGTCGCCTCCTTCACCTGCAAATCAAAATTTGTGGAACAAAATATACAAGATAGCTACCAAGATCTTTTAGTGCAATGGAAAAGTAGTTTCCATCACCATAACCAAGCATTCAACCCAAGATCACAAGAATTCTCCAAGATATTTCTTTGTATTCCAAAAGCCAAGAGCCAAAAGTCTCTTTTACAATGAGGGGGGTCTCTTCTTTAAATAGGAATGAGAGAGACCAAAACCCTAACCACTTTTTAAATGAGTGGTGGAGATCAAAAGATATAACAATAATAATCAACGGCTAAGATGAGCCTGAAATAAAATACATGGATCAACTCACAAATAGAGGGGGGTGCACTCACTAGAATGTCCAAGGGGGACACACGACATGATAAGTGACTAAAACACATGACATAAGCACATGGTGGGGCTAGGAGGTGTAACATATCCTTCACTAGCATGGCCCCATGGCACAATAACAAATGATATGACATTATAACATCATAAAGTGACCATATGACAAAATTGTGGCCCCCTCAAAGACACAATAAAATATCCAAAATGACGAATACTGGGACTTGTGGACCCCACTTATGTTGGAACAAGTGCTAGAAGGTGTGGACATCATCATCAAAGTATCCTGGACCAATCTCATGCCATTTCCTTGCCCCACTAAGCCAAATCGATTTCCACAAGGAGCCATTTCTCTGCCGGAAAACCACCTCTGAAAGTACAATAATGCCTGTAACTCACTGCCAAGTGTCCCAGACACAAATCTGACTGTACCAAAATGTTTGGGAATGGGGTAAAATGGTAATAACGACTTGCTGGACCTCCATCTCCCTTTGTAGCACCCTAGGAGAATGTGCTGGCTTAATGAAAGTGCTGGACAGGCCATTTCTGCATGGCATACTAGAGAAAAGTGGTAATCTGACCATATCATCACCTGTAAGTGCCCAAAACTGATAACTGAGTGCACCAATGAGCTTAGAATGCTCAAATCCACTAGGAATGAGTACTGATACACCATGTGATCATCAAAAGATACCTCTATAGGCTCATCCATGCCCAAAATAATAAAAATAATGGTTCGTAAATAATAACAATCATAAAAATCCATCAAACCATCATTTGAGTCTGTTGTCTGAGGCATGGAACCATCTAATGGACACATATGGGCCATGGATAATGCATCTCGAACAGTGTCTGCCCAAACTCATCCTGGACCCTGTGGTTGACTTGGTCAAGCTAGGTTGACCAGGTCAAGAATGATCAAAATAATGATCCAGACCATAAGTAACTGACGTTGCAAGTACAAATGGTTATGATATGCTCCTTCAATTATATCAATAGCTAGACCAAAGCATAGAATGATGTTTAACTGGCGTAATCATGAAATAATGATATAAATAAGATAAGTCTATATCAAAGTAAATAGCTACTAAAAGCAGGATTTTCAAATTTATACTCGTTTACTGACTTGAACAATTTGCTAACCATGGGTGAAGGTGGAAAACGAAGGCTAGGCTAAGGGGAGGACTCAACAAGCTCAACACTGCAATCTCTCGGATGAAGGAACCAGGGAGACCACCTATACATATACTAGATAGTGTTAAGTTTAGCATAATTTCACAAGCAAGATCACTGAAAGAAACACAATCACAAGATAGACACAGATTTACCCTGGGAAACCCTCATGGGGTAGAAAACCTAGCAAAGCTTTCCTCAATGTAGATAATCAACCAATACAAAGATGTAGTCCAAAACAAGAGCTCCTTCTCCTCCTATGCAGATCTCTCTCTCTCTCCTATGCACCAATCACAAGTGAGTGAATGAATGAGATAAATGAGGAACACACATCCTCTATTTATACTCAACTCCTAACTGACTTTTCACCCTAACAGGGCCGACTTCTCCTAGGAGAGTCTAATAACCCCTAAACAACTAACTCAGGCCGACCCCACAAGGGAGATCTAATAACCCTAGTTACCACACTCTCTCGGAGGAATAAACATCTTCGGATATACAATAGGGTCTCTACGGAGGAATGAAACATCTCCGGAATAATAAAGTACAAATATAATATTCTCAGAAGTTACAATATTTCAACACTCCCCCTTAACGAGAAGGATATTATAACAACATCTGTAGGAGCAAGGAGTCATCAACTACATAATACATGATACATCTATAAATCATTGGAAGCTTTCTTCATACCTCATCAGTAACTCAAACAGTTACTGGAACATCTTCAAGATCTTCAATACTGGAACATCAACATCTTCTGTACCGAGTCTTCCTCTTCTGCAGCACTCGAATAGCTACAGTACCATCATCATCTGGATCTGTCTATCAACATCATCAACATTTGGATCCTCTCGATCAACATCTGGATCCTCTCGATCAACAGTATCATCATTTGGATCCTCTCGATCAACAGTATCATCACAGCATACCCTACAACACACATGATCCATTTACGGGATGATCAATCCCTATCCATTTAAGACACCATATCATGTCTAGGGACGATGCAGTCCACTCATCAATTTAGACAAAGTCTAAGGACCCTTTTTCGAAGACATATGTCTACGGATCAATTCAAGGACCGAAGTCTGGGGATGATACAATCCCCTCTCGTCCACTAGGGACCACTTCTCGGAGACATCTGTCTACGGATCTATTCAGGGACCCAAGTCTAGGGATGATACAATCCTCTCGTCCACTAGGGACCACTTCTCGAAGACAACTGTCTACGGATATATTCAGGGACCTAAGTCCAGGGATGATACAATCCTCTCGTCCACTAGGGACCACTTCTCGAAGACAACTGTCTACGGATCTATTCAGGGACCAAAGTCCAGGGATGATACAATCCTCTCGTCCACTAGGGACCACTTCTCGAAGACAACTGTCTACGGATCTATTCAGGCACCAAAGTCCAGGGATGATACAATCCCTCCTCGTCCACTAGGGACCACTTCTCGGAGACAATTGTTTACGGATCTATTCAGGGACCAAAGTCCAGGGATCATACAATCCTCTCGTCCACTAGGGACCACTTCTCAGAGACAACTGTCTACGGATCTATTCAGGGACCAAAGTCCAGGGATGATACAATCCTCTCGTCCACTAGGGACCGCTTCTTGGAGACAACTGTCTACGGATCTATTCAGGGACCAAAGTCCAGGGATGATACAATCCCTCCTCGGCCACTTAGACAAAGTCTAAGGACCATACATCGACCTCATCGTCGTAACTGACAACCTCATCATCGGAACAGGTAACCTCATCATCGACACTATTATCCTCATCATCGATACAAGTATCCACATCATTGATACAGTATCCTCATCATCGATACAGTATCCTCATCAATACAGGTATCCTCATCATTGATACAGTATCCTCATCATTGATACAGTATCCACTTCATCGATATAGTATCCTCATCAATACAGGTATCCTCATCATCGACCTTACCGTCGATATAGGCAATCTCATCATCGATACAGGTATCCACATCGATACCAGTATCCAAATATCATCATCGACCATATCACTCCCCCTTTCGAGGAGGGTCCTTCTGAACTACACCAAGCTTGTCTCGGAAATACTCAAACTTTACTCGAGATAGAGGTTTGGTCAACACATCAGCAACTTGTTCATTAGTGCTCACATACTCGAGCTTGATAGCTCCTTTCTGCACCATATCCCGTATATAGAAATATCGGATCTCAATGTGCTTTGACTTATCATGGAACACTGGATTCTCTGTCATCTTGATACAACTTTGGTTGTCACACAGGATCACAGTGGGGTCCATCTCTAAGTCAAACAATCCCGATAACAACTTCCGAAGCCATATCACTTCACAACTAACCAGAGCAAGCAGCTATATATTCCGCTTCAGCTGTGCTGAGAGCCACACTAGACTGCTTCCTGCTAAACCACGAGATCATGGCAGATCCCAGACAATAACATCCACTCGATGTGCTCTTCCTGTCTGATACACTTCCTGCCCAATCAACATCTGTGTAGCCATACAATCTGAAGTCATGATCTCCAAGATAACATAGACCAAAATCTATCGTACCCTTTAGGTACCTCATCACATGCTTTGCAACTATCAGGTGAACTCGTCTAGGTTCCACTAGATACTGACTCAAGGTGTTCACCGCAAAGCATATATCTGGCCTGGTATTCGTCAGATACATTAATGACCCAATAATCTGTCTATATAGAGTCACATCCACTAACTCTGATGAGTCATCAACTAACAGCTTCAAGTTGGAATCCATGGGAGTGGCCATGGCTTTACATTCCAACATATCAAATCTTTTCAAGATTTCCACAACATACTTTCCCTGGTTGAGAAAGATTCCTTCTGGGCCTTGCCATACTTCCAGACCTAGGAAGTAATGCATCAATCCGAGATCTTTCATCTCAAACTCTGAAGAGAGCTTCTTCTTGCACTCGACAATCTGTTTCTCATTTCCAGTCAAAAATAGATCATCCACATATAGCAACAATATGACAGGTTCATCATCCATAACCTTGAGATAAAGATTAGGATCAACTTTACTTTTGGTAAAGCCCAAGCTTGTCAAGAAACTGTCAATTCTTCCATACCAAGATCTGGGAGCTTGCTTCAACCTATACAAAGCCTTCTTCAGTTTGCATACGTGGGTTCTTCTATCTTCAACCTCAAATCCTCGTGGTTGTTCTATGTACACTTCTTCTTCAATCACACCATTCACGAAAGTTGTTTTCACATCCATCTGGTGTAATTCCCACTTCATCATTGATGCAAGTGCCATGATGGTTCTAATGGAAGTGTACCTTGCAACTGGTGCAAATGTCTCTTCATAGTCAATTCCCTCTTTCTGAGAGAATCCTCTGGCCACAAATCTTGCCTTATACTTTTCAATGCTACCATCCGCAGCATGCTTTATCTTGTATATCCATTTGGATGATACCACACTCTTATCTTTTGGTTTGGGAACTATATCCCAAACATCATTCTTCATTATTGACTGGTACTCCTCTGTCATTGCCTCTACCCACTCTTTCTTATGAACTGCCTCTTCATAACTTGTAGGTTCTTGGTCTATAAGGTCACACATCAAAGCCACATAGTTGGTGAATGGCTTTGGTTTCTTGCTCACTCTGGTGGAGCCTTCAGGAGCTCCATACTTTTCTGCTCCTAGTATAATGTCTCTTTCCCATGCTGGCTTTCTCTTTCTTGATATGTTTGTGATAGGGGGTTCTTGTGGTTCTATCATGTCATGGTCTTCAGGTGTTACATCTTCAGGGGTGGGGACAGCCTCTGCAATTCTGGGAGGTGCATCTTCTTCATATACTTCTTCATATTGGCACTTACTAGATTTCTTGAGAGCTGCCTCTTCATCAAATGTCACATCCCTACTGATCTCCATATGGTGGAATCCTGGGATGTATATTCTGAATGCTTTGGATGCTTCACAATATCCAACAAATATTCCCTTCTTCCCAGAAGGATCTAGCTTGGTTCTCTTTTCTTTTGGAACATGAATATATACTGGGCATCCAATTATTTTGAGATGACTTACCTCAGGCTTCTTCCCTGTGAACACTTCTTCCGGGGTTTTGAATTCAAGAGCACTATGAGATTGTCTATTCTGCACATAGACTGCTGTCCTAGCTGCTTCAGCTCATAGATACATAGGTAGGTCTTTATCATGTATCATTGTCTTTACTGCTTCCATAATGGTTCTATTCTTTCTCTCTGCAACACCATTTTGTTGAGGATTGTAGGGAGTGGTTAGTTCCCTCTTGATTCCAACTTCTTTACAAAATACTTCAAAATCCTTTGAAGTATATTCTCCGCCATTATCTATCCTGAGTATTTTGATCTTCTTTTCTGAATGATTTTCTATCAAGGCTTTGAACTCCTTGAACTTTCCAAAGACTTCATTCTTTCCTTTTAGAAAGTATATCCAAGTCTTTCTTGAATAGTCATCAATAAATGTAAGGTAGTATTCATATCCACTCAAGGATGTGGAGGGCATTGGTCCGCATACATCTGAATGAATCAATTCCAAAATACTTTGTCTTTGTTTCACTCTTTGGAAATGGGTTCTTGATATTTTTTCCTTTTGCACATCCTTTGCATGTGCCATCATGATCAATCTTCAAATCTGGTAGTCCTATGACTACTTTGCTCACATGAGGTAGTGCTTTGTAGTTAATGTGAGCAAGCCTCCTATGCCATAGCTCACTAGGGCTAGTGGCTTTATGAACAAGGGCAGCTTCTGGATGACCCTTGAGTTTGTATAGACCTCCTTCCTCTTCACCAATAACAATTGCATCCTCAATTGATTTTCCTTTGGACCACATGAGTACTTGTCCATCTATGAATGCAACCCTATAACCTTTCTTATCTAAAGCTGAGATAGAAAGCAAGTTCTTCTTCAAACTCGATACATATAATATTTCCTTCATCTTTAATGGAGTTCCAGAATCAAGCTTGTAGCTTGCTTCACCAATTCCCTTGATGGGATATTGATAGTCATCTCCTAAAGATACTTTCTGTGGAGAGGTCATCTCTTCAAGTTTTGCAAGAGTTTTCTTTTGACCTGTCATGTGCTTTGAAGCACCACTATCAATAAGCCATGTATCTTCTCCAGGTTTTACAGAGCCAGAGAGTGCAGAGAATAGAACATATTCTTCTCCATCTTCTTCTTCTATTCTAGCTCTTTTTTTCTGAGGCCTTTCCTCTTCTTCTTCACTATCATATTCTGCTAGGTGTGCTTGATGTTTTCTATGGTGGAAGCCCTTCTTCTTCTTCTTTGAAGGACAATCTCTAGCAAGGTGTCCTATTTTATGACAATTGAAACATTGGAATGAGGAGTAATCTCTTCCTTGATTAGTTCCTCTTTTCTTCCGAAATCTTTGTGGAGGTTGAGACTCCTTGTGACTATCCTTCTTGAAGTAGGATTGATTCCTTTTCTTGGTGTGGGTGGCCAAGGATTGGTCATCTTCTTTGAGCAAGGTTTCTCTGTTGGCAACTCTAGCTTCTTCTTGAATGCAATCCTCCCATACCACATCAAACTTCATACTTTCTTTTCTGGCACACATAGTTTGGATGAATGACTCCCAAGGTCTAGTGAGACCATTTAGAGCAGTCATGACTAGTTCATCCTCATCAAGGGTATTTCCAATGGCATCTAGTTGTTCCTTGAATTGGGAAACCCTTGAGAAATAGTCTTGAATAGATTCTCCTTGATTCATCTTGGTGCTCTTCAATTGAGCTCTTAGGTTCATCTTCCTATTGATGTTCTTTCCTTCATACATTCTGGAAAGGGCATCATACATTTCCTTTGGAGTCTTCTTGGATGCCACTTGGGGGATCAAGTGGTCCTGGATAGAATCAACAATGATTCTCTTTGCCCTAATCAAGTCCTTCCTATACTTCTCTTTGGCTTCATCTTCTTCAAGTTCTGTAACCTCATCTTTGATATATTGGACAAGACCATTCTCTTCAAGAATGAGACCAATCCTATATTTCCATGCTCGCAAATTCTCTATACCCTCTAGCTTGTCTTCAAGCTTAGTGCTTGGAGCCATCTTATCCAGGGGGCCACAGAAATTGAAGTTTCTCAAAAGATAGAATAACACTTACCAGGAGATGTGCTTGATTGGATTGAGATATCTAGTGAGCTCTGCTTCTGGAAACTTCAACTTTTCGCCCTTCAAATTTGATCAACAACTTTTGAATCTGCAGCAGAATTTCTGGTTTTCTGGTTCGCACCTTTTCTGGTTTTCTGGTGCACAGGTGCGCACTTTTTCTAGTTTACTGGTTTTCTGGTCCAGAAGTCAAACTAGGGTTTGACAAAGCCTGGGGCTCTATCCACTCAAAAAGTTTGATCTAGGGCTCAAAAGTTCGATTTTGAGGAGGGCTATCCAACCATGCGATTAGATTCCAAAAATTCCAACTTTTGCAGAACCTTAATTTTCACCGAAGGAGGAGAGAGAGGTATTTTCACCTTGTGAAAGATGTCCTATTCAGGCTAGCTTTGATACCATGTTAAGTTTAGCCTAATTTCACAAGCAAGACCACTGAAAGAAACACAATCACAATATAGACACAGATTTACCCTGGGAAACCCTCATGGGGTAGAAAACCCAACAAAGCTTTCCTCAATATAGATAATCAACCAATACAAAGATGTAGTCCAAAACAAGAGCTCCTTCTCCTCCTATGCAGATCTCTCTCTCTCTCCTATGCGCCAATCACAAGTGAGTGAATGAATGAGATAAATGAGGAACACCCCTCCTATATTTATACTCAACTCCTAATTGACTTTTCACCATAACAGGGCCGACTTCTCCTAGGAGAGTCTAATAACCCCTAAACAACTAACTCAGGGCCGATCCCACAAGGGAGATCTAATAACCCTAGTTACCACACTCTCTCGGAGGAATTAACATCTCCGGATATACAATAGGGTCTCTACGGAGGAATGAAACATCTCCAGAATAATAAAGTATAAGTATAATATTCTTAGAAGTTACAATATTTCAACAGATAGAAGATAACACGAGGAATGGTGGTGTCTCGCAATTGGGTAGAGTGATGAGAATGCTCCCAATAGACTTTAGACAAGAAACCTTTTAGCAATTTATTATTTGTTATCTTTTCACATTTAATATTTAACATTTATTTCACTTTATAGATTTTCACTAGCCAGCATCCAAGAGCAGGTGTCCTGAATAGCCTGGTGGGTCTCAGATAATGACTCGGTATGACCTCCATTGCCTGCCACCGTCCATAGGTGCGATGGAGTGACCACTCTGTTTCCCTGTAGGGGCAAACGGCCTTACATCATACAAAGGATGAGTGCGCGTCCCTTGGTCACTGACTAGCTAATATAGATATGCATGGTTAGTGTTTAGCAACAGTGTTTTTGCTGACTAAGCATCCCTTAGATTTAGCATTTAAGATCCGATGCTCTAGTGTTTAGCAACAGTGTTTGTAGGAATACTTGGTTTCGAGGACCAGAGGTGAACAACCACTATGACTAAAATCACACACTTCAGTGCCGAGACACAATGCAAACTGGGAATCTATCCAACACAGAGGTCTAGGTGGGGGAAGCCCTCGAGATCACTGGATAAGTTGTGAGTTAGGATAAAACCAATACTGGAAGATAGCGGATGGACGAAGAAAATGACTAATGGTGCCATGGATAGCAAAGGCCCTAAAATAAGGGAATGGACAAGTCAGTACTTCATGGAGTAAGGGTATGACCAACGAGTATATTCAAGAATCTCCTATTAATAGTAACTAACCCCTTCTATTCAAAACAACAAGTAAGCAACAAATAAGATAGAGGCAGCAACCCTCATAATATACCCAGTCATAAACTATCCATATAAGAGGAAGAGCAAATCAACAACCCACATGTACCAAAATATACCTGCTTGATCATGTACCTGAGTCCCTGATCTGAACTATCCGAATAACACTGAAGCACTGCATCTGAATATAATGTGGGAACTGTCGTCAATCTGCTCTGGATGATAGAGGAATGGCTATCTTAGTCATCGACCTGGATCATGGGGCTCAATCCTGGCGTGAGACTGTAACTATGCAAACTCTGGATCCATTGAATATATGCGAGTGATCATCGAAATGCTGCTCATCATAGGCTAATCTCATCAAAAATGTGTAAAGGACTGGCCCAAAAATATATAGGAAACTGATCTGGAATCATGGTAGCCTTGCTATTATGGATGTGATATCAAGTCCTAACCCCACTCCACCCGGTCCGCTCCCTCAACCCCTAAATCCGGGTCCTTCCCCATGAACCAACAGTACGACGAGGAGTGTAGAGCCCTCCACCGCCAACTTTAGCATGCATTCACCCATGCTCGCTCTTCATACCCTGACCTTACAGCTTCTTATCGTTGTTACCTTCTCTGCAAAAAAATACCTCTTCATCTCTTAGAGGAGACAGGATTTGTGTGCCTCCCTCATGCACTCTCCCAAAAATGTCTTTTACATACCATCTTCCCTCGGCCTCGACTCCCATCTGATCTTAACCTTAGATCCATGTTCTCTCATACCTCCGCTCTCTATGATGTTCCTGGGTAGCCACATATCCAGATCACATCTTTGCCACCTTCATGCTACTTATTCTTCTACTAGGACATCAGAGAGGTTGTTTGGGTGATGAACACTAGTAAAGCAATAGATGAGGAAGTTTTCCAAGAAGAGTTCTTCAAGCACGGTCTTCACGCTTTAGACACTCACTTGGTTGATCTCTTCAACCATGTGGTCCGTACAGTTTCCATCGACTTGGTCACATCACACCATTCACCTGATACGTAATTTGGGTCCCAGTCCGGATTCTAACAACTACAGGACGATCATGGTGGGTCACACATTCTCGAAGCTCTATGCTCTAGTCCTCCATATGAAGCTTTCCAGCGAGCTCGAGAGGAGACACCTGAGAGCTAGAGGGCAGGCTGGATTCCGACCTTCTCATTAGACCATTGATCACATCTTTATCCTTGTAGCAATAGAATTGTTGAAATAAACATAAATGTTTTGCAATTTGAATGTATACAATATATTTTTATTCAATGAATAAGATGATATAATGATCCTTGTGACGGTGTGCTTTTATAAGCATTTACTGGTTATGAGGCCAATAGGTGTGTTCCTCGACTTTCCATTTAATGCTAATTAATCCTAATTTATTAACTATTTAATTATTTCTAATTATTTATATTTATGTTTGTAACATTGCCACCCTCTTAATGAAATGCTTTGTCCTCAAACCATAATAAATTGGATTTTCTCTAGCTAAGCAAGCTCCCATGGCGACATCATACTTGTCCTTGCTCGGTTTTGGGGGTTTGATTTGGTCCTTCATTTGACTGTTGGCGAGGCTCATTTGTGATATATGTATCATACCTTGAAGTTGTTTGACTTGTTGTTTTGCGTAATACCTTGAGGACTCTTGGATACACACTTACCTTGCTTCTGTTGTTGTGTGCTCATATGGAATTTTTGCACTTTTGTCATTAATGGTAATTCATCCTTTTTTAGAATAGACCTTCCAATACCATACAATTTATGATGTTGGCCTTGCCAGTTAAACTCCATACACTGGTCTTTAAGGTTGGTGGTGTAAGTGCCCAACTGCATTAACCATTCTGCACCTAGAACCATATCCATCCCATCAAGCGGTAGCGCATAAAATCCTGATTGTAGTTCTAGTCCTTGTATATGAACTGAGATTTTATGACATCTTCCTTTGTTGTTGGCCTAATGTCCATCTGCGACTTTAACAGTGAGGTCCTTTGAAAGGTATACAAAAGGATATAATTCTTTAGTGATATTGATGTCTATGCAGTTATGAGTACTACCCAAATCTACAAGGATTGTTAGTTTCTTATTTTTCACAATTCCCATGAGCTTCAATGTCTTAGTCTGTGAGTTTTTGGTCTTAATTGTAGATGAAATTGACATTTGTTGTGCCTCTTTTTTGTTTCTTGTGTTTTATTTTTTTGAATATCTTCCCCTTGCGGCACATCGTCATCACTATTATTCAGTAGTGTGCATAAAATTGATGATATCGATACTTTTTGTGATTTTTTTGTCATAGTATGAATTTGAGTTGTATGCTATAATTATCTCGTTTTTTGATTCGACACCTCTACTTGCTTCCCATTCACTATTCGATAGTAACGTAATGACACATCTTCACATATATGCTCTGGAGTCCAATGTTCCCCACATTTATGATAAGGGTTTTCCTTCTTTTTGTCCTTTTCTGAATGGGTATTTTTGTTGTTATCTCTTGACGTGGTGTAATTGGATGATTTTGTCATATTAGCAACCTCATGTTGAGTATTGATCTTTTTTTGATTATTTTTTCCATGGTCCTAGCCTCCACCAAATTCCTTGGTCTTGAAAGTTTTAGCTCGCTATAGATAATGGGCTTCAACCCTGAAATATACAGTCTTAGCAGTTGATCATTTGTGAGGTCAAGGAATCTTGTAGCTAGGACTTCCCATTCCTGGGTATATTCTTTCATTGTCCCTGTTTGTTGCAAATGAGTGAACTTGGTAACAGTGTTGTCTTCTTCATCGTCATGAAATCGCTTAAGGAAGTCTTTTGTGAACATCTGCCAATTTACGGAAAACCCACTAGTTTTCTTGGACTACCAAGTGAACCAATCATATGCATCACCTTCTAGGTATATGGATGCCATTGATATTTTTCTATTTGATTAGTAGGTGGGTTCATAGCTAAGATTCCTTCGATTTTGTTGACCCACATGATCGCTTTCCGATCGTCTAATCCGTTGTACTTAGGAAGGTCAATTTAGATTTTATCCCATTAACCCGTGTTATCTTGGTGTCTCCAATGGCTCTCATCTTTTTCTTTGGGGCTTAGTGATGGTCTTCTATGTACTAACGGTTGTGCTGATAATGCATCTACCATTTCCATTAGGTTAACGATTTCTTCTATGTGATCACAAATTATGCCTAGTACTTCCTCCTTGTCCTCGTTCATCTGTTTTGTCACCTCTAACCAACGGTCTTCAGACTCCTCGTCTACCTTGTTAACTCTGTCTGAGAATAATTTTGTCGCCTAGCTCTTTCTGTCCATCCATCAATTCTTTTGACCTTCCTCAACATTACAGAGATGGTATCTTACGTTGTTGAGATCTTTATAACGGTTTAAATCGGCATGTAATTTGTCGTTGTTGATCATCTTGGGGTTAATCTTCTTTGTGTACCCCACTTTTTTTAAATTCACTTTATATATAATGTTTCTAAAAAAATGATTTAGGAAAATTTAAGTTTTTAATTTCTCTTTGAAAAGCCACTTTATTAATTACGACAGACCTTATTTAAATTTTTTTTCGTACGAATGGATTTTAATGAGTGTACGAACAACAGCTGGGGATGCGATCATACGTTAATTTAATAATTGAGGGCACGCAAGTGTGCAGACATGTCCGCATGCTTTCAACCAATCAATTAATTGTACTGTTTAAGTGCGATAGCACGAAAGAGGCAGTACATAACGAGAAGTGATTGTGTATGGACTCGATAGGAGGTTTAGAAAGGCAGTTGTATGGAAAATAATTGGCACGAGGAAAGAGTGATGTACGAATGTGGGGAGAAGAACATGAGAGTACAGATGTGCAAAGTACGACTATGTTTGGTATAGATGTAAATGTGTACGGTAGATGGTATGACGACTGCATTGCGAATGGAAAATTGATGGCCGAGTCCTATATGGATTGTTTTGCTGTAATTGCTAGGTGTACGGAAAGCAATTTGATGGGTCTGTGAAATTAACCCGAATTTGGTGCTCCAATACCAATGTAGCAGCAGAGTGCTGAAATCAACATGAATGTTCTGCAATTTGAATGTATAAAATGTATTTTTATTGAATGAATAAGATGATACAATGATCCTTGTGACGATGTGCCTAAGTTGCATGAAACGTGGAAACATGTACACATTTCGGAAACGAGAACACTTGGAAACGTGACCCCCCCAAAATGGGTACGTTAGGGGAAACACGTTATATATATTTATATATATAGTTTTTTTTAAGAACACAATATCTCACAATAAATTAATAATGAGAGGTTAATTTGTAGGTAAGTTAGTAATGATTTAGAGGTTAATTTGTTTTCATTTTCCATAAACTAAGTTTTTTAGATTTCCTACAGGTCCCAAGCTGCTCATGGGCCCTTGGAAGTTTCCCAGAGGTTTTTGTAAGTTTCCCAGAGGTTTTCGAGTTTCTTCGAGTTTTCGGTATGGGTACGTGGGCATTTTAGGAGTTTTGTGCAACATAGCGATGTGCTTTTATAAGCATTGACTGATCACAAGGCCAATAGGTGTGTCCCTTGACTTTCCATTTAATGCTAATTAATCTTAATTTATTAACTATTTAATTATTTCTAATTATTTATATTTATGTTTGTAATAACCCTCTGAGCCATCTTTGAAGAGGCACAACATCACGCTAGGGTTTTTTAGGAAGGAAGGAGGGAGGGAGGGGAAGAAGAAAGTACGAGAGGGAAAAGAAGGGAACCGCTAGGGTTTTTAGGAAGGGTTTAGGACTATTTCAGGTCTGATTTTTAGTAGTTTTTAGGGTTTTTTGATTTTTTTTTGGGTTTTTAGGGCTTCCTAAAATTTCGCCCTAGGGTTTTTAGGGATAAAGAAGGCAAACCGAATTTGAAGGAGAGGGATGAAATTTTAGGAAGGCCAAAAATTTGAAAAAATTAAATTTTTGATTTTCTAGGGTTTTTGAAATAAAATTGCAGACCTAATTAAATGACCTAAGCTAGCATGAAATCCAATATTTACACATGCACATGCAAGAATAATTAGGTAAAAAGATGATAACGTAGGGTTTTTATGGATGAGACCTTTAAACCCTAGCTCTAGAGCAAGGTGACTAGCCTTCCTCTTGGAGGTACTTCTCCTTGTCAACTAGTTTAGGGTTTCTTGAAACAACCTCTAGGGTTCGTTTCAAGAGCTTAAACTAGGGAAAAGTTGGAGATCCAAGGTCAAACTTGGTAAAAACCTCATTTTGGGAGTGTTTCTACTATGCTATGAGGATAGAAAGGAAGATAAAAGCTCTATTCAAAGAGAATGCAGCCCTAGGGATACCATTCAATCATTCAAGACGCAAAATTTACCTTCCATTCACCAAGCAAGACTAAAAATGTAAAAGACTTACTTGAGCATGAGTTATTCCAACCATTCTAGCATCCACAAAGCATTAGCAAAGCAAAAGAGCAACCGAATTCATCCACAAGATCAAGAAGACTTCCCTCCAGAGGTGTGCATCACTTCATAAGGCTATCTTGGGTAAAAAAGTAACATTATGAATTTTTGTCCTATAAGTTGTCATTTGAAAATGAAGTGAGGAGAGTTTATTTATAGTCTCTCACACTCATTTTTGCAAAATAACCAAGGCCAACATGCCTTTAAAATGTCAATTTGAAATTATAACATATCAACTTAAAATTATAACATAAAATAATATAAAATAATCAAATATTTGGTTAACTTGGGGCATTTTCCCCATAGTTCACCCAAAAATGTTTAAAATAGCTAAAACTGAGCAAAATACTCCAAACTGAAGGCTGGAGTAGGCAGAGGGGGGACTTCATACCCCATTTAACCCCAACAGTGTTGATAATCCCTCAACGCTCCCCCCCAGAACAAGCAATACGACCTAGTGAAGATGATGATGTCATCTTTGGAAGAGGCCTAAGGAGAGAGGGTGCTAGGCTGCAAAGGGACCAGGAGGGTTCCTGAGGTGACCTGGAAGAGAGGCAAGAGCCTTACACCTGAAGGAACTGTCACCGGAGTAATGAAACAAGTGGGACGGTCATGTAACCCAGTGTCCCACCCCTAGGAGTCCCCGACACCAACCTCAGGGCTACAAGCCCTTTAATGAGGCAGTCAATAATGCCACTAAGCCATAGTACTCTTAAGAGAAGGACCAAAGGGTCTGGCCATAACCTCCACTCAGAAAAATGTTGGATAACACCCCTCCTGGTCTGAAAAAAATGACCCTCTCTCCCTGGGGACACATCTGAAGGTGCGCTGGTATTGGTACCACGTAACACTGGCTCCAACTGCGGGACAAGTGCTCTTGAATCTCACCGAAAGGTGAATCAAGAGTGCTCTCTGTCGGAGAGTTCACTTGCATTTTTGTTTTATTTTTGCTAACCCCCTTGCTCTCCCGAGTAAGGTCCTAGACCTGAAAGAGACTCTTAGGTAGTTTTAGTTGTTTATTTCATTTCAAGTATTTTATCTTTCATAAGTCTCTTGAATCTCGCCATAAGGCGGATCAAGTGCGCTCTCTGTCGGAGGGTTTTCCATGGTTCTTGTTCACAACACTTAATAAAATTGGAATATACATTTACTATACTGCGTATGCTCTACCCACTTGTGGGACACTCAGAAACAATATAGATTTATTAATTTTCCACATTTAACTCCACTTCAACCATAATAAAAAACTCTCCCATACAACAAGAATCCGACGTTGATCGCTAATAGTCGAAAGTGGGCAAATTCTACCTGGGGACGCTGGAACCCCTGGATCGATATCTTAAGGGCATCGTTAGACTACATCCCTGGTTGGTGTAGTGTTGAACACGCTCTGGAGACTCCGGCCAGCCAACATGTCCTTGTACAGAACCACCTAGACTATTATCCAGACATATCTCCAGTACCGCAAGGTATATCTTGGAGATCCCCTTCCCATTAATAATCAACTTCACCCCTAAAATTTACAATAAAATTTACCAAGAGAACTCACAAAACATCTTCAAGCACACCCAAGACTTGTATTCAACATCCCAAGGACAACATTGACTCCATTTGGCTCTATTCTTAACACTTAGTATTTATTTTGCTTATTATCTATTTGGAGTACTATTTTTATCTGCTTAAATATATCATGCCGTGGATGCTTTACTTTTAAATTGTCATTATCAGTGGTTATGTATTTTTACTTATTTTGCAAGTACATGCTTGGATTATTTAAACTGTTATTGTAAATTTCACAAAAAACTCCTTAAAAACACCCATCCGCATCACACATCACAAAACACTTTTAAAACACAAGAGCCTTAGAAACTCTTTATAGGGTCTACCCCCCTTGGCTTCGTTAGGAGTTTGCCTAAACGGAGGAGTCGGGATCAGGTGACAGCACTTGACTCTTTGCTTGCCCCTAAGGCCACACCTTTCCCACTTGGTAAACAACTTTCGAAATATTTTTGCTGCTGGTGTGCACATCGGCAGGCAACCGACTTAAACAATCTAATTGTTCATCATCAATGTTCCGAGATCGATCAGGTCAAGTTTTGGCCCCTTTTTTAATAATTGCATGTCCATACCCCCTTGGGGGAATTGTAATAAGTTGTTCTAAGCATGATCTTTTTGTAACAGGCTTGGCTTGCCTTAGGTTTATCTATCAAGGGGATATTCTAGAGTGTTTTTTCCTTAGGAATTATGCGTCGTGCTTCAGTGACGTATAATTCCTGAGTTTTTCACTCACACCTCCAAAGCTGGAGTATTTACCTTGGTGGTCAAACCTTGGGAGGTTATTAAAGCCTATGTGTCTATGTATTTTAAGCATGCTAGACATCAAATTGAGTCATTATGGACATACGCTAGGTCCCCTAGGATTTTCGCTCAATTTTGAGAAAATAATTTTTTCCCGTAAAATGAGCTTTTATTTATATTTTAATTATAAAATCCAAAAATGTAAAAAAAGTGTGGTTAGGAGGCCAATTTGGCCATGGGGGTGCTCGTTTTCTAACTCAGAGCATCCACTTTACCCATAGACTCACTTTCCTAAGTGTTTAAGTGATTTATTTTTCACTTAAATTACTTTTTCTCAAAAAGGTCAAAAAGTGAGTGAAAAAATAGAAAAATAATAAAGTTATGAGGAAAATTAGATTCCTAAATTAGGGGAATTTGATCCCACTAAAGAGGGAGTTGAGTGGGCAATCACATCCCATAAATATCTCAGTCAAATCAGCCTTGAATCAAGGATTATGTTATGGCCCATTCATCTCCTCAATATGAGAAATGCACCCTTCATGCTCTCTCTTACCCTAAGGCGCCCCTCTCCTCCATTTTTCTATTTAAGAAGGCATTGGGCTCTCATTTCTCTCATGGTCAGAGAGGACCGAAAGGCTGATAGTTCTTGTACTGTATTTTCTAATATCTTTTGGAATAATAAAGGCTTTGGAGGCAAATCTGTGGTGTAGTGCTCTATGTGTGGATGCAAATGTCAATGGTTTATGAGGTACCTGTAGTGTAACTTAATTATTTGATGCATTTGTGGATGATCAAGGCCTTCGAAGGACTATTATTAGTTGGTAGGATTTATGATTCTAGTTTGATTTCATATATTGCTTGCTCATGTCCGCGGTATAGAAGTTGTATGTTTTTACTATTTTGTATGCTTACTCTTCTGATTTCTGGCATGAGAAGCACCGGATTTGACGCTCTGTGCAAGTAGTTTTAGTTGTGCAGGTTGCCTAAGCTTGAATGTGCAGATGATCTGGTTTGACTCCACTGCTCTTCAAGCACTTTTAGGATACAGTCCCTTCTCTCTCCACCAGCAGGTTCCATAGCTCAAACATTCCTAGGATTCCAACATTCTTTCTATCTCTCTCTTTCCTTCATTTTAAATTTAAGCTTTTCTGGTCATGGTTACTTGTGTGTTTAAGTAAATTTAGTTTGATTTAAAAGAATATCTAAAGGCTGATTTTATTTGAGTACGCTGCTAGAGCTAAGTTTTAAATGCTTACATTTGTAGATCTAGTTTATTTTTAAGTACTTGCACTTATTTCCCATTTTTAGTACTTAATTTTTTTTATGCTTTTAACATTCATTTGGGCATATTTGGTGGATTTCAGGTGGTTGGTTTTACATTTTTATCGCCATAACAAGAGGAGGTGCTGTTGGAAAATCGAAGATCTAAAGCCACCCAAGGCTTCCTGGAGCAACACTCTTCTTTTTTCTTCTTTTTGAAGAACCTGTAAGCCTTTGGATCCAGATCTGTAAGGACCAAAGGCAACCACCTTTTTCACTTGTAATATAATAATAATAAGAAGAGCAAGTGGGCTTTCCAAGTGGCCACACCCCATCCCCCCTGGGGGGATTCGTGTCGCCTCCTTGATGGTTTGCTTTTCTGTATTATTGTTTTTTCTTGCTTTAGATTAGTCTCATTTTTCTTGTTTTGGTTAGTTTGATTTTTCTTGCATGGTTTTTGTAAAGTAACGAACACTAACCTGACATTGCTTTACCGAACTACCCAAGAGAGCTTGCTTGATTGGGGAAAATATACTCTTTGCCGTAGTAATTAGTCTCACATTTTCCTTTTCTGCATTTCAATCTCAATTGGAATAAACAATCCGCCCTTCCATGTATGCTCTTGCCCATCACAGGTTCGCCTTGATCTTTGTGATAACCAAAAGCGGAAGTGTGCACTTTTTAACTTTCCACATGTAATAAACAACTCACCTTAATAAAAATAACTTCCCCAATACATTATGAAAATCCGGCGTATCAGTCTTTGATATTGTGTGGGAAAATTCTTCAAAGGAAGCGGGAACCACTGGATAGTGAACTCGGGATACCGTTAGACTGCACCATCGATTGGTGTAGTGTTGAACACCTCCTAGAGACTCCGATCCAGCCCACATTTCCAAGTGCGGAACCACCTTTGTCATAATCCAGACATATTCCCAGTACCTCACGGTATATCGGGAATCCCCTTCCCCTTAATCCACTGATCATCTTAATAAATTAAAACTGACCAAGTACACTGCAAAACATTTACTTTTTTTAGCAGCATTCTGTTATTTTGACTCCATTGGCACTGGTACAATTTTATTTTTATTATTTGCTTTCAGTCAAATATGTTATGAATGCCATATATCTTTTTATGCTCTTGAATACAAATTCCACATTTGCAGTAGCTTGTTTCGGTAATCCATTTCGAAACTCCTAAATAACTTCACATCCACAACTAATAAATAATTGAAGAGCCTTAGATAGTCTTTCATAGGGACTAGTCCCCCCTTGGCTTAGTTAGGAGTTAGCCTAAACAGAGGAGTCAGGATCAGGTGACAGCCCTGACTTGAGACTTGCCCCCAAGGACGCACCCAGTGGCTTGAAGATTTCTGCCACAATAACCCCCTCTTCCCCGAGGTGCATATCCGGCGGAAACAAGACCCAAGGAAAAGGAACCAATTCCTGCTGAGAAGATGCTTCCAATCATACCTACTCAAGCATGATCTTCCATGGCTTTGATAAACCTTATCAGCTCTAACTAATGGTTTTAAAAATGCCATTTCTTATCTTCTCTTAAGATAGTATTCTTATCTTCTCTAAATTAGCATCCTTATCTTCTCCAAAATAGTATCTTACCTTATTCCATTTAAATTGGGATTTTAATCTTCTTATTGTTTTCTAAATTAGCATTTGTTCTCTTACCTTTTATCTCTTTTACGACCATTCTTAGAATTGTTCTTATCATATCCTAGCATTGTCTTGCTCAATACTGGATGAATATGAATCTATTTAAATTTTAAACACACTTGTCCCAGGGTTAAGGTTGTTTTTTGGAGATTATGTTATATAGGTAATGTATGCAGTTGTCAATTGGGTCTAGCCCAGGCGGTTGAGCGGAGGAGTGTTATCCTCCCCACCCAGGTTCAGTCCCCACAGGTGACATGTTGAGCTCTTAATGAGCATATCGTTGAGAAAAGCCTCAAGCTTCTACAAACTCCGATTTACCTTGGGAACCATCCTCAGAATGAGGGAAAGTGCCCGGTGGGTTTCCTTGGGAAGTGTATTTCATGAATTAAAAAATGAAGGCAATGTGTAGAGACTGAATCCCTAGTTAAGTGCAATGCCCATATTGCCTTTGAGACTTCGGCCTGAGTTGGCACCCATAACTCCTCAGGAAAGTAACTTGATCTTATGTAATTTTCTGAAACAATAAAAGGTGACTGTGTAAGATTATTTTCCAGCTTTGCAGTATTGTTCCCTTGCTGACAATCTTTCAGAATCCAGTTTTCCAATTTCAGTCTAGAAAACTCATGTTTTTAGTTTCAGCTGTAAGATCTTCAATTTTTCCAGTCAGTTGATGACCAGTTATCGGAATCAGTGTTGCAAACATCGTCGATATTATGAGAAATCACGTTGTTTTCTAAGGGCCTTTTTTTTCATTAAAAATAACTGATTTTTTTGCCGATTTATTTTTGAGATATCGTCGAGAAATCGCAAGTCGACGATAAAAACTTGCCTGATTGGAAATGGGGGTTTCTAAAGCCAATTTTGACTTTGTTTTTGGTCATTATTGTCTAAAAAAAACTGGTAAACCCAAAGAAAGTTGTCTAATAAGAAATCAGATGGCTCCACAATGTAGGCATTCTCCATATAAAATATAATCTGCTAAGTCATATCATATGCCACGCGAGATGTTTCACACAATTAGTCAAAGGCGGCTTTTATAAGACCTAGTTAAAGCGCCATCACCACGTCCAATTCATCTCACCTCTCCATGTGATGAGTCGGCTTCATTAAGCAGTGAATACCTTTTATGATGACGACTCCATCTCATACTAAATTATTCAAGAAGCCACCACATATGTACATTCATGGGCCCAAGACCAGGGGTGCTTCTCAACCTTTCCATATGTATCGACCTCTCCATAAAATATGTCTTCAAGTTAAAGAAGGCGGCTCCATCACATTCATGTGACATGCATTATACCCATAATTTAAGTATCCAAAATTAAGAGGGGAGTGGTCCCTTCAAATAAAATAATGCAAAACATCAGCATATGTGCCCACCACCATGGAAAATTCCAAGGAAGGTACATCATGATATACCAGATATCAGGATCTTGCGGAATTAAACATTGCTTGAGCCGAAATATTCAACACATTGGGAATGTAATAACAGCTTTTGAGAGAAACGCCATCAACGCCATTGAGGCGAATTCTCATATTTGTCTGGTATTATCTATATCTCATTTTCCAAAAAGCTTTAATTTACTGTACATGTTTATGAATGCTTTGTTGAATGGTTTAACAACTCCTAAGGAACAAATGTATCTTGTAGTCGGTGGAAATGACCGATGAGGAAATAGTAGTGACCATTAAGGTGTAAGCGTAGTGCGGAAGTCGTAGCAGTAAGGCCCGTGGGAAAGGGAGTAAGTCTACTTATTGCCCGCAGCGTAGAAGTCAGCCCTCACCTTATTCAGCATGGATCCTACTATGGATACAGTTCAGCTGACAACACTGGAGTGCCAATCAGCAAATGACGTGGAAGTCTCCTTAGCAGATAGGAGATCAAGTTCTTTTAATCCATCCACTTCTGATAGTGCAGATGCTTCTTATATAACTATAGATGACCAGGATTCCTCTGCAAATTGGGAATTACCTCAGATATTGCCAAAAGACGTATACAGACTTAGATGGTGGAATTTAACCTCTGCCACCCAAATAAAAGTTTCCAGTATTGATGTCTCTTTTACAGATAACCAAGAACCCATCCATATCTCTTTGTTAGATAAATCTCAAATCGATTGGGCCAAAGAAAGACATTTCAAATATGCACACTTTGGTGCTGTTAAACTTGGTTTAGGTCCCTTGGTTCGTCCCCGTCTTCCTGTTTCTTCATTATGCTGTATAGTTGATACTAGACATAATAACTTTTCCGATGCCGTTATTGGTGGCTTTACAGCCCCACTTCATGATGGCCCTGCTTTTGGTACTGTCTATCCTCGCTTTTCTGTCAGTTTAGATGACCCACATATCTACAATATCTTGAAAGCCTACATCCTTCCAAAAGGCTTTGACATGCTGAATGGTTCTAAGATTATCCAACTAAAGGGGGGTGTTTGTGTTCGGTTTGGGAATGATACCTTACCCCAGCTTAGGTCTCATGTCCACAAGAGTTCTGCAGACTGCAGCGTGGTGGAAACACCAAATTCTCGTTCAAAGAATGCAACTCCAATTACTTTTAATTGGACAGGGATAAAATATCCTCAGTCTTGGGAGATGAAGTACACAGAGCTCAGACATCAGGAAAGGGTTAAAGCACTCATGAATCCTAAACCCTTAGTCTTTGATGAATCCACTTCTTCTTTCAGATCTTCTGCACAAGAACCTATTCCTAGATTCCAACCTCCTTTGATAAAATCAGCACCATTGTCTTCTTATCATAATGCAAGGCGTCAAGCATTGTCTAATCAGTTGTCTAGACAATCCTCTGTACAAAAAGAGTCTTCTGTAAATATTGATTTGCCAGTTGATAATAATCCTTCTGAGTCATTTTCTGGTTTGTCTGATTTTGAGCATAGGGGTCAGCATGCAAAATGTCCTGCATGCAATAAAATAAAACAAAAATTGAAACAAAAAGAAAATCGTATGTCTCATCATGATTTTCCTTCTCTAGGTATGTTCTCCCTGCCTAGACAAGATTCTGCCATGGAAACAATTGTCCAGGGTCAAAAATCCTATATCCCTGGAAGAAATCTTCCTGAAGTCCCCTTTAGACAGTATACTCCTGATGGCCAGTCCCGCCGAGAATTCTTGCCAATCAAGTCTTCTACAGCAGATCAGAGTTTATCTGATGAAATCAAACTTGCAAATTGGGGAAATCTCCAGCAGTACTGTACTGCTAGAAATCTTGATGACATGGCACAAGATATCCTTACCTTGAAAGCACATCATGAGAATCAGAAGATCCAAATAGAAAGGGTATCTACCAAAATAGAGCTGTTAGATCATTTGCTGCATGATACAACCGAAATAGAGAGGGCAATCAAAGTAGCTTCTGATAAGCTACACAGAAGATTGCAGGCCCTTGAAGATATGATAAGATCCACACAGGAACTTAAGAAAAAAGAATACAGAGTTCCTGATCATGTGTTGAAATTAGCAGCCAAAGGCCATACTAAGTCAGCCTCTCTGGGAGCACTATCCCTTATCCCAGAAGATGAAAAACCAGATTGGGATTTTGGTGAGTCAGATATGGAAAAAGACAGAATCGCTGATATGATCTCTGAGTTCAAGACCATGAAGCCTGTCCTAGATTCTAAGTATATAGGAGATGTTGATATGATGGCAGCTGAATCCTCCAATCAAAGGGTTCCCCCAAGAATTGAGTATGATACTCACATGCCTGATGTACAGAGTGTATCTTCTGTTCCAAGAGTCTTTACTTTTGGAATAAATAATATGAACAATTTGATTTCTCAAATGCCAGAGCAGCCTGTTTTGAATATTCAATGTCAGAGTAGAGAAGAAATAAAAAATGCTATTCAGCTGTTGACACATTGGATATTATATAAAAAGCAACAAGATCATAATATCACTGGACAAATGCTTGGAGCTCAGTTAGTTGCTGGTCTTTCAGGGCTAGCATATGAATGGTGGCGATGGTTGCCACAGGAAACTAGAAATGAAATCCTTGCTTCAAATGAAGCAGATGAGCAGATTCTCTCTGCCCTAGGAAGAGAGTTTTATGGTCCAGAGGATCATGAAGATACTGATCATCTAGCCTCTTTATTTATGACTGCAAGATTATGTGATCTTGGAAAGGCTGATGAATATTTCTGCTACATGCAGAAATTATTAATTTCCTCTGGTAAATCTGGTGATCCTGCTTATTTAAAGCACTATCTTCGTAGTTTCCCTGGTCATGTCCCTGATGCTGTAGAAAGGGCCCTTAAAGAAAAAGGTATTCAGCTTCATACACTATCTTTGGCACAATTACAACAACATATCCTTGAAACTTGGCAAGAACATTGTTTAGAAATAAGAGTCAATAAGGATATCAAAAGGCATCAGAAGATGTTTTCAGCATCTTTCTGCAAAGAAGTTGCTGGGATGCCAGATTGGGGGTGTGGTGCCCACAATAGAGGTCATTTTGGCAAAGAATGCCATTGTAAAAAGAAGAAAAAGTTTTTTACTTCTGAAAAGAGGTATCATCCAGACAAGCCCTATAAGCATAAGTCAAAATTCAGAAAACCTTTCAAAAAGAATAAATATGCTTTTGGGAAGAAATATGTCAAAAGAAGAAAAGAAAAAGGTTCTGGTGATGTCTGTTTCATCTGTGGAAAGACCAAATTAACATAATAATCTGTTACTTTTGCATATGTGAGCTCAAGGAAATAAGATTATGGTTAGCTTTATATAACAATGAGGATCTCATATCAATACTATTTAAGTCTAGTCATGTGTTGATTAGAACAATATAACAAACGGGGGACAAGGTATATCATGATATCAAAACGGGCTGGCCAAATTAACATAATAATCTGTTACTTCTGCATATGTGAGCTCAAGGAAATAATATTATGGTTAGCTTTATATAATAATGAGGATCTCATATCAACACTATTTAAGTGTAGTCATGTGTTGATTAGAACAATATAACAAACAGGGGACTATGTGCAACACTCTTTTCTAGTGACATACATTTTTTTGATGACTCAGGATTCTGAACACAATTCATTATTGATGTGTAATGTATCACAAGACATCTTATATATCTTATATATCAGTTTTCTTTGCACATTCATGTGGCAATGTGTTTATTTGATGTTCTTGTTGCTTTAGATGTTTAAAAAATTGAAAAAAATGAATATTTTTGTATTTTTTTAAGTTTGCCGATATATTGTCGATGTTTGCCGATGTCTTCTTGAGATATTCCGAAACGATGTTTTCTGGACCCTACCAATTTTTTCGCCGAGACAATGTTTGCAACATTGGTTTGAATAACCATTAATTGCATTGGACATTGCCAATCTAAGTCACGCCAAGAGGTTATAAGAAGTAAGAGGTATTTTACTTGTGATTTTGAGGGGTTTGATTGAAGTGTTCATACAATTGTTAATGTTGGTCTTGTATTGCTTTCATTGACATATCTTAATAACAAGATAACACTAGTTCATATTGCTCCTAATCTCCTGATTAGTTGCCACTTGTAGCACCGACCTTCGCAAACTTTTGGAAGGGTGCTAGTTTGAGCGGTAAAATTTTTGGCGTCATTGCTGGGGACCTCAAAAGGTCATTTGACGACAATCTATTCACGAGGTGTTCGCTGGTTGAATTCATTAATTTCTAAAGAAACCCGATGAGTGTACAATTTTTGTTGCCGAAAAATTTGAGCTAAGTTTTTGTTTTGTACTTCAATAAGATTATTGTTAAGGACTTGTTATCACGCAACTTGTAGTTTCCCTTGATAAGGATCCTATCCAAGATGGTAGAGGGGATGGGTAGCTAAAGAGGTGAACTTCAGAGATCCTGATCACTAGAAGTGGATTGGTTGTTATGCCAATCAGGACCTTTGTCACTTTAAGCCAGCGAAATGAAAGCCAAGGGGAAGACCCTGGCCTCTCCTTGCAGAAAGACCCTAACAGACAGGACACCCTAACAAAAGCTAGGTAACTAAGAAAGAGAGGACACCCTATTGAGGAAATCCTAGATCACGAATGACTGCTACTGAGGGATGCTTGAAAGTACTTGTTATCACACAACTTGTATTTGTCCCTAAAGGTTATCCTATCCAGGATGGTAGAGGCAATGGACAACTAAAGAGGTGACCCAAGAGATGCCACGGTTCCCAATGCAAGCTGGGTGTCACGCTAACCGAGGCACTCTTCACTTTAGATCAAGCCTAATCAAGACCAAGGGGGAGACCCTAGCTAACCTATGAAGGCTAGCGAACCCACTCAAGACCTCCTAGGGAAATGTGAGAGACAAAACATGAAGAGATCAAGAGGGATAGATCTAGATCTAAAATGGATAAGTGGACCCAAGGGGTTAGGGCTTGGTTGAAGAGGCTTATGAGATGACAAATTGGTCAACCAAAAAAAGATAAGGCCACTTATATAGGTTATGAAGAGTAGATCTAGAGAGATCTAATGCCAAGTAAAAGTACCCAAGTGGGGCCCACCCTTAAAATATGGAAAAAGGTCCAAATGGGGCCCACAAGGTAAAATTTAAGATGAATTGGCACTAGGGGGTTTGATATGGTATGGATCTATGGATTTGAGAAGAAAAGAGCAATACCCACAAATGGGATCTAGCAAATGGCCACCTACCCAACAAGTGCGACCTCCCTTGGAAAGGCCCGGTGCCTTAGATTGGGGGGAAAATGGAGTCGGATGTCCACAAAACTTTAGATCGGGAATGTTAAGATGATTATTAAGGTGGGTTTTAATTATTAAGCCCAAATGTTTGCTAGATCTCCATAGATCTGAAAAATAAAAAAATACAAGGGTTTTGAGATCTAGAAATAATGGATAAGCTAAAGAAGTAAAATACGTACCTTCAAGCATACCTAGATAATGAGATGGATTCCGATTATGACGAGGATTACTTCCCCATAGATCAGATGAAGAATTTGTAGTTTCTCTTTCTAGTGCGATTTTCCCAAGTCCACATATGCGCCCCTCTCTTCCTGCAAAACCAAGGAGACAAAGCTCAATTAGCCAACAAAACGAGGGTAGATACAAGCTAGAGGTAAAAGATAAAGAATGATTGGTACAAAGACAAAATCACTCCCTGTTTGAACCACAATTTGACAGAAGGTTGCAGGGCAAGCCTCCCCACCAATGCACACTCCTCCCAGATCGTCCTCTTCACTTGTAAATCGATTAGTGGAAAAAGATACAAGATAGCTACAAAATATCCTTCAGTGCAATGGAAAAAGCATTTACAATCATCATAGTCAAACACCCAAATCAAGGTCCAAGCATATGCTCAAAAGATATTTCTTTATTCCGGTAGCCAAGAGCCAAAAATCTCTAGATGCCTTTACAATAGGGGGGTCTCTTCCTTAAATAGGAGGAGAGAGACTAAAACCCTAACCACTTTATCAATGAGTGGTTGAGATCAAAAGATAAACATAATACAATCAACGGCTAAGATGAGTCGGTACAATATAACATGGATCACTCACATGAGGGGGGTGCTCACTAGCTCAAAGATGCCCTAGGGGGGGTGTGCACCACATAAAAAGTGACAATAGTACAAGTGTGCCATAAAAGATGACAAGGACAAGTGACTAGGAGCACATGGTGGGGCTAGGAGGCATTACTTTCCTTCACTAGCATCACCCCATGGCACAATAATATAACATATGTCTAAATGACATGTCCAAGTGAGCAAATGATCAAATCTTGGCCCCCTCAACTGAGAGAAAGATGCATCAAAACACAACCTGATAACTGTGTGGACCCCACTGAATGTTGCAAACTGATCTGGAAGGAGTGGGATACACCATAGATGACCTCAAAGCAGACCCCATGCCAAAACCTTGCCTCAATTTCCCAAATCGATTTCCTTAATGACCTTTTTATTCCATTTTTATTCTACCTAAAAATCCATCAAACTGCCTGAAAACAACTGCTTGGTGCTCGGGCACAAAATCTGACTGTACCAACATGTCCGGAAGGGGGGGGGGTAATATGGTAATAACAAGTGGCTGGACCACCCCCTTCCTCTGTAGCGGCCTAGGCAACGACTTGCCTCCAATGCATCAGTTGGACAGACCACATCAGCATGGCCAAACTGGTCAATAGGTGAAAAACTGCTCAAATCATATCTGGAAGTGCCTGAAACTGAAAGATAAGTGTCTCAATGGATTCAGAAGACCCATATACACTAGAGATGAGTACTCATACACCTCATGGTAACCTGTAGGGTCATCTGTAGCATCCACCATACCCGGACAAATAAAAATATGATGATACGGAAATAATAATAATCAATAAAAAACTGCATCAATCATCATCTGAAACCTGTGTCCATCATATGGAGTCATCAAAAGGTATATAAGGGACCATAGATCAACATCATATAATATAAGTGGTCCATCTCATCACGGATCCCAAGGTTGACCTTGGTCAAACTAGGTTTGACTGATCAAACTGATCAAAATATGACCTAGGCTGAAGAAGCCTACTGTTGCAAGTGCAAATCGTTAAGACATGCTCTTTAAATAATTTTCATAGCAAGACTCTAAAATATTAAGCATTATTTCATTGTCAGTTAATAGATAATAGTAGGTTAATTAATAGTTTACTTTCAAAGAGAACCTCAAGAATATACTCATTTGTAGACATGATCAATTTGCTAGCAGAGGGTGAAGGCTAAGGATACAAGGCTAGGCCAAGGGGGATGACTTGATTGACTTGACACTGTGATACTTTGGATAAGGGAAATGGTATTACACACTTAAGCATGTGTTGGACAAAGAAACACAAGGAATGGCGGTGTCTCACAAATGGGTAAGTTGTTTAGAGAAGTGCTTATTTCAACCTTGGCAAAATGTCTACTACTAGAACCGCCGTGAACTAGGTGCCTGGCTAACCGTAACTTGAGGTTCTAGGGACACTTAGAATTAGTTGTCCCTTGCTCCAACTCATATCATAACCCGCAGGCTCAATGAGGAAAATTTCATATAAGGTCAACAGTCTTTAGATTTGGCATATACTTAACCACTGCTTTATTTGGACCTTTCATTTCATTTCCTGGCCAACAATCTTTAGATTTGGCATACGTTTATCCATTGCTTTTTAAGCCTTTAGGACCCCTCTGGTATTTTGCATGTGCTTAAAAGCACAACTAATTGCATCTTTCATCCGGGGTGCATTTACATTTCATTTCACAACCCTTTTCATTGGGTTTTACAAAAGATATATTATTTTAAATTTCCAAAGGTAGTACAATTTGCTTCAGGTTTTAGCCAACAAAACTCAAGCAACTATGGGGACTTCCACAATCAAGATCAAACATCGGGGAAACCGACCAGAGAGATCAAGGTATAAAGTCCAACTCACCAAAGGTAAGTTTTGTTGCCAACTCAGAGCCGAGACACAAATTAAACATGGATTCTATCCAACACAGAGGCAAAAGTGGGGAGGTCCTCCATATCACAAGTCAAGGTGTAAGTCCGGGTAAAGATCAATAATAAGGAAAGACAAATGGAAAGACAAAGGTTTAGCTAGGTCGGCCCCAACTAAACCTGACTGGGCCGACTTCTCTAGGGAACTCAATAACCCTAATACAACTGACTCTAGGGGGATCTATTGCCCCGACTTACAATGGAGGATTTGCCTCAATGACTTTACATGACCAAATGTAATAATGACATCTCCGACGGGAGGGAAAAACATCTCCGTTGGAGGTACAAATAAAATATAGTAATAATGACAATATAAAATACAACGGAATATCTTCCGAAGTTACAATTACAACAACAAACATCAATAAGTAAATTGAAGATTAGAAAGACTTGGCCTATGTGCTTGAGAAGAAGCCTTCTAAGCTAGATCTGATTACCAATGTTTAAAGCTAAGCATGCATAAACATTAAAACAATATTACCTCATAAGGCACCAATGAACCCATGCATGCACCAAGTGGACCACCAAAGTCTCAATCTTATTCCAATATTTGGACAAAAGGAAAACAAAATTACAATAGCAACTAAGCAGAGGTTCCTTGCATCCCTCTAGAATGAGGAAGCAAGCCTTGCTTAAATAGAAGAGAATACAAGAGAGGGTGAATGAGGTAGATCTAGGTTAGAAGGGGCACAATAGGAGAGAACCGGGCTTGAACTAGACTTTAACTCACTCTAGGTTGGTGCGAATGGAAGAGGTGGAAGCCACCTCACAAGAGGGGCTCTCCTCTCATCCTTGGAAGCTCCTTCAACCATTAACCAAATGCCAACTCACGAAGTATGATGCCCACGCCTGAAGGATGGCATATCTCTAAATTTAATCCCATTCGCTATACTAACTTTGACTTATAACATGTGCTTTTATCCACCTAAAAGGGGTTGCCCTTCATAAGAGACCAAATCGCCACCTTTTCCCCACATTTTTTAAACATTTTTTTATTATTTTCACACTTTGTCCATTTGTGCAATTTGTAGCACTTTTAGCATTTAATGGTCATTCTGTTGCATCTTTAGGGAAAAAATGCCATAAGTGACAATTAATCGCCCGAAACCTAGGAAAAGTGGGTCCTCAGTTAAAGAGGACGCTCTGAGCATGAAAACGAGCATCCCCATGCCAAAATCCGCCTCCAGACCATGCTTTTATTATACTTTGAAATTTTCCA
Source organism: Larix kaempferi (assembly GCA_027924585.1). Lineage (NCBI taxonomy): Eukaryota > Viridiplantae > Streptophyta > Pinopsida > Pinales > Pinaceae > Larix > Larix kaempferi. The sequence goes on from BSBM01000885.1 coordinate 4,779,091, forward strand.
ATTAAACTATTAAAAATGGTCTAATTTTACGGAAAAAATTATTTTTATCGGAATTGACTCAAACTCTTAGGGGACCTAGTGCATGTCCATACGACTTATTATTGATGGCTAGCATGTAAAAATACATAGATACCTAGGCTTTAATAACCTTCCTAGGTTCGACCACCATGATAAATACTCCAGCTTTGGAGGTATGAGTGAAAAACTCAGGAATTATACGCCACTGAAACGCAACGCATAATTCCTAAGGAAAAAACACTCTAGAGTATCCCTTTGATAGCCAAACCTAAGGTAGGCCAAGCCTTTTACAAAATGACCAAGCTTAGACCAACTTATTACAATTCCCCCATGGGGGTCTGGACATGCAAATATTACAAAAGGGGCCAAAATTGGCCCTGAGAAAGTTTTCTGAACTTCTGAACATTGATGATGAACACTTGATATGTTCATAAAAGTGGCGGCTCACAAGAAGTCCAACTATGTTACAAAATAGTTGGTAACACTTATTATTCTCAAGTGTAAATCTACTATTCTGGAAATTTCCTTATTGTTTATTATTGCTTATGGACATTGAATGTGATGGTGATAACACTAATTAACAACTCTTAAGTTTGTGAAATTTGCAACAAGCCATTTTGGTTGAAGTGACACAAGTTACTACAGTCCAAGTGGACAACTTAATAAGTTTGAGTGACACCCATTTGCAGAGATCTTTATTTCTCCAGGGGTCTCATTCAAGATAACAATTTCATAAGCTAATCAAGTTTAATTGTCACTGGTAATAACAATGACTTGTTGATGAATTGGGGCAATGAACCATTTACTTTAAAGCATTTTTGTCATCGACTTGTTATGGTACATTGCTGAATTTTATTTCCATAAGTTATCTTTTCTTATGTCCACGGATATTTCATTTTGAGCAATGATTATGAAATTATTTTACATTCAAGTAATTTGTGGGGTGCTTAACTTGACTATATGTTTCTAGATCTCTAACAAAGATAACATCCTAAGATTATCCTAGACTTGATAGGGAGGCCTCCCTTGGCCTTGAAGTGGCCTAAAACGTGGGAAGACTCGAACTAAGTTGATGGTGGTAGTAGTCTTCTGTAGTTGCATTTCAAAGCACTAGTGGATTGGGGCTTTGCCACTGAAGTGCTAAATTAAGCTGTAACAGGACCAACACAGTTCAAGACCTTGATCATGAACTTGCTTTCAGTAGTTATTTGCAAAGAAATACAGTCAGATGCCCACTTGAATTCTTCTTCTTCAAACTCTACCCTTTGAATCCTGTTATAGGCATGTTCTTCCTCCCCTTTTGATTTTTATCCTTTCAAGAGCTCCAAGATCTCAGCTTCAGTCTCATTACAATATAAGAAACTGTTAAGGCTTAAAAGCTAATGACCAACTTGTTAAGAAATTGTTTATAGTTCCTTTTCAGCTTTATGCAGTTCAGTTCGCAGTCGATGTCCTTGTCGCACTACACCAGCATACTCCTTGTTGGCCAAATGAACAGGCATGCTTATCCTAATTACTTATATCCACTGTGATTGAACTAGAAGGGGAAATCTACAAGAAGCCATACTTGTCAATCATTAGAGTTTGGTTGGGATGATAGTTGTTCTCTTCCTTTCTGCTCAGGTAGTTCTGATATCAACATAATAGGATTTAATTAATAATCTAATTCTAGGTTTTAACCAAGATGCTGACCAGTGATTGTTGTTTGCTTCTATATTGTGTTTGTGTTTTGATGAAATTATTGAGATAATTGTTTTATTTTGTCATTAGAATATTTCCATTTCTTGTAGGTTTTGCAATATATTTTTATTTTTGATGATATATTCTGCCTTTTGTGAATATTGCCATTTCTGGTAATTTTTGCAATAGATTTGTCTTTTTGATGATGTATTCTTTGTCTTTTTGATGATTTATTCTGCCTTTTGTCATGTAGAACAAGAGAGAACATTAGAAATCTTTTCTCCCCAATTCGGTGATCCTCAAATTGCCAAAATCATGGATGATTCAAAGTTGAGTAGCTCAGAAACTACTGCAAATTTTCCTGAAAGGGAATCCTCACAAGAAGATTCACTTTCAGAATCAAATGTTGCAACAAAATGCATGGACAGTATTTTATCATCTGGCCTTATTAGGTATGGAACTGATTCAAGGCATGCATCTTCTCTACGTCATCAATGTGTATCGGTCAATGTTGAAACATCAGTGAGCATCAACAGTCTTGAAGCAAACGATGGTTCAGAAAGTGTAGTTTCCAGAACAACAAATGGTCAGGCAAATGCACCAAGTCTTATTTCATTTAATAAAGTTACAGTGGAGGATGCTTTGTGTTGCTACTGCAAAAGGTTACTGTATCATCCTACAGTCCTCAATTGTGGCCATGGTAAGATTCTCCAATATGATTGTATTGAGGAAATCCTTAATTTTCTGGTTGTTTGTGATGGAGTGCATTGTATCACTTAGCTAGTGGTCAAGTTAGCATGCTTTAATTTTTACACTAACTTGTAATTTTTGTTTTGGACAGTCTTTTGTCAATCATGCATCAAGACCTCTGAAGAGAGAACTCTTAACTGCCAAGTTTGTCAAAGTTTACACCCTGGAGATCAACCATGTGTTTGTTTGCGGTTGCACCAGTTCTTGGAGCAGACATTTACTGTAGAATATGCTGAAAGGAAACAATCAGTTCTTGTCCAAGAAAAAATGCACCAACCAAGATGTATTTCCTACAAATCTCTTCCAGTCCTGTTAGGTCTTAATCATTATGCGAGCCAAGGCTATTGTTCTTTCTAAGGACCAAAAGCCTTTTTTCCTGTGGGCTAGATCATAGAAGTGTATTAAGGAAATTATGCTGAAACTGCTCATTGCTTATTTCTTTTTATTTAGTTTGATGCTTTATATTTTTAGCTTTTCTCATGTTGACTATTATTTTTCTATGCGTCTGTTTAAAGCTCTAATATAAATTATAATTAAGAATGTTTTTGTATACAGCATTGCTATGGCTGCTGGTGTGTCTACTTCATATTTCTTGGTTATTCATATTGTTTCATACATTGGGCCTTCTCACCATTTCCAATGATTGATTCACCACACTAATTCACTTGCTAGTGCCATTATTGACTGATAACACCCTGTTTGCTTGTACCTTAAGTATGCTGTTTTACATGGCCCATCGATCAAATTTTCATTTTCCATTGGACAATATGGACAATATGGACAATATAAGAACTGTCATATATGTCTATGGGTTTAACATGCCAATACAGATCACATGGATCGTATTCAGTCAGCTTGGGCTGTGTGGCCTTCTTATCTCTTATGCTGTCAATCAAGAAGAATGCAATATGATTGGCTTGGACTTATTGTTAGTTCTTAATCTGGAAGGCAATGTGCCTATATTAGTTGTCATGCGCATTCAATGATTGATATAATGTGGCTATTTGTTAGAAAAGACATTGGCTATTTGTCATGCTGATTCAAAGATTGATGTAATATACAGCTAGTTGGAAAATGCATTGGCTATTTGCATTTGTCCATAAATGACTTCATTGGATGCTTTTTGCTGCTTGACTGTTTTAAGTGCTCATAATATGGATCATCCTTCCTTGATTTCTTCTTGCTGGGAAATTAAAATTAAACTGATGCAAGTAGACTGATATGTAAGTCCATTGGCTTGGGAAGTTGGGATGGTTCAAGGAGGAAAAGCGATCCTGAGGGTCCCTGTGAGCCCGGGATCTGGTAGTCAAGACTTCTAGGATTCCAAAGATGAATGCTGGATCTGCCCCCTTCTGCAAACAACCAGGTCACGTGTGGCCTTGGGCCTAGATGTGGAAAACTCACGTGAACCCGCTCTTTGTTGTTGGGGAAACAACCAAGGAAGTCTACGCAAGTAGGGAAAAATCTTGCAAAAGGGAGGAGTCGTCTGAGTCCATTCTGTTTGCAAATTTGTCAGATGGATTCAACCATGGACAAGTCAAAGTTGTGCAAGGAAAATCATCTAAAATGGTCGTGGATCTGTCTCTGATGAAGTCCCCATATCCTGTGGTTTCTAGTGTCATGAGATTAAGTCATCGTTTGGTAATGAATTGTTCTGGAGCAGATTGTTCCCTATACCAAAGACCCCACCCTTGCTGCTTTTTTGTCTTTGTACAGTTTGAACTTGTTGCAGGCACACAAAGCCCTCAGACTCATCAAGATCTGTGTCTGCCTCACGAGCAGACATTAGTCTTGTTTGCTAGGGACACAGATCAGCTGTTTCTGCAGGAGATGCTGTGCTTGATGTGCTGCGGACTGAATCAGCAATGCATCTAGATGCCATAGCTCTTCCTCTATTGTTCACACACATTCCGATGCATATATTTGCAGATTGCAAAGGAGAAACCTTGCCCGACAGTGCATGCACATCATTCAGTCCCTGAGTCTGTTCTGCCATTGAATTCTGATTTAAAAATTGGCCAACACCTTCAAGGTTCAGCCCAGATTTTATGAAAATCGACTCTGCTTTGTGAGAGAACACCATTGGAGATACATGTGTTGCTGCTAAGAGCAATATTTCACCTCCAATAAGAATAGCCCATCAGCCATAGTAGCAAAAATCCTCAAGTAGAAGGGACAACTATTGATCTTGAAGATTATATTGGGTTAATGATGGACTGCTTGGCAGCTGAGGAGGAAGATCAACACAAAGTAGATGATGGCTTTAACTTTTTCTTTGAAGATAAAGCAGAGTACTCTGGATTCTGAACAGCGAAGGAATGTGGAAGAAAGAAGGGTTAAAATGCCTGGTGAATAAGCATTCAATCAGTGGTGTATATTGAAATGGGTGGTTACAGGGATCTTTTTAAATTCTTATTGAGGTCTTGGCTCTCAGTACCTATATCTTCTCTTTAACTATGTAGTTGCTTCCAGGTTTGTTCTACAGTTTAGAACATGAAGTATAGCTGGATCTTTGGCCTATGTTCAGTCAATGAGACATATTTTCAATCTAGAGGATATGAATCAGGCTCAATACCCTCCTTGGATTGGATTTCTGCGGCTCCCAGTTGATTTGAGCCCCTATCTGGATATGTTCATCCAAAGATTTGGCAAAATTTTGATCGGTGATCGCATCCGGAACTCTTTCTGCTTAAATTGAAGTGGATTTGAATAAAATGTGGCACCAACATTTAAAACTATTTACAGTTGACAGCCTTTATTTTATGGAGGTGAACTATTGAAACCTGCTCAATGCATGTTTTGTTTATGAAGCACAGGACCACCAAATAAGGGATTTCCCACAAGGAGACCCTGTCGAGCACCACCCCCACAGGCCAGTTCTCCTACACTGAATCCACCAAACAGTTCTGCTAAAAGGTCCTCTTAGGCGCCAAAACTGCCACAACACTCAGATCTCAACACTGCCTCTCAGGATCAAGCTGTTAGAACCCATGCTCAGGATGATTACGAAACCTCTGCATCAAATAAGCCCCCTTGTATTCTTGATCCGAGAAGTGAAAGCATTTGAAACTCAGTGCCATTGACCCATAAATGGTTACATGTCCCAAGTCATGTAAAGAGGCAACTAGGCAATCTCCTATTCGCCCAACCGTAAAATTGGGACACTTTTTTACTGACAACCACTTTTTAAAGCTTTTTGATGAGAATTCTTGTAGATGAAGTTGTCCTTGTCATAAAATGTGAGAGGGATACATAAACAAAGAGAGGATCTAAATGTCCTCTATAGTCCAAAAAACATCATGCTATAACAATTAACTACGTATCATCAAAATCATTGCCTATATTGGGATCCTATTCATCAGTAGCACCCACTGCCCCCTTCCTTTAGGCTCTAGCATTTGCCTCTACCTTGAATCTCAAAGTTGATCCTCCAGGGATATTAGTCAACACCATCCAATTTTGATAAAGCTTTCTAATCCATGCATTAAACTAAGGTAGAAAAAGCTTCCCATGTCTAATAGTAATAAGTGATTTTGCTGGAGTGAAGGGTACATTTTTACTATGGTCATGAAAGATGAGTTCAACAATCAGCACTACCAACATCGAGGTACATAGAGGGGTTGACGCTCTTGATTAAATGTCAATCCCATACCCTCATACATGATATAATCCAGTCGAAATGTCGCAATCCTGAAATCTTGAGAAGTGTTGAGTTTGTTGAATTTTGAAAGGGATCTAAAATTCTACTTTTTTCATATGTGGTCTGATGAGGTTGGAACCACTCAAACATCTTGAAACAATTAATGGTAATGTTCAAGTAAAAGTTGACATTCTCCGTATCTTTCCTTTTCTATCCTTTTACTTTAAGAATTTAATATTACCAGTCTCTAGTAATTACTAGGGTCTTGGGTTAGTTTTAGGGTCTTTGTTTTGTTTTATTTTTATTTTTATTTTTTATTTTCACAGTCAAAATCATGGTCCCATGTGTGGCATATAGTCCTATATGGAACCGGCAAGTTCGGTACAGAACTAGCGATTTCTGGTTCAAGGCCCCGATTTGGACCAATTAGGCTTGCAAACTAGATAAACAAGTTGCTTTTGGCAAACTCGGTTTGGTTCTGATAACGTTGATCCCTTGTAGAAAAATGCTTGTAAGAGAATGCTCGAACGGAAGTAAAAATGGACATAGCATTCCTTAAGGAAATGAAGTCATTGATTTCAAGCTTAGAACCAAAATGGGATTTTGTTGGAGGGGCTCTGTTTAGTTGGCTGAGCACCAACAAGGTAGTTGTGGTGTGGTTCTTATTCTTTCTCCATGGTTGCAATCATGCCTAGTTGATATGGGGACAAATCCTTAACACAAATGTGTGTGTTTAGGCCACATTTTTGTTAATGGGCTAGGGATTTGGATTTTGCTTTGTATATGCGCTGACCCCCTAATATAGCACAAGATGAGCTTAGACTATGGATCAGAGTGTCTCATCTCTACTGAATGTTGAGTGGCTTTTAGGGGAAGATATTAATATGGTAGGATGGGAAGGTTACTAAGAGGGAGGGAAGGTCACTCCTTGTCTAACATCAAGAAAGATTCTGGGAGTTGATGCAAGTCTATTTTATATGTCTTTGACTCCAATTGCAAACAAAAACACCTCTGCGTAACGTGGGCATGAAGGAACACTGTGATACCTCTACGAAACTTCAAGTGCTACATGGGCATGAAGGAGGGCTGTATCCTCAACGTGGAGTCTCCCCTTCCTATGGCATCATTACGTCTTTATCTAGTAAACTGAAGTTTCCTTGTGTTGATGTTTATATGTTTATATCTGTGTGTGAAGATACATAGATATTGTTGAAGAGCTACGTGGTGGTACCACCTATTATTGTTTGCAAATCAAACTCAGATCTGCATTCCGTCTCAGAAGATACCTGTGCTATATGGGACCATTTGCTGAAGTTATAGTGTGTTGTTTTTGTGCACTGAGAGTGTTTTTTAATGCATGAAATGTGAAAGGCTTTAAAGGACAATTGTTCAACTAGCACTTCTATCAGTTAGATTAATTTTCCATCCTTATCATGTCGAGACCCATTGCATTGTTACCACATTTCAAGAAATTGTATTGTGACTCTTGTCGTATTGTAAGACTCTTGTAAATTGTTACAGTGATTTTTTTGTAAGTTTGTAGCAGAGATCATTGTATTGCAAAGCTTGTTGCAGAGAGCTTGATGTTTGCAGAGTTTATTGAATATTGTGTCTCTAAAATTGTTGCAAAGATTGTAGACCTATATTGTAAGACTATTGTAGAGAGTGAATCATAGAGCTCGTTTTAGGAAGTATATTGCAGATTGTAAAGTTTGTCAGCATGCATTCTCTAGTTTCCATTGTTGGAGTAGTGCTCATTGGCAAAGACAACTATTCAGAATGGTTGAGGAAGACGACCTGTGGGATGACATTTGCAAAGGAGAAGGTGATAATGAACCAGTAGAATCTACAACAAACAAAGAACTTGCAATATGGAAGAGCAGAGACAAGAAGGCATACACACTAATTGCTACTAAAGTAAGTGTGTTATCACACAACTTGTAGCTGCCCCAAACAGGTACCCTATCCAAGACGGTAGAGGGGGACAAGCAGCTAAAGAGGTGACAACAGAGGATCTTGCTCACCAAAGATGGATTGGTTGTCACTCCAAGCAGGATTCTCTTCACTTTAAACCAGAATATAATGGCCAAGGGGGAGACCCTGGCCTAACCTTGTGGGAAAGACCAGAAGACAGGATACTCGAAAAGGCCTATGGAATTTAATACATGAGATACCCTGGTGATGAAACTCTAGAACAAAATGGATCTGCTACTGAGTGAGGCTTAGGGGATTGGTAAATATTATAAATAATAGAAATGCAAGCCAGATTGATGATCCCTCAATAGCTAGTTTACGTGTATTGATCTAGGATGATGGTGCTAGGTGCAAATGATCAAATCGCTACCCTAGAGGGAATGAGCTTAACAAATTGGAAATGCCTAGAGTAGAGGTTGGTTTTGCAAGTATATGATTCCTAACACTAGATTTGATTTGCTTGATCAATAGATGAGTCAATTTCAAAATACCCAAGCAAACAACAGTCACAATAGATGAGAGATAGTCACCAAATTAGGAAGTGTGAATTGGCCTTGGTAGACCAGTGCTTAATTGATGGGCAATGGAGTTCAGAGAGATGATGCCCTAGAGGCGTTTTGGGTGCCTAGGGCGCTAACAAAAATACCCAAGTTTGGAATTTGTGAAATTTAAAGCGATGTAATTGGTAGAGTTTTTATATTTTGTTTTGAATGATGGTTGTAGTTAATTTTATTATGTTGACAATGGAATATAAAGAAAACAAGAGAGAGAGAGAGAGAGAGAGAGAGAGAGAGAGAGAGAGAGAGATTGGACTTACCTAGAATTGAGAGATGGGAAGAATTGTTGCCCTTTGTCCAACGTTGTCAACTTGAAGATTTATTTCCACGCTTGGTTGATGCCCAAAGATGCCAAGTGTGCCCCTCCTATAAAACCCCAACGGACATACCGTAAGTGAAACTAAAATTGCAATCCAATTGAAATCTACTAGAGAAGAAATGCATGCAAGAATAAAAAGGAGAAACTAGAATCAAATGTTAAGCAAACTCGACACAAGAAAACCCCTTGTCACATGAAGTTGTAGAGAGAGAGAGAGAGAGAGAGAGAGAGAGAGAGAATCTCCTCCACAGAGTCTCCCTCCACGAATTCGTCCTCCTGCAAGCAAGATCTACACCAAAATTTGCTTGGATATGGAAAAATAAACATTCAGTTGTCATGTACCCACCTGCTGACCCAATAAGAGAGGGAACATGATAATAATCTGTGGGGCTTTTCATAAAACTCAGCCCAGTCATTAACATCATATGAATAAAAACATTGGTGTACAGATACAAATTAGGCAAAATGCACAGCGGAATTGAAACTAATCCACACACAATTCATGCCCATCTAGCATATTAAAACAGTGATCAAATTAATGCATTGCAGAAGTAAATACATAGACAGAAAACACTTATCTTCATTGTGCAATTGTCCCAAGCAACTAGCTATGTCGCTGCAACGTTCCACCCAACCGTAGGCTCTTCGACAGCATATACTGAGTCCGTCCAAAGGCCACCCCCGAGCTGGGCATGATATCCACAAGGAACAGGGGATTTAAAACTCATACACAGCCAAACAGCCAAAAAGTCATTTGGATCTAAACCAAGCCAGACCACTGCTGGGTTTATCAGGCTAAATCTGAACCCTCTTCAATTGTGGATGCTTCCACTCAAGTTCAAGAGAAAACAATGGAAACCCATTTCAACCCCAACAATCTCCTACACACAGAAAACTCATAAACTGGGCATGGGTACACATAACAGCAAAATCTCAAGTATTGGGTATGAAGGGAAAACGTGGGCAACCCAAAAACGAAAAGAGGAATGGGAAAACAACTCTGGAAAGGCAAATTTCGTTTTCAGAAAACGTTTGGGGACAACCTAGGAGCAAAAACGACCTCCATTAAACCCCCAATTCGTGGATCTCTTCTCCCAGCCACTGTGCTAACCAAAACGAGTTTACAGGCATGGAAAAATGCAGGAAATAGTAAAAACGTGGAGGATAAAACCCCAGCAAGCCAAAACGCCCAGCAGGCTTCAAATAAAAAATGCCCAACAAGCCAAAAACACCCAACAAACTAAAAACACCCAGCAGGCTTCAAGAAAAACGCCCAGCAAGCTAAAAAAAACGCCCAACAAACTAAAAACGCCCAGCAGGCTTCAAGAAAGATGCCCAGCAAGCTCCCCAAACGTGAGAGGGTGAAGTTTGACTATGGAGAATGGCTTGGGAAGGCAATTCGTGGGAGTTTTCTTGCCCAAGAAGGAAAAACACGATTTTCCATGAGGGTGGCTTGCCCATACTCGAATTTGGACAGCCATACCTCCCCAATCCCCAAGGCATTAACTACTTCACCCAACTTTTGGGAGAAATGAATGATTGGGCACCAAAGTCAACATGGGTAGTTGATGGTTCATGGGTTCTCTCATTGACACTTGGATTGACTTGATTGGCTCAAGGGTTTGAATATTTTGCTCCCAATTCCTTGCAATATCATGCCCCCATCTCTTGTTGCATTGCATAGTTAGTTGTGGGCATTTATATTAAGATGCATATTTACAATTCCCATGGTTCACTAGCACATGGGTAGCATAATTTCAAATACTTGCTGCTTCTAGGTCGAGCGTTCACTAGCGGGGCCTTGGCCTTGAGCTCCACGCTAGGAATCATACATAATATGCATACAATATTCACATTCCAGCCCAAATAGTACAAGGGTCAAAATGGGGGACATTACATTCCCCTCCCCTTGGAATAACACCGTCCTCGGTGTTCCAATTACTTAGGAATACATACAGGCTATATACATATCCAAAATTCACAAAATATGGCAGGTCTATCCTGCATCTCACCCTTTACTTGGGTTTCCAGGGCCAGGTCTTTTGGCCTTCACAAACTGTTCCTGTTGGTTGGAACATTCCAGCTCTGGATGAGGGCATTGTTCCAAAACAATCCCTTCCCGCTGATCTACAAGTCTAGAAACTTTATGGTGGCTATCCTCTTGGTGTTCCATTGTCGAGCAGTTACGGAGGCAATGATTTCCTCCACATCCCCAACATTTCATTGGTTGCTTTACCTTTTCCTTCTCAAATTCCTTTGAGTCTTCCCACCTGGAACGTTTCTTAATCAGCCGATTGGATGATTGCTTCTTCATGGATCTACTTTCCTTTCCTTTACTGATTGCTCCCAGAATGCATTTCATTGGTTGCTTTACCTTTTCCTTCTCAAATTCCTTTGAGTCTTCCCACCTGGAACGTTTCTTAATCGGCCGATTGGATGATTGCTTCTTCATGGATCTACTTTCCTTTCCTTTACTGATTGCTCCCAGAATGCTTTTTACCTCTTTTTGCAGACGAATAGAGTCCTGCAAAACCTCGTGGTTCATCTCATTCTGTTGCCTCTGTAGCTTGAGCATCTCCCCGATATTTTCTTGGGTCTTTGCAATTGTTTGAAGAAGACTTTCAGCCAACTCTAATAGCCCTCAGTTTGCCGCCATGGTCAATGTGCATAGTTGACCACACTTTACTTACTAGCAACACTTGCTTGTGTCGGCTGCAACCAATTGTTTCAATTTCTCATCTGTGAAATTTATCATGGAAACTCTTTGTTAGGACAAGCATAATATAAACATTAAAATTAGTCAATTATTTCCCAATTGACATGGAATGTCCATGCTTCACTCATGCGACTTCCAAATTTTCATGCTTTCCCAATATACACATGATCTCTTTCATGCTCATCCTTCCACAGTGAAATAACTATTTTAGCATTCACAATTTAATTCAAGCAAATAAACACATTCTTCTTCTAGTCATGACATGCATTCAACAATTCTTTGTTTTATAAATGCATCAATAAAAAGGAAAGAGAAGAGTAAGAGTTTCCCCCTCTTAGTCTTGTTTTATTACGGAGCTATGCCATCACTGTGGTTTCATGCTCCTTAGTCTCTTTCACTTTAATGTGAATGTTTGAATTGCCCTTTATTGGTTATGACACTTAGTGTCTAAGGTCTGTCTAATGCTTTTCAACTTGGGTACCCCTTCCCATTGTTGCTTACAGAACCTTTGGCTGCTAGGACCCACTCATGTCCACTTGCACCATCTTTATTACCGCTCATATTGAGCTCTTTAGGACGGTCATATGTCCATATGCATCCCTATGATGCCTTCCTGGTCTTTGCTTCCAACAATACCTACACTCAAACATTGAATCAATTCACATGTTTAGTTTATTTCATAAGGTTTTTCTCTAAACAAGAGTTTGAGAAATCATAACCAAATCATATACACACGTATATTCATAAGCAAGAAGCTGCAAGATAACCAAATACTTATCTATATTGGATGTCTTCACTTTATTCCACGGGATCCTTCTTTGCCTTACGAGCCTTGGATTTCCCGTGAACACAATTATGAATGTTGGGCCAGCACGTAGGCTACTCCACAATCATTCGAATAGGCAATGCCAGGCCAGTACGCTGACTAGTTTTATCAATTGTTTAAGGGGTATTGGGCCAGCATGCACGCTGTTTTCACAATATTAAGTGATTAATGCCCATCCAGTTACTCCCTGGATTTATCAATAATTTCATAGCGCCCACTCATTCACTCTCTGGATTTACCAGCAATTTATAGTCTTTCAGTGTCTTGCCTTCCTTCAATGACCAAGGTTTCTAACAAAGAAACAATAGTGTATCAGCTTAGCTGTTAAAAGATTTATACCTAAAATCTTCATTATTCCAAACAAGACAAATGAAAACGAATACTTATCTGTATTGTGTGTTTCCCCTCTGGTCCACAGGATCCTGCTTCGCTTTGCAAGCCTTGGGATCGCCTATGGACTTTGATGTAGTTAATGCTTAACCAGTACACCTCCCCATCGGCTGGATTTACCAAGCATTTGGTGGTGCCCAACCAGTCCCATACCTGGTTGGCCCTCTCCATTGCCGAGCCAACACATTCGTCTGGGTCATCGACCAATGGAAGAAAACTGCGCCACCTGACCATTATAGGTCAAGGCTCTACTATGGAGCCATAGGCATCTCAGGGTTTTCAGTCAGTCCTCGGCGCCTGCCCTCCCACTGCTGACCCAATAGAGATTTTATGCCTTCACCAATGTCACCACACCTTGCACCATAACCCTTCACACACACGTCAACTCTTCATTCATACAAGGATGCCACTCCTTCTATTGTGTAAATCGGTAGTTCCTCTTTGGAACTTTATAGGTGACTTTCTTGACTGCAGGTTAACATGACCCCACTCACACAAGGATGATACCTCTTCTTATTACATTGCTCTTCGGGCCTGTCCATCCCTTCTGGTAATATTTCGTGTGAGCATAAAAAGGTTGCCAATTCCTATACAGTCCTTTTGCGTACCCTTCTTTACTTTGCCTCTTAATGTGCAGTATCAATCTGCATCTGTATAGGCTGACAACACAAGAAGGATAAGAAAGCTCATCAGTATTCTTGTTCAATTTCATTAACCACATTCCATATCATTCACTATCAAGTATTGAAACACCAGGAATGCGTCCATTTCCTTAGGGTGTAGTCAATATTGAAAACCTTATCATGACCCATCACCAGAAAAGGTGTGCACCCCCTTTCCGATGTGCACCATGTAGGCCCTAATCATACTCAAGCAGTCTGCAATGATATAAATAAGATAGAGCATGCTCTGCATATTAACCCTAATAATTTAGACATGCATGTTTTTGTCTAGGGTCACAGAATACTCATTCATTTTGCAGATGTGTCTCACATGCCTTCTGGGCATAGCTTTACCATCTCACTCATGGTTTACCGACATGCGGTTTGGCTGAGACATTATCAATGGCGTTTCACTCGAAACCCATTTCCAAAGCATGGGGTCTTTCCCATCTGGTTTGGCTTTTGCAGGCCATCACTCCTGGTCTTCCTGCAATGTGTCTTCTTGGCACATTTATCAAATAGCCAAACAGTTAACAACATTTAACATTAGAATTCAAATCTGATTTCTCTAATCAGTCAATGGCATTGATAATATCACCAAAATCATTCACTTCATGTGAATCATTACCATACTGGAGTTGCATGGTTCGATTTCGTCCTTTTATGCAATTATTCTCTTGCTCTTAAGATTGATAATAGTTCACCATTCCATCTATTATCTAATTGCAATGAAACATACATCACAATCCTGCATTCTCACAATGCATCTCATCATGTGCACCTATACCTATGCATGCACATTTACATCACTCACATAATCTTTTAATGTGCATTCACTCAATGCATAACCACAAGATTGTGCATAATATTTTATTGCACATTTCCTCAATGCTACCCTACATTAAGTTATGAGTACTATGCGTTCAACATAATTCAAACATAGTTGAAGGGATCTTACCAAATCCGCTTTCAACATTCATGCAATTTATGCACCAATAACCATTACCTGCATGGCTGATATTAACATCACTTGATGTTACCTGATCAGTTGGCCTCTTACCAAGGCTACACAGTCCTTTTTCCAACCTCATGATCATAGATTTGTTGCACCATCCCTTCCTCACACGGTTGTTGGTCATATGCAACAACATCATCCTCGTCTTTAGCCATGCTTCAGTTGCCTTTGGCCTTCTAACCAATGCGAACACAAATAATGATTAGCAACCACAATCATTGTCTTAAGTGGCTCATTGCATATGTAAAACTTCACTATTTTACCAATATGCAATATCCTATTCATGCACAACATTTCCACATGCACTATGCAATGTTTGTTAATATGCCATTTAGTGCATATGCATCTATGTAATCTCTTACATTTTCACATTCCTATGCCATAGTTTATATGCATGACAATCTTATAATTATAAACACGATATCAAAACAAGGGGTTAAGGAATTCTCCCTTTCCAATCCCTCATCGTAGAATGGAATCCCTCATCGTAGAATGGAATCCCTCTTCCATGTCATAGTTGGTTTGATTTCCTTCCAGTCATGCAATTGTAGAAATTGCCCATATTGACAACAAAATTTTGTTTTTGTCAAAACAGCCGCTGGCACTCTTCTGCACCAAATATCTATGATACATGTGGACCCTATTTAAACTCTGTTCACGCATCCCTGTTCTCCTTTGGATAAGCTTTCCAACGCCTATCCTCGTGCTCCATTCCGACCCAGGACATGGAATTTACATTCTTCCAAAATTGCAAACTTTGCCCAAATTTTGCCCAAAATTCGACACTTACACAGCTGCAACTTATTCTGAAAGGCCAACTTCAGCTGCTTGTAGAAGCAAATTTAGGAAGAATCATGAAAACTTATCTATCGGGCAAAGGTAGTCCATATAACGAGGAACACTCAGCAACCTTCAGATCCTTGTTCTGATGCACCAGTCAACTTCTATAAAATTCGGGGTTTGGCGACTTCTCACTTTTCACTTTTTCCCCAAAATCTCAAAATTTGGCCAAAAATGGCTATCTCCCAAACTATGCATTTCTGGAAAATCTTCGTCTAACGGAAACTGTCCATCTTAATGAGAAGATGAAATGTCTAGTTCAGTAAAATTTTTGATTCCAACATCTAGGGTCACTTTTACTGTCCACAAGCTTTTCAAAATCCCAAAAAAGTGGCCAGAAACAGTGCTTTTTGGCCTTCTGGTTCACCCCGACTCCACATCCTTTGGAGTTCGGCTCCAAGATTCCAAACTTAACACTGTGCCTGCTCCACGACCGCGCCATATCAATTTCAGTTCAAACCGACCTTCCGTCAAGCCTCGGGACACTGTCTTACAAAAGTCACTATTCTCCATTTTCTGTCAAATTGGAGCATACTGGGTTTGGGACCCTCTCTGGTTCTTTCATGGCCTTCGTTAATGGCCTCCGAACCCCACAGGAATCATCCCATTCTGAGCCCGACTGCTCCTTCTATCCAAAAATCAAGTTTTTGGCTCTATACTTTTCTTTTTTTTTCTGCTCCTCCCCTCGCTGGTCGCAGCTCAACCTCTGTGACCATCGCTGGATTTGACCTTAACTCCCCTGTCGCAGCGCAGGTTTTATCCTTAACGTTGTCGCCCTTGGCGTTGGATCTAACCCTAAAATCGTTGCCGTAGCGCATGTTTTAGCCCTATCTTCTGCGCCAGTTTCGCCCATCCTGGCCTTTTCTACGCAGCCCGTCGCAATTTTTAACATTAACTTCGCCGCGCTGGCCGCGCGCATTGCAGATTGTAAAGTTAAAATTGCCGCCGCCGCGCGCAAAACTAAACCTTAATTTACCGCCGTGCGCCGTGCATGGCGCAAATTTTACCCTTAACTTTGCTGCGGGCCTTATTGCCAAGTTTTCCGCCACGCACCGCGCATGGCGCAAACTTTACCCTTAACTTTGCTGCGGGCCTTATTGCCAAGTTTGCCGTCGTGCATGGCGCAAACTTTACCCTTTCAGCGTAGCATTTATGCTAATTTTGGCACCGCGCGCTCAGAGTTATGCTTAACTTTGCCGCCGCGCTCACACATGGCGCAGAAATTAGCGTTAATTTCGCCGCTGCAGCAAACACTTAGAATATTTTTTTTTCAATTTCTCAAAAACAGTTAGAATTTCTGGGAATGTATCATTCTTTTCTTTTACAGAGTAAGCCACTCACAGATCATACTTGCATAGAACAAAACAGTATTTCAAGAAGAATTGCACCTCTTCCATGTCAAAAATAAAACAATACAACAACAAAATAATATAGGATGACAAGCATTCAACCTCGAAAATAGAAAATACAAACTGTATGCTACTGCATTGGAAACAATTTAAAGCAAGCATCCAACTTGAAAAGGGATTTCCTTCTTCCCTCCTCACTTTCATAGAATGAAATCAATGCAAGCAGTTTTGCAAAAATCCCCAAAACAGTCATGGGAATGATTTCCCATTCTAACAAATAGAAGCCATGAGATCTTCAGTTTTCCTTAATGCATTTTAATTCCAAATGCTAACTAAATATACACAACGATTTATATCCCTACGAAGGGCCCAACAGCCGTAGTGTTGAACCTTAAGCTCTGATACCAAATGTCATGTACCCACCTGTTGACCCAATAAGAGAGGGAACATGATAATAATCTGTGGGGCTTTTCATAAAACTCAGCCCTGTCATTAACATCATATGAATGAAAACATTGGTGTGCAGATACAAATTAGGCAAAATGCACAGCGGAATTGAAACTAATCCACACACAATTCATGCCCATCCAGCATATCAAAACAGTGATCAAATTAATGCATTGCAGAAGTAAATACATAGACAGAAAACACTTATCTTCATTGTGCAATTGTCCCAAGCAACTAGCTATGTCGCTGCAACGTTCCACCCAACCGTAGGCTCTTCGACAACATATACTGAGTCTGTCCGAAGGCCACTTCCGAGCTGGGCATGATATCCACAAGGAAAAGGGGATTTCAAACTCATACACAGCCAAATAGCCAAATAGTCATTTGGATCTAAGCCAAGCCAGACCACTGCTGGGTTTATTAGGCTAAATCTGAACCCTCTTCAATTGTGGATGCTTCCACTCAAGTTCAAGCCAAAACAATGGAAACCCATTTCAACCCCAACAATCTCCTACACACAGAAAACTCATAAACTGGGCATGGGTACACATAACAACAAAATCTCAAGTATTTGGTATGAAGCAACGTTGCACATATCGCCGATATATCGGATATATCGGCGATATTTTCAAGGCCCCGATATATCGGATTGAATATATCGCGATAAATCCGATATATTCAATATATCGCGATATATTCAAAATCTCGCGATACTTTATGAATATATCGCGAGTCGAAGGAAAGTATCGGCCTGCTGAAAAAAAATACAATTTTTTTTGCCAAACCGACATTTTAAGTCCGCGGGTTGAGATTTTTTGACTCATTTTGTGTTTGTGAAATTGTGGGAGAGCAAGAGAGGAGTGGGGAAACTTTTTGCATCCATCCAAAAAGGAGAAAGCCAAGGATTTTGTGGCCATTAGCGGAGAGATCGTGGTGGAGTGGGGATTCAAACTTCAAACCATCAAGATTTCCAGGTATGTATAAAACGTTTTGGCTTCCTCCATTTAATTTTTTAGACTTAGTCTAGGGTTTGCATTTGCAATGAGCCTCTTCTACTTGCTTTTGAATGGAAGATTCAACCATTCCATTCCACATTCTTCAAAGTTCAAACCCCATTTCATTATTGCAAGTTTGCATATTATCATGTGTTTTTTAATTTTTTTTATGCCATAGGGTTAAGATTTTCTCCTCAACAAAGTGCCAAAGGCATTGGATCCACTGTGGGTGTATGGTGAACCAGTAGAGCTTCCCAACAGACAAATATTGACATACAATCTTTGTGGCAAAAAAAATTATGGAGGAATTAGCCGCTTGAAATACCACCTTGCCAAACTCACCGGATTTGATGTGGATGTTTGTGACAAAACTACCCCGGAAATTATGCGCATTGCAAACCAATCCATCATTGATATTGCCAACAAGAGGGATGTGAAGGAGGCTCGCAAAAATGAACTTATAAGTGCTACTGCTGGAACAAGTGCCTCAATGGGAGGAGTAGGACAAAAATCCCACACCTCATCCACACGGCCCACAACTTCTCGAATGCCCTCATCAACCTCAGATTTCTTTGTGGGGAGGGAAAAACCGGGGGGGCAACCTTCTGTTCGGTCAATGATTAAAACAAGGGAGAAAGATGAGGCTGACAAAGTTGTGACAAAATCTTTTCTTTGGAGTGATATACCATTTAACATTGCCAAGAACCCCTTCTACCATGCCATGTTTGAAGCTGCTGCTATTGTTGGCCCGAGGTATCAGGGCCCTTCCTATAATGATTTGAGAGGGTATCTTCTTCAAGGGGAAAAGGCGGATTGCACGCAAAGATTGGCTAGGCTCGGGGAATCATGGGAGACCACCGGATGCACCGTGATGTCGGATGGGTGGACTGATACAAAGGGCAGGTCAATTCTAAATTTCTTGGTTAGTTGTCCCAGGGGGACAATGTTTATCAAAAGTGTTGATGCAAGTGCATATACAAAAGATGCACAATTATTATGTGAGTTGATGGATGGCTTTATCCGAGAGATAGGCCTGCAGTATGTTGTCCAAGTCGTCATGGACAATGCTGCTAATTATGTTGCTGCTGGGAGGTTGCTCATGGAGAGGTATCCAAGCTTGTACTGGAGTCCTTGTGCATCCCATTGCATTGATTTGATGCTAGAGGACATGGGCAAAATTCCTTGGATTAAGGCAACCATTGATTCGGCTCGAAGTGTGACCAAATACATATATAATCACACATATGTTCTTTCACTCATGAGACAGTTCACGGGGAACAGGGAGTTGATTCATCCCGCGATCACACGTTTCGCCACCAGCTTCATTTCACTTCAGTCGCTCCTCAAGAGCATGTTGGAGTTACAGAGGATGTTTCTTTCTGATGAGTGGGCTGCTTGTGTCTATAGCACCAAACAAGATGGGCAAGCCATAGCCCAACTTGTGCGACATGACCAGAGATTCTGGAGTGCAGTAGGTGAGGTATGTACCGTTAGTGAACCTTTGGTAAAGGTTCTTCGATTGGTTGATGGTGACAAGCCTACAATGGGCTACTTGTATGAGGCCATGGATAGGGCCAAGGAAGCTATCTATCGGTACTATGATGACAAGGGTGAGGAAGGACTCACAAAGAGAGCTCAGATTTGGGGTGTGATTGATGAACGATGGAATAACACTCTCCATCGTCCCATTCATGCAGCGGGGCTCTTCCTCAACCCTGCTTTCGCTTATGCTTGCGGATTTAATTTTGATGGTGAGGTCATGGATGGTGTTTTCCAGTGTGTTCATAGGATGGTGCACACTCCAGCTGAACGCTCAGAGATTTCTAGACAGATAGAGATGTATAGGATGGCAGCGGGGGTTTTGGGTTATGAGATGGCTATCTTAGATAGGACTGCAAAGATGCCAGGTAGGTTTCAATTTCAAATTTTGTTTTTTCTTTATATAAATTTGACATTTATTACTTGATAGAAAATTAGAAATATATTTTGTTGTCTTCCATTGAATCCTTTCATTTTATTCATTGTAGATGTATGGTGGAAACACTATGGTGGAAAGCTCCCAAAGTTGCAGAAACTTGCCGTTCGAGTGCTTAGCCAAACTTGTAGTTCATCAGGGTGTGAGCGCAATTGGAGTGTCTTTGAAAAGATACACTCCAAGAAGCGCAACAGGTTAGAAATGTTAAAAAATGCAACAATGAAGATTTAAATTGCTTATATTTTTTAATTTGTAATTTTCATTTACTACAATTTACCATTGGTCCATTACTAACTATGGCCCTCAATGTTCATACAGGTTAGGTACCCAACGCCTTAATGACATGGTTTATGTCTACTACAATCTAAGGCTATGGGTGAAGCAACTTGACAAAGAACCTGACATAGAGGCCATAAATTTGGATGCCATTGACACCACTACTCAGTGGAGAGTGGAGTTGGAGGAGCCTGAGATGGAGGAGGCACCCGAGTGGTTGGAGCCGGAGGAGGGGGAGGATCATGCAGATGATTTGGGGGATGAGACCACAGTGGAGGAGGAGGGTGGGGAGCAGCAGGAAGATGATCCAGTGTCTACAGATTTTCAGGAGGAGATTGATCTTCCGGTGCAGCCAATGCCACCACCACCACCACCACAGAGACCTGTAGTTGGGGTTGGGGTTGGGAGGAGACAACCCACTTTATCTTCTGCCTCAGCTGTAGTAGTTGGAGGCGCTGGATCTTCCACTCCATCCTCATCCCGAGCACCTCCACGACCACCTACTGCTTCCAGAGGACGAGTGGTGCCCTTTACCCGTAAAAGGGGTAGAGGGAATCGATGATTGGGATTCCTATGATCTATCATTTTGATTTTATTATGTACTATTTAGTATCTAGATGCCTCATGATGATTCATCTCATGAGAACATATACTATTTTAAGCTTTTGATGTGATTTTGTATCATCCTATCAGGAACATGTTTCAGAATTTTCAGTTTAGTGAAGATATGTCACCACTTGACATCTTATGCATCTTATTTATTACTTGTATCATCATATTTATGTAACAATGTGTCTATTTGATGTTGTTGTTGCTTTATATGTTTTAAAAATTGAAAAAAAATGAGTATTTTTGTATTTTTTGTGGCTTGCCGACATTTTCCGATATTTTCCGATATATTCCACCAATACCGCCGAGAAGTTATATTCCAGACCCTTGCCGATACTTTCCCCGAGACGATATATGCAACATTGGTATGAAGGGAAAATGTGGGCAACCCAAAAACGAAAAGAGGAATGGGAAAACAACCCTAGAAAGGAAAATTTCGTTTTCAGAAAACGTTTGGGGAGAACCCGGGAGCAAAAACGACCTCCATTAAACCCCCAATTCGTGGATCTCTTCTCCCAGCCACTGTGCTAACCAAAACGAGTTTACAGGCATGGAAAAATGCAGGAAATGGTAAAAACGTGGAGGATAAAACCCCAGCAAGCCAAAACGCCCAGCAAGCTTCAAATAAAAAAAACCAACAAGCCAAAAACACCCAACAAACTAAAAACGCCCAGTAGGCTTCAAGAAAAACGCCCAGCAAGATAAAAAAAACGCCCAACAAACTAAAAACGCCTAGCAGGCTTCAAGAAAGACGCCCAGCAAGCTCCCCAAACGTGAGAGGGTGAAGTCTGACTATGAAGAATGGCTTGGGAAGGCAATTCGTGGGAGTTTTCTTGCCCAAGAAGGAAAAACACGATTTTCCATGAGAGTGGCTTGCCCATACTCGAATTTGGACAGCCATACCTCCCCAATTCCCAAGGCATTAACTACTTCACCCAACTTTTGGGAGAAATGAATGATTGGGCACCAAAGTCAACATGGGTAGTTGATGGTTCATGGGTTCTCTCATTGACACTTGGCTTGACTTGATTGGCTCAAGGGTTTGAATATTTCCCTCCCAATTCCTTGCAATATCATGCCCCCATCTCTTGTTGCATTGCATAGTTAGTTGTGGGCATTTATATTAAGATGCATATTTACAATTCCCATGGTTTACTAGCACATGGGTAGCATAATTTCAAATACTTGCTGCTTCTAGGTCGAGCGTTCACTAGCGGGGCCTTGGCCTTGAGCTCCACGCTAGGAATCATACATAATATGCATACAATATTTACATTCCAGCCCAAATAGTACAAGGGTCAAAATGGGGGACATTACATCAGTGCCCAAAGGGACTCAAAAGCTACAATAGTCACGAACTTCTTAGAGAAGTGTGCAAAAATAGATCTTCTATTGCTTTCAATCCAAGAGCCAAAGTCTCATTACAATGAGGGGTCTCCTCTCTTAAATAGATTTGAGAGAGACGAAATCCCTAACCAAGTTTTTTATCGATGGTTGAGATTAAAAGATAAAATGATGATAATCAACGATGGAGATTCTAATCTCACACTCACATGGATCAACTAGACTATGAGGGGGGCGAGTTGCCTCATAACGCCCAAATACATGGTATACAATGATAAAACATGACATAACATCATGAAAGTCACCTAGGGGCCACAACATGCCTCCTAGTGACATAATACAACACTTTTACATGGTGCTAGATACATAACACTAAGTACATCATCCAGAAGTGATCCCCTCCTGTAGAGGCGAATTGCCTGGGAGAGGCAAAAAATGAAGTGTGAAGCCCGATGATGAAGAACCTACCTGGAAGTGTGTATGGAGACTCTGTGGAGCCCAACTGGAAATACCCAAGTCATATCTTTGCCATTCACTAGCCCTTTGTTCTACTTGCCATGCCATGGTCACTTTAATTATTTTAATTAAACCGCTGAAATGCTCTGTAAATACTCAATATGCCCAAAATAATCTCTTCCCTTGCCCAAAATACACTTATGACTACACAAATGAACTCAAAAGCATCAAATCCACTATAGATGACTACTCATACTCCCTGGATCAACCTATAATAGCATCTGTGAATAATTTCCATCTATTATAATTAAAAATTTGCCCGCTGACTTGATAAAAATGATAATAATGAGTAAATTTTTACAAATTGAAGCATGGAATGATATGGTTTTGCTCCAAAGGAACTAAAACAATAAAATTGAACATCCCTAGTGAACTCCTACTATGGGCCCGCCCATTGACCAAGTCAAAGAGTTGACCATGTCAAAGAGTTGATCATGTCAAAACTGATAAAAAACTCTAACCGAGCACAAACTGAAGGCCTTTGCATGCATGAGGCACTAGTAGTATTTTCTTAAATGCATTAGTTGCAGACTAAACGTATTAGCAATGTTTACCAATGGTGATCAAATCAATCAACACATAAATAAGACTTTTAATTGAGTTAGTTGCATAGCAAAGTGAAGTCCCAACCATATACTCATTTTCTCATTCTTTCCGATTTACAAAATAGATCATTTCTCTCTACCCTAGGTGAGGTGGAATGAAACAAGGCTTGGCTAAGTGAAGCTTTGACTTATTGGACATACTTAATGGACTTTCAGAGGTCATGGGAGCTAGGGAAACCAATGTGACATGTGTTGGATAGGCAGACAGTAGGGGAAGGAGGTGTCTCACAGATGGGTAAAGTACTTAGAAGGCTCCTGTATACTCCAACAAGCATCCTTTTATAACACTGCTTGCCTTTCATTGCAAGACTTCATAATGATTACCTTGTTGTTCATCGCAAGTCTTGAATTTCTGCAAGCTTTTGATTTGATAGCCTTTGATTTCATAACATTGTGTTGAAGAACACATTTTATTTTCTTTTCATAGCCTGACATTTTAGCCTTTTGCATCCTTTTAGATATAGCATTTATGCGAGCCGATGCTTTTGATTTCATAAGATGAGGAATACTTGCTTCAAGACTATTAGAGACACTTCCAATGACATATACCATCCTAAACTACACTCAGACATTCAGGGTAATGGACTGGAAAGAGATTAATAGGTCTAAGAGCATAAGCCACACACTTCAGAGCTAAGACACAAATAAACATGGGGGCCTATCCAGACATAGAGGTCACAAAGGGGGAATGTCTTCAAGTTCACAAGTCTTATCCAAATCAAGGGATTTGATTCAAGCATGGAATTACAGATGGGCGGAGGACAGGTGATAATGGTGCCAGGAGTAATTAAAAATGATCTAAGTTGTACAAAGGCTAACATTGTTAGTTTTTCTACTTTAATTCAATATTATCTAGGATCTTTAACTGAAAGAATGACGAGCACAACAATACACAAATGACATAATAGTTTTCCTCAAGGAAACCATTAAGGAGAAAACCCCGCAACTTCCTTAAAGATAGTTTCGTCACTAATACAATATCAAGCCAAAAATGGAAAACCCCAAAATAAGCCTTCTGCAGCTTCTCTCTTCTTCACCAGCGAACTTGTCCTCTCTCTCTTGCTTATACGAACTTGTGTGAGTGAGTGTGTGTCCAAATGAGAGAGCCCAACTCTCTATTTATACTTTACTTTCCACTTGACCTTTTCACTAACTAGGTCGGCCTCAACTAAACTTGACTGGGCCGACTTCTCTAGGAAGACTCAATAACCGTAATACATTTGACTCTAGGGGATTGTTATCACACCATAGTAGCTGGGATACCATGATTGCAGAGCAGTCATTTGCATATTTTTGAGCTTTGCCTTTACACAGTTTCAAAGAGATCAACCATGATGAGTTGTGTTATTTATGATCACTCACACATCAGAGCAGCCTTATATCAGACATGCAGTAGACCTTGTGCCAAGGCTGATCCTTTTGACCTCAGATTTGATGACTGAGATGACCTTTTATTCCATGCAGATGCAGTGCAGTGTTTGTAGCTTCAGCAACAACATTCTCAGTGGTTACAGTTTGGTCCAGATGGCAGGTACAGGTATATGGACCAATAGGTATATGATGTGCATTGGTTTTATTATCTTGTTGTTTTAATTATTTTGATAGCTTGACCTGGTATATAGTGATCTTGATCTGGCAGTCTATCTTTATAAAATGAAAATGGTTGACTTTGATTATCTATATGGCTTTATTACTTGCACTTATAAACTCTTGCTCGTTGGTTTTTACCTTCCTAGGAGTGTGGACATGATCATTCCCAGTCTTTATGGCTTGCTAGCTTAGGAATCACCTTCACTTCCACCACCCATCTGTTATTTTCCCCACATTTTTGGTTATTGCCCTGACTTACACTTCAGCTTGTGATATGGAGGACATCCCCATTTTTGCCTCTGTGTTGGACAATATCCATGTTAGTATTGTGTCTTGGCTCTGAGTTGGAAACAAAACTTACCTTTGGTGAGTTGGAATTTATGCCTTTATCATTCTAGTCGGTTGCCTCGATGTGTGGTTTTGATTTGCGGAATTCCCCCTAGTTGCTTGAGTTGTGTTGGCTAAAACCTGAAGCAAATTGTACTACCTTGGAAACTGTTGTTATATCTTTTGTAAAGCCCAATGAAAAGGGTTGTGAAATGAAATGTAAATGCACCCCGGATGAAAGTTGCAATTAGTTGTGCTTCTAAGCACATGCAAAATCCCAGAGGGATCCGAAAGGCCTAAAAAGCAATGGATAAATGTATGCTAAATCTAAAGATTGTTGGCCAAGAAAGTGAAACGAAATGAAATTAAAAGGTCCAAATAAAGCAGTGGTTAAATATATGCCAAATCTAAAGACTGTTGACCTTAAGTGGAAATTTACCTCATTGAGCCTACAAGTCATGATATGAGATGGAGTAAGGGACAACTAATTCAATGTGTCCGCTAGAACCTCAAGTTACGAACTTATGGTTAGTCGGGAACCTAGGTCACGGCGGTTCTAGTAGTAGACATTTTGCCAAGGTTGAATAAGCACTTCTCTGAACAACTCATCCATTTGTGAGACACCGCCATTCCTTGTGTATTCTTTATCCAACACATGCTTTAGTGTGTAACACCCTATCCTTTATCCAAAGTATCACAGTGTTGAGTCAGTCAAGTCATCCCCTTTAGCCTAACCTTGTATTCTTAGCTTTCACCCTATGCTAGCAGATTGATCATGTCTACAAATGAGTATATTCTCGAGGTTCTTGTGTGAGTAAAATATTATTTAAACTTGATGAATTATTATAATTAAATGCTAACTGCCAGTGAAATGATTGCTTAATGCTTTGAGTCTTGCTATGAAAATGATTAAAAGAGCATGTCTTAACCATTTGCACTTGCAGTAGCAGGCTCTCCTAGCCTGGGTCATATTTTGATTAGTTTTGACCTGGTCAAACCTAGTTTTGACCAAGTCAACCTTGGGATTCGTGATGAGTTGGGCTAGTTATATTATACGATGATGATCTATGGTCCTTGACGCACCTTATTGTGGTTCCATATAGTGGGCTGATGTACTTTTTATTGATTATTATTGTCTCCAAACCATTATATTATTATTGTCAGGGTATGGTGGATGCTACAGATGATATTACAGGATGCCATTGGGTGTATAGGTACTGATCCTTAGTATATTTGGGTCTTCTGGATCCATTGGGACACTTTATTTTAAGTTTCAAACACTCTCAGAGATGATATGGGCATTTTTCCACCAGTTGACCAGTTTGGCCATGGATGAGCTAGCCTGTCTAGCAGATGTTTGGAGGCAAGTCGTTCCCTAGGGCCCTACAGAGGAAGGGGGTGGTCTAGCCACTTGTTATTACAATATTACCCCCCTTCCGGACATGATGGCACAGTCAAATTTTGTATCGGGGCACCAGGGAGTTGTTTTTCGACAGTTTGATGGATTTTCAGGTGGGATAAAAATGGAATAAAAAGGACATTAAGGAAGTCGATTTGGGAAATTGAGGCAAGGTTTTGGTACATGGTCTGCTTAGAGGTCATCTATGGTGTATCCCACTCCTTCCAGATCAGTTTGCAGCATTCAGTGGGGTCCACACAGTCTCCGAGGTGTCTTTTGATGTATTCTTCTCTTAGTACATGGGGCCAGGATTTGATCATTTGTTCACTTGGAGATGTCATCAAGTCATATGTTATATTATTTTGCCATGGGGTCTTGCTAGTGAAGGGAAGTAATACTTCCTAGCCCCACCATGTGCTCCTAGTCACTTGTCCTAGTCATCTTATGTGGCACACTTGTATTTTTGTCTTGTTTATGTGGTGCGCACCCCTTTTAATGAGTGCGCACCCCCCTCCTGTGAGTGATCCATGTTATGTTGTACCGAGTCATCTTAGCCGTTGAATATATTGTTGTATCTTTTGATCTCCACCACTAGTTTCCAAAAGTGGTTTAGGGTTTTGGTCTCCCTCATCCAATTTAAGGAAGAGACCCCCCTATTGTAAAGGCACCTTTTGGCTCTGGAAAACTTGGAATAAAAATAATATTTTGCAGATCTGCTTCTATGGCTTTGTTGGATGCTTGTACAAGTTGAATATACAATTTTTTTCTCTGTGTATCATTGTGGATCTTGGGGCTTCAAACGTTTTTCTGCAGGGGGGCCGTGTGGGTGAAGAGGAGGACGTCTTGAGGGGACGTTATTGTGGGGAAACCCCATATCTTACTTTTGATTTGCTCTTCGTCTCAGGGAGTATCATTATTGTATCTTTGTGACATAGTTGATGCTTCTTGTCTCGTCATTTGATCATTATAGTCATTCTTTTGCTAGATTGATTCTCATAGAGATCTCTTCTTGCAGGAGGAGGGCACACTAGTTTTCTTGGAGGAGTATCGATTTGGATTGGAGCACTTGGATCTCACTCTTGATTAACAAACATGGGGGAAATTATCAATTTGGAAGGCAGCCGCAGGCTTTACAGGTAATATCTACAAGGTACGTATCTTGTTTCATGCTTTTTCATCCATTGGTCACTCAAGCCCTCATAATCAAAACCCTTGTATTTTTATTTTTCAGATCTATGGAGATCTAGCAAACATTTGGGCTTAATAATTAAAACCAACCTCTACATTAGTCACAACATTCCTGATCTAAAGTTTGGTGGACATCCGACTCCATTTACCCCCCGATCTAAGGCACTGGGCCTCTTTAAGGGAGGTTGCACTTGTTGGGTAGGTGGCCATTTGCTAGATCTCACATGTGGGTATTGCTCTTTTCTTCTCAAATCCATAGATCCATGTCATAACTGTTAGCATTTGATAGCTCGGTGGCACTCCTGCATCAGGTGCCTAGGTGCAGAGGTCAATAACGTGGAGTCTCATTTATATTCTTAAAGTGACTTTATTAATGTGTTTTTATTAAAGTACCTTTTTGATGTGAATTAATGATTTAAAAGTCAGTCGCACTTTATTATGTTTCTAAAGTGACTTTAAGTCATAATGTGTACTTTTTATATATTTAGGGTAATGTGACTTTTCAAAAAGAAAATTTATTGTAAAGTTCACTTAGGAGATTTAAGTGAGTGAGAGATTAGATCCCAGCCATAGATCTCTTGGCCAAGATCTAATCTCATCCATTGAAGTTGAAAAGTCATGAGAGTAACCCTAATAGGGTAAATAAAAAGTGAATGAGTCTCCATTTTTTTACACACATTCCAAGAGAGCAGCTTGGAGAGGCACGAGTTTCTAGAGAGAGTGAGGGTTGAGCTGAGAGTGAAGGCTGAACCAGTGGGGCGCACTTCCCTAAGTGTGAACAGGAGCAACAGCCTTCAGGAGCAGCTAGTGAAGAGCAAGAGAGTGGCACCTGTTCCAAGCTAGAGCAGCAGTGAATGCTGTTCTGTTCCAACAGAAAGAGAGGCCGTACAGCAGAAGTACTTGGGGCCGTACAGCTGAGACAGTGAGGCCGTATAGCACAGAAATCGAGGCAGCCAGTGGGCACATGCTTCGAGGTGATTTTGTTGTATTTTGTACTTCTGTTTTGCACTATTTTCAAGGTGGTTGTCTGCTGTCATAAGTATTTGTAAACTGATCACTGTTTGCTATGCAAGTTTGGGCATGTTGATTGGGTCTTCTTTGGCATAGTTTCCAAGGAAAATATTTACACAGTGACTGAGATAGTACTGTGTACTTTCTGCTGTACATAAATCTGCTGTTGTACTCTTAGATATTGCTTTTATTCAGCAGCTCAATAAATCTCTCTCTTGACTGGTTTTTTCCCTGAAGTGTGGGGTTTTTCCAGGGTCATGGTTGACCAAAAATTCCTGTGTTAAGTGTGTGCAAATGCTGATTACAGTCTGCTGTTTTTTATTAATTTCCGTTGCTTATAGTGCTTTATGAACAGTGTTTTGACTTACAACCACTCATAAAGTGCATACCTGTGATATGTGGTGTGTGTATGATTGTAGAAGTTCATTATCAGAGGTTCATGAAGTGTTTGACTAATTCTATCCTAGTATTGTGTGCAAACAGAACTTAGAATTTGTCTGATTTTCAACAATAACATACCCCCTAGTGCCAATTTATCTTAATTTCGACCTTGTGGGTCCCATTTGGACCATTTTTCATATTTTAAGGGTGGGCCCCACTTGGATCTATTATTTTGGCACTAGATCTATTTAGATCTACTACTCCTGATCCATAAGTGACCTTATCTCACACTTGGTTGAACATTTGTCCTTGCCTAAGCTTCTTCAACCAAACCCTAACTTGTTGGGTCCACTTATACATTCTAGATTAGATCTAATCCTATCTTGATCCTCTACCCTATCATCATCATATTTCCCTAGGAGGTGTTGATTGGGTTCGCTAGCCTTCATTGGCTAAGCTAGGGTCCCCCCTTGGTCTTGCTTAGGTTTGATCTAAAGTGAAGAGTGCCTCGGTTAGCGTGACAACCAATTGCATTGGGAACCGTCGCATCTCTTGGGTCACCTCTTTAGTTTTCCATCACCTCTACTGTCTTAGATAGGATAACCTTTAGGGACAACTAAAAGTTGTGTGATAACAGGGATCTATGGCCCCGACTTACAATGGAGGTTTTACCTCAATGACTTTACATGACCAAATGTAATAATGACATCTCCGACTGGAGGGAAAAACATCTTCGTCGGAGGTATAAATAAAATACAATAAGAATATCAATATAAAATACAATTGAATATCTTCCGAAGTTACATTTACATCAACACTCCCTCTTAACTAGGAAGGTATTCTCTCGCCACAGTCATCATCACCCGGAAGGTAAAATCAAAACCCTCATTTTGACTTTTTTTTAGATCTACTTGGATCTAGCATGCTTTTGGGGATATAATTTAAAACCCACCTTAATAATCTTCACGACAATCCTGACCTATAGTTTGGTGAGGTTTGGACTCCATTTGGCGCATTTCCCAAGGCACTTGGTCTCTCCAAGGGAGGTCGCATTCCTAGAAGAGTGGCCTTTTGCTAGTTCTAGTACGTGGGTAGGTGAGACTTTTGCTTCATTTGATGGATCAACCCCTAAAACCTACCCTTAGTGCTTCACCCTATTGATTTTCACCTTGTGGGCCCCATTCCTCATTTTGAGGGTTGTGCCCCACTTGGGTCATTAGGTGATGCATTTTTCTTTTCTTAGATCTACTTGTTTAATTTCATAAGTGGCCTAAATCAAACACTTGGTTGAAACATTTGTCCATTGCTTAAGCCTCTCAACCAAACCCTAACCACCTTGGGTCCACTTACCTTTCTAGATCTAAAGTCTTACACCCTTGATCTCCTTGCTTAACTTACACTTTTCCCTAAGAGTCTTTGGGTTAGCTAGTCTTCATAGATTGGCTAGGGTCTCCCCCTTGATCTTGATTCATTTTGATCTAAAGTGAAGAGTGCCTCGATTAGCGTGACACCCAGCTTGCATTGGGAACCGTGGCATCTCTTGGGTCACCTCTTTAGTTGTCCAACACCTCTACTGTCCTAGATAGGATACCTTTTAGGGACAACTACAAGTTGTGTGATAACATTTTTGGTGCCGTTGCTGGGGAGGTAGAGGCTTACCTCAGGTGTCTGCGAGTATCCATGCATAATTCATATCTTATCGCATCCGGTCTTATAATATAGATGGTTGTCATTTTCATCCTGAATTTAAACATAACCATCTCTTTTCACTCATCTCCCCCCACTATTTTAACGACATATCTTTTGGTAAACAAGATCAATAGTTTACCTGGCGACTCCACTGGTGATCGATCCTATCATTTCTAGAAACCATGGGGTGCATTTAAGTTCCTGAATTTTCTAGCAGTTATTCTCCATGGATGCTTCTAAGTGGCCTAGGACTTTCGGTTGATTGAAAGTTTTTGACTTCTCAAAAATTGTTGGGTATCCTCATCAAATCCCTAGTCAAGCTCGTGAAAGGTTGCCTAAATTCGACGAAAGTTATGAGGTATCTGCTAAAAGGCACCTTGACTTCTTTAGGGAAGTTATTAACGAATTATCTATTACCCATGAGGATGTATGTATGGAACTATTGGCCTCATCTTTCCAAGGAAGAGCTGAGCTCTGGTTCTTGAATTTGACGACCAATAGCATTTCCGGATATGACATGTTTGAAAATAAATTCTTAGAAAGATGGGGAAACGAATACGATGATCAAATCCAAGACCCATGCTTTCCCCTTTCCGATCCTATTGTTGAAGCAATTAATAATCAAATATCAATTGATTTGTCATCATCCGAAGATGACCCCTCCCGCCCAACTTCTTTTGAGGATGAGTCTTCTACTTATAAGTCCATCAAAATTCCTTTTAATGAGCAAATCCTTAATCATTGCATGATTGATGAAACTTCAAATCAATTCTTAAGAAGCCCTAGTCTTGATCCTGAGGAAATTTCTGAAGTAGCTTTTATTCAGTAAGTCTATTGAGGCTTCTCTTGAAGAGAAACTCCCTAGTCACTCTATCATTAGCAATAGTTCAATTTCATATCATCTTGTTGAAGAAGAAGAAAATGGGGGCATCAACCAAGGCCCCTTTGAAGTGATTTCATGTGATCATTGTGTAAATAATCAGGATGTTGTAAATACATTTGTTAATTTTCTCCCTGATCAATTCAATTAAGATGATCATTTATCCTCATATGAATTTAATGATAAATCAATGGAAGAACAATCTCAAGATGAGGATGAATTAGTAAACTGCATTAGATGCTCTAATCATTTCTCAACTTCTTATGGTGAATCTTTAAGTATTCCTTTTTCAAGCTCATCTAACTTGATATAATTCTTGGAGTTAGATAGTTTTGGTGAGTTTTGCCCTTAGAAAGTAAGTATTGAACTTGATCAAACCCTTGAAATCATTCCTAGAACAAGGAGTTTTTCTTTGAAAGGCTTGTCCTTTTGTCAAATTCCAAGGTCAAATATTTTTATCCATCTGGATGAAAATACATATTTTAAATCCACCCTCCTGTCCAAGCTTTTTCAATCTTCTTTGGGTTTGTGGTCTAGTCAATCTTTTGCTTTTGAGATTTTCAATAGGGAGTGTGAGCATTGCCCCATATTTGGAGAAAAAGCACTCCATTTCCCTTTTCAGTCACTTTGGAACAATAATGCTTGTTGTCAATTCATCAATCATTCTTGGTGGCTAGAAAAGGTGTTTAAAGATCAGTTCCATCTTTTCTCTAATTTTAAGCAACAAGTGGGTTTGATTTTGATTTTTCATCTTGTAAGCTTTAATTTGTCCCCACTTGGTTTTTATTTGATCATCAGTCCCAGGGAGAACTAAATTGAACATGTGAGAGAAGTGAGTGAGGAAAGTAGTTTATGCAAAAATAAATTGAATCAAGTGCCATGTGTTTTCCCTCCATCAATTTTAAATAATAAATTGCATAAATTTTATGATCCTATCAATTCTTTGATGGAGGATGTTTGCATCAATCATTCTTCTCCTTGGCATGATTTCATTTTGCACCATTTAAACCCTTCTTCAATTCTTGAACAAGTCAGGGAGATTGTGCTTTCTAATTCATTAATATTTAACCCAATCTTGACTTGTTCTATTAATGAAAATAAAAGAAGAATCATTAACCTGTTTGATGAATGGTTGCACTGGATTTATGATTTTACCTAGCATTTTGTGCTTACTGGTTAGAATAGGTAGGTCTTGAATAAGCTCACTTGAGCAGTAGGATTTGTGTGCCTTTTTCTTTTTCCGAGTGCTGAGTA
This sequence comes from Larix kaempferi, assembly GCA_027924585.1. NCBI lineage: Eukaryota > Viridiplantae > Streptophyta > Pinopsida > Pinales > Pinaceae > Larix > Larix kaempferi. The sequence continues at coordinate 4,812,313 of BSBM01000885.1, forward strand.
TTGCGAGTCCTCTTGCTTTTCACTTTTGATGAGCCTTTTGAGTTTTCTTTTGAGTGTTTTTTCCTGTTGCTGAGTTGTTTGAGTGAGTTGAGTCATGCTCCTTCCTAAGCCTTTCTCATCTCCTGCATTCATACTAATAAAATATGAAAATGTTAAAAATTTCCACGAGTTAGTACGTTTATCTTATATGCATTTTATATTTTTGCTCTAGAATAGAATTTCATTTATGCAGTTTATTTTGTTTTATTTTATCCCATACATGCATCACGTGGTATTTTAGTGGCCATGAGTGCAGAAACAGGTGCAAATAAAGTTGGAAGCAAAGGATGGTGAGTGCTGGATTGAAGATTGATGCAGAGCGGTTCGAGACCAGAGATTCTGAGGTTCTCAAGCGCTCTCTCCCTTAGAGCACTTGTCCCAACTAGAGTCAGATGTTGTCACACCATAGTAGTTGGGCTACCATGTCTTCTGAGCAGATATCTGCACTTTTCAGAGCATTGCCTTTACACAGATTCAACGAGATCACTTCTGATGAACATCATTATTATGATCACTTGTACATCAGAGCAGCCTTATATTAGACAGTGTGTAGACCTTGTGCCAAGGCTGAGCCTTGAGAGCTTAGATTTGATGACCGATATGACCTTTTGTTCCATACAGATACAGGACAGTGTTCAGTATTTTAGATGCAGAGTGTTCAGTGGATGTACAGTTATTTCAGATGATAGATATTGATATATGACCCAGTTTATGTATATGACGTGCATTGCTGTTATTATCTTGATGTTTAGGTCATTTTGATAGCATTGACTTGGCATCTAGTATTTATGATCTGGTAGTGTACATGCTTAAAATGAAATTGGTTGTTATGGATTATATACATTGTTGTATTACTGACAATTGAAAACTCTTGTGTTATGCTCGTTGTTATTTACCTTCTTATGAATGTGAACATGATCATTACTGTCTCCTTGACTTGCTAGCTTAGGCACCATCCCCACTTGTCTCCATCCATCCGTCTATCGTTCCCTTACTTTTGGATCTTTTCCCTGACTTACTCCTTGACTTGTGATATGGAGGATCTCCCCGCTTCTGCCTATGTGTTGGACCCGCATCCATGTTAGTTTTGTGTCTCGGCTCTGAGTTGGCAACAAAACTTGCCTTTGGTGAGTTGGATTTTATGCCGTTATCATTCTAGTCGGTTGCCCCGATGTGTGGTTTTGTGCGGAATCCCCCCTAGTTGCTTGAGTTGTTGTTGGCTAAAACTTGAAGCAAATTGTACTACCTTGGAAACTAATGGAAGCCCAATGAAAAGGGCTATGAAATGTAATGCAATGAACTGCTGTGAAATGTAAATGCACCCTGGATGCAAGCTGCAATTAGTTGTGCTTATTAGCGCATGTGAAATCCCAGAGGGGTTGTGTTAGGCCTAAAAAGCAATGGATAAATGTATGCTATATCTAATGATTGCTGGCCATGAAATTCAATGAAATGAAAGGTCTTAAAAAGCAATGGCTAAACAAATGCTAAATCTAAAGACTACTGACCTTATATGGAAATATACCTCATTGAGCCTACAGGTTATGATTTGAGATGGAGTAAGGGACAGCTAAATCAAAGATTCCCCTAGAGCCACAAGTGCTGGTTCTAGTAGTAGACAATTTTGCCAAGGTTGAATAAACAATTCACTGAACAAGTCATCCATTTGTGAGATACAGCCATTCCCTGTGTATCTTGGTCCGACACATGCTTAAGTGTGTAACACCTTTCCCCTTTTCCAAAGTATCACTATGTCAAGTCAGTCAAGTCACACCCTATTGGCCTATCCTTGTTTCCTCAGCTTTCACCCTCTGATAGTAGGTTGATCATGTTTACAAATGAGTATTTTTTTGAGTTTCTTTTTGAACGTAAATTATTATATAACCTATTATTATTATTTAACTGTCAGTGAAATGATGCTTAATGTTTCAAAGTCTTGCTATGAAAATGGTTTAGAGAGCATATCTTAACTATTTGCACTTGCAGCGGCATGGCCCTCTTGGCCATAGTCATATTTTGATCAGTTTGACCAAGGTCAACCTTGGGATCCGTGATGAGATGGACCATTTATATTGTATGATGTTGATCCATGGTCTTGTTACCTCCTATTTTGGCAGGGGTGTCCACGTGTGAATTCTTTCACAAACTGCCTGGGGACCGACACCTTCATGGTCTGCACAGGATATTTGGATGGTGGGAGCTGTGACAAACTGCAAATTTCCTTTATTGGAGAAGAGAAATGATGTGCACATGGTTTTCTATGGTGTATGCCCAAGAAGATAGAGCTCTATGGCTGCAGTATTTAGTCGATGCATTCTATGATGATGGATTGAGGCTGCTTAAAATCAGCAGTGTTAATGTTTCGTCTTTGGATTCATATGAGATGGAGTAGAGAGGGCTCTATCCAATGAAATCATAGAGCCTCTATGCAGGGACATTAAAACTGATCTTTGTCTACATATGCACTCTGCACATCTGAAAGGATCAGTTAATGTGAATCCTATGAAGATAGGCTTGCGTGATTTATCTTGGTATTTACAGTTGAAACCATTGAGAATCTCATCCAGGTATATCTATATAAAATCTCGTGTTGAAATCTATTTGAATGCTTCCTTCTACAATCATACAGCCATGGCTCCTCATGGATGGAGGAAATGAGACACCTTGCAGAACATAAATATGGGCTGAACTAGAACATATTCATCTACCTGGTCAGAAGTTGGAGCAGGGCGTTGATCTGCTTGGTATAATGCATAATATTCATGTATTTGTGGCATCACATACTTATAATCTAAACACATATGTTCATAGCAGAAAATTTATGAAAACCTTGGAAAATGTAAGAGATAGCACTGAATTTCAGCATGGTCATGCTCGCATTGTAGCTTCCGGTGTATCACCAACAATCCCGACTGGAGTTTTGAGCCACCCGATGTTCAAACAAAAAAGAGGCAAAGGTGTGATGCTATACGGACTATGCCTACTGTCTGAGATGAGGAAGATCGACATGACCTGAACCTTTTGAGTACAAGGAGGCTCTGCATACAGCGAAGTACCCTGCATCACATATTGTGTCGAGTAGATACCCTTGAAGCTAAAAGAACGCTGGCCAAATGAAAGGACCAAGTGAAGATATATATTTTAATTCAGATAGTCTTTCGAAACACAAGGAAAGCGAAGGTGATCGGAAATGGAAAATGAGTCTAAGTTTCCTATAGTTGAATACCAAAGCTCGTGTTTTCAACAAAATGTCCATCATAGCCATCATTCAGAGCAAAGTTATCACGATTGTCGCCCGCCCAGAAATACTCCAATTCCTAGCAGACTGCTCCTCGGGTATCCTTGCACATTGCTGCGTGAAGACTGAAGAAAATTGTAAACCTGTAATGGGTCATAATCCCTATTCTCCACTACACGCCGAGCCGAGCCGTGATCAATTGATTGATTGGGACATAAGAGCAATACCCACGCAGTGGCAGGGTCTACAAACCGTAGTGTGTTTCTAGTCATGTATTGCGGGGCATCTCGATTTACACTTCGCCATTGATAGTCGGTGCGAGATCTTGAGGTTTAACGAGTTAATCACCCGAGTTCACGTGAAGCTCGGATCCGTTCTCGCTGGCAGCCAAGCACCAATTCACGCTGTTCAGAGCCAATTTCAATGTCGAGTTTTGACAGAAATTACGCCAGCGTGAACCTTTTATTCGAGACAAGGATGTGGATTGGAATCTTCACTGTATTTAGCGAGCAGTTGACAGCAGTGGGGTTCAACGGGTTAATCGGCCATAGTGAATGTATGATTTTTTATCGGAACCATAGTAGCCAATCTTAAGTTCGATCCCCTGATTGATCCGCGTCATTTGTGTTCACTAGCAGTCGAATGTGCAAGGATTTGCCCCATCTCGGGCGTGATTCACTAAAATTTTGGATGCTGGCGTTCCCTTCTCGATCCACCTAAGTTGTTTCTCATTGTAGCGCGTGGCTATTGAAAGTCTAGTCCACCATATGTTGGGGAACAAAACAGTCAGTAAGTTAAGTCGGAGCTTCGAATCAGTCTCATCGGTGGGGGTTTGCGTGGCATCTCCATGGCTAGACAATTTTTTCCACGAGTCATTTTGTAGCTAGATCGTAAAATTTTGGGACTGAACTTTTCGTAGGGTTAACTTTGGTTGGTTTGACAGGTGTGCTGTGATTTTGTTTTTTAGTTGCTGGCTTCAGTTAGGCAGTGTCACTACTTAGACTTTAGTGGAGAAAAAAGTGGATCTAATTCACTTTTTCTACTTTTTCTCTCTAATATTTTATTTATTTTATGTTATAACAGGGTTTTTGGCCTATAAAAGCCAGCCTCTTTCATTGTAAAAGGATGGAAAAACTTGGAAAACTTTCTTTCCTTGGAGGTTAATGAAGAATATTATGGGTTTTTTGGACAATTGAGCATTTTTGTGGCGTTATCTTGTGAGTTTTTTTTAGATAAGTGTGGATGATTCTAGATTCTGCATCTTCTTTTCTGCATTGTGTAAGAGGCCATAGAAGGGTGACAATCCACCACGTTGGAAGGTGAAGAATTCTTAGCAGCCTGCCTTCTTTTTCCCTTTGGTGAAGAACTCTTGGCGTCTGCTTTCTTTTTCCCTTTGGGAGCGTACAAATTCAGGTATTGATCTTTGCATTTAATTTGATTGTGCGATATTGATGTTTGGTTTGCATAGCGCACCTCCCGCAGCTAGAGAAGAAGTACTCTTTCTAATTGTCAAACACTAGACTGAGCAGGGCTTGCTCAATGATGCGATCTTTCCCCCTTAGTCACATATGACACAAGGCCTTTTGATCTCTCTTTTGACTCCATTTGCCCCTCTAATATACTGGCACTGGCCTTTCCTTGAGGACTGATCCTCCCAACTTTCCCATCACCTATTTAAAACTCATTTTTCTGTTACATTTGTTTCTCTAAGGCAACCTCTTCATTTCACCTTGCCCTCTGTTGCACCTGCCTTAGCGATCCTACCTTAAGGATACCTACTTGAGTTGGAGAAGAGCCAACCTGAAGCGAAGAGGAGAGGAGTGTGGTGACATTGGCCTCTCTCCTGAGAGTTGTCATCCAGCTGGTGTGTTACATTTTGGGCTTCAACACACGCATGCCAGTTTTGAGAGACAACAGGTCCTACATATACCTATTGATGATTCCATATGTTGGGCACAGGCTTCAGATGATGATTGATGCAGTTTTTCAGGTTTATTATTATTTCCAGATCATCATATTTTTACTTGTCCGGGTATGGTGGGCCCTATAGATGATCCTACAGGTTATCATGAGGTGTATGAGTACTCATCTCTAGTGGATTTGGGTCTTCTGGATCCATTGAGACACTTATCGTTCGGTTTCGGGCACTCCCTGGCATGATTTTAGCAGTTTTCCACCTGTTGACCAGTTTGGCCATGCTGATGTGGCCTGTCCAGCAGGAACATTGGAGGCAAGTCGTTGCCTAGGGTGCTACAGAGGAAGGGGATGGTCCAACCACTTGTTTTTACCATATTGCCCCCTTCTGGACATGATGGTACACTCAGTTTGACAGTGCAGGCACCTGGTAGTCAATTTTGGGCAGTTTCAGGAGGATAAAAAATGGAATAAAAAGGTCATAGAGGAATTCGATTTGGGCAATTGAGGCAAGGTTCTGGCACTTGGTTTGCTCAGAGGTCATCCATATGTATCCCACTCCTTCCAGATCAGTTTGCAGCAGTCAGTGGGGTCCACATGGGCTACAGGAGGTCTTTCATTGCATTCTTCTCTCTGATGATGGGGACATGATTTGATCATTTGTATACTTGGACATGTCATTGAGTCATATATCATGTTATTGTGCCATGGGGTCATGCTAATGAAGGGGAATAATACCTCCTAGCCCCACCATGTGCTCCTAGTCACTTGTCCTTGCCATTATGTTGTGGCTCTTATGTTATTAGCCACCCCCATGGAGTGAGTCATCCCCCCTAGGGCTCTTTTAGCCATGACATCACCCTCTTTTTGAGTGATCCATGTCTTATGTTATGTTGGCTCATCTTAGCCATTGATTATATTGTTGTATCTTTTGATCTCAAACACTAGTTTTCAAAAGTGGTTTAGGGTTTTGGTCTTCCTCATCCTATTTAAGGAGGAGACCCCCTCATTGTAAAGGTACCTTTGGAGCTCTTGAAGGTTGGAATAAAAATACTATCTTGTGGATCTACTTCTCTTGTCTTGATGGATTCTTTTGCAAGTTGAATATAAAATCTTTTCTCTGTGTATCACTTGTGGTTCGTGGGGCTTCAATTCGTTTTTCTACAGGGAAGGCCGAATTGGTGAAGAGGAGGATGACTTTGAGGGAGGATATTGTGGGGAAGCCCCATATCTTGCTTTGGATTGGCCTTTTGTCTCAGGGAGTATCATTATTGTATCTTAGTGACAGTTGATGCTTTCTCTTTCATCTTTTCATCATTTTCATCATTCCTTTGCTAGGCTTGTTTCTCATTAGATCTTGTCTTGCAGGAGGAGGGCAATTTGGTCATCTTTGAGGGAGGACGATTTGGCTTAGCTCTAGATCTCACTCTTGAATATACACACAGGGGGAAGGTTATCAATTTGCAAAGTGGCCACAAGCATTTGAGGTATGTTCCATAAGGTATGTGCCTAGATCCATCCATTTTTCTCCATTGGTCACATAAACCCTAAAATCAAAACCCTCATTTGTTTTTAGATCTACTTGGATCCAGCATGCTTTTGGGGATATAATTTAAAACCCACCTTAATAATCTTCACGGCAATCCCGATCTATAGTTTGGTGAGGTTTGGACTCCATTTGGCCCATTTCCCAAGGCACTTGGTCTCTCTAAGGGAGGTCGCATTCCTAGAAGAGTGGCCTTTTGCTAGTTCTAGTACGTGGGTAGGTGAGATTTTTGCTTCATTGGATAGAGCAGCCCCTAACACCTACCCTTAGTGCTTCACCCTATTGATTTTCACCTTGTGGGCCCCATTCCTCATTTTGAGGGTTGTGCCCCACTTGGGTCGTTAGGTGATGCATTTTCCTTTTCTTAGATCTATTTGTTTAATTTCATAAGTGGCCTAAATCAAACACTTGGTTGAAACATTTGTCCATTGCTTAAGTCTCTCAACCAAACCCTAACCACCTTGGGTCCACTTACCTTTCTAGCTTTAAAGTCTTACACCCTTGATCTCCTTGCTTAACTTTACACTTTTCCCTAGGAGTCTTTGGGTTAGCTAGTCTTCATAGATTGGCTAGGGTCTCCGCCTTGATCTTGATTCATCTTGATCTAAAGTGAAGAGTGCCTCGGTTAGCGTGACACCCAGCTTACATTAGGAACCGTGGCATCTCTTGGGTCACCTATTTAGTTGTCCAATACCTCTATCATCCTTGGTAGGATACCTTTTAGGGACAACTACAAGTTGTGATAACAGAACAATTACATACCAATATGCAGAGCCACCCCCATATCTACAACAGGTCCTCCCGACCTACCCTACCACAGTTCTTAGATAGCCCAGCCGCAGTGCCCATAGTACTGGTAGAGCCAGAAGAGTCCATAGGGGCATATTTGAGAGAGTACAGAGCATTGGGAGATGACTTACAGTCAACCATGACCTTCATTGATTTTTGCCACTTTAAGAGTATGAACAGGCCAAGAGCTTACAACAGGCCTTTCAACCAGAACTTTGAGTTATTGCGCACGGTAGGGAAACTGACTATTCCTACCTTTGAGGGGATCCGGGGTGGCCCAATGCGAAATTGGGTATAGAAGTTGGACACTTACTTCCAACTCAACCCCATGATAGAGACAGATGCCATTACATTGGCTACCTTGCATTTGGATGGGGAAGCCCATGAGTGGTGGTACTGTTATCACACAATCTCTAGCTGTTTGTGGTGGATATCCCAATAGGGACGGTAGAGGATACAACTAGGAGGGTGTAACCGGCAATAGCCAGGTCCTTTGCTCAAATGAACGGAAGTCACGCCGGACAAGGCTACTATCACATTAGGCGAGGCACTTGGCCAAGTCAAGGGGGAGACCCTGCTCAACCAGTGATGGTTGAGAGACAACAAATACACCCAAACACAGAAAGATGAGAGATGAAAGCAAGGGATGAGTGTAAATGAGCTCCTATGTTTGATTCCAGCCAATGAGTGGACACAAGTAGTAAAATAAGAGTGATGAGATAAGTGACCAGCAATCTGAAATAGTTAAATATTACGATTATAACAAGAGATTATATGGCTGAAATGATTAAGGGAGCTGAAATGAAATAGAAGTGATGTGCTATATTGAATTGCCCAGGTAAATGGTTAGAATATGAGTCAAATGGACCTAGGGCAACAAGAAAATGATGTTTATGATCACTTCTAGAAGATGGTACTTGATTTCCTGGTAAAATGACAATAGAAATCCAAATCAGAAGTACCCAAAACCCCAAATCAACCCAATTAAGCAGCAAGAGAAAAACGCCCAAGTGGGGCGTTTTTGCTAGGTGGACCAGTGCTAAAATTACGGGCAAATGGAGTCTAAAAGCTTTGAAACTTGATTCCCTAAGGTAAAATAGTGTTCTAAGCTGGAATCAAGAATACCCACAACCCAAAAATTAACCCAACAGTGAAATTGGCTGAAATGCCCAAAGAGGGCGAATTCAGCAGGTGACTAGCTCCTAGTTCTAAGGGTAAACGGGGTCGGATTCGAATGAAACTTGAGATATGTAAGTTTAAGCATATATCATTACTGGGTTTTTAGTTATAACAAGATCCTACGATGAAATCGTAAGTTATCAATTTTTTAGGGTTTTTAAATGGTTGCAGCTTAGCATTCAAATAGTGAAAGAAAGATTATAAGAGAGGAGAAAAGATTAGTACCCGGATAATGGAGAAGGTATTCCCGTGTTGAAGACACACCCCAAAGATCAAATGCAGAGCTAGACAGCGTTTTCCCCTCAACGTTTTTGGAGCAGCCAGTGAGCAAAGGCGTTTTTCTTGTACCTGCCAAAGAGAAGATGAAATCAGTTTCTATGGCAATATGACAATAATAAACCAGCAAATGAAATGACAAATAATGAGAGAAGCAAATGACAATACAAGTAAATTTACTTCCCTGTTGGAGAACCCAAAGAAAAACGCTAGCAAGGAGACCCTGTCTCAAGAGCTGCATTTTCCCCTAGTGGCCAGCTTCACCTGCAAATCGAAAATGCTCAAGGAGATATGGGGACACCACAAGTAACTCAGCAATGCATCATAAATGTGCTCTCAATCAACACAAGAAGGATCCAACTCCAAAATCACAAGTGACTCAATAAGAGTGTCTCTCTATAAGCTCAATGTGAAGTCTCTACAATGCCAAGAAGAAGTACAATGGAGGTGAGTCCATTCTCTTATAGAGATTGCTCACTCTCAACTAGGTTTCCCCCCAAAATGGAGGGTTGAGATCATCTCCCCATCCACAAAATCGAATGGTAAAGATTGATCCCAAGAGGGAGGTGCAAATTGCCCCAAGGAGAGTGCACTATGGAGAGAGAGGGGCCCATTGTGGGGGCCATACATCAAACAAAGGGGTTGGGGGGTGTCTATATGGGGTTTTATCCCCCCAACCACATACAACAAGGGTCCCACCATCAAAACCATGCAAATCGAATTCCCCCACTAAGGAGAAAAACGCCCCCATGGGCAAACTCGTCCTCTAGTGAGAGTTGGGAAAATGAGGGCCCACCACCATCAAATATAATGTCAAAACATACCAAAATTACCTTAGTAATTACCTTTACCATTGCCAACCTTTAATTTTGCCATTTCTCTATAGTTGCCTTAGTGAAATTTTGAAATCCATGTATTTTCTGTTGGTTTATATGGCTGAAGATGAAAATTGGGCTTTTGACCCACTTTTAATGCCTGGATTGCCGAACTGTCTACTGCAATGTGATCATGGACCCCAAAAGTAGTAGGGATGACCATTCGAACGACTCCGATCCATCACTTTGGCAATATTTGCCCCAAATCCATGTTTTTTAATTAAAACAGGTCAAAGTTGACCAATAATAATTAAAAATCTCTTAACTGGTTCAATGTTTTGCAATTCCGTTAGTTGCATGCTCATATGGAACCCCTGTAGATAATAAATGATCTAAATCGAAATTCCGATCACAACATTTTTTCGGGGCCATTTTTGGCCTAGTCAACCCAGTTTGACTAAGTCAAATCTAGTCAACTATAGTGCTAGCCGAAACCTGTATGCAAGCATGAAGTGACAAGGTTCAATTAAACAAGTTAGTACATTACTAAGCAATAAATGATAACATGGTGATAAAAAATTCATTAAATCTCGAAATAGTACACGGCCTTGGTGAAGTGGGCCCACCACCTCCAAAAGACTAGGATGCTATACACCTCCATAGAATTGACCACCTTGTTGACTCTAGGTGATGTGGACAACAAGGTAAAAGATATGAGAGGACGAGGATAAAGATCATGTGACCATTAGACATCTCGGGAAAGCGGGTCCACTGAGGTAAGTATGCCATGACAAAACACGGGGAAGGGCGGTGCCTCACAAATGGGTATAGTGTAGGGAAACCACCACTAGTCATCTAACAAGTATCCCACAACTCACATCCGTATCCGAAGACTCCGTGAGGTTCTTTTCTAGAGTCGCCAAACTGGGTGTCCAGCAAACCGTAACTTGAGACTCTAAGGGGCAATCTTGAGCTTGTCCCTTGCTCCTTCTCACCTCCTTGTCCCGCAGGACTAGGTGAGGAATAACCGCTACAAATGCTGACATGTATAGCTGACTAGAATCCATGTGTGTTCATAAACACATTGCATTGATTTTACAATGAGTTTCATACTTAGCCCTTTTTTGGCTAGATTTTACATTTATAACATAAAGGCCTTTTTAGCCTGATTTACATTTCGTTTCTTCAAGTCTTCATTTCTTCATGGCTCTCTTGGGCTACATACATATCTCAAAAGATATAAACATGGTGCTCATACTGCAAAGGTAATGGGGGTGGGTAATACAAGCTTCGACGACAAGTGGGGAGCACCCGGTGAGGCTACACAAATCTAACTGCATTGCAACATCGGGGGCAACCGACAGGAGCAAATCCTAGCTCTAACCGTGTATGTCACACATTAAAGAGCCGAGGCACAACAAACAGGGAGTCATGGAAAACTCAGAGATCAGTGGGGGAAGGGGGTCCTCGTGATCACAAATTAGAATCCAAGTCGGGGAAGAAGTGTCATGGATGAGTCGGATGGGTGGAGAAGGTGATAATGGTGCTAAAGTCAGCTATCGAGGGGCTAAGTGATCAACTCTAAGCCAAGTATACAGGACATGACTCAACGTGCATATACATAAGTCTAACCGGAGGGGTGGATTGACATCACCAAAGGCCCAAACACATCATATCATAAGCAGATCACCAAATATATCATCTCATGCAAAGTTAGTGTACTAGCAAGTATAAATCAGTCTAATCTACAACATGAGCAATAATCAGTATATGCAATACCTGCTGCTATTGAACCTATATTTGAGCTAGATCTCTGCTGAATCCGGGCATACAATAAACCAGCATTGCACTGTGATAATCTCGATCAAAATAAGACTAGGCAACTGTCTCAAATGGGCTTGTGTCAAAGCCTAGCAAGGAAAGGTAACCCTGTGGTAGATGGTAAGTCCAACTGCCCGTCCCCTCTGATGTATGCTTAGGGGCAATCTGAACAAAAATGCCTCCTCTAAAGGCAGCTGATCTTCGATCTGGAAAAAAGTACTATGCGGTCCTCGACCATGTAGTCTGCAATGTGGAAGCTGCTCCCGACATAAAATGTGATAACATCTGGCTTTGTCTGGGACAAGTGCTCTAAGGGAGAGAGTTCTTGAGAACCACAGAATCTCTGGTCCGTAGCACCCCTCTCATCATCATCAACGTACATGCACCAGCATGCTCTCTGCATCATCATCAATATGTACCTAGTCCTGTAAAATGCAGACGCTATACCAATCTCTGCAGACCACATGTCAGGCTGCATAATATACATGTATAATAATCCAGATAAATAAACAAAATCATAATGCCGAAATAAATGATATATCAAATAAATTAATTCTACAGCATTTAGTTTTATTAGGCCGACACAAGAGGTGTAAAGAAAAAGAAACTGAATGGAATCTATGGTACAAAAGGGCGCCAAAATGTGAAAAGATAAAGTGAAAAGCATGAAGTAATCGCGAGGAAAACAAAACAAAAGGTCAACCGGTGGTCAATCAAAGATAAGGTCAATCTAAGGCGCGGGACAACCGACTGTTGCTCTCGGGAGCTTATTAGTCGCAAAAAAGGGTAGGGGAATCCCAAGGCCAAATCAAGGAATATCTCCCCGAGTGAACCCGGGGACATACTCCTGGAGCAAGTGACCACTCATAGGAACCGAGAAGTAGTGCCCGTCCTCTGTAGATAGGAAGTACGAGTCATCGTGACGAACATCAATCCGGAAGGGGCCCACTAGAAGACTTGAGTGGTTGCCAATCATGTGGAGAAAAGCATGGTGAGGCATGACAACCTGGTCACCTACAGCGAAGGTCCTCCTGTTGACCGAGGTCGGGTCAACATTTATGTCCCGGAATACTGAAACTTCTGCATTTTCGTCCTGGCCGGGATGGAGGTCTCTACGGCTAACATGTGAGACAAAACGGTGGGATTTCCCGTCGAGGGGAATTGCTACCTCTCCGATCAAAACTTCCCAAGGTGCCTCCCTCTCGGGGGAAGGGCCTGCTCGGGGACCAAGGGATGTAGGATGTGTCGTGTGAATCTCTATCTCACCGATGGTCCAAAAGTCAGGGGGATGGGCCGATAGGCTGCGGGTGGACGGATGCGTGGAAGGTATCGAGATGGCATGAGTGCTTGATCCCTCTCCAGATGGGACCGGGATCTCTGGAGGCAGAAGGAAGCTCGGGAACTGGAAAGGGCGTGGGGAGGGAGGTGGGGTATCCATGGGACCCGTCTCAAACTCTCTCGTGATATCCTCGGGAAGAGAGAACTCCTCTAGGAACACCTGCTCAGATGCGACACTCCCAGCCTCACTCCTGGGGACAAAGGGAAGGGGAAAGAAACTCTAGTCAGACTCGTCACCCTCTTCCCCAGGGGGATCCTGGGTAGGAGGCCACTCTACAAGGTAGTCTGGGGGAGACGCTCTGGCCTATCTAGCAATGTCATCGTTGATTAGGGCCAACATCTCGGGGATAGACCTAAAACTTCTTTTCTCTACTGGAGGGATACCCCTTACTTCCCAATCCTCGAGGGGAGGGGGAGTGTCTTCACCACGCTCTTCCATCTCATGATCCTCCTCGTTATAGGCAGGGAAGGTGCGTGTGAATGCCCTCAACTCATCCGGCAGCGAGAACTCCGACTCGTCATCCATAGTGATGGTGTAATCGTCTAGATATAGCAGAGCTAGCTGCTGTCGGAGGCTCGGAGGGTAAGAGTGATCCGTAGGGAATTCCTCCTCTATTCCCATAGGCTCAGGCTCGTCAGGATCAGATGCTGGCTCGCCCCCAGGATGGTCATGGGTGAGTCCTTGCATGTCTTCTCCATCAAAAAGTTCCTGTGGGGAGGGAGACGTGGGAGTAGGGATCCATCTGTCCAGTGCATGTCCCAAGTCTGCCTCATCATCTATGTCTTCCCTGTCATCACCGAAAGCCATGAACATCCCTTCCTGGCTTGGCTCACAACCCCCGTAAGTTCTTCGTAAGGCATCCTCCATGCCCTTAAGGTGCCCCTCATAGAAGGGCTCCCTATACACTCTCACTAGGACCCCGTTAGGGTCAGGGATCGAGGCGTAAGATAAGTCCATTTGGAGGTGCCCTCCTAATCCGGCAGCCAACTTCCTGGACAGGAGCATGCCGTAGACAGGCGGAAGTTCAATCACCACTACGTCCATGAGGGTGGAGATATCTAATAAGCACGAGAAAAGATCTGCTCTCAAGTTCTTGATCAACCCATGGGATGGAACTTGTTTAGAGTCTATCCCACACACATTTCCATAGGGACGAGTGACCTCCAGGCCCATGGCTTTCATAACCTGCAGAGGCATAACATTCATGGAGGCCCCTGAGTCTAACATACAGTTATGCAATAACGTGCCCTGTATACGGAGATTTAGATAGAAACGCTGGTGCCCTCCATTCTTCCTCTCGTAAATGGCAGTGTGAATGGAGACTGGGGGGTCCTCTGTGTCAGCCTCCTCCTCGTGAGTAACAACTAAAGAACAAGAGGTGTCTGCAGGGGTATTTGGTGGGCTTCTCTCTACAGGGATGCTGTCCAGGAAATCAGTGACCTGACTCCGGACCAAGGGAAGTTTGGCTAACTCAATCAAGGGGATGGTTTGCGTTATCTTGGCCAACTCCTTCTCAAGCTCCATGGTCTGCCCGAAAGGCTCGTAAGATGGGTGAGGGCTGATATCGAGGTCCGGATGAGGGACCTCGCGCCTCTCTGTGAAAGGTGCGGGCCTAGGTTGATCTCTATGTCTCTTATAGATCTTAATCTGCAGAGAGTCGCTGACACAAGGGTGAACGGGTAGACAAGAGGGACCTACAGTTTGAATGCTCTCTTCTTCTTCGTCCTCCTCAATGAGGATCCTACCAAAGTCTAAGTCGAAAGCCACGTCATCAACGAAGTTGATATTTTCTGCTAGTTCCTCAGGCTTGACGGAGGTACACTTGGCCTCTGGGTGTTCGTCTTGGCATTTGTCACACCAGTGAATCGCCGAAGTGTCAGGGGTCTCAGGAGGTCTCTTGTTTTCCTCGATTATGGGTCTCCTATTGTGGTTCCAATATGGCTTGGGGCCATAAGGAACTTTGTACCTATCTGAGTCCCTACTTTTGGCTAGGTCCCTCGTTAGCAGGGTGAGGGTTTTGATCATCTCCTTCATGTCATCCGTGTTTGCTGATTCTATGTTTTCTTTTAGAGGCTCCTTGCCCTTGTGGGCTCGGGAATCAGCCCGAGATGACGAAGGGGCGTGGGTGTCGAAGAAGTTTTGTTTGCCCATAGATGCTGCGTTGGCCTCAGCCTTGCAAGCATTGTCTTGGGCAATCTTGAGGGTCGTAGGCTCTTTGTCTTTAAGATGGTATCCTAGCCATCCTTCGAATGAGTCCAAGTAATGTATTAGGATGGTAGGATCCGACGGGCAGGTAATTTCAGGTATTTGAGCTACCACTTTATCAAATCTGATATTGAATTCATGGGTGGTTTCGTTTGATTTCTTCTTTATCCCTGCTAGCTGGTTGAGTAGATACTTGCCATCTAGTTTGACTGACCACTGATCGTTGAGTTTAGTTACGAAATCATCGTAACCAGTGACTGATCCGACGGCTAGTCGGTCAAACCACCTGCGGGCATCGCCCTCAAGTGACATAAAGAGGCCTCTCATGAATACATCCTCATCGGTGGCCCCGTAGGCCTCCATGTGTTGCCACACGAATTCGATGTGATCCTCTATAGTGATAACAGTGCTCCCACTGAATTTAGGAATCTTCGCAAAGTATTTATTAGGCATATCGTGGGGAGCACCCTGAATCTGGGCAAAGTCAAAAGGTGAGGCTCTAGCCATACGGCAGAAAGCACGTGGACCTGGGTTGACGTTGGCCATTTGGTTGGGGTTTTGTGAAGGGTTGGAAGGTATGGAATGGGGTGGCACTGCTACAGAGGGTGAGGTTGCAGAACTGACTGCCTTCCAAAACGAGTTGGGTGAGTGCTCACCAAGGTTTCGTCTGACATAGGTGATGGGTGTGCTATGTGATGCGTCAGAACGCTCAAGGCTGCGAAGGTTATATGGATGGGTTCGGCCTCCAGTGGAGCCGTGGGGTGGAGTCGCCAGGTGAACTGAATACCTCGTTCATCGGAGGTGGGATGTCGTGAGGGGAGAAGTGGTGAGTGAGCAAAATGTGTTGACTGTAAAATTACGTAAGACAAAACCAGCCAACGGAGTTTTAAGTTATGATGCAATGATAGAGGCAAAAAGGCAAGCAAAAACTCAAACTCAAACACAGACACGGGTAGGCCTCTACCTCCTCGGCAGCGATGCCAAAATGTTATCACACAATCTCTAGCTGTTTGTGGTGGATATCCCAATAGGGACGGTAGAGGATACAACTAGGAGGGTGTAACTGGCAATAGCCAGGTCCTACTCTCAAATGAACGGAAGTCACGCTGGACAAGGCTACTGTCACTTTAGATGAGGCACTTGGCCAAGTCAAGGGGGAGACCCTGCTCAACCAGTGATGGTTGAGAGACAACAAATACACCCAAAGACAGAAAGATGAGAGATGAAAGCAAGGGATGAGTGTAAATGAGCTCCTATGTTTGATTCCAGCCAATGAGTGGACACAAGTAGTAAAATAAGAGTGATGAGATAAGTGACCAGCAATCTGAAATAGTTAAATATTACGATTATAACAAGAGATTATATGGCTGAAATGATTAAGGGAGCTGAAATGAAATAGAAGTGATGTGCTATATTGAATTGCCCAGGTAAATGGTTAGATTATGAGTCAAATGGACCTAGGGCAGCAAGAAAATGATGTTTATGATCACTTCTAGAAGATGGTACTTGATTTCCCAAGGTGAAATGACAATGGAAATCCAAATCAGAAGTACCCAAAACCCCAAATCAACCCAATTAAGCAGCAAGAGAAAAACGCCCAAGTGGGGCGTTTTTGCCAGGTGGACCAGTGCTAAAATTACGGGCAAATGGAGTCTAAAAGCTTTGAAACTTGATTCCCTAAGGTAAAATAGCGTTCTAAGCTGGAATCAAGAATACCCACAACCCAAAAGTTAACCCAACAGTGAAATTGGCTGAAATACCCAAGGAGGGCGAATTCAGCAGGTGACCAGCTCCTAGTTCTAAGGGTAAACGGGGTCGGATTCGAATGAAACTTGAGATATGTAAGTTTAAGCATATATCATTACTGGGTTTTTAGTTATAACAAGTTCCTACAGTGAAATCCTAAGTTATCAATTTTTTAGGGTTTTTAAATGGTTGCAGCTTAGCATTCAAACAGTGAAAGAAAGATTATAAGAGAGGAGAAAAGATCAGTACCCGGATAATGGAGAAGGTATTCCCGTGTTGAAGACACACCCCGAAGATCAAATGCAGAGCTAGACAATGTTTTCCCCTCAACGTTTTTGGAGCATCCAGTGAGCAAAGGCGTTTTTCTTGTACCTGCCAAGGAGAAGATGAAATCAGTTTCTATGGCAATATGACAATAATAAACCAGCAAATGAAATGACAAATAATGAGAGAAGCAAATGACAATACAAGTAAATTTACTTCCCTGTTGGAGAACCCAAAGAAAAACGCTAGCAAGGAGACCCTGTCTCAAGAGCTGCGTTTTCCCCTAGTGGCCAGCTTCACCTGCAAATTGAAAATGCTCAAGAAGATATGGGGACACCACAAGTAACTCAGCAATGCATCAGAAATGTGCTCTCAATCAACACAAGAAGGATCCAACTCCAAAATCACAAGTGACTCAGTAAGAGTGTCGCTCTATAAGGTCAATGTCAAGTCTCTACAATGCCAAGAAGAAGTACAATGGAGGTGAGTCCATTCTCTTATAGAGATGGCTCACTCTCAACTAGGTTTCCCTCCAAAATGGAGGGTTGAGATCATCTCCCCATCCACAAAATTTAATGGTGGAGATTGATCCCAAGAGGGGGGTGCGAATTGCCCCAAGGAGAGCGCACTATGGAGAGAGAGGGGCCCATTGTGGGGGACATACATCAAACAAAGGGGTTGGGGGGTGTCTATATGGGGTTTTATCCCCCCAACCACATACAACAAGGGTCCCACCATCAAAACCATGCAAATCGAATTCCCCCACTAAGGAGAAAAACGCCCCCATGGGCAAACTCGTCCTCTAGTGAGAGCTGGGCAAATGAGGGCTCCACCACCATCAAATATAATGTCAAAACATACCAAAATTACCTTAGTAATTACCTTTACCATTGCCAACCTTTAATTTTGCCATTTCTCTATAGTTGCCTTAGTCAAATTCTAAATTCCATGTATTTTCTGCTGGTTTATATGGCTGAAGATGAAAATTGGGCTTTTGACCCACTTTTAATGCCCGTATTGCCGAACCGTCTGCTGCAATGTGATCGTGGACCCCAAAAGTAGTAGGGATGACCACTCGAACGACCCCGATCCATCACTTTGGCAATATTTGCCCAAAATCCATGATTTTTAATTAAAACAGGTCAAAGTTGACCAATAATAATTAAAAATCTCTGAACTGGTTCAATTTTTTGCAATTCCGTCAGTTGCATGCTCATATGGAACCCCTGTAGATAATAAATGATCGAAATCGAAATTCCGATCGCAACATTTTTTCAGGGCCATTTTTGGCCTAGTCAACCCAGTTTGACTAAGTCAAATCTGGTCAACTATAGTGCTAGCCGAAACCTGTATGCAAGCATGAAGTGACAAGGTTCAATTAAACAAGTTAGTACATTACTAAGCAATAAATGATAACATGGTGATAAAAAATTCATTAAATCTCGAAATAGTACACGACCCTGGTGAAGTGGGCCCACCACCTCCAAAAGACTAGGATGCTATACACCTCCATAGAATTGACCACCTTGCCGACTCTAGGTGATGTGGACAACACGATAAAAGATATGAGAGGATGAGGATAAAGATCATGTGACCATTAGACATCTCGGGAAAGCGGGTCCACTGAGGTAAGTATGCCATGACAAAACACGGGGAAGGGCAGTGCCTCACAAATGGGTATAGTGCAGGGAAGCCACCACTAGTCATCTAACAAGTATCCCACAACTCACATCCGTATCTGAAGACTCTGTGAGGTTCTTTTCTAGAGCCGCCAAACTGGGTGTCCGGCAAACCGTAACTTGAGACTCTAAGGGGCAATCTTTGCTCCTTCTCACCTCCTTGTCCTGCAGGACTAGGTGAGGAATAACCACTACAAATGTTGACATGTATAGTTGACTAGAATCCATGTGTGTTCATAAACACATTGCATGGATTTTACAATGAGTTTCATACTCGGCCCTTTTTTGGCTAAATTTTACATTTATAACATAGAGGCCTTTTTAGCCTGATTTACATTTCATTTCTTCATGGCCCTCTTGGGCTACATACATATCTCAAAAGATATAAACATGGCGCTCATACTGCAAAGGTAATGGGGGTGGGTAATACAAGCTTTGACGACAAGTGGGGAGCACCCGGTGAGGCTACACAATCCTAACTGCATTGCAACATCGGGGGCAACCGACAGGAGCAAATCCTAGCTCTAACCGTGTATCTCACACACTAAAGAGAGGAGGCACAATAAACAAGGAGTCATGGCAAACTCAGAGATCAGTGGGGGAAGGGGGTCCTCGTGATCACAAATCAGAATCCAAGTCGGGGAAGAAGTGTCATGGATGAGTCGGATGGGTGGAGAAGGTGATAATGGTGCTAAAGTCAGCTATCGAGGGGCTAAGTGATCAAGTCTAAGCCAAGTATACAGGACATGACTCAGCGTGCATATACATAAGTCTAACCGGAGGGGTGGACTGACATCACCAAAGGCCCAAACACATCATATCATAAGCAGATCACCAAATATATCATCTCATGCAAAGTTAGTGTACTAGCAAGTATAAATGAGTCTAAACTACAACATGAGCAATAATCAATATATCCAATACCTGCTGCTACTGAACCTGTATCTGAGCTGGATCTCTACTGAATCCGGGCATACAATAAACCAGCACTGCACTGTGATAATCTCGATCAAAATAAGACTAGGCAACTGTCTCAAATAGGCTTGTGTCAAAGCCTGGCAAGGAAAGGTAACCCTGTGGTAGATGGTAAGTCCAACTACCTGTCCCCTCTAATGTATGCTAGGGGCAATCTGAACAAAAATGCCTCCTCTGAAGGCAGCTGATCTCCGATCTGGAAAAAAAAGTACTGTGCGGTCCTCGGCCGCACAGTCTGCATTGTGGAAGCTGCTCCCGACATAAAATGTGATAACGGGTACCACGGGTTAGTGGCCTTGGGTCACAATGCCATCACCTCGTACACAAATTTTACATAGAGGCTCATTGAGCGTTTTGACAGAAAAGACCCTGAGGTGCATTTCCGAGAGCTAGCACAGCTCAAACAGGCAGGCAGTCCAGATGCATTCATATCAGAGTTTCAGAGGGTTGCAGTCATGGTGACAGACATTTCAAAGAGCAGATTGATCAAGGTTGCGGGGAAGCGTCCTTCCCCCCCTCGCCCCCGCTCCGGAAGGTCGCTCCTGGCCAGAGCGCGCTCCCTGTTTCGCTCCCGAGCCAGAGCGAAATGTAGAGCATGCTCTGAGGGGAGCAAAAAATGCTCCTTGGCTTTGTCCGAGAGCGATGAGGGAGCTATCGGGAGCTATTGCTCCCGATAGCTCCCTCATCGCTCCTGATCTCTCTACAAAATGCTCTACCACTTGAAAAAACGCTCCCGAATTTGCATCACGTAGCTCCCAAAATCGCTGCCGCTGTAGGTTCACGCCTGCGAAGAGGATATTCGAGGAAGAGGGATGGGGTCCACGGGTGGGCTTTTGGAGGGAAGGAGTAGGGCTTTGCGGGATAAAGCCCTCTTCTCCATATTCATTTTCACTTTCATTTGCTTGAGAAGAGAATAGAAGAGAAAATAAGAGAAGAGGAGAGGAGAGGAGGAGACGAGGAGAGTGTTGGCCTCCTATTTTGTCTGTTCAGCACAATATTTTCTAGTTTAAGTCTCATGAAACCAAGTAATCATCAGCTTTATTTAGTGTTGTTTTGTGCATGGTTATGCCTATTGAAGAGCAACATTGCTAGGAGCTTTGGTAAGTGACTTTTTAATTGTTTATTTATTATTTTGCTTTGTTTTATGTATATAATGGAACCTTCAGTTTTCATTTAATAATGGGTCAATTAATGAGTCTTTATTTCTTTTATGCAGGAGTCTTTTGGTTATTTGGCCCAACGTTTGTCCCGGCGCTCCAAAGAAGATCTATGTTGGTTGAACCAGAGATTTGGGGGATTTTATTGCTCAGGATAACATCTTGTTTGATTTCCAATTGCTTCCAGGACGCAGGTGCAGTTATCTAGTGCTGTTCTGAGGATGTCATTTGCTCATTCCCGTCCTTGATCAGGAACCTGATTTCGGGCTCAATTTCTGAACAAACGGTTGGGAATTTTTCAAAATAGTTCGAAACCCACTTCACAAATGGCCCCATTTACCCCTAACCGCGGGCAGTTTTCAGAATTTCTGAACGAATGTGGAGAAATCCTTTCCGAAACAGACGTGGTTTTGCCAGATTTGGTGTTGGCCGTTTTCTGGGTAGTTGCTCAAATTTCTGAATTTTGGGATGGATCTTGTCCATCTATCCATCTATAAATAAATCCTTACGAGGGATACAAAAAAAAAAGGACACTGTAAACTCTGTTTTTTTATTAATTGATCAAGCGTTTATCCTCTCAAGGCTTTGATTTCAGACTTGTGAGCGTTGAAGGCTGGGCCCACCTTCAACACTGACCATCTGTGCATATTATTGTTTTCCTTTGCTGTAAGTAAAGTCAGATTACCTCTTTTAAGACTGTTTTCTGTAGATGAATGCCAATAGCTTCATTCACTTGTGATTTGGAATGGGATTTATGTTTGCAGAGGACTAGTTGATATCATATGTGTGATGAGTCTGAAGATATTTAGTTTAGCCTGAAGAATCGATTTGGTAGAGTAGTAAAAGTGAATTTCATATTCAGTTTGCTGTAGAATCGACTTAATGGAGGATTGAAAATAGAATGGGATTTCATATTTCTTTTATTTCCAGCGTGACATTGATTAGTAAATAGCTCCAATACTTGTTTAGAATCCTTTCTTGACTCAGCATACTCATTGGATAGGTAAGGTTGGAACTAGGGATTTTATTTACTAAGTTCTTTTCTTGACAGGTTGCTTGCTTTGAAGAATAGATCATAATTGCTGTAGCTTAGTATAGATTGTTGATTGCTTCGAAAGATTGTTGTAGCTTAGTATAGATTGCTGATTGCGTTGAAGATTGCTGTAGCTTAAGGCTGTGGTAGGTTACATTGAATTTGACAGCATTATAGACTGTAAGATAGAGATTGGTAAGTTGATTTTCTTTCTTTAGGACAGACCTAGTAACCTTAGCATTGATCACTTAATAAAGTAATAGCTTCATCAATTACATTTTGTTTTTGGTTTGTGAGTAGACTAGAATTTCTTTAAGTTACTATCAGCATGAGCATTGAAACTACCTTGCCCGCACATATAGTGTAGCAGCTCGAAGTTTACGCACCCCGGTTGACAATTAATTGAAGGTAAATTAACTAGTGATAATTTTACCCAACAGAGAGGGGAAGAGGAGAGGAGAAGGCTGCCATCCTTGGAGATTGAAGAAGGTTGAACTTATCACTACCATTGGAGAGCCAAAGAGGTAGGGTCTAAAACCTTCCTTGTTGATTTCTTTTGTGTGTGAACTTTGATCTATGTATTTAATCATGAATGCTTGGAATCTAGTCACTAGAATGTACATTGTAGATGTTCCTCTCCTACTCTTTCCCATGCTTCCTTCCTCAATCTATTGAAACATGTTAAATCTCTAGTTCCATCAAATTTTGATGACGGTGATTGGAAACCGGAGGAGGAATGAGGGAGAGGATGAAGAAGTGGGGAGTGGCACATACCGTGGAGGGGAGGAGGAGGAAGAGGAGGAGAAGGAGGAGGAGGAGGAAAACCGAAAGAAAACTAAAGAGGAAGCCACACCCTTATGGAAACATGTCACAAAGCAGGGAGGAGGTAGAGGGGGTGGAACCACCAATATTGGTTGCCCCCATTGTAAAAAGACGTACACAGGTTCATATACCTATGTGAGAAGACATCTATGTGGGCACATGCCATGTGATGAAAAAAAACTATAGGAGTTTGTGTTTGCCCAAATGTGACATCAACACAAAGAGCCATCTATAAGAAGGAAGAACTTGAAGCACAAAACAAATCAAAAGATTTAAAACGATTAATGGATGACCATGACCACTCTTTCTCATCGAGAACTGGATGCCCATCTACCCAAGGCAATGGATTCTCTCACATGGGGCAGTCACGTGGCAGGACAATATCAGATTTCCTTGACCAAGGTGGTAGGGATGACGTGGATTCAAAAGTGTTTCGGTTTCTCTATGCATGTGGCATACCATTCAATGTTCTTCGCTCACCCTATTGGCATGAAATGGTAAAGGGCATCCGCACTGCCCCAACAGGATACAAGAGCCCCAGATATGACAAAGCTAGAACTGTGGGGCTTGACAAGGAAAAAGCCAAGATCCAAAATGCTTTGGGGCATTTCACAAATGCTTGGAATGAATATGGAGTATCAATTGTATCAGATGGTTGGACAAATGTAAAAGGCAAGCCATTGATAAATGTGCTTGGTGTGTTTGCTACTGGTGCAGTCTTCCTTTCGGCCCATGACTACTCAGATAAATTCAAGACTGGCATGAACATTGCAGAACTCCTACTCAAAAACATTGAAGATATTGGTCCATGCAATGTCATCCAAGTCATTATTGATAATGCTACTAATTGTAAGGCAACGGGAGCAATCATTGAAGATAAATACCCCAACATATTTTGGTCCGGGTGTTTGGTTCACACATTGAACCTTCTGATGCATGACATTATTAAGTTGAAGGAAAATAATTACAAATGGATTGGTGAACTACAAAAAGGGCAAGCACATGATAAGATTTATTACCAACCATAGCAATGCCCATGGCATTTTCCACACTCACTCAAAGTTAGAGCTATTGAAGATAGCAAAGACTAGATTTGCTAGCTATTACCTCACCTTCAGGCACCTTTTGAAGGTAAGGGAGGCATTGGCTAGCATGGTATCAAGTGAATCATGGCAAATCTTGAAAGGTATGGCTACAACCACATCTGACAGGCTTGATTTTCAGGAGGTGGAGAGCACCGTTCTTGATGGTTAATTTTGGGCAAGTGTCAAGTTTGTTTTGCAGTTCACAAAGCCCATTTATTACATGATTCGCTTTGCAGATACAGATAAGCCGGTGATTGGGGAGGTGTATGAGCAGATGGATAGCATGTTGGGCCAAATTAAAGATATTGTTGAATCAAAAGATCCCATCCTGTATGACCATACTCATTACTGTGAGCGGGCCAAAACTGATAGATCATATGTCACTTGGGACAACAATCCGGAGGAGCATAACTTGGAGGATGGAGCCTTAGCTTTAGAGCGCTTGGAGGAAGAGCTTTTGGGCGATGAGGATGACCATTACCATGGCCATGCAGTAGCAACAACAACAACAACAACAACGATGCCGCCACCATCTCCTACCTTGTTTCCAGATGCACCATCTTTGCCTAGAGGTTCAACTTCAACTTCACGACCCTCATCTACATCAGTGAGGGGGAGTCGTGTAGGACCAAGTCTTGGACATGGCTCAACATTGGTGGCTACTGGGGATGATAGTCCCACTCCCATTGTTCTTAGACCAGGGGAAAATAAATTAGAAATTTCCTGTGGCAAGAGGAAACATCCATAAAATCTACTTTTGCACTCTTTTCTTGTTTACAGTACTTTCAAGTTTCAAGTTTCTGCACTATTGACTCTTTTATATTTATTATGGTATATTTTGTGAACATTACATGGCAATTCAAGTTTGAAGTTTGAAGTTGAACATACCTTTGAAGTTCACTATTTGCAACTTCACATTATTGAGTCATTGACGGCATAAAAGCATATTATGATAAGTTATAACTCTTTGGTATTGAATATGATGCTTTGTGAATTGTTTCAAGTTCAACTTTCATTTCATGGTTAGACTCTAGACTATAGCTTGGTTACACGTACAACTTTAGTGATCACAAAATGTTCTATATTGAAATTTTGAAGTTGTAAGGTTGATGTTATAGATACCGGTAACTAGAGTCTAGACCTATGGTTGACGAATTCACTACTATATGATTGATGATTGAAGAATGATGTTATATGGTATTATGGTTTATTTCATGTTTTTATGCTTTCCAATGAGTTTCCATAACTTATTCAACATTCTACAAGCATTTGTTAACATATATGCATCAAAATATATAAAAAATATATATTATATAAAAAACACTCCCGCAACGCTCCCAAACCAGAATCTTTTGAAAATTTTACTTTCCCCTCCCGCTCCCACTCCCAAGTAACCTTGAGGTTGATTATGTTATTTATCGAGGCCCTCACTGAACCCTTACGTGGATGGGTCAAGGCTTATAGACCCACCACCCTAGCAGATGCCATCAGTCGTACTAGAGATTTACAGGATTCAGTCCCAAAAAATAGATTTCCTCCCAAAACCAATTTTCCTATTAAAGATAAAGAGAAAAGGCCCTTCCAAAAAGAATGGCCCAAGAAAGAAAGGATGGATAATGATACTCACCGGGACTTTAGAAGAAAGAAATTATGTTTTACCTGTCAAGAACCATGAGTACCAGGTCACAAATGTTCAGGGAAGGGAAAGGCCCACTACATAGAGGTCTATTCCGACAGAGAGGAGGATGAGGATTACCAGGATCAAGAACAAAGAGAGGCACACAAGACAACAGATGAGGCACAATCACCAGGAGGTGCCATTGCTACATTGTATGGGGTTCCTAGATTCTACACTCTCCGGATCAGAGGTGTCATACAAAGCAACAGAGTGGGAGTATTGATAGGTGGTGGGGCATCCCACAACTTTATTGATGCTGCTTGGGTAAAAAAGAAAGGCATTCAGACTGAGAGTTTTGATGGATTTTCAGTAGTTGCAGCAGGTCACCACACCATGGAGTGTAGTCAAAGGATCCCAAAATTAAAAGTAACACTCGGGAACTATACAGTGATAGAAACATTCTATGTGGTAGACGTACCAGACACAAATGTGGTATTGGGAGTTCAGTGGCTTTATTCCATAGGGAAGTATTCTACGAACTACCAAACCATGGAGATGGAGTTCATGGGAACCGAGGGACAAAACGTAGTGCTGAGAGGGATGAATACCTACTCCCTCACAGCAGTATCATCACACAGGATGGAGGTGGTGCTCCGACAGGGAGACATAGAGTGGGCGGCAAAGTGCTTGGTTACCTTCAGGGAACCACCAGACAAGGCCACACAACATCCAGCAGATATAGAGGCCTTACTGCAGAAGCACAAAGCAGTATTCGGAGACCTTCCAGCAAGTCGACCTCCAGATAGAGGATTTGAGCACATTATTGAGTTAGAGGAGGGGACTCAAGCAATATTCACTACCCCTTACAGACACCCCAAGAGGTATAAAGATGAAATAGAGAGTACAATCAAAGAACTGCTCAAGCTAGGGTACATTAAACCTAGCTCCAGTCCATTTGCATCCTCAGTGGTGCTAGTAAAGAAAAAGGATGGAACCTACACATGTGCATCGATTACAGGGCACTTAACAAGAAGACCATAAAAAACAGGTATCCAATTCCCAGGATTGATGAGTTGATAGATGAACTATAGGGGGCAAAGTACTTTTCCTAGATTGACCTTCGATCAGGTTACCATCAGATTCGGGTTAGGGAACAGGATGTTCCAAAGACCGCTTTCTGTTGTCACTACGGACACTATGAGTTTCTAGTGATGCCATTTAGGCTCACTAATGCACCAACTACTTTCCAGTCATGCATGAACAATATCTTCAAGGCTCAGTTACGCAAGTATCTTCTGGTATTCTTTGACGACATATTGATATACTGTAGGACTTGGGAAGAACATTTGAGACACCTAGATGAAGTACTTGGGATTTTACAGGAACAATCATTATATGCCAAGATGTCCAAGTGTGAGTTCGGCATGCAGGAGATGTTATATTTGGGACATGTGATAGGGGCCAACGGGGTACAGGTACACTTCGAGAAGATTCAAGCCATACTGGATTGGCCTACACCCAAAAATGTGACAGAATTGAAGGGCTTATTGGGCCTTTGCACTTACTACAGGAGATATGTTAGTGGGTTTTCACAAATGACCGCACCCCTCAATGATCTTACCAAGAAGGGGGCATTCAGTTGGTTTGAGACAGCATGACAAACATTTGAAAAAATGAAGAAGGTAATGAGTTCATGCCCAGTACTAGCTCTACCAGATTTTTCTCAGCCATTCGTGTTAGAATGTGATGCCTCAGGAGAGGGAATAGGGGAAGTATTGATGCATAACAATCACCCCATTGCATTTGAGAGCAGGAAACTCAAGGACTATGAGCGCCACTATTCAATATACGACAAGGAAATGTTAGCCATTCTCCATGCGCTAACCAAGTTCAGGCAATACCTAGTGGGTGGCAGATTCAAGATTAAGACAAATCAAAATAGCTTGAAATACTTCCTAGAGCAGAAAGAACTAAATGAGAGGCAACAAAAATGGGTGAGCAAAATTCAAGCGTATGACTTTGAGATTGAATACATAAAGGGAAAGAACAATGTGGTAGCAGATGCACTTTCTAGACGACCAACCACTTTATCCCTTATGAGCATCTCATCTGATTGGAGATCTCATCTTTTTTTTGAGTATTCCAAAGATAAATTTGCCTGCGAACTATTGGATGGACAGATTCAGGATGACAGGTACAGAATAATTGATGACCTCATATATTACAAAAACAAAATCTACTTGGTCCCCGAGTCTTCCCTTAAGAAAAAGATTCTGCAAGCTTCGCATGACTCACCTTTAGCAGGACATCAGGGGTTTCTTAAGGCTTACAGGAAGATTAGAGAGAGGTTCTCATGGAATGGCCTAAAAAATGATGTGATGCAGCATGTAAAAGAGTGTAGTTTGTGCCAACAGAACAAGATAGAGCACACTCACCCGACCGGTTTACTACGACCATTGCCCATTCCTGAGCAGAAGTGGGAAAGCATTTCCATGGATTTCATTACACGGTTGCCCAAGGTTCAGGGAAGAGACTGCTTGTACGTAGTGGTGGACAGGCTGACCAAGTTCGCTCACTTCTTTGCCATTCCCTCAGACTATTCAGCAGCACAGGTAGTAGATCTATTTTTCAGAGAGGTATTTAGACTCCACGGGTTACCTAAGACCATCGTCAGTGATAGGGACAACAAGTTCACTGGAGCCTTTTGGCAAGAACTTTTCTGGTTGGTGGGAATCGAGTTTGCTATGAGCACAAGTTATCATCCATAGAGCGACGAACAGACAGAGATAGTTGACAAGTGGATTGAGGGATACTTGAGGAATTACGTAGCAAGTCAGCAGAGGACATGGATCAAATGGCTACACTTAGGAGAACACTGCTACAATACCACCCACCATATGACCATTGGGATGACTCCATTCGGAGCTTTGTACGGATATGATGCCTTAACTTTTGCAGATCTGATATTCGGTGATAGCAGGCCCCCCAGGGCCAAAGAGTGGTTTCAAGTGAGTCAAGATATTCTTAAAATACTCAGAGAAAACATACAGGTTGCTCAGAACCAACAAAAGATATATGCCGATAGACATAGGGTTGAGCGCAATTTTGAGGTGGGAGACTTAGTATATTTACGTCTACAACCTTACTGACAATCATCTCTTAAGAAGAAAGGAGCAGAGAAACTCAGGCCTCGCTTCTATGGTCCCTACAAGATAATCCGGAAGGTCGGAGAGGTAGCGTATGAGTTAGAATTACCCCCAGAGAGCAAGACTCACAACGTATTTCATGTATCTAACCTCAAGAAGGCAGTAGGTCAATAGATTGTGACATCATTGAAGTTGCCCCTCCTTGATGATGAGGGGAAATTGATTCTGATTCCAGAACGCATCCTAGAGGTGCGAGAGCGGAACTAAGGAACATAATCATTAGAGACTACTTGGTTCAATGGAGAGATCTGCCTATAAAAGCGGCCACTTGGGAAGGACAATAGGTATTACAGCACCCATCATTACAGTTGCTTGAGGACAGGTAATTTCGAGTGGGGAGGACTGTAATGTCCTCTTCTGCTTAAGCACAGAGGACCATCCCGCTAACCTATCTGATTCCCATAGGTTCGAGTGGGCACTGACATTCAGGGAATTAACTGAGGATTGATGCCATATGCACCCTAAGAAGATCTATAGCATGGGTATTATATCACTAGTAGGTAAACAGGGGCCACAGGAACTAAAGGCCACCTGCATGCATAACATCCGAGCTTTATTCCATGTTGCATGCACTGATTAGGTCTCCAGACACTCCAAAAGCACCGCATGCAAGTCAACTGAGAATTAGAAGATAAAGTGACCTAATTAGGTCAAAAGTTAGGTCTGGCAGGTGAATGTTATAAAAGAAAGGTAAAGCAAGGAAAGAAGACTTGCTTATATGATTATTGATTTGTGGATTCGAATTGGAGAGCTCAGTGAGCTAAGTTGGGGTTGAGTGCATGCAATCAGCTAACTAGTGTATTTCGGCAACAAAATCTATCTTCCCTCGTCACTATCAGGTTGGATCATCCAGATTCAACATTGCTTCGTCATCATATACTATTATTCTTCAGCTACTGCAGGGTTCGATTTTATATTGGATTGAGGGATTCACCCTCCTTGCATGGGCGCACTGCTCAAGGACATATCTATTCACATTTTAGTCTATAGGGTTCATAACTTTTGCATGCTGCTTCCATTCTTCTCAGAGCAGTACGATTACCGTTCCCCTGGAAGAAGGGCTTGTCAACTTGACTCTCAAGCTATTTCTCAGCATATCACTCCTCAAGAAGACTTCTTCCCTGCTTGGGCGACTTTCTCAAGGAGGAGATTCACGTTTTAGGCATCTGAGCCATCCTTCAGTCTGCATGCTACTTCTATTGTGATCAAAGGGGCACTATAACCCCATCACACCCTTTCTGGAGCTGCTCCTGCTGAGTATTATCTCCCTACGAGGATATCAAGGTTTGAGAGGGTGCATTATTGGAGGAGAGACAACTGATATCTCACTCATCCTCCGGCACAATTCTTGCATGCTGATCTTATATTGTCATACATCTCCCGATCTATCTGATGGTATGTACATGCACAACTTTCCTTCCTATTTTATAGCATTTTGATTATCTGGGTCTTAGATCTACATGCAAGTGCATGCATGCTTAGATTAGTGCACACATTCATAGTCCTTTCTTATACTGGGGCATAAGACTACTAGTAAACAATAGAACATCATAAAAAAGAAAAAATATCAGTTTGGGATATTACATTGCCCTAGCTGATTTGCATGAATGTGCATTATCTGTGATGACTTGCACAACATTTGAAGGGCCCATGATTTCAATTGCTTTTGAATTTTTTTCAGCAATCCATTCAACATTCTTCTCATCCCTCGAAGCATCTATTGCCCTCAAGAAGTATGGGCCTGAAGGAGACATTACAATAATGTTTACCAATGACCTATAGGTCGTATCAATCCAACCATCAGAGATAATAGAGACACCATTGCCACTCCAACTAGAACGAACCGGTTCCAACACTTTCTCCACAATCAATTTTTCCTTCCGTAGAAGGGTAGTGCACACTTTCTAAAAAATTAGCTCCTTGTAGTCCCTAGGGACCTCATTAACTGCCCTAAGCATGTCTTTCCAATAAGGAGAGGAGGCTGCACTACATTGAAGGGTAATCCACATGCAAATATGGCTTTTGGAACTTTGTTATCTGTCTCATCCCTCCCTCCTATGTCAAACATTTTGGCCAAGGTTCCAAGATTTTGTCTCTTGCGGGCTTCTTCAACAATTAAGGGAACTTCATTTGTCATTTTTGTGAATGGTTGCTGCCTAAAACTCCTCCTTTTTGCCTTGGCTAAATCTGCAGCATCTTGCTCTGCTTAAAATTGTCCACATCCTTTCAACTAATACGTTTTTTTAAGAGATACTTCTTATATTTACAAGGCCATATTTACAATCATACCCACTCAAGGATTTGAACTCGGGTCTTCACGTTAATACAAGTTGATCACCACGCTGCTTGCCGATATACCACATTCTTGTGGGTATTTCAACTAATACTTTTGCAATGATGAACTCCATTATCACCTTCAAACCAAAGAAATGGGACTTAACCCTCATGTTTGAACCTGCAAAATTTATTTTGCACTTGCTGCAATTCCACAAGCAGCTGCCACTACTGTTACCCTTCTACCTAATCTTGGTCATATACTTCCACAAAGGAGAATCAATAGGGTCTGTTGGTAGTACAGGTCAATGCTATTGGAACCGTATCAGAATCGGCAAAACTGGCCGGTCCGACCAGTTCACAGGCCCAACCGGTCCAGTTAGGTGCCTGAACTGGAAAATTGCCAAAATTGATCTGAACCGGTTGTGAACTGGTCGGTTCTGTACGGAACCGGACCAAAACCGCCAAACCGACCGGTTTTGGCCGGTTCCATATGGAACCAACCGGTCCGTACTCTTTCGTACTGCATGGATAACATTCAACTTATGTGGAGTATATTTTGAGTTTTGTCCACTTCTAACTGCTCTATGGGCTCTTGTTGAGGTGTTAACCCTGATTGGTAAAGTTTTGCTGCTATGTGGACAGTTTTGGAAGAGTGTGTTCACTTGGGTCTCATTTACCTTTGCTTTGGTACCTAACTATCCCATTATGGAGGTGACCTACATTGCCACCCTCTGAAGTTTCCTTGAGGTGTTCACCATTGGAAGGGTTTGTCCACATGGAGGAGGTTTTGCTTGCATATTTGGTGGAACAGCCACCTGTTTGGAGGGTTTTCTTGCCCCATTTGGAGGGGCCAAGAAAAGGAGCATCTATTCTCTTGTTTTATGGAGGTTGTTCTACTTGTAGGGTGTTAGATGCATGATTGAGGGAGGCCATCCTCTATTGGAACTGCCTTGTCTTTGTTATCTTGCACCTTTTGGAGATCATTTGGTATGAGAGAAGTCTAGGGGGGTCAAACACTAGATCCAATGTGGTTATTCATGGATTATTTACTTTCTCCCTTGGAGCATTCCATCTTGCATGGTGAGACTTTGATGGATACTTGTACATGTGGCATTGACCACTCTTTCTTTATGTATTTTGACTTAGTTAGTTGGAGTAGTGGGGTATTTTCCTGAGGCCTCATTACTGAAGTTTCATTTTAAAATGTTTTATGAGAAACTTTGCATATTTGTGTATTAATGGTTTGGATTCATATGTATGCACATGAATATATATGTTTTTTTATAAAATATGAATATTTTATGTATTTTTTGGTCAACTGTTTTTTTCCCGGTTTTTTTTGGTTCTGATCCAGTTCACATTTTGGGCTCTGCCGGTTCAATCACCGGTCTGGTTCTGATAACATTGGTACAGGTTGAGGTACTTGTTGCTGTTCATTTCTTTGACGATCATTGGTTCCTCTCCCAACACCACTCCTCCCACCACAAACTCCATGCCCAGACTGAACTGATTGACGAGAGGCCATTGGTGCTGTTTAGTGAAATATTGAACATTGAAACCTGCTGCACAATGACCATAAATTATAATTATGATATTTTAATTTATTTTTTTATGATTATCATAATTTTATAAAAGGAAATGAAGGCCCTGTGTATGCAGCAACAGGCCTGCCAAGAGGCCTGTGTATGCCAACAAGCATACACAATAACCAACAGGCTTGCTGTGTGTCAACAAGCATACACAGGATTTGTTTGCTTATTGGCATACACAGGTTTGTTTGCTGTGTATGCTAACAAGGATACTTAGCATACCCAACACAAACACTACCTAAACAAATAAACTAAAATGCAAACCGAGGGAGCTTACCTGAACCAGTGGACTCCAACTCCAAGCACTCTACTCCAGCCTCCAAACCTCTACTCACTGCTCTGGATGTGCCCTTGCTCAGTTGCTGCTCCAAGTTTCAGTTTCCCTAACCAGCAAATGGTCTCAATGGTGGCTAAACTTCACGTTTTTGTGTGAACTCCTCTCCCAAAATGTTGTGGGCCCTGTGAAATCCTTTCCCGTGGGTATAAACATTAACGAAATGATTGAAATGTGTTTTTTTTTTCAAATGTAGTGGGATCGGTTCCAGTTGAAGGAACCGATTCTCGAATTTTAGGAATTGGTTCCTTCAACTGTAACCGATTCCTCAAACCCCATAATTGTTTCCTAAAATCGGAAACAAATCAGAAGACACAGGATCTGTTTCCGAAAATCAGAATTGGTTTGGAAGAAAATTTTAGAATCTGATACGGATCCCTGAATATGCTGTTCCACTGCAATTCCGGTACGGAAACTGATAGGGAAGGATCGATTCCAGTATCTCTGCCTAGTGGTTCTTAAGAATAAAGAGGACCCTTTTACATTGAGTAGCTATCAATAGGCCTTATTCAAAGAAGATAACCTCGTACATCAATAAAGTACTCCCAAGTATCCTCAAAGTAGGGGGGGTTAAGGTAGGACCCTAACATTAGGACTATTGACCTTAACAACACAACACTTCATTTACTATTAGGACTCCTAAAACATTCATTGTTACATATCCTAACAGCATGGCATTCTTTGGAGATTTCAATTCCATTGTTTTGTGTCATTATTGTGGCCTTCGGCATTGGAATTGCTTGTAGGTATTGTGCCTTCTATGAGGATGTGCTGTATGTTTTGCAAGGGGTTGTAGGTTCTGTTTATGCATTTCAGAATTTAGCATTTGATGAGGTATCTGCACAAAGTAAGGCCTTATGCTCATTCATGATGCTAAGAATGTCTCTGTGATAGCTTCTTCCAACCTTATTGCAGCTTTGACCGCATTAAGATAGGTGAATTATTCATATTGTACTTTATGATTTTTTTTTTCCTTCTGTAAAATATAGTAATATTTTCTGGAAAGAAGTGTTCATAATATGCATTTAAGTTTAACAAGGTTGACAGCATGTGCTTGTACTTTATGATTGCCTTATTTTGCAGCCTTTGGACTAGCATTAAACTTATTTGAATGATCCGACTGATTTTTAGGCACAAAAGAAGCCAAAAGAACAATCGCTGAGATGCTCGAGATCCACCCAGGTGCTGGATGTGATTATTGTGGGGTAAGCAATATTTGATCTCATCTTTTGGAGCCTTTTGGCGTGATCTGGTTTTGAGAAGTACTTTTCCAAAGAGGATAGTGATTTATAATTTTATACTATCTGTTGTTTATTCCTCTAGGGGCGGTATAGTTTTGTGTCCTGTTTCTAGTTCTAACTGTTTGTGCATAGTATAAATTTTGTGGAGACTTGGGTATATAATTTTTAAAAATATTTTAGAGTCCCCAAAGTTAGGACGAGTGCTAAGCAGCCACTCTCTGACAGTGGAAGCGGTGAGAAAATATTAAATGGTAGTTCAAGGAAACCTTGTACACAAAATACAAAAACATGTAAGAATTCATCTGGAAATAGTAGCTTTCTTTGACATCTAGATGCCATAATTGACAGATAATCTATCTTGCAGAATTCTGAAGAGAAGACTTCATTAAATATTTTCCTTCATAGGATAATTTGTCTGCACAATTTTTTCTTTTTGTCATCACTTGAGGGGAAGCTGTCTCGTGATTTTACAAGTTCAGGGCAGAAGGATTGTCAATTATGTTTGCAACGTGTAGTTTGCTGATTGCAGTAATCATGGGTAATCAAGTTTGTAATCGGTTTTAACTTTGTTAATTTTGAGCATAAATTCACATATACTCTAGGATCTTTACTGAGAGAATAACATGTACAGCATATCAAGTATAACAATGCATATCCATCACATTAAACAATCACATGAGACGATAGACACACAGAGTTTTACTGGGGAAAACCATAAAGGTGAAAAACCCCACAACTTCCTCAGAGATAGAGAGAGGAATGATACAACCAAAGTACAACCAAAGTACAAGAGATAGTCTTCTCCTAGCAGATGATCCTCCTCCACACAAGTGCGCCACTTTCTGAGAGAGATAGAAGTGAGTAATGAGTGATCAAATAGAGATCTCCCGATCTCTATTTATACTAGTCCTGTCCTGCCCAATAAACCAGTGGGGCTGACTTGTCTAGCTTAGCCTAATAACCCTTGGTTAACTTAATCAGGGCCGACCCCACACATGGTGGTCTAATAACCCATCGGCAAGTTACAACACTTGCGACACTTGTCAATACAAATGACGACACTTCCGTATAGAGAAATAATACATCTCTATAGGAGTACAATATACATAGGTGAAATACATTCCGAAGTTACATATACATCAACAAACTTTTAGGTTGGTGGCTTTCTTTCTTTCTTTGGGGCACAATCTAGAATCACATAGGTTGTAAAATTTTCAACAAAGCTATGTTAAGAAGATAATAATAGGCAGTGGAGTTCAATTCTAACCTCCACTGTATTTTGTGTTTTTTCTTTGCCAACTCAACTTTATTTTGTATACATTTTTGTTAGTGGCACAAATGCGAATGTCTCTAAGCCTACAGATAAATAAAGCCAAGAGTTAGGTGAAACAACGAGAAGTTACAATTCCAGTTAATACCTTTGATATAGTCAAGAAGTCAAGTTCAAATTTGCATAATATGGTTACCTGCCAAGGTGTAAAGTAAATGCAGCTGCCAGTAAAATATTATGGGTACTTCACATGACCTAATCTTCTGTGTCTAAATTAGTTGTGTCATGAGATATTCTAGATAGTATACACAAGGTCGTTCCAGATGTAGGCAACAATAATATTAAGTTGATACATGCATGTGTGTGTTGACTGGCTTGGGTCTATACATTTTATTTAGTGTTCTGAGGTTATTCATACTTCTAACAAAATGTGTTATGATTGACAGGTGATGCCAATCGTAGGAAAGAGGTATAAATGTCTAGATTGTGAAGAGTCTATAGGGTTTGACTTGTGTGGAACATGTTATGAGAAAGGTTCAATGCTCCCTGGGCGGTTTAATCAACAGCATACATCAGAACATCATTTCCAGGAAATCGCGATCAGATATGAGGAATATCTGACACATCTCTTTCCGGTACTCATTAATCAGTTATCTAGGACAAGCTCGATAGTACAGATGGGTGAAGAAGACAGTGAAAGCTCAATGATTCATAACAGTGCAGAGAGCTCTGAGAATTCTGAGAGATCAAACTGAAAGTGATGAAGATTGATGTCATCACTGTGTATAGGGGTTTAATGAAGTGTCAAATTTGTTGTAGTATGATGTTTCCATGACACCATGCATAGGGATTTGTGTTAACGATATCTGTCATATTTGCTATTGTATTGCTATACGCAACTTCTCAAAATTGCAAAGTGCATAGGAATTTAAGTTATTAGACTGGCTAAAAATCTTTAGGTCATCAGCTGTATGTTTAACTTTATACAACTTTTACTATCTAATGAAAAGCAGTTGAGTGATGCCTGAAGCTTTTTGCTATGTATCTTTAACAATTCTTATCCATAAGTGCTCTAGCTCTTGTTTATTGGCTGTCGATGGAATTAGCTCCAGGCCTCTTCTTGATGTTTACTTTAATATGCAATAGAGATAAATTTGTGTGTTAATGCAATTATTTTTTAGGGACTGCATTGTGTGTTTGGTTTAGTAGGCCTCGGAACTGGCTCCAATTGCTTGCCATTTGAAGCTGCTGGGTTTAAAAAAAAATTAAGCAACAATTTCACATGTCAAATGAATATGTAGCAAGACCATAAACTTTCAAGTATGTTTCAATGAAGGCTTGTACTAGGATGCTTGTTTAAATAAATTCTGGGTGATCTCTGGCAGATTTTCTGTCAAGAATGTCTATGCTTGTTTAACTTATAACGTTGTTACTATAGCTGTGGCTTGAAGCTGATGGTTTGCAAATTTTGTTCCCTCACTTAGCTTTTTTGTGGCGTGTACCCTATGCCATCGCTAGGTGGTGAAAAAACTTTGTCTCTATCCAGCTGTAATACTAGATTCCATTATCCCAAAGACGATTTAAACTCCACAGATTTAATGGCTTATTGCTTAAAGGAACTATCATAATATTCAAGCCACATGAAAGCCATTATGCAACATTTAAATAAATCTAACCTTTATTTGTTCTCCTTCCAAGAGAGAATACTCCATTCCATTGAGACCATAAATACACAATAATTTTACACAAGGCATGATTTTCAACATAACAAATCACCATAAAAGAATACAGGAATCCTCAATTATCAGAACAAGCGAAACAGATTGCCGAGGACTGATCACCATTCAGCCATAGGATTTCATTCACAAATGCCACCATCAATCTAGGATGACAATATGATGAAGGTGTTGAGCATAGTTGTCATTGATGACAAGCCATTAATGACAAAGGAGTGACAGAGGTTGATGACATGGCAAGGAGAACATGGTAGTTTGGGCAGTGGAACACTAGGTGGTCCAAATGACCCATTCTGTGGTCATTTGTGGCTTGATGGGGTCATGGAACCCTTGGACATGGTTTGAGTCATGAAGACCACACTCTTGTTGATGGAGTCCACTTGCACTTGTACTTGTACTTGGTAAGGAAACCATGAAGAGACCAAGGACATGATGCCATGGCATGATAATCTCTTGAAGATCATTGATGGTGCACTTGGATGTAATAATTTGGACATATGACCCATACACATGGTGTGAAGTCTAATTTTGGCATTGTGACTTAATGCTCTTGTTGGTAATGGAACACATGATGAAGCTCTTGACTATGATGATGATGAAGTGGAAAACCTCTTGAAGCATACAAATGGTGGTATGATTGGAAAACCTTCTTGAGGGGTTTTTGGTGCCCTTGGAGGATTGGGTTTTGAACCCACACATTTGGTGGCTTGTATGAGGACCTTGACATTGGACTTTGATGTGGAAAGATAATACTTGTTGTATGAACCTCATGGAGATTAGATGAAGCATAATCTTCATCATAGTTGATCTACATTGATTACTAAAAATTAATGAAATAAACTTGTTTAAAATGAAAATATATAATACATATATATAGCAGGTCGGCCCAGCTGTCATAAAAGAAATGATATATAAAAATGTTGTATAAAATACATATATATACATAGCAGGTCGGCCCAGTAAAACTCCATGTTGAACACTATATATATAACTCATTCAAATGCAAGTTAAGTAATGATCAACTCTGAAATTCGGTGGTCTGATTTTTGGGTATATAACAGGACTGAGGCAGCCACAGTTTGTGAATGAGGTGAAGTGGTTGAGATATCTCTATGATTTCAGAGTCTTTAGGAACCACAGGTCAAGTAGAGACTGAGGCAACCACAATAGAGGAGGAATCAAGTCTGATTTAGCTCTGTTTTGGAAGTATGTAAGTCAAGCTTTGAACTTTGGTGTAACATGTTGAAATATTGTAACTTCGAAGAATATTCTATTTGTATTTTATTATTGTAATTTTTTCGGAGATGTTTTATTCCTCTGTCGGGATGTCATTATTGTATTTGATTATGTAAAGCCATTGAGGTAAATCCTCCCTTGTAAGTCGGGGCAATAGATCCCCTTTGAATCATTTGTAATGGGGTGTTTAAGTCGGCCTAGTCAGCATTAGGTTAATTTGTTTGGGACAACCTAGTTAGGGAAAAAGTCAAGTGAAAGATAAAGTATAAATAGAGGTGTTGTGTTCCTCATTTGAACACACACACTCACTTGTGGATTGCACGTTAGGATAAAGAGAGAGATATCTGTGAAGGAGAAGGAGCTCTTATTTGGGGATTTCATCTTTGTACTTTTTGGTCATCTATATTGAGGAAGTTTCGCTGGGTTTTCTACCCCATGAGGGTTTCCCAGTATAAATCTGTGTCTATCTCGTGTTTGTGTTTCTTTTAGTGATCCTGCATATGCTATTGTTGTAAATTTGAATTGTTATCTAGCTTATCATATAGAATCTTAACATGGTATCAGAGCTAACCTGAATAGGACAACTTTCACAAGGTGAAACTCTCTCTTCTTCCTCCGGCAAGAAATTAAGGTTTCTGTCAAAGTTGGAATTTTGGAAATCTGATTGCATAGAAAGATGGACCACTTCAAATTGAAATTTTGAGCCCTAGATCGAATTTTGAGTGGGTAGATCTCCGGGAAAGTCAAACCCTAGTTTGACTTTTGGACCAGAAAAACCAGAAAACCAGTGAACTAGAAGTCTACTGCAGATCCAAAATTCGCAAGTCAATTTTGAAGGGTAAAAATTTGGAATTTCCAGAAAGCAAGTGTACCAGTCAACTCGCCTCAGTTAAGCACATCTCCTGGTAAGGTCAGTTTTGCATTTTGACAATTTTCATTGGTGACCTTCTGGATAAGATGGCCCCCAACACTAAGCTTGAGGATAAGCTAGAAGGTATAGAGAATTTCCGAGCATGGAAATATAGGATTGGCCTCATTCTTGAAGAGAATGATATTGCCAAATACATCAAGGATGAAGTTGCAGAACCTGTAGAAGATGAAGCTAAGGAGAAGCACAAGAAGGACCTGATTAGGGCAAAGAGAACCATTGTCGATTCTATCAAAGACCACTTGATCCCTCAAGTGTCATCCAAGAAGACCCCGAAGGAGATGTATGATGCCATATCCAGAATGTATGAAGGGAAGAACATCAATAGGAAGATGAATTTGAGAGCTCAATTGAAGAGTACCAAGATGAGCCTAGGAGAATCCATCCAAGACTACTTCACAAGGGTCTCCCAGTTCAAGGAGCAACTAGAAGCCATTGGAGACTACCTTGATGAAGATGAGCTAGTAATGACTGCTTTCAATGGTCTCACTAGACCTTGGGATTCATTCATCCAGACTATGTGTGCCAGAAAGGAAAGTATGAAGTTCAACATTGTATGGGAAGATTGCATCCAAGAAGACGCTAGAGTAGCCAATAGAGAAGCTCTACTTAAAGAAGATGATCAATCCCTAACCACTCATACCAAGAGAAGAAGAAATCGATCTAACTTCAAGAAGGAAAGCCACAAGGAGTCTCAACCTCCCAAGAAGTTCCAAAGGACAAGAGGAAACAATTCAAGAAGAAACTATTCCAACTTTCAATGTTACTATTGTGAGATGGGACATATTGCCAGAGATTGTCCATTGAAGAAAGAAGAATACAAGAGGAGGAACAACATCAAAAGACATCATGCACACCCAGCTGAAGATGATGATGAAGAAGAAGAGGATGAAGAACCTCCCAGGAAGCAAGCAAAGGAAGAAATCGAAGAATATGTCTTGTGACAGTGGTGCTTCAAAGCACATGACAGGACAGAAGAAGACTCTCTCTAGTTTAGAAGAAAAGGAGTTCCCTCACAAAGTTTCTTTAGGAGAATAGGAGAAACAACATACAAGATTGGTTCAGAAACTTTGATGATGATCAGAAGACTAGGATCAAAAGGAGATCCTACCAAACAAACAAAGATAAGTATTTGAATTGTCATTTTTGTTTAAATATTAGTATCCAGTTGTATACACATTTATTTAGGATGTGTATTAGGATGTGTATTAGGATGTTTGCATTGTTGTGCATGTGATGGGTAAGTAGCCTATGGTGCTATACAACATTCCATTGCTACTTATCTAGAGTGAAACCTCTTTGCTGACATATTGGGAGTAGTGCACGCTCTTAATAATGTCCTAGTAGAGATGGAAGGCATCTAGAAAGTTACCATATGAATGTAGGATATGGATGAATGTTGTAGCATTGGCTAAGATAGTATGACTTATGTTTTTATGCATTTATTTGGAAACTATGAGATGTTTCTAACCATGCTATTGAATTTGACTTGTAGGAAGTATCGTACAATGATCACTTACAAATGAAGAATGATGAGACCTGTTCCGTAGAATAGACAATGGTGGAGAATATACACTCCAGGATTCCATCACATGGAGATTAGTAGAGATGTAACATTTGACGAAGAAGTAGCTCTTAAGAGATACAGAAAGTGCCAGTATGAAGAAGTATATGAAGACGATGTACCTCCCAGAAATGTAGAAGCTGCACCCTCCCTTGAAGATGAAACACCAAAAGACCATGATATGCTAGAACCTCAAGAACCTCCCACTATGGATATATCATGAAAGAGAAAGCTTGCTTGGGCAAGATAAATCATACAAGAAGTAGAGAAGTATGGAGCTCCAGAAGGCTCCACAAGAGTAAGCAAGAAGCCAAAGCCATTTTCCAATTATGTGGCTTTGATGTGTGATCTTGTAGATCAAGAACCCACCAGTTATGAAGAAGCTATACAGAAGAAAGAATGGGTAGAAGCAATGATGGAAGAATACCAATCAATAATGAAGAATGATGTTTGGGATATAGTTCCCAAACCAGAAGGAAAAAGTGTGGTATCTTCCACATGGGTATACAAGATAAAACATGCAGCTGATGGAAGTATTGAGAAATTCAAGGCAAGGTTTGTGGCCAAAGGATTCTCTCAGAAGAGGGAATTGATTATGAAGAGACATTTGCACCAGTAGCAAGGTACACCTCCATTAGAACCATCATGGCACTTGCATACATGATGAAGTGGAGTTTACACCAGATATATGTGAATGGTGTGATTGAGGACGAGGTGTACACAGAGCAGGCACAAGGATTTGAAGTTGAAGACATAAAGACTCACGTATGCAAGCTGAAGAAATGTCTGTATGGATTAAAGCAAGCTCCCAGAGCTTGGTACGGAAAGATTGATAGTTTTTTGACGAGCTTGGGCTTTACCAAAAGTAAAGTTGACTCTAACCTTTACTTTAAGGTTATGGATGATGAACCTGTCATACTATTGGTGTATGTGGATGATCTATTTCTGACAAGAAATGAGAAACGAATTGTAGAGTGCAAGAAGAAGCTTGTTGAAGAATTTGAGATGAAAGACCTTGGATTGATGCACTATTTTCTAGGTCTGGAAGTATGGCAGAGCTCAGAGGGAATCTTTCTCAACCAGGGAAAGTATGCTGTGGAAATCATTAAGAGATTTGATATGTTGGAATGTAAAGCCATGGCCACACCCATGGATACCAACCTAAAGTTGTTAGTTGATGAATCGTCAGAGTTAGTGGATGTGACTCAATACAGATAGATCATTGGGTCATTGATGTATCTGACAAATACCAGGCCATATATATGCTTTGCCCTGAACACCCCGACTCAGTATCTAGTTAAGCCTAGAGGTGTTCACTTGGTAGCTGCAAAGCATGTGATGAGGTACTTGAAAGGTACGATAGACTTTGGTCTATACTATGCTGGAGATCATGACTATAGATTGTATGGTTATATAGATGTAGATTGGGATGGAAGTGTCTCATACAGGAAAAACACCTTAGGTGGATGTTATTGTCTGGAATTCGCCATGATCTCATGGTTTAGCAGGAAGGAGTCCAGTGTTTCTCTCAGAATAGCTGCAGCAGAGTATATAGCAGCTTGTTCTGCTAAGTTGTGAAGCCATATGGTTTTGGAAGTTGATGTTAGGTCTGTTTGACCTGGAGTTGGATACCACAGTGATTCTATGTGACAACCAGAGTTGTATAAAGATGATAGAGAATCCAGTGTTCCATGCCAAGTCAAAGCACATAGAAATACGATATGTTTACATACAAGATATGGTACAGAAGGGAGCTATAAAGCTCCAGTATGTGAGCACTGATGAACAAGTTGTTGATGTGTTGACTAAGCCTCTGTCTCGAGTGAAGTTTGAGTACTTCCGAGACAAGCTTGGTGTGGTTCAAAATGACCTTCCTCGAAAGGGGGAGCAGTGTTGATAATGATAATGATGTTGTAGTGGGATTGTATCATCCTTGGACACATGTCCTAAAAGGGATTCGTAGACTCTTGTCTCCAAGAAAGATGTTGATGATGATGTTGCAGTAGGATTGTATCATCCCTGGACACATGTTCTAAAAGGATCCGTAGACTCTTGTCTTTGAGAATGTGATGATGATGATGTTGTGTTGATAAATCCTAGATTTGATCTAGGTCACATCCAGTATGAAAAAGGATTGGCTCTGTGGTGGTAAATCCTAGATTTGATTTAGGTCACATCCAGTATGAAAAAGGACTGGCTCCGTGGTGATAAATCCTAGATTTGATCTAGGTCACATCCAGTATGAAAAAGGACTGGCTCTGTGGTGGTAAATCCTAGATTTGATCTAGGTCACATCCAATATGAAAAATGACTGGCTAAGTGGTGGTAAATCCTAGATTTGATCCAGGTCACATCCAGTATGAAAAAGGACTAGCACTGTGGTTGGGATTGCATCTTCCCTAGACCTTAGTCCTAAAGTGATCCAGAGACTTATGTCCCCAAGAATGTGGTTGGAGTGTATCTTCCTTGGACCTTAGTCCTAAAGTGATCCGGAGACTTCTGTCCCTAAGAATGTAGACAAGATTGTATCATCC
The DNA here is from genome assembly GCA_027924585.1 of Larix kaempferi. NCBI lineage: Eukaryota > Viridiplantae > Streptophyta > Pinopsida > Pinales > Pinaceae > Larix > Larix kaempferi. The sequence goes on from BSBM01000885.1 coordinate 4,855,768, forward strand.
TTGGCATTATGTCCTAAAGTGAGAGGGACTGATCATCCCGCAACTGGATCAGGATTGCATCATACTTGGTATTATGTCCTAAAGTGAGAGGGACTGATCATCCCGTAATTGGATCATGTGTGTTGCAGGTTATGCTGCTATGATGATGTTGTTGATCGAAAGATCAAGATGATGATGTCGTTGCTGATCGAAAGATCCAGATGTTGATGATGGTATTGATCGAAAGATCAAAATGATGTTGTTGTTGATCGAAAGATCCAGATGTTGATGTTGTTCTTGCTGTAGACAATCGAGTGATCGAGTGCTGCAAGAGATGAAAACTCAGTACTGTAGAAGATGATGCTCCAGTATTGAAGATGTTGAAGATGTTCTAGTTGCTGATGATGTTGAAGAAAACTTCTGATGATTTATAGATGTATTACTATGATGTTGATGATGATCTCTCTCCTTGCTCCTACAGTTGATGTTGTTGTTGTGATTAGAATACCCTTCTCGTTAAGGGGGAGTGTTGAAATATTGAAACTTCGAAGAATATTCTATTTGTATTTTATTGTTGTAATTTATTCGAAGATGTTTTATTTCTCCATCAGGATGTCATTATTGTATTTGATTATGTAAAGTCATTGAGGTAAATCCTCCCTTGTAAGTCGGGGCAATAGATCCCCTTTGAGTCATTTGTAATGGAGTGTTTAAGTCCCCTAGAGAAGTCTGCCTAGTCAGTATTAGGTTAATTTGTTAGGGGTTGACCTCGTTAGGGAAAAAGTCAAGTGAAAGATAAAATATAAATAGAGGTGTTGTGTTCCTCATTTGAACACACACACTCACTTGTGGATTGCGCATTAGGATAGAGAGAGAGATATCTGTGAAGGAGAAGGAGCTCTTGTTTGGGGATTTCATCTTTGTACTTTTTGGTCATCTATATTGATGAAGTTTTGCTGGGTTTTCTACCCCATGAGGGTTTCCCAGGATAAATCTGTGTTTATCTTGTGATTGTGTTTCTTTTAGTGATCCTGCATATGTTATTGTTGTAAATTTGAATTGTTATCTAGCTTACTAGCATATAGAATCTTAACATAACACTGAGTATCCTATAGAAGTGTATCATTGTACTCTTAACCTCTGGAGCAGTAGGTCGATATATGATCAATTTTGTACAACCATTGATGAGGATTTTTGAAGTTATTTTGGAATAGTTTTGAAGCATTCCTTGCTAGACAATCTCAAGGATAAAAGGTGTCACATTTGGACAGACCCATAACTGAGCTTGCACTGTGAACCAACTCTGATCAAGCATGCGTTAAGCACAGATCTAATTCTGAATAAGCCACAACAAATATTTTCCATGGCAGTGATTGATAGCAGACAGTGATCGCTATTTGAGCAGTTTGAGCAAGTTGATGAGCAGAGATAATGAACAACAATTAATTGAGTTGATGACAGGAATCAATATGTGATTGTAATCTAGCCTTGCATATCTAAGGTTTGGATACCTTAAACTTTCTTAGTTGGAGCAAAGAAAACTAGGCTGGGCCCTGTTATTAGAGTTGGTGCTATTTGGTCAGTTGGTGTTGATGTAATCGTGAAGATTGAAGTCTTCCATTGTAATTCATATCAAATTATAAATAAAGTTTACTATACTTGTCTTGTGATGTGTCTCTTATGATCCATGTTGATGACATACTTAATTGATGAATATTGATGTACTTAGTAGCTTAATGTGAATGATGAACTCTCGTTAAGTTTTGAGAAGTGAAAATTGTTAAGGGTGCTAGCACACTGATTCACCCCCCTTTCAGTATGCCATTTGTTAATTTTTTAGCATCAATTCAATATGATCTAGGATCTTATCTGAGAGAATAACACATAATCACAAGAAGCAATCACAAGAGACAATAGACACACAGAGTTTCCTTGGGAAAAACCATAAAGGTGAAAAACCCTAATAACTTCCTCAGAGATAGATAGAGCAATGATACAAAACTCAAGCATAAGAGATAGTCTCCTAGCAGCAGCTTCTCCTCCTCCCCTAGTGCGCCACTCTCCAATGAGTGTATGAGTGAGAAAGTGAAAAATGATCAAATAGAGTGCCTCCCGCACTCTATTTATACTTGACTTGACTTGCCTAATAACCTTACTAGGTCAGCCTCAAATTAACCACTTAATATAATGCTGACAGGGCCGACCCCCAATAGGGTGGTCTAATAACCCTTTAACCCACATGACTTATACAGGGCCGACCCTATCAAGGTGGTCTAATAACCCATCAAGTATAAGTTATGACACTTACAATATAAATGACGACACTTTCGTATAGAGGAATAATAACATCTCTATAGGAATACAATATACATATATGAAATACATTTCGAAGTTACAAATACATCAACACTCCCTCTTAACTAGGAAGGTATTTCTCGACACAGATATGCTAGCACAAGTCTTCTTCTCTGGATCATCATCACTAGATCATCGTCATCGAATCATCGTCACTGCTGCTGCTATCTCAATCAATCTCCAATCTACTCGTCATAGGAAGTTCTACCGAGCCAGTCCTTTTTCATACTAGATGTAGGCCCGCCACCTGTAGGTCTTCATCATCTATAGAGCCAGCCCTTTTTCATGCTGGATGTATCAACATATACAGAGCCAACCTTTTTTTATGTTGGATGTATCAACATCTACAGAGCCAGCCCTTTTTCATGCTGGATGTATCACATCTACAGAGCCAGCCCTTTTTTATGCTGGATGTATCACATCTACAGAGCCAACTCTTTTTCATGTTGGATGTATCACATTTACAGAGCCATACTGTGGAATCCTCATGACTTATTACGTGCGTTACAAAACCTCGAAAGAGCATCCCAGGATTGATTACGAGTACACAGCTCAACCTATCAGATCTCCCAGGACCCTTTTACATGCCACTACACAACCTGTCCACGGCCATAGAGTATCATCCTGATACTCATGATCGTACTGATCATAGCAACATTCACGAAGCACAACCCAGATGCACATCACACAACACTTACATTCACTGGCATGGGAAGACACACTTCAACCATTCGTGAAAGGCTCAGCACTTATATCTACGCCATGGGAAGACACACTTCAGCCATGCTAGAATGGCATCGCACTTATATCGCAGCCATGGGAAGACACACTTCAACCATACTCGAATGGCACAACACTTATATCGCAACCATGGGAAGACACACTTCAACCATGCTCGAATGGAACAACACTTATATCGCAGCCATGGGAAGACACACTTCAACCATGCTCGAATGACACAACACTTATATCGCAGCCATGGGAAGACACACTTCAACCATGCTCAAATGGAACAGCTCTTACATCAACGAACATGGGAAGACACACTTCAACCATGTCGGAATGGCTTCGGCAATTACATCACGACCATGGGAGAACACATCTACAACCATGTTCGAAAAGCCCACGTGCATTTGTGTCTTTGGAACTCATCACACATAATCCAATTGATTATGTAATGTATCCACTTGATACATATCATCACATATGATCATTCTAATCATCATCATAGCATCATCCTGATGCATATCATCCAGAGTATCATCCTGATACTCATCTCACATGATCATCTTGATCATCATCACTGCATCGTTCTGATGCATATACATATACATGATCCAACTGATCATACTAGGCATCCAACTGATGCATATACATATGCATGATCCAACTGATCATACCATGCATCCAACCGATGCATATACATGATCCAACTGATCATATCAAGCAATAACTGGAGCATCATTTTGATGTTCATCACATAGCGCTTACGTCCACAGCCATGGGAAGGATCCTCCTCTCACCATGCTTGGAATGGCTCCTACAGATGTATCCATCACTTCTTCCTCGAAGTGTCATCAATCTGAAGAACACCAAGCCTCTCTCTGAAGTACTCAAACTTCACTCTGGCTAGTGGTTTCGTCAACACATCTGCAACCTGCTCATCCGTCGCAACATACAGAAGCTTCACTGCTCCTCTCTGCACCATATCCCTGATATAGTGATATTTGATCTCAATGTGCTTCGACCTGTCGTGGAACATCGGGTTCTCAGACATCTTCACACAACTCTGGTTGTCACAAAAGATACCAGTAGCATCCAATGGGAGATCAAATAACTCAGACAGTAGCTTCCAGAGCCATACTGCCTCACAACTAGCCGAACAAGTTGCAACATACTCTGCTTTGGCTGTACTTAGTGCTACGCAAGACTGCTTCCTGCTAAACCAAGAGATCATACCTGATCCCATACTGAAGCAACACCTAGAAGTGCTCTTCCTATCTGCAGCACTGCCTGCCCAGTCTGAATCAACATAACCTTGCAGGTTAAACTTTTGATTCGCATCATACTTGAGCCCATAGTCAATTGTACCCTTCAGGTACCTCAAAATATGCTTTACAACAACTAGGTGAACACTTCTAGGATCTGTCAGGAACTGGCTCAATGTAATCACTGCAAAGCAGATATCTGGTCTCGTGTTCGTCAGGTACATCAAGGAACCAATCATCTGACGATACACAATGACATCAACTGGATCATATGAAGCATCACACATAAGCTTCAGGTTCAATGCCATAGGTGTGGCCATGGCCTTGCAGTCCATCATCCCGAACCTCTGCAGGATCTCTACTGCATACTTCCCTTGTCCAAGGAAGATTCCATCTACACTATGTCACACCTCCATGCCTAGGAAATAGTGCATCATCCCCAAGTCCTTCAAGTCTTGGGACCACATCCCAAACATCATTCTTCATGATCGACTGGTACTCTTCGATCATTACTTCATCCGGGATCCTGGGAACTTCAGATTCTTCAATAGTAGCTTTGTTGCTGGAGTAAATGTTGTAGTCCTTCTTTTGTAGGTGATGGTATACGATCTTTCCTACAAGACAAGTTAAATTGCATGATTAGAAACATCTCATAGTTTTCAGAACAAATTCTTACACATAAATAAATATGTCATACAGTCATGCAATTAATTTAGTCAATGCTTCAATACAACATTTATCCATATCCCGCAACTTTCTATATGCCTTCCAATCTCTACCAGAACATTGTTAAGAGTGTGCACAACTCCCAACATGTCAGCAAAGAGGTTTCATTCTGGATAAGTAGCAATGGAATGTTGTACAGTGCCATATGCCACTTACCCATTACATGCATATTAGTGGTATACTGTTCATTAATGCGATTATTCTAATATGCATGATACACAACCTAAGTCTAGGAACATAAGTATATACATCATTGAACAATATTATTTAAACAATCAAATATACAAGAAATGACAATTCAAATACTTATCTTTGTTTGTTTGTTGGGTGGACTCCCTCTCAATCTTTGTTTCCTTACAGGAACTACTGGAGTGTGCTCCCTCTTGATCTTTGCTCCCTGGATTACCTATCCTTGAACTTAAATCCATCCTCGATCACTATGCATGCTTACTAGTATCATCATTGTGTTATCCTCGAGATCTTATACATAATCATACATTCATTAGTATAATCTTAATACTATCAAAACACAATAATCTTAAACATGTATAGTCATGATCATTTCAAACACAGATAATAAGCATTAGCATTCAAAGTTTCAGGGAAGACTTCTCTTACTCATGCATATTCATATTTGACCATAGAACTCTTCTGGTTAGTCATATCATCAATCAAGGTAAGAGACATAATATGCATAAACCCTAGATTACTCAAACTTGTAACTTCATGAGTAATCATTATCAATCATACAAAAGTATAAGATCCTTACACATGGTAGGATTCTAACTTGATATAGGAAAAACATACCTGGTCATCATATTTGCTAGTTATGTCTAGCAATGTTTTCTTGTTCTCTTCAATGACCTGCATAACTCATAAGTTAACCATTGTAGAACCAAATTATACATACCTCTATGTGATCCATGACTATGGATGAGTCATTGTTTTCATGTCATCATGGTCTTGATCTAGAGCTTGATTTGTACCTTTCATGTTAGCGGATAACATTCTCCTCATACAACACCACAGTGCATTAGTACAAACATAATACAATCATAAGTGTCATAGCCCTAATCAATGAATGTCTTCTATCATGCATTCATACTTTTACTAGGGTGATAAGACAAGTCTAAAATTAAACAAGATTGTTACTAAACTCAATAACATGAAGACAATCATATTATAAACTTAATCATGAACAAATTTCAAAACATACCTGTAAGTCATACCTATCAGATTGCTTGTAGTAGTAGTTGTTGTTGTTCCTTTTGTTCTTAGGAGAATTTGAGGAAAAGTGTCATCTCCTTGGTGTGAGCTGTGAGAGCTTGAACTTCATTCCCCATCTTTTATTATCGAGCTATAATTCGAGCTTCTTTTTGTGAGCATTCTTCCCACAGCCTACTAAATGAGATAAGTTTCTTCCTAGCACAAATTCCTTGGATGAAGGAATCCCATGACCTAGGAAGACCATTAAGAGTGGTCATTACCACTTCTCCATTCTCTATAACTTCTCCCACAGCTTCAAGTTGTTCTTTTATCTGGGAGACCCTTGAGAAATAAGACTGCATGGTCTCCACATTCTGGAACTTGATATTCTTCAATTGATTCCTCAAGGTCATCTTCCGATTTATATTCTTCTCTTCAAATAGCTTGGTCAAGGAATCAAACATCTCCTTAGGTGTCTTCAGAGATGACACATGTGGCATGAGATGGTTTTTGATAGAATCAACAATGATCCTTTTATCCTTGACTAAGTTCATCTTGTGTAAAGCTTTAGTCACTTCTCCCTCTGGGACAAGAACCCCTTCACTTATGTAGGTGTCCAACTCACTCTCTTATAGAATTAACCCAATCCTATACTTCCATGCTCGGAAGTTATCAACCCCTTCAAGCTTATCCTCAAGATTGGTGTGGTGAGACATCTTAAAGAGTAATTCAAATGAAATAGAAAATATTTAGGTGTTACCACTTGATTTGCAGAAATTTGGATCTGGAGCTGGATTAGGGTTTGTCAGATAAACCTTAAAAATTCAAACTTTGAATTTCAAACTTCTGAAAGGATAGAAATATGCGCTTTGATGAGCTGATCAAGCTGGTATATTCAGAATTTGAAAAATGCAAAGTTTCACCCCTCAAATTTGCTTTTCAAATTTCCGGATTCACTAGGGAGGACCCTGAATTAGGGTTTGATTTTCCCGGAGCTTCATCCATCAAAAAAGTTCGATCTTGGTCTCTAAACTTCGATTTTTAAGAGGAGCTTCCAGCCATGGTCTCATATTTCAGAAATTCCAACTTTTGCAGAAGCCCTAATTTCCGGCTTCACTAGAGAGGACCCCAAACTAGGGTTTGATTTTCCTAGAGCTTCACCCAACCAAAAAGTTCGATCCAAAGCTCTAAACTTTGATTTTTCTAAGGAGCTTTCAGCCATGGTCTCAGATTTCAGAAATTTTTATTTTTGAGGAAAGTCAAATTTTTAGGGCCAAAACTGAAAGTGCTCAGAATTGAATTCTGATTGGACAGAAAGATGCACCTTGCTGAGGAGATTCAATCTAGCCTCCTTCCTTTGAAGATCTGTGGAGAGAAACCCAAAAAACAAGAATCCCTAGCTTACGCAACTGCACAATGTCTTCTTCTCAGGTTAGCTCTGATACCATGTTAATTTTTGAGCATCAATTCAATATGATCTAGGATCTTATCTGAGAGAATAACACATAATCATAAGAAGCAATCACAAGAGACAATAGACACTCAGAGTTTCCTTGGGGAAAACCATAAAGGTGAAAAACTCCAATAACTTCCTCAGAGATAGATAGAGCAATGATACAAAACCCAAGCATAAGAGATAGTCTCCTAGTAGCAGCTTCTCCTCCTCCACTAGTGCGCCACTCTCCAATGAGTGTATGAGTGAGAAAGTGAAAAATTATCAAATAGATTGCCTCTCGCACTCTATTTATACTTGACTTGACTTGCCTAATAACCTTACTAGGTCAGCCTCAACTTAACCACTTAACATAATGCTGACAGGGCTGGACCCCAATAGGGTGGTCTAATAACCCTTTAACCCACATGACTTATACAAGGCCGACCCCATCAAGGTGGTCTAATAACCCATAAATTATAAGTTATGACACTTACAATATAAATGACGACACTTCTGTATAGAGGAATAATAACATCTCTATAGGAATACAATATACATATAAGAAATACATTCCGAAGTTACAAATACATCAACACCATTGTATCCAACAGAAGGAGCTATATCTCATTCTCACAATACTAATGATCTTTCACATAATCTTAGAGCCATAATAGTCATCTAAACCATTTATTCCTCTCACTGTTTGCAACAACAATGCCTTGCTACCCTCCTTGCTAGAGCAAGCTAAGAGATATAACAACATGAAATTTCAGACATGAAGATACAAGTTACAACTGTAGCAAACATCATTTCTTTGCTACACTGATTGATATAACTAGTGTTATATGGGGTTTGTCCCAAGGGTAGGGAATACACTTTGTGTGCCCTTAGGGTGTAGGGACTATTGGGAACATTTCTTGTCACACCCTTTTGAAGGGAAGCAAGGAAACATGGGTGGAAAGGGTGGGAACATTCCCATGAGAAAGTGGAGCATTTCCTCCTGAATCCCTTGTTTCAGGGGCATTGACGAGTGCTCTAAAAAAAAGGTGACATCTTGACCCTCCCATCCCACTTGTTAAAAGAGGCCATGAGAGAGAAAATTATGATAATAAACAAAAAAAATCCCAACCCTAAGTCCTCTACCCTAAACTCTAAGTGTGACGAACAAAGTTGTCATTGATGACAACACATTAATGACAAAGACTTGACATGGGAAAAGACAAATGACATGGAGGACAGAGACATGGCAAAGGACATAGAAGCATTAAGGTTGATATGGCTAGCATGACAAGTGTTGATGACATGGCATGAGACTTGACAAAGATTGGTGACTTGGAAAGCATGGACAAGCATGGATAAGCATGGCAAAGGTTGAGGATAAGGAAATGACATGGCAAAGGACAATGCCATGAAGGACAAGGCAATGACATGGAGGACAACGTTTGGTGCCTTGGCGGGCATTTGAAGGACAATTGCGGGCATCTCTAAAAGGCTTTGCGACCATAACATAGGACAATTGCGGGCATCCTTAAGAGCCCCTTGCAGGAATTTAGTTGAGTCAATGCGGACATATGAAGGAGCCCTTGTGGGAATTTGCTGGAGGACCTTGTGGGCATCACAATGGGCATTTTATAAGGCCCTCACGGGCATTTCTAAAGGCCTCTTGTGGGCACACCTAAGGGTTAATGCGGGCATTTCCTTGGGCACTTGCGGGCATCACAGTTTGACAAGTAAAGGTCCTTGTGGGCATTTCTAAAGGACCAGCTGCGGGCATATGAGGGCATGTGAATAAGGCCCTTGCAGGCATCTCATTAGAGCCCTTGCGGGCATGCAATGAAGCCCTTGTGTGATGGTCATATGAAGATTTGAAGTGTTGATGATATGGAAAGAAGGTTATATATATATTTGAAGGAGATAAATTGGAGATAATATGACGAGGTCGACCATCCTAAATTAAATCTTATTTGATTTATTCTTTTTAATGATAAAAACAAAAAATAATTTGACATGTCGACCTCCAGAATTTATGCATAAGAAATGTATAAATAAAGGGTAATCAGCCTCATTTTTGTGTCGACTTAGTGTGGAGAATTCAGTGAAGATGAGGAAGAATTGAGAGCTCTGATTTTCAGATTAGGAGGTTTGATGAAAGGTTTGGGGGCAACAACATATCAACAGGAGCAGATAATTTATTCTTTTATATTCTTCTATGATTTTTGGGCATGAGGACATCTCGACAACATCAATAGTTGAGCTATAGTGACATAGTGACATGCTTATGATTGATATGATGACAATGATGATGTGCTGGTAGATAGAATGATGATATGGACAAAATGATGATGTGGATGATGTGTTTGTACATGAGAAGTGGCAGAAGTTATGATTGTTTGATGACAAGAATGTATATGTAATTATAAGCTGGGTCTTGTACACATTTTCTTAGTTGGATCTAAGAAAAGACCAAGCTGAGTCTTGGAATAGAAGTTGTTGCTTCTCAATCAGTTGTAGCTGATAAAACCTAACGGTTGTAGCCGATTGAATTAAACACAAAAAGTTTACAAAGGTTATCTTGTGATGTGTCTCTAATGGTGTGAATTGATGTTATGATTAACATGTTTAGATTTGATGATTACTGATGTATAGCTTAGTATGAATGATGAAAGTGTTGAATTGATTTTGGAAAATGATATATGTTTGAGTTTAGAAGAAGTTGAAATTGGTCCCCTCTCAATGTGCCACAATGTCCATCAATTGGTATCAGAGCAGACATTCATCACAATCCTAGCAAGTTTGAAGGGATCCGTGGACACAAGATGGAATGGCGAGCATAATTCAACCATGAAGTTCCAGTCTTTGAAATATCAAATTATTTTGGTTGGAGAAGTAGAATGAAAGCTTACTTGAAGAAATTCGGTGTTTGAGAAATTGTGGTTAACCCACCTGTCCAGCCCAACAAGAAGACAAAGACAGCAGCCAAGAAATACAATAATATTGCCTTGAAGTTTCTAATGGATGGACTCTCAAGCCTTATCAAAGAAAGCGTAAGAGAATACACCTCTGCCAAAAATCTTTGGTTCAAGCTGGAAGATGAGTACCAAAGGAAAAATCAAGACACAGAAAAGGAAACAGAAGTCAATACCTATGAAGATGAGAAGCAAGAAGAAAATGAGCTACAAGCTTCAGATGTAAGTGAAGGTAAGGACTCTTCTGTTGGTGATAATTCTGAATGTGATGATATTGAAATTCTACTTACAAAAGATGAAAAGGAAGATTTGTTGAAATTCAATAATGCATTTGCATGCCCCCTATTGGATATTGATCCCAAATTCAATTCGAGGCTTACAAAGAATATTTTGGGATCATTTGAAAAATACAAAAAAGAGACAAATGCATTGCTCATGAGATTGAAACTCAAGAACAAATATTTACAAGATGAGCTAGAAGATCAAAATGATAAAGTTAGAAGATTGAAGGATGAATTAGCAAAAGAACAAGAAGAGACTGGCAAAGACCCTAAAGAGCATGAAGAAACAAGAAGGGATAATATTGATTTGAAGACTTAGTTGGAGGAAGCCAAAAGAATAGAAGAAATCATGAAGTTTCAGCTGGAAGAAAAAGAGAAGGAAAACTATAAGCTTGAGATGGAAGTTGTTGATATCAGAAAGAAGATTGAAAAGTCAAATGCTCATGTGAAGTTAAAAAACAGTTCAACTATCTTGGATGAAATACTGAATTGTCAAAGGTCTCCATTTGACACATCTAGTCTTGGGTACAAGAAGGAAAAAGAAAAATTCGAAGGTGGCACTTGGTTCCCCAAGACTCTTGAAGTAGGATCCACATCCTTCAAAGGTGAAAGCGAAGCTCCTCAGCAAGAACTTGCACAACATAAAGAATATTTCAGAAGTCAAGAATGCATCAAGAAGTTGGTTCCACTCCTCAAAGCAAATTCTTCAGAAGAGAGACAACTCCAAGATGGAATCAAGCACTCAGGTATGATAGTAGCTTTAATGGTTATTGCTATTCATGTAATGGTTTTGGTATGGACTGTACATTCAATGGAAGAAGAAGTGCTGGAAGTCGAAGTGACACAATTAGATGTTGGACATGTGACCGAATTGGACATGTTGCTGCAAACTGTCACACTTTGAGATGCTTCACTTGTGGTGGTGTTGGTCATAAAGGCCAAGCATGCGCAAGTACAAGGAGACGATCGATGAGAAGTTTTTCATATCCACCATCAAGAAAAATGGATGAATCTTGGAAGAATAATAATACAAAAATATTTGAATACCAAAGGACAAATAATCACAGCCAACGACATTCTCAGGTATGGGTGAAAAAGAATGTTTTGTTAAATATAAATGAGGTTGATCATAGCAGAGCAGATGGCTGCCATATGGAAAGCCATGTTTGAGGTCTTCTAAAATACTTCAGTACATCTCGAGTCCCTGAAATTTAGAGGATGGACTCGAGGATAAATGATGGATACTCCAAGTAAAGAGACAGGTCCAAGGATCGTGGCATGGTGATAGGGGGAGCAAGAGTAATTTACTGTGATCTCATAGACTCTCTCCAGTTGAAGCAAATAAGGTGAAGGAACATGATGATGTTTGAAGGGATGATTTTGATACATGCATACCTTTTATGAATCTACTAAACGACTGTTGAATATGATTAATAAGAATGCATTCAAGAATCACTTGTTTTTGGTATTCTGACCTATATTGACAAAATAAATTAGAAGAAGGCGGATGTGTATGACAAGCAACTCTTGAATAAGCTCTGAAGTTCGGGAGCAACATATCCACAAGTCAGATCACAACAACTGTGAGCTTTTGAAGATACATCTTCTCTAATCTTGGGTTGTACAGAACTTTGTGCCACAGTCAGCACAAATTCAGTTTTTTTAAGTTGGTTTGAAAATATAAGTTTGACAAAGGCAGCCACAACTACAGTCTAGAAGCAACATGACCGTGACAAGTGCTATATCAGATATCAAAACTTTTGGTTTTGAAGCATTTTTTGACAAAGAAGTTTAGTGACATATTTGAGTATTGTTTGAAGTCATCTTGAGGACAAATCATGGAAAAATATCTACATATGAAAGAAGTGCAGCAAGGGTTCATGTAAGATAAGCAAGTCAAAGGTTCAGTTACAGTAGTGGACAAGTTTGGTAAAGCAGAATTGATGACAAGAACATCAGTTGTTAAATAAAATTTGCATGACAACAATTTGGCAAGGAGTGACATGAGTAAGTTGATGGATAGTAGAAATAATTCAGACTGAAGCGGAGACAAGTTATAAATGAGAACTTGTTGACACCTGTATGTGAATTTGGTAGCTGAGATAGTATTGCAACACCATACATCAGACAAGTCTGTGAAGGATTGTGAAGCTATAAACAAGGTCATGGAAACCTTGAAGGATCAAAGTCACTGGATGAACAAAGTTGTTAGTCTAAATGAAACAATCTGAACTTAAAAACAGAACTTGTATACATCTCAAAAAAAACATAGTTTTAAAAGACACCCGTGTGAGGACTAAGTTGAAAGATCCCTTTTGGATGAAGCATTGTGAGAATTTTGGAGTTCTGTTGAGATCAATTGTAAATATTTGGATAGAGGTTGAAGTCAGGCCACTTTAAATTAGACATTGAAACATTCGTTGAGGACAAAGACTATACTTTTTAACAGAGATGAGGCAGAGGATTCCAAGTATGTATTCAAGTAGTGATATACTTGTTTGATAAGCAGATTTGAGAGTGTGCTTGGAAGCCAAGCAAACTAGTTGCATACTAGTAAAGTTGGAGAAGATTTGGATGAAGACAAATCCGAGACTTACATGACAAGTAGTGTGCATTCTCTACAACATTTGAAGAAGGTTTTATAAAGTGATATCATAAAGAAGAAATAGAATTGTGCAAGCATACTGTTGATGATTTTATTGATAGGGGGAGCTTGTTCAAAGAAGCTACAACAGTACACCTAACATGGGGAGCAAATAACTCAACAAGTAAACTCTATACACAGGGGAGTATGTATACTTATGAACATGGCAAGTGAAAAGATACAAGGATGATCTCCAAGAAACAATACCAAGCTCAATCAAAGGGGGAGATTAGCTCAAAAATTAAAAATCCTATACAAGAGGAGGAGATCAGCCAATGAAAAATTTGACATGGGGAGCATCACTCAACAAGTAAGATGACAAGGTGGAACGAAGACCAAGCATTGTCTTTGGTGGAGATTGATGATATCAAGATGCATTTTTTTTTGGGGCATTGTGAAGCTTTTAATGACTAGGTAATTGGCCCTTTGTCATTAATGTCAAAGGGAGAGAGAAATTTTGAGGAGGTTTCCATCAATGACAAAGGGGGAGATTGGCGAGCATAGTTGTCATTGATGACAACACATTAATGACAAAGACTTGACATGGAAAAAGACAAATGACACGGAGGACAAAGACATGGCAAAGGATTGATGACAACACATTAATGACAAAGACTTGACATGGAAAAAGATAAATGACATGGAGGACAAAGAAATGGCAAAGGACATAGGAGCATTAAGGTTGATATGGCTAGCATGACAAGCGTTGATGAGATGGCAGAAGACTTGACAAAGATTGGTGACTTGGAAAGCATGGACAAGCATGACAAAGATTGAGGACAAGGCAATGACATGGCAAAGGACAATGACATGATGAACAAGGACAAGGAAATGACATGGAGGACAAAGTTTGGTGCCTTGGTGGGAATTTGAAGGACAGCTGCGGGTATCTCTAAAAGGATTTATGGGCATAACATAGGACAATTGCGGGCATCCTTAAGAGCCCCTTGGGGGCATTTAGTTGAGTCAATGCAGGCATATGAAGGAGCCCTTGTGGGCATTTGCTGGAGGACCCTGCAACCATTTTATAATGCCCTCGCGAGCATTTCTAAAGGCCTCTTATGGGCACACCTAAGGGTTAATGCGGGCATTTCCTTGGGCACTTGCATGCATCACCGTTTGACAAGTAAAGGCCCTTGCAGACATTTCTAAAAAACCAACTACATACATATGAGGGCATGTGAATAAGGCTCTCGCAGGCATCTCATTAGAGCCCTTGTGGGCATGCAATGGAGCCCTTGCGTGATGGTCATATCAAGATTTGAAGTGTTGATGATATGGCAAGAAGGTTATATATATATATATTTGAAGGAGATAAATTGGAGATAATATGATGAGGTCGGCCATCCTAAATTAAATCTTATTTGATTTATTCTTTTTAATGATAAAAAAAAAAATATTTTGACATGTCGGCCTCCAGAATTTATGGATAAGAAAGGTATAAATAAAGGCAATCCGCCTCATTTTTGTGTGGACTTAGTGTGGAGAATTCAGTGAAGATGAGGAAGAATTGAGAGCTCTGATTTTCGGATTAGGAGAAGTCTGATGAAAGGTTCGGGGGCAGCAACAGGTCAGCAGGAGCAGATAATTTATTCTTTTATATTCTTCTATGATTTTTGGGCATGAGGACATCACAACAACAACGATAGTTGAGCTACAGTTATGATTGATATGATGACAATGATGATGTGCGGGTAGACATAATGATGATATGGATATAATGATGATGTGGATGATGTGTTTGTACAACATAAGTGGCAGAAGTTATGATTGTTTGATGACAAGAATGTATATGTAATTACAAGTTGGGTCTTGTACATATTTTCTTAGTTGGATCTAAGAAAATACCAAGCTGAGTCTTGGAATAGAAGCTGTTGCTTCTCAATCAGTTGTAGCTGATAAAACCTAACGGTTGTAGCCGATTGAATTAAACATAAAAGGTTTACAAAGCTTATCTTGTGATGTGTGTCTAATGGTGTGAATTGATGTTATGAATAACATGTTTAGATTTGATTATTACTGATGTATAGCTTAGTTTGAATGATGAAAGTGTTGAATTGATTTTGGAAAATGATATATGTTTGAGTTTATAAGAAGTTGAAATTGGTCCCCTCTTAGTGTGCCACTATGTCCATCAATTGATATCAAAGCAGGCCTTCATCACAAGCCTAGCAAGCTTGAAGGGATCCGTGGACACACGATGGAAGGACTAGCAGAATTCAACCATGAAGTTCCATTCTTTGAAATATCAGATTACTTTGGTTGGAGAAGTAAAATGAAAGCTTACTTGAAGAAATTCGGTGTTTGGGAAATTGTGGTTAACTCACCTGTCCAACCCAACAAGAAGACAGAGAAAACAACCGAGAAAGACAATAATATTTCCTTAAAGTTTCTAATGGATGGACTCTTAAGCCCTATCAAAGAAAGTGTAAGAGAATACACCTCTACCAAAAATATTTGGTTCAAGCTGGAAGATGACTACCAAAGGAAAAATCAAGACACAAAAAAGGAAACAGAAGTCAATGTTGACTAAGTTGATATTGATGCCAACAGTGCCTAGTCATTGATGCCAACAGTTGAGTCTTGGTGCCCCTTGTGGAGCCCTTGAGGGTTAGTATTTGGTTTGTGGTTGTCTGTGTCAAAGGAGACCTTTTGACCTTGTCCAAGCACAAGTCTGAAGCTCTTGGAGGCCTTGGGACAATGCCAAAAGCCCTGGCTACCCATTAACTTGGTCGAGTAACCCTAAGTTGGATCTTGGACCCACACTTAATGGTTCCTTATAAGATCATTAGCCCACACGTTTGCGGTAATGAAGCCCATTGATAAAGCACACCTTAAGTAAATCTTAACTTGGTTTTGATGTTTGTGTGAAGTCCTTAAGGTCCTTGTTGTCCTTGCACTTGACATATGAATGAAGAATCCCTTTGTCAAAATAATGATGCCCTTAAACCCTTGGGCCCCTCATATTGTCCATAAGCCCATAAGTTTGTTGAAAATTTTCATAACCTTAATGATGGTGCTATTGTGCAATTGGAACCCACATGGCCATGTGAAGAAGTCCTTGATGCCCTTGGTGGAGTTTTGAACTCCTCTTGCTACAATGATGCATGTCCTTGCTAGTTGATTATTGTAGAAGCTCTTAGTGCCATGAACAAGGCCAAGAAACCCATAATAATGGTACCCTTGAGTTTGGAGGAATAACCTAGCCTCCTTAATTGAGGGACGGTCTACCTTGAAGAAATTCTGAAAGCAAATATTATTAAAAGATTTATCATTTTATTGAAGCCCTAGAAATTGTTTTGAAAACCCTTGCCTAATAAAGAAGCAAGCCTAGTAAAAAAAGGGGGGGATCCTAATGAAGCCCTAAAAGATGGCCTTAATATTTAAAAGGAAAAAGAGATTTTGAAGAAGCA
Source organism: Larix kaempferi (assembly GCA_027924585.1). NCBI lineage: Eukaryota > Viridiplantae > Streptophyta > Pinopsida > Pinales > Pinaceae > Larix > Larix kaempferi. Next base: position 4,872,761 of record BSBM01000885.1, read on the forward strand.
TACCCTAGGTCGGGCAGCATTTAATTTAAAATTTAAATTAACCTATTGTTGGGTCGGCTCAGTAAAAAATAATTAATTAAAATGATACTTATATAACAGGTCGGCTGGCTAAAAACCCTCCATGTTGACCTATATTTATACACTTGTAAAACATTCATTTTACACACAATTTTAAAAGAATCCCTCTCTGATTTTCGGGTATCCTTACTGAGGAATTTCAGACTGTCTCTGCAATAATTTTGGACTGTCTCTCCTGCAGAAATTCTGGACTGTCTCTTCTGCAGAAATTCGAGTTGCTGCTTACTTCAGATTTTCGGGCTCCCTCTCTGCATAAATTTGGACTGTTTGCCACCTTCAGAAATTCAGGCTGCTATAGATCTTTGACTGTCTCTACCATAGTCTGATTTTTGGGTAGCTTCTATATATTTGAGGTATGCACATAAATATTTATACACAGTGAGTAATTGCTCTGATAGAGTTGGACAAAATTCCTTTGATTTGACAGTAGCAACTGAAAGATAGATTGATTAGAAGTGTTGTACATCTTGTAAAAACCAAAGTATTTAACCTTAAGTAGTTGACCTAGTTTGGCTGTAAATTGTCAACATTCTTTTGTTTGCAACAACACTGTAAGAGGATTGATAAAGTATGACAATATTCATCTTAATTTGACCCAGCTAGAGATTAAGTTGACAAACTTAGATATTCGTGTTAATCTTTGACAAGACTAATTTGGCAAGCTGACTGTATTAACTAAGGTTGATAAGTTCCTTTACAAGTTGATAGTATTCTTCATGACTGAGTTTGACTAGTTATTAGTACAAGTTCATAAGTTGATTGTATTATACTCTTGACCTAGTTAACAAGTTAACCTTGAGAGTATAGTGTTGACATAATATGATTTGATAAGTCAATTGTTGGTCTGAATTTGACAAGTATGAATTAACTAAGTTTGAATTGAAGCATTCTATGATAGTACTCCTTTGGCAAGATTGAGTAAACTGATAATAAGCAAGAGCTTGTATTGACCAAGGTTGATGTTGATTTCACAAGTTGTCATTGACTTAGCATTCTTCCATTGCATTTTGAATAGTATTATATTAGGACTGTATTGACAGTACTCTTTGACTTAATTGATGACCTTCATTGAGTTGACAAAACAATGTTGTAAGGGTTTGTCATTGACGTTTGTCTTTAAGTGTGTTGTATTGACCTAAGATTGACTTGACTATGAACCTTGACTGTTGACTTTGAGCCTCTTATCTTAGTAAGATTGGCTAGTTGATGATTTGAATTTGTGTTGGCCTAATTTGATTGTCCTGACCAAGTAAAGGTTATTTGATTGATTTGACAATATTGACATGTGACTGAAATGGTTAGCCAATTGTGACAAGGATTCTTGATTGAAGTTGAAATTGATGGACTAAGCTTGGCATGGTTGATGAAGAGTTTGATTGGCCAAGTGTGTCTTAGGGTTTGTTGGCTTACCATCTTCTCTTTGAAATGGTTGGTTAAGGTTGTCTGTTAAGCTTTGCTTGACTGAGTCGTTTGATGAGTTTTGATTTTGGTCGCGGTGAGTCTTTGATGAACTATCCTAATTTTATGAATAACTGATTATCAGAACACATTAGGTCAATCATTTGATCAGATTGACACAGGTACATATATGATTTGACACAAGTTGGTTCAGTTGAGCAGGATTAGCTACATGTGCATTTGGTCTGACTCATATTGGTTGAGTTGTATGAGTAGTTGGTTTGACTCAGGTGGACTGAGTCTCGTGTACAGTTCGTTAAACTCGGATTGATTGAGTGGGATGATGTGTACAACTTGATTGGTACATCTAGATTGGACAGGTTGATTGCATAGGTTGACGAGAAGTGTTGCACAGTTGTAGTGCAGTGGTCAGTGAACAGTTAATGAGTAGTGAACAGTTGATGAGCAGTGAATAGTTGATGAGCAGTAGTGGTTAGTTGATGAGCAGTGACAGTGGTTGTGCAGTGTGGTACAACTTGTGCAGTGTGGTATAGGTGTTGGACAGCAGGTCCGCAGGATCAGTGCACTTTGTGGTTCAGTAGTTCAGTTTCTATCTTCATATCAGGGTGGCAGGACGAGGCAAGGAAATTTAGGGAGCTAAGGCTCCCTTCAGGTTGTAGCCTATAAACCAGGGGGTTGTAGCCTCCTTCCAGTTGGAGCTGGAGAATTGAAGTCTTTGTAACAAAGGGGGTTGTTGCCTCCTTCCAGTTGTTGCTGGTAAATTATTATTATAAAGGCTTCCGTGGTTTTTCCCCCAGGACTTGGGTTTCCACGTAAAAATCTTGTGTACTGTGTTTTGCAATGCTTCCTATGTGATGATGATATGATGATATGTGATGATGAGCTGTAGTTGTTAATAATGCTGCTGATGATATAATGATAATGTGATAATTGCGTACTCTGCATAATATTGAATAAGCTGCCAATGGCTGTTAAAGTTGAAAAAGTAATAAAAGGTACACACTGTTCACCCCCCCCCCTCTTAGTGTGCTTGGTGGGTCCAACAGTCAAGACCTCTGACCTAATTTCATAGCTTAAACTATTTTAGCCTCTTTAGCCTCTAGTAGTGTCATGAAATTCAATCATTTTAAATTTGCTCACTCCTCTAGGTCCACATTATACAAAAAATGGATTTGTGTGACATTAAGTAAACCCTAAGTATGCATGACTCTAGTGCCATGTTATGTTTTGTAAATTTGACCTGCAACTTTATCCCAATGTACTATTTTGTAAAGGAAAAGTGCATATATATATGTGTGTGTGTACGAAGCACAAATAAATTCATAAATCATAAGATTGAATCTTTTATAATTCCTTGTCTCAACTCCATCTCTATTATTGCTCCTAAGAGTTCTTAGTATTTGGGTGCCTTTGCATTTTTTTTTATGGTAACTACTACTTACTTCTGATGTGAATGAACTTGATTGTTTCAAGTTCAAGTAACAAACTTGCAAAGTCGTCAATATTTTGAATTTGATGTGGTTTATGATCCTAAATTGCGATATCAATCAATATGAATAACGTAAGCTAGCTATAAACATTTGAGACATGAATTAAAGTTGTTCAATATCTTAGTATTGTAGAAATATCCATGTTTATTCACTTAAGTACACTGGCAACTTATATTTTGAGTGTGAATGGATCTACACATTTGATTTAAGAGGTGTGAGCCCTCTTAATTTATATAACCTTGAAAATTTTAAAAATGGCATTATTGATAGATTCAATTGGAATTTTTATTATTGGTGATTTTTTGGTACAATAAAAAAAAACAATTCAATTGAATTTTTGACACTTTTCTTATGATTTTGGGCTCCACATGGTTGGGAGCTTGTAGAAGCTCCCAATAAAAAGGGAGCGACTAAAGCAAGTTCCCAAAAAGCTCCCAAAAATCTCCCAAGCTCCCAACAAAAAGGGGACGTTTCGTACTAGCTCCCAAGCTCCCAAGAGCGGGGAAACGTCGGGTGCGGGTTGCCAAAATCCCTGGAGCGGTACCCGTGCAACTATGCTAAAAACGTGGAGCTTCATTTTTTTTGCACTTCTATGCTAGTATTTAGATTGATGATTGAGATGTATAATGAAAAATAAAACACTGATTGATGATTGTTACATGCCATTAATGATTATGATTTCAAATTTTTTAGCAGCCTCAAAAGAATGCAATATTGCCTACATTTATGGTGCACGTTTTTGACATATCCACTCTTCAAAAAACTAAGTTAATGAATCAATTGGGCACTGAAGAAGAAGTTGGATCATGGTGCATCAGATTTGTGCATCTGAGATTCTTTGATTGTGGAGATTTGCATGCTCACAACTTTGAACTACAAAGTGTGATATTTCCAATTCGGATACTTTTGGCGTGATATTACTCTAGTGTTTTGGCACATAGGTCATTGAAGGTTTTAGTATAGGAGGAGGTGCATTGGTTGGAGGAGGTATAACATCGTTCATATTATCTGCAATGTTGTTTTTAAACATTGATTGAAGGTTTTATGCAGCGCTTGTTCATACTGCAAGTATATATATTGAAGAAGATTCCATTTTTTTCCAAAGATTCAAATGCAGGCTGATTGGGGAGGATCATGAAAAGAATGACATAAACACTGGAAAATTATGCTTCAAGAACCTTTTCATTCAAGAATGCTATGGTTGGTAATTTAGGGATTGTTAATCAATTTTTTTTCACGGAAAAATTTATGGAGATTTTTGGGTACTTCCTTGTACATTTTATGTTATCCAGTGTTACCTTGTAAGTATTGAACATGGAACCTGACCTAATAGGAACACCAAGTGACTCCCACACAACAAAGGAAACAATCCCAAGGCATCTGTAAAATCTAAGCACAACAGATCTATGAAACATAGACAACAATTACTAGAGATGCATGTGGCAAATAATATGTCAAAACACTGATGCAAAAGGTTTGCAGCAGTTCATGCATTATCATAAACTCAGAATATGATTACAATGTGTAACAATGGCTACAATAAGCCAATAAATTCGAATTCCATAGAGGTCATTCGAATTGAATGCATGAGAGTGGCTTAATTAGAAGTTAACACCACTCGACACATCAGTTAACCACTTAACTACTATTAAACTGAATCTAACAGACTCTGAAACTGTCTAACTGAATCCAGAACTCAACTGAATGCCCCAAAATAGGGGAGGGTGCCTTCCTTTCTGTGGTTAACTGAATAATAGGTGAAAATAACACCAGATGAAGTCAAAGTGTAGTAGGGCGCCTTCTAGTCTCCAGTTGGCTGAATAAATTAGTAAATGATGTCAGTTGGACTGAGTGGGGCACTTTAGTCATGAAAATCACTCCCTGAATGATGGAGGAGGCCCAATTAATTGATAATGATGGTCCAGTTGACTCCTCGAATGTAGGAGGAGGCCCAGTTTACTGAAACTGTGTATTGATTATGTAAGCACATGATTGAGTCAAAATACTTAGGATAAGTGGCAAATTAAGTTGTGAAGCTCAAATAAATGATGTGTGGTTGGAAAATGCTCCAACACTCCCCCTTAAGCTAATCTCACGAGGAGGAGAAAATACAAATAATAAAAGGGCCCTGGCAACAAAGGCCATAGGTCACCCAGTACAGAAATAATCCAAATAAAGAACATTCCATGAACCAAGGAAATGGAGAAAACCTCATGGGAACCCCCCCCCACCTCAAATTGGACTGAAACACACCAAAGGATTAATTTCTCCAAACTCAAGTAGGTGTGATGCTTGATCATATGTATGGAGGTATCTTCCTCTTGGGAAGAAGTGGATCATGCTTCAAAAACATGTGCTTGTATTCTCCTTCAGTGGATGCAAGCGAATATTGAGGCTTTATGAACTTGCTCTTCAGACTGAACATGCTGAGAACAAATCCAAAAATATGAATATCATCCTGGAACCTGTAATTCGAACCAATTGAGGTAGGATCAGCTCCAATCAGATCTAATTTCTCTTGAAACTTGAACTTCTGATCAGTGGAAGTTAAATCAGCTCCAAGAATTGATAGATGGTTTTTTGTGATATCCTTTGAACCAACAGGGGTGAGATCAAAACCAAAATCACCAAAATGTTCCTGAGACTTGAAACCAAGTGAATGGTAGTGTCCTCCATCTTCAATGAAACTCCGAGAACATGTGCCAATGATCGAACATAAGTACATAGGAAGAATGTGATCAAGGAGGGCGAATGCATCACCTCCAAACTGTGATTTAACCTCCAAAACATTCAATAGATCATCATTCTGCACACTAGAAAACTCATGTGAAAGTGAGGATTTAAGAACCTCTTCATATTCTAGAGTATAAGCTGGGTTATCTTGCCCAGAATTCGAAATAGAAGACATTGAGAACATGAGTGTTGAATCTGCAGCTTCTTCTTCATCTTGAACAAATTCATCATGAGATATGGTTGAGGCCGAGACATAATTAGAGAGAACACTTAAGGAGGTATCACTGGGCTTGTTCTCCATATAATTTTCACAAATCTCTTCATTATGCTTGCCAAATGCTTTGTCCAGTTGAGCCCATAGATCACTTGGATATTCAACAATTTTAATGAGGTAGCGCATACTAGGAGACATAGCAATACAAATTTCTCCAAAGGCTCTGTCATCGTCATTTAGCCAATCATTCTCCTCTTCATAGGAAGCAAAATCTCTCATAACACCAATACACATATCAAAAAGACCCAGTCTCTTCAAATATGCTCTCATCTTTGGTTTCCACTCATCATAGTTGAATGGAGAGAGAGGAGGAATTGCTTTCAGATTCATCGAAGCTGTTGTAATATTTTTTAGAGAAACCTGCAGTCACAAACAATAAACAATCTTTAGGTTGACAACTTGCACTTTTCAAGTTGCATCACACTTGGCATAGACTATTAATCAAGCTTGAAAAGTCGGATGCACAATATCTAGGAATTATGTGGAAAAATTTCAGCTTTTGGTGCAGAGTTGGAATATTTTTGAGTAATCTTTCTTAATCTTCATATGTGTTCCAGGTGCAGAAAGCACTGGTGCATAAACACTAGTGCATAAGTGCAGAAATGCAGAAACACTAGTGCAGAAGTGAAAAAACACTAGTGCAGAAGTGCAGAAACACTAGTGCAGAAAGCTTCATCAGTAAAAATTTGTAGAAAGGTTTCCTTGTCCTGCCATGGCTCTGATACCATGTGAAATCTAAGCACAACAGATCTATGAAATAGAGACAACAATTTCTAGAGATGCATGTTGCAAATAATATGTCAAAACACTGATGCAAAAATTTTGCAACAGTTCATGCATTATCATAAACTCAGAAGATGATTACAATGTGTAACAATGGCTACAATAAGCCAAGCAATTCAAATTCCAGAGAGGTCATTCGAATTGAATGCATGAGAGTGGCTTACTTGGCAGTTAACACCACTCGACACATCAGTTAACCACTTAACTACTATGAAACTGACTCTAACATACTCTGAAACTGTCTAATTGAATGCAGAACTCAACTGAATGCCCAAAAATAGGGGAGGGCGCCTTTTTGTATGCAGTTTACTGAATATTAGGTGAAAATAACACCAGATGAAGTCAACCAGTATAGTAGGGCGCCTTCTAGTCTCCAGTTGGATGGATAAACTAGTAAATGATGTCATTTGGACTGAGTGGGGCGCTTTAGTTGTTAGTTTATCCAACAATACTGCTGAGGGGGGTTGAATAAGTATTTCCTTCTTTTTCCTTTAATTAAAACAATTAGTATTTAAACAATGTATACTATGAATCAAACAAGCAAGTACAAATTTTTTTATCGTGGAAACCTCAAAGAGAAAACCACAAAATCAAACTTATTAATAAAATGATTTCTACAAAATTATTTTTCTGCTGCAACAGAAATGATGCTTCAACATCCCAGTTTTCTATCTGCACCAATAGATAAGGATGTTGCAACACCCTTGTTTTCCAGCTGCTACTGGAAGGAGGCTACAACCTCCTTGACAGGCTTTGACCTGCCACTAGCACAACCCAACTTCCCTGATATTTATAACTTCTTGATTTTCTACTTGATTCATCAATTCTGGAAATGCTTCATGCTGTTGATATCTCCCTTTATTTATGTTGCTGGTCTCTCCCTTTCTTTATGCTGCTGCGATCTGCATTGTAGACACTTTCTTCTAATTTAAAAAATTCATTTAAATACCTCTTATATTTCAGGTCGCACCTCTCCATTCTGTGTCTTTCCAATTCGTGCCTTTCCAAATCTTTTTTTATTAACGACTAATTTAAATCTTTATTTATTGTTGATGAAATTGTCATTGATTCCAAGATGGACTTGTAGTGGCCCCACAAGTAATCATTGATACCACCAAGTCCCTCCTCCAGTGCACAACTACGGATGATCCCAGTACCTTCACATCCAGTGCCTTGGAGCTCCTACATAGATGGTTTGTGCTTTGGAGCACCTTGTACCCTATTGTTGAAATTGTCATTGATGCCAACATGGACTTGTAGTGGCCCCACATGTAGTCATTGATGCCACCAAGTCCCTCCTGTAGTGCACAACTACAGATGATCCCAGTACCCTCACATCTAGTGCCTTGGAGCTCCTACAGAGATGGTTTGTGCTTTGGAGCACCTTGTACCCTATTGACAAGGTCCTTGTACCCACAAGGTTGGGTCTTGAAGCCACCACCTTGTTGAAGATGCTGAAGACCCTGCTGATGGTGCTGAAGACCCTGGAGATGGTCTTGAAGCCTTGATGGACGATGGAGAAGCCCTATATGGGTTGGAGAAGCATTAATGACCCATTTTTGTGGTCATTCATGCTCTGATGGTGTCATGGTACCCCAGGAGAAGGCCTACCAACCCCACAGGTGATGTCACGATGGATCTTGGCCCTTGGAGGTCTCCTGGTGTGGTTGAGGTGGTTGAAGAAGCCTATAAAGCCTCTTGCTTGTTGAAGAAGTTTTGAAGAAGTCCTTGGTCCCACACTTAGTGGATTGATGACCTTGCAACCCTTGTTGGGGTCATGGAGCTCTTGTATGTGATGATGAGGTCATAAATGACTTGATGAAGACTCGGAACCCTTGATGAAGACATGGATGCCCCTGGTATGGTCTCGGAACCCACTACTTGCATTTGAAATGGTTAGATGGCATGATGAAGGAAATGATGTGGTCATGAGGTCTTGAAGATGGTCCTGAGTACATGAGGATACTTGGCACTTGGGCACTTTAGTTTGACACACTTGGTTGTTTATGGATGGTGATATGGCACCTTGATGGTGGGATCCTTAATGAATCCCTTGTGGCTTGTTAAATCCTTGGCATTAATAATGTGGTGGACACCCTATGATATGGCAAAGGAATGATGACAAAATATTACATGCAATGGTAGGGTTTGACCCTTGATTGAAGGATGTTTGTCTTTATGAAAAATTCAAATTCAAATTCAAATTAATAATAAAAACAACAAATATATTTTACCATTCTCCTAGAAGGTCGGCCCAATAAGAATTCAAATCAAAATAAATAAAAATAAAAATCGTTTTTAATACAAGTCGACTAAAAAAAAATTACAAAAAAACCATTATAAATACCCTATCAACGATTTCATTTTTGGGTGTGGAATTTTGGATGAGCTCTGATTTTTGGTGGCTATTTACTGCTAAATTTTCAAACTGTCTCTGCTGCTCTGAACTCGGTGGCTTCCTACTGCAGAATTTTCATACTGTCTCTGCTTAAAATTTTGGGCTGCTCCTATGGATTTTCAGATTGCTTTTGTGTAAAATTCGGGCTGTCTTCTTCTCTCTCTTTTTTTTTTCAGACTGTCTCTTCATTTTTTTGGGGGGGCTGCATCCAACATATTTCAGATTGCTCCATCAATAAATTTCAGGCTGCAACAGACATGAAGAACTCGGGGGTTGTGGATTGATTTGCTCTGAAATTTGGGCTTAGGACAGATTTGAGATAGCTCCGATTGTTATATATTCTATTTCTGATTTTCGTGGGATGTATTGACTGTGGCAGCCACATGAGATAGAAGTTTCAAGCTTTACATTACTCTCCCTGAAAATTCGGGCTACAGTAAACATGGAGACCATGCCACAGTAAGCATTAATTTCGGGCTTCACCAAACATCAAGATCATGATACAATGAAGTGTTAATGGAGTATTACCCTCTGAAATTCGGGCAGCTACAGTGAAAAGTGAAGAAGTGGGAGTGATCAAGTCCTTGTGTATGTGAAGTGTTGGTTTCATCTTCAGCTACAACAAAAAGCTTGACTTTTAGACATGATGACTGAGAATGTTGTATGATGAGGTATGCATGTCAAATAAGTGAACAATGAAGTTTATGTATTTATATGTACAATGAAGTGTCTAAGTACAATGTATAAAGTGGTGCACACAGTGATGAATACAATAGTGATTGTAGTGCACATACACCGATATTTCATAGCCATAGTTTGACTTTAGCAGTCACATGGTTATCCACAGTTTTGGTCACCTACAGAAGAGACATAAGCAGTAAGGTATATAGTATAGTGACATGATTGCATAAGTATATAGAGTGATGTATTGATGATGATGATGATGGTGCCTTGATTCCTATTTCTTGTTACCTTATGATAATGTTGATATGATGATATGATGCACAGTATAATGATGAAGTTGCACACCATGAAGTGATGAAAGTTTGTTATAACATGCATAGTTGAAGTTTGATACAAACCCTATGATGAAGCATACTCCTTGATGATGCTACATACCTGATGTGAATGAGAGAAGTAGTAACCCTGATGACCAAGATGCACATGAGCAAGATGACCAGCAGTGCAAACTTGATTGATGAGTAGATGAACAGGTGTTGATGAGCAGTAGTGATGTGCAGATGAACAGGTGTTGATGAGCAGTATTGATGAGAAACAATGATGAGCAGATGAATAGGTGTTGATGAGTAGTATTGATGAGCAGCAGTGATGAGCAGATGAACAGGTGTTGATGAGCATATTGGCAGAGAGTGATGAGCAGATGTTGCCCAGCAGAGATCGATGTACAAAGGTACATGAGCAGAGATTGATGCAAGTAGAATCTTGCACTTGAGGATTGGACTCCTCAAACCCTTCTTAGTTGGAGTTAAGAAAACTAGGCTAGGTCCTGTTATGAGAGTTGGTGCTCTTTTCATCAGTTGGTGTTGATTGTAATTGAGAAGATTGTAGTCTTCCATTACCATAAATAAAGATCAAAATTACAAATATTCTTGTGTCTCTCTTGATGTGATGATTATGAATCATGGTTGATTTAACTGATGAATATGATTATGTGATTAATGCTTGATATAATCTGATTGATTAAAATAAGGTAAAATTTTTATAATTGCTCACACACTGATTCACCCCCCCTCTCAGTGTGGCCATTGTGTCCAACATTTGTTACTGATTTTTAATTAATTGATTAATTAAAACTTTGCGGGCATATTGATATCAATGCCAACACATATTTTAACATTCCCCACCTTTGGCATTGATGGCAACACCAAATATAGTCTCCCCCTTTGACAACAATGACAAGGGCCCCCTTTTGACAGCTCCCCCTGACAAGGTAGTTTTCTTCTTTTCATCTATTGTAAGGAGATTACTCCCATTTTTTGTCTAAGATACTCAAAGGATTCTTTGGGTAATGGCTTAGTGAAGATATCAGCTATCTGTTGCTTTGTATCAATATATTCCATTTTGACAACCTTTTGTGACACTTGATCTCTTAGAAAGTGATATTTTATTGGAATGTGCTTATACTTAGAGTGCATGACATGATTTTTTGATATGTTTATGGCACTGGTATTGTCACAATTTATCGCTATGGTATGCTCATACCTTTCAAATATTTGAGAATTCTTTTTACTGCTGTTACATGTGTTTCTTTGGGGGCTGATTGGAATCTAGCAACCAATCTTACATCTTGCATCACATCTGGTCTTGTAGTTGTCACATATAGAAGACTACCTATCATAGATCTATACATAACATGATCCACTTCCAAAGATTCATCATCCTTTCTTAACTTACAACCATTGATCATGGGGGTACTATCAGGCTTGTAATCTTCCAGCTTAATTTTTTTTAGCATCTCTTTAATATACTTGGTTTGAGAAATGAAAATCCCTTTGTTTGATTAAGTGACTTGTAATCCTAAGAAGAATGTTAGTTCTCCCAACAGAGACATTTCAAATTCTTTCTTCATATCTAAAGCAAAGTTTACACTTAGGACTTGTATATCACTTCCAGATATGATATCATCTACATAGACAACAAGAATGATCATATTCTCATTTTCAAATTTTATGTAGAGATTACTATCAGTGGCCCCTCTTCTGTATCCTTGTTGTTTCAAGTAGTTGTCAAGTCTTGAAAACAATGCCCTTGGAGCTTGTTTGAGACCATAGAGTGCCCTTTTTAATTTGCAAACATAATCCCTGTTTTCTGATAAGAGAAAACCTTCAAGTTGTTCAATATAAACTTCTTCTTCAAGATTTTCATTTAGAAATGCAGATTTAACATCCATTTGATATACTTTGAAATTTTTGTAACATGCAAAAGCTAAGAACATCCTGATTGCTTCAAGTCTTGCTATAGGGGCAAATGTTTCTTCAAATTCAATACCTTCCACCTGAGCATATCCCTTGCATACTAGTCTGGCCTTGTTTCTTATTACTTTACCATCTTCACTTAACTTGTTCTTGAAAATCCACTTGGTCCCAATCACATTCTTGTCTTTAGGTCTTGGTACAATTTCCCAGGTTTGGTTCTTCTCTATTTGGTCTAGCTCCTCATTCACAACTTTGATCCAATCATCACTTTTTCTAGCTTCTGCAAATGTTTTAGGCTCTACTAGCGAAAGCAGTGCTTGTTCTTGATCACATATTAACCTTCTTCTTGTTTGAACTCCACTACTTATGTCACCAATAACTTGAATTTCAGGATGATCTCTTTGAATTCTTCTTGATGGGGCTCTTGTATCAGGTCTTGGAGAATCTTCTTTGTTATTTTCGTGAGATACCTCATCTTCTTTTTCTTCCTGCTCAATTTCTTCTTCATCTTGTGAATCCTCTTTCCTTTGTGAGTCCTCTTCGTCCTTATCATTATTTGTTATCTCATCATCTTGAGTTCTAATACTTCTTGGATTCATGTCATCTATTCTTACATCTTCACTATCTATGATCTTGTGTAGTCTTTGATTGTAACATCTATATGCTTTTTGGTGGATGAATATCCTAGAAATATTCCTTCATCGGTTCTGGAGTCAATCTTACCAAGATCATCCTCATTCCTCTTTATGTAGCACTTACTACCAAACACTTTGAAATATTTGACAGAGGCAGGTATTCCATACCATAGCTCATAAGGAGTCTTGTCATGATTTACTCTGAGTTGTCCTCTATTAAGTACATAGACAGCTATATATACTGCTTCTATCCAATATGCATCTGAAATTTTTGATCCATTAAGCATAGTTCTAGCTGCTTCTTGGATTGTCCTATTTTTTCTTTCCACGACGCCATTTTGCTGATGAGTACTTGGAGCTGAAAATTGTCTTTTAATTCCATGGGTTTCACAAAACTCATTGAATTTGTTTGAGGTAAACTCTCCTCCATTATCTGACCTTAAACATTTGATTTTCAGATTTGTCTCATTCTCAACCATTGCTTTAAAAATTTTAAACTTCTCAAAAGGTTCTGATTTTTCTTTGACGAATGTCACCCAAGTCATCCTTGTATAATAATCAATGAACAACATGAAATAAGATTCTTATTGCAAGCTTTTAGTTCTTGTTGGTCCACAAATATCAGTGTGAACTATTTTCAATGGCTATGAGGATGTATATTCCTTGATTCTCAAGCCGGCTTTAGTTTGTTTCCCATGTTGAAAATGTTTACAAACTTAATTTTGAGGCTTCACAATATTTGGAAAGCCTCTTACAACTTCCTTCTTACTCACCTTTATAAGATTGTCAAAATTCAAGTGTCCCATCCTTTTATGCCATAGCCAGCTTTCATCAATTAGACTCATGTGGCATTGCTCTTCATTTTCTAGGATGTATACATTACTTGAATTCATTACAACAGTCCCAATAAGTTTTCCTGAGTTTTTCTTCTTGATTTCACATTTCTCGGAATCAAATATGCAGATGTGGCATTGATCACATGTTTTACTCACACTAAGAAGATTAGGCTTTAAGTCTTCTACTAGCAACACATTTTCAGCTCTGATTTTATTTCTGATAGCAACTGTACCTTTTCCAATTATCTTAGAGGACATATTGTCTCCAAAAGTAACTTTTCCCTTTTGATCTCTTTTTAGGCTTATGAACTTGTTTGGATATACTGTCATGTGTTTTGAACATCCACTATCAACATGCCATATATTTTGCTTTTTGTTGCACACAGAGCTATCATGGATTTTGTCCTCTCTACTATTTCTTTTTTCTTCCAGACCTTTCTCCACTCTTTGTCTTGAAACCTGTTTGCGGTATTCCTTTCTGTAGGAGTCATTAGTTTGCATTCTCTAGCTATATGTCCATGGTTATTGCCACATTATTGCATTTGTAACATTCTATATCATAGTTTTGTAGAGGTGCAAAGGATTTATGGTTTCCTTTTCTTTCTTAAGGATAATTGTTAGATGTATTCTTCTTATGAAAATGAACCATTCCATATGCTTTGCAATTCAGGGCTTTATGTCCAAAATTATTACATGAGTAGCAGTGACCCAAAAAGATCTTCCGATACCTACTTGTCATTGATCTTATAGGCACCATATTTGTCTCATGTAAGTGAGGATTAGATTTCTGACTATCCCTTGTTTTGGTTGGACTCATAAGTGCAACATCATAACTCTTTTTGTTATATCCTAACCCAGTTTTTTCACTTGATGGTCTTTGGGCACTTAGGATGTCATCTAGAGTCTTCGAGCTCTTCTCAAATTTTGTTTTAATATATTTCTCATAAAGTTTCTTTTTAAGCTAAATAATTTCTTCTTCAAGTCTTTCAAATTCTTGCATTCTTTCTTTGAGCTGCAATTCTAAGTTCTCTTCAATCTTCTTAGCCTCTTGGAGCTGGATATTCAGATATACAATGATTTGACTTGACTCCTCATCTCTTGTCTTTTGTTCCTCTTCATGATCATCTAGTTGCGTTCTTAAACATTTAATCTTCCTTTTACTTTTTCTCATTTATTCAAGAGCACTTATGAGTTCGACCTTTAGGTCCACCTCTCCTTCCATATCTGATTCATCATCTGGAGCTTGAGTTTCTATTCCCATGAATATAATTTATGTTTCCTCATCTTCTTCTTCTTCATCTTCACTATCTTCCATAGTGTAAAAGATCTTCTTCTTCCCATTAAACTTCTTTTTGTTTGTTGCAGTGTTCTTCTTGAATTTATTAGAGGTTTCTTTATCATCACTATCATCTTGTTTGGGATAGGGACATTTTGATGCAAAATTCCCAATTCTTCCATAGTTAAAGCATTTCAAATGTAGATTTCCTTCGTACTTACCAGTACCTTTCTCAAGTTTCCTGATGAAAAGAGCTTCTTCATCATCTGAGTTTTCAGAGTGGTTTTTGGGTAATGTTTCAGATTTATTTGACTCTTTTGTGGCTTTGAATGCTGCCTCTTTTCTTGATGGTTTATTCTGTTCCATTCTCATCTCATAGGCAGTGAAGATTCCATGTAAATAATCCACTGTTAGAAAGTCAAGATCATCTTGATCTTCTACAGTAGACACTTTGGCTTCATACCTCATTGGTAGTGTTCTTAGTACCTTTTAAACAACTTCTTTCTCTTGTATTTCTCCTCCCAGGCCTCTGATTGCATTGACAATTTCATCTACTCTTAAAAGGTAATCTGCAATGTTTTCCTCTTCTTTCATTTTTAAACTTTTGAATTGTCCTTTGTATGTTTGGAGTTTGGATTTTTTGACTTTGGTAGCTCCTTCATACACATTTTTTAATTTGTCCCAAGCATCTTTGTATGTCTTACATTGCATGACTTTGACAAACACTGAATTTGATAATGCATTCAAAATTGCATTCAATGCTTTTGCATTGGCTTCATATTTGTCTTGTTCATCTTTATCTGTCGGTGGACTGGCTAGTATTTTATAAGCCTTTTCAACAACATTCCAAACTTCGCATCCAAGAGACATTAGATGGCATCTCTTTCTTACACTCCAGTATGCATAATTTTCTCCTGTGAATAATGGAGGTCTGTTAGCAGCTAAACCTTCTTGTTGATCCATAGTGTTTTAATAGGATATTCCTTCCAGTGATTAAACTGTAGTAAAGGAACCTTGCTATGATACTAATTGCTGGTTTATCCAGCAATACTGAGAGGGGGGTGAATCAACATTTCCTTCTTTTTTCTTTAATTAAAAAAATTAGTATTTAAACAATGTTCACTATGAATCAAACAAGCAAGGACATAGAATTTTATCGTGGAAACCTCAAAGAGAAAACCACAAAAAATCAAACTTATTAATAAAATGATTTCTACAAAATTATTTTTCTGCTGCAACAGAAAGGATGCTTCAACATCCCATTTTTCTATTTGCACCAACAGATAAGGATGTTGCTACACCCCTATTTTCTAGCTGCTACTAGAAGGAGGCTACAACCTCCTTGACAGGCTTCAAACTGCCACTAGCACCACCCAACTTCCTTGATATTTATAACTTCTTTATTTTCTACTTGATTCATAAATTCTGTAAATGCTTCATGCTGCTGATCTCTCCCTTTCTTTATGATGTTGGTCTCTCCCTTTCTTTATTTTGTTGCGATCTGAATTGTAGAGACACTTTCTTCTAATTCAAAAACTTCATTTAAATAACTCTTATATTTCAGGTCGCACCTCTCCATTCTGTGTCTTTCCAATTCGTTCCTTTCCAAATCTTTGTTTATTAACTTCTAATTTAAATCCCAGTTTATTACTGATTTTTAATTAATTAATTAATTAAAACTTTGTGGGAATATTGACATCAATGCCAACACATATTTTAACATTAGTTATGCAAATCATTCCCTGAATGATGGAGGAGGCCCAGTTAACTGATAATGATGGCCCAGTTGACTCCCTGAATGTAGGAGGAGGCCCGGTTTACTGAAACTATGATCTATTGATGATGTAAGCACATGATTGAGTCAAAATACTTAGGATAAGTGGCAAATTAAGATGTGAAGCTCAAATAAATAATGTGTGGTTGAAAATTGATCCAACAACATTGACCCCTAGATCTTTGGCATGAATCTTAAAGCACCCAACTACCTTGAGTTAGCCCATCAAGCTATATTGCTAACCAATTATCCCACATAAAATGGAGATGATTTATTCAACCACTTGAACTAGTCAACCTAGCTATATTGTTAATCAATTATCCCACAAGAAATGAAGGTAATCTTTTTTGGCAATTTCACATAAACAACAAGTGAAAGAGATAACATTTGATCAAATACCATAACTATGGTGAGATATGTTGGGACTATCTCGAAATTATTTTGACATTTTTCTTTTTAAGAAAAAGAAAGAGATGACAAAAGGGATTTTTCTTCTTCTTTTTATTATCTTATCGTCATGAAGACCTCATTGTATTCTTTACCGGACTTGAGTGTTTTTAAGCGAAGTCAAGATTATTTCCATTATAGTATAAGTAGAAAGAGGGTCATGCTAAGTCTTGCTCATGCAATGAAGTACTCTTGCATCTTTCCTAGCCAAGTGAAGAAAAATAATTAATTGATTTAATAATAGTAGCACTAAGTCAAAGCCATAGTCGAAGTCAAGCCAATACTTCAGTTGTGTCGTATCATGACAATGGTGTGTCAATTAAGTTTGTCAAAACAAGGTTATATGTTGTCTTGTTGGAATTTGATAACACTCCAACAAATAACACTTTATGCGGGGATTTAGTTGCATAAATCATATGAGATATAAGAAGATGAGAAAAGAAAATGAAAGAAGACATACTCTTGGGAAAAAACAAAAGATATACTAACAACTCAACAATCAAGAAATATAATAGTGCAACAATATGAAGTCACAACGTAGATGTGAAGGAAGATTAACCAAAAGTGAAGTGAAAGTGAATGCAAGAAGAATCAAGCAACGAAGCCAAGACAAGAATAAGAAGCAAAAATTGTATTGTGTTGTAAATGGGGATACAAAAACAAAATAAGTGAAATTCCCTAGAAAATGAAAATCCCTAAATAATTTGATGCTCTCCCTTGAGATACGTAAAGATGATGGTAAGATGTCCTTGGTCCTGTGTTGACTTGAGTGATAAAAAGATAGGGAAAAATTAGTTCTGATGAAAGTGTATTTGAAATGTTAGAATTTATTGTTTGTGTTTAAAATGAATGGGTAAAATGAGTTGAAACACCTTGAGAATGTGTTTAAAATGAATGGGTGTAATGAAAAAAAATTAATATGGTTGTTTTTAGGGGCAAGGAAAGGACCATGCACTAGGAACAATGAGTATAGTGGGGAGGACCATAAACCTTTTAGTTTTTCTACTTTTAATCAATATTATCTAGGATCTTAACTGAAAGAATAACATGCACAACATAACACAAGAGACACAAAGATTTTCCTCAGGGAAACCATAAAGGAGAAAACCCCACAACTTCCTCAGAGATAGAATCGTCACCAATACAATATTACAAAAGTAAAACCCTAGAACAAATATGGTCTTCTGCAACTCCTATCACTTTCTCCTATGTGAACTTGTCCTCTCTCTCTCACTTATGCGAACTTGAGTGAGTGAGTGTGTGTTCAAATGAGATAGCCTTGCTCTCTATTTATACTTTAATTTCACTTAACCTTTTTCACTTGCTAGGTCGGCCCCAACTAAACCTGACTGGGCCGAATTCTCTAGGGGACTCAATAACCCTAATACAAATGACTCTAGGGGGAACTATTGCCCCGACTTACAATGGAGGATTTACCTTAATGACTTTACATGACCAAATGTAATAAAGAAATCTACGACCGAAGGAATGAACATCTCCGTTGGAGGTAAAAATAAAATACAATAATAATAATAACAATATAAAATACAAGTGAATATCTTTTGAAGTTACAATTACATCAACACTCTCTCTTAACTAGGAAGGTATTCTCTTGCCACAGTCATCAACACATCTGGACACAAGTCATCATCTCTGGATCATCTTCAATGCTGGAACATCATCATCAACAATGGATCATCATCGTCGTTGCTACTGCAATCATCATCATGTCGATCATCGATTGGTGACATCTCTCGAATCTACTCATCATAGGAAGTTCTACAGAGCCAGCCCTTTTTCATGTTGGATATAGGCCTAGCCCTTATGTAGGTCTTCATCATATCTGCAAGTAAGCCATCAAGTAGGTACAACCTAGGACCATTCATTACATTGCCACTGCAAACACCTGCGTCTCCTACTGTCGCCTCATCGTCTTCAGATCATCTCATCGTCACACGGAGCACAACCCAGATGCACCATCACATGTCCCACAACGGTCATCCCACGTCTACCAGCATGGGAGGACAAACCTGCCACCATGCGAGATCCTTCCTAGGTGCACACACAATGTCTTATGACCGGTGGACATCTCCAGTATGGGAGGCACAAACCTACCACCATACGAGACCTCGTATACCAACATGGGAGGCAGAAACCTACCAACATGCGAGACCTCGTCTACCAGCATGGGAGGCACAAACCTACCACCATGCGAGGCCCAGCCATTTCATCTAGCAACATGGGAGGAATTTCGTACCACCATGCGAGAATGGCTCAGCCCTTACATCTACCAACATGGGAGGACTTTCCTACCACCATGCGAGGATGGCTCAGCCCTTACATCTACCAACATAGGAGGAATTTCCTACCACTATGCGAGAATGGACCATGTGCATCTGTGTCTTCCGGACTCATCACTTCCTCTTGGAAGGAACCTCAATATGGAGAACATCAAGCTTCTCTCTGAAGTACTCGAACTTGACTCTGGCTAGCGGCTTGGTCAACACATCGGCTATCTGCTCGTCCGTCGCTACATACTGGAGCTTCACTGCTCCTCTCTACACCATATCCCTGATATAGTGGTACTTGATCTCAATGTGCTTTGACTTGTCATGGAACACCGGGTTCTCGGACAACTTCACACAACTCTGTTTTTCACAGAATATACAAATCGCCTCTAACTGGAGATAAAAAAATCAGACAATAGCTTCCTAAGCCATACTGCCTCACAACTAGCCGAACAAGCTGCAACATACTCTGTTTCGGCTGTACTCAGTGCCACACACGACTGCTTCCTGCTAAACCAGGAGATCATTCCAGACCCCATACTAAAGCAGCATCATGTTGGCACCCCAACAACTCCCCTTGATTTTTTCAAAATAAAGGGGTCCCCCATGTAAATTTTGTATATAAGGTTGTTTTCAATTTCTTTTGCTTGGTTGTAGAGTGCAATCAATTGATTTTCTTTACTAGATCCTTTTTGCATTTCCACTTATTTGGCTTGGTTTATGCGTGATTGTTTAGGTCTTCTCGCTTCTTAGTTACTCTTTAACATAAAGCTTCATGGCTTTAAAATTTGATGATGAATTTGGTCATTCTTTTTCTTCTTAATTGAAGAGACAAATTTAAAAAAAATTAACTTAAAAAGAATATTGGTTTATTATATTTTAATTATTTTTATAAGATTATAATCCAAATTTCTATATCTTAATAAAATAACTTTGGCAAACTTAATATTTTTAATTGGTTGTTTTATTATTAAACTCTTAGTTCACTTTTCAAAGAAATCACTTATCATTATGCGTAAGTGTAAAACACCAACTTTGTCATTACTCATTTTTAAAAGAAAATATGAAGGATGGTAGAATGACGTGGTAAGTATTATAAATACTAAACAAATGAAAACCATTTATTTGTTTAAGATATTATTCAAGCTCCTTATTTCTTATTCAAGCTCCTTATTTCTTTTTCACATATTATATTTTAAATATGATTTTACACTTTTTACATTTACAACCTCCTCAAAATCATTATTTATTTACTCCACTTGAGGTTGGAATGAAAAAAGTGCTAATCATGTCAAATATGGAAATAATCTCAAGGATCTATAAACTTTGCAGTGCGTTGGTATTCCAATTGTTTTATAACATTTTGGTATTTTATGGCTTTAACCTATAAAAGTATCCATATCAGTGAGAACTTCTTCCACATAGATTAATTAATGGACGTGGACATTTATAACTCATGCAATTTAAATATTATTATTTCTAAATGCTTATTGCTTGATATTTAACCAGTCCATTTCTCTTTGCAAAATAAAAGGAAACTCATGTTATTTGACTTATCGAACATGACGTTACCCATCCATAAACTACAACTATTCTCATGGATAAAGGCTTGTATGGTAAATGCTATAGTTGGTTTTTACGGCCGTTATATATTCAGAATGCGTGTAATCTTTTAATAATTTTTTAATGTTAAAATCATCAGGAAGAAGACACGTTCACCTAATGAAAAGTCATGTAATTATGTGTGAATTAACATCATTTTCAAATAATCTATGGTTTACCTTTCGCACATGTTTAATGAGTAGTATCATAAGTGAAGCATTTTTATCAATATGAAGATTTTACCATTGTTATTTGATAAGTAAATTGATTACTCCTATTCTAAGTGGTACGCAGGTATTTTTGTATATGGAGTGGCTGGCACATAAAAAGAAGACATCAATCAAATCATTAAGGAGTGAAACGAATCGCGCATAAGCAGCGAGAGGTGTTTTTGTGTGGATGATTGTGGGAAAAGCATGAGGAATTAGCTCAAATAGTTGAAAAAACACTTCAAAAATGGGTTTATTTACCTTTCATTATTGGTCGTTTCCTAAAAAATGCAAAAGCTGTGAGATATTCGGGTCTGTCTGAGCCATATTTTTCCGGAATTTTTTGTTGCGTCCAGCTGTAAGATCCATTTTCAGGAGTTTGTTGTGATCCCTTCCCTCTATTTAAACATAGACAATTCGACTTCCCAGCGGGGGAGGTCTCTGGAGAATGGGAGGACTTTCATTCTTGCCATCTTTGTATTCTTCTTGTAATGTTTTTTGTTAACAGGAAGGAAGAGGAGGTGCTGCCATAGAGGAGGGGTCTTCATTGATGAGAGGAAATTGCTTTCCTTTTATTATTTTCAGTTTGCAAGCTTCATGAGATTTTTGCACAAAGAGAAGGAGGCACTACCAGTTGATGGATAACAAGGATGATGCAAAAGAATTTGTAAATACTTTGTTTGCATTTTTCAACTTCAAGTAAATTTATTTCTGAAGCTTTGGATCTGTGGACAATTATTTACTCAAGTGTAACTTGAAGTTTTATTTCAGTTTCACAAAACTTTCTTTTGAGTTTCACAAAACTTTCTTTTGAATTAATCTCGTTTGTTTTCATATCATCATGATATTTTATGGTCTTGATTTTATAGCTAATTCATTTTCCATTGACAACTAGTTGAATTAGTTTGTTTCAATAACCATGTTTTTAAAAATTATTATTTTGATTACTAG
Source organism: Larix kaempferi (assembly GCA_027924585.1). Taxonomy (NCBI): domain Eukaryota; kingdom Viridiplantae; phylum Streptophyta; class Pinopsida; order Pinales; family Pinaceae; genus Larix; species Larix kaempferi. The sequence continues at coordinate 4,894,890 of BSBM01000885.1, forward strand.
TTCTGAGAATATGATCTATTATATAATGCATCTTGATTTATAATTCAACTTTGATTCTGATTTTTATCAAGATGAAATTTATTCTGAGATTCAAACTAATTTGACTGTTAATATTAATTTGCTATGCTCTTGTGCAGGATAGGATAGAAATAGATTAGTTGCATTTTACTTTTAAATTAAAATTTTTAGTGTTATTTTAATAATTGCAAGCTACAGGTTTAATAGCTGTTAAATTTGTATGTTTCCAGTTAATGAAATTTGCATCTTAGATTAGTTATATATTTTTTACATCTTATGAATTCTAATTTCAATTTTCAAAAATCATATCATTAAACAATGAGACTCTCCTTAAGAGAGAAAAACATAGATTAGATATAAACAACTATCTTTGATTTATTAGTTGTTAAATAGAAATTTTATTTTAAATAGATTATCATAACCTATTGATAAATAGATAGTTTTTTAGATAGTTTTAACTTAGTAGTTTCATTAGAGTTTAGTTTAACTTTTAATTTGTAATTAGTTTAGGACACGCTTTTTTCTAAGTTTAAGTAGTAGGACTCTCCTTAAGAGAGTGAAACTTAGATGGTAGCAGGACCATAACCTGCGGGAATTAGACATACCAAACATATTGGGGGCTGGTTTAAGCGCCTTGTGTGGGTTAGTTCCCCTTAGTTGGCCATAGGCAAAAAATCCAGCCAACACATCCCGAATTGCTCTTTCTATCAGCGGCACTGCCTACCCAATCCGAATCAACATAACCCTGTAGGTTAATCTTTTGATTCGCATCATACTTTATCCCATAGTCAACTGTACCCTTCAGGTATCTCTATACATGCTTTGCAGCAATCAGGTGAACATGTCTCAGATCCGTGAGGAATTGGCTCAATGTGTTAACAACAAAGCATATGTTCGGTCTCGTATTCTTCAGGTACATCAATGAACCAATCATCTAATGATACATTGTGGCATCAACTTAATCCAATGAAGCATAACATAGTAGCTTCAAGTTCGATGCCATGGGTGTGGCCATAGCCTTGCAGTCCATCATTCTGAACCTCTTCAGAATCTCTACTGCATACTTCCCTTGTCCAAGGAAGATTACATCTGCACTTTGCCACACCTCCATGCCTAAGAAATAATGCATCATACCCAGGTCCTTCATCTCAAAATCTACGGCAAGATTCCTCTTCGTATCTATAATGAGTAGAAGTATCACTAGATTTCCCACCTCAACCTTGTAGTAAAGGTTGGAATCTGCTTTACTCTTGGTAAATCCCAAGCTCATCAGGAAACTATCAATCCTGTCATACCACATCCTGGGTGCCTTCTTCAATCCGTACAAGGCCTTCTTCAATTTGCACAAATGATTCTTCTTGTCATGTGTCTCAAATCCCAGTGGCTGCTCCACATACACTTCCTCTTCTACTACACCATTCAAGAACGTTGTCTTGACATCCATCTGGTGTACCTTCCATTTCATCACTGCAGGCAATGCAAGTACTGATCTGATGGAAGTGTATCTGGCTACAGGTGCAAATGTCTCCTCATAGTCTATGCCTTCCTTCTGAGAGAAGCCTCGTTCCACGAAACTCACCTTGTGTTTCTCGATGCTTCCATCTACAACATCCTTGACCTTGTATATCCACTTAGAAGTCACAACAGACTTCCCTTTTGGTCTCGGAACTACCTCCCAGACATCATTCTTCATGATCAACTGGTACTCCTCGATCATGGCATCCTTCCATTATTTCTTCTTTGTCGCTTCCTCATAGTTGGTAGGTTCTTTTTCAATGACGTCACACAACAAGGCTACATAGATGGAGTATGGCCTAGGTCTCTTTCTTTCTCTATGCATCCCCTCTGGAGCGCCATACTTCTATGCATCTTGTATTGCTTCTCGTACCCATGTTGGTTTCCTCTTGTGGGAGTTATTCTCATGAGGTGGATCTAGAGGTTCTTGTGGTTCTTCCATCTTGCGGTCTTCATGATATTCTAGAATCGCTTCTTCCATTACTGCATATATGATCCTAGGAACTTCAGGTTCTTCAGTGTCTTCAATAGGTAACTTTCTGGATTTGTTGTAGGCCGAGTCTTCGTAAAATGTCACATCTCTGTTGATGTTGATCTTCTTGAATCTTGGGAAATATATTCGGTAGGCCTTCGAGATTTCATTGTATCCTATGAATATACCCTTCTTTCCTGGAGGATCTAGCTTTGTCCTCTTCTACTTCAGAATGTGTATGTACACTGGGCAGAAAAATATCCTGAGATGGTTGATTTCTAGTTTCTCACCGGAGAACACTTCTTATGGAGTCTTGTTGTCTAGTACTCTATGACGAATACGGTTCTGTACATACACCGTTGTCCTTGCAGCTTCTGCCCATAGGTGCATCGGAAGATCCTATTCATGAAGCATTGCTCTTGCTGCTTCCATTATTGTTCTATTCTTTATTTCTACAATGCCATTCTGTTGTGGATTGTATGGAGTGGTCAACTCCCTCTTAATCCCGGATTCTCTGCATAGGTTATTGAAATATTCTTAGGTGAAATCTTCGACATTATCCACTCAATGAACTAGATGACATAGGACCACATACATCGAAGTGGATAATTTACAATATTCCTTTCATTTTGCTTTCGCTACTTGGAAATTCCTTCTTCACGTTCTTTCCCTTCGCACATCCTTTGAAAATGCCTTCATGCTTCGAATGGATTTTTGGAAGTCCTTCAACTACTTTGCTTGCAATGGGTAGTGCTCTATAGTGCACATGTGCAAGCTTTCTATGCCATAATTCACTTGGCTCCGTGGAGTCATAAACCAAGGCTTGTTCAGGTTGGCCCTTCAATTTGTATAAACCTCCCTCTTTCTCTCCAATCACAATTGCATCATCTATAGTCTTTCCCTTTGGCCACATTAGGACTTGTCCATCAACAAATGAAACCCTAATACCTTTAGCATCTAGTGTTGATATGGAGAGAAGGTTATTCTTTAGTCCTGGAACATATAGGACATCCTTCATCTTCAGATATTTGCCAGAATCTAGCTTGTATGAAACTTCTCCACTTCCTTTTATGGGGTATTGGTAATCATCCCCAAGTTTCACCTTGTGAGGTGACTAATGTTCAAATAGGTTTATGAAGGATTCTTTATATCTTGTCATATGCTTGGAAGCTCCACTATCTACAAGCCAATCATTACTTCCATGTGTGATAGTGCCTGTGAGTGATGATATCAGTACATACTCTTCATCACTTTCTTCTCTGGCTCTCTTCCTTGGAGGTTCATCATCTTCTGCAGTGTGAGCATGGTGCCTTTTCTTGTTGTTATTCTTGTTGTGGGAGCCATTTTTATTTCTGGGACAATTTCTGGAGTAGTGTCCCTTCTCAGCACAAGTATAACATCTAACATTAGATAGATATATCTTGAATATTCTAAGGTTATTATTCCTTTTGGTGTGAGCTGTGAGAGCTTGCTCATCATTTTCTCCCATATTCTCTTCTCGAGCCACAAGTCGAGCATCTTCTTGTGATCATTCTTCCCATAGCCTACTGAATGTGATTAACTTATTTCTGACACGTATCCCTTGAATGAATGATTCCCATGATCTTGGGAGACCATTCAAGGTGGTCATCACATTCTCTCCTTCTTCTACCTATTCTTCCACAGCTTCAAGTTGCTCCTTGATCTGAGATACCCTCGTAAAGTAGGACTGCATGGTCTTTGCATTTTGAATCGTCACATTCTTGAGTTAGTTCCTCAAGGTCATCTTCTGATTTATGTTATTCCCTTCAAATAGCTTTGTCAAAGCATCAAACATCTCCTTAGGTGTTTTCAAATATGACACATGTGGGATGAGATGATCCTTAATGGAATATGCAATTATTCTCTTTGCCTTAACCAAGTCCTTCTTATGTAATGCTTTAGCCTCATCTCCCTCTGGTGCTGGAACCTCTTCATTTACATACTTGTCCAATTCATTTTCTTCAAGGACAAGGGAAATCGTATACTTCAATGCTCGAAAGTTATTAGCTCCTTCAACCTTATCCTCAAACTTAGTGTGGTGAGACATCTTTAATGAGAGCTTCAAATGGAAATAACAAAGCTTTTAGGTCTTACCACTTTAAGATGCCAAAACTGGTTCTAGAGCTGGCTGGCATAGGGTTTGTCAGAGAAACCCTAATTTTCCAAACTTGGAATTTGGAACTTATGATTGGAAAGATAGTTGTGCTTCCTCAAGGCGAGTTTCCTAATGTACTCATTTCTCCAAATCAGTGATTATAAACCCAAAATTGTTGATGCCATAGTTTTCCTCCGGTAGTAATGACGGGCCAAAAAATGAAAATTCTCATAATCAAATTCTACTTCAACAGAAAGATGAAACCTCCTATGGGGAGTTAGCCTAGCCTTCTTTTCTTGATGATCTATGGAGAGAAGACCCAAAACTTAGAAGCCCTAGCTTCCTGCAACTGCACAATGTCTTTTTTTTTAGGTTAACTATGATTTCATGTTAGTTTTTCTACTTTTAATCAATATTATCTAGGATATTAACTGAAAGAATAACATGCACAACATAACACAATAGACACCAAGATTTTCCTCGGGGAAACCATAAAGGAGAAAACCATGCAACTTCCTCAGAGATAGAATCGCCACCAATACAATATCACAAAAGTAAAACCCCAAAACAAAGATGGTCTTCTACACCTCCTCTCTCTTTCTCCTATGTGAACTTGTCCTCTCTCTCTCACTTATGTGAACTTGAGTGAGTGAGTGTGTGTTCAAATGAGAGAGCCTTGCTCTCTATTTATACTTTACTTTCGCTTGACCTTTTTCACTTGCTAGGTCGGCCCCAGCTAAACCTGACTAGGCCGACTTCTCTAGGGGACTCAATAACCCGAATACAACTGACTCTAGGGGGAACTATTTCCCTGAATTACATGGAGGATTTACCTTAATGAATTTACATGACCAAATTTAATAAAAACATCTCCGAACGGAGGAATAAACATCTTCATCGGAGGTACAAATAAAATATAATAATAATGACAATATAAAATACATGTGAATATCTTCTGAAATTACAATTACATCAACACTCCCTCTTAACTAGGAAGGTATTCTCTTTCCACAGTCATCAACACATCTGTACACAAGTCATCATCGTTGTATCATCTTCAATGTTGGAACATCATCAACAACATTGGATCATCATCGTTGCTGCTGCTGCAATCCTCATCTTGTCGATCATCGATTGGTGAAATTTTCTCAAATCTAATCGTCATAGGAAGTTCTACAGAGACAACCCTTTTTCATGCTGGATGTAGGCCTAGTCTTCATCATCTCTGTGAGCAAGCCATCAAGTAGGTACAACCCAAGACCATTCATTACATTTACACTACAAACACTTGCGTCTCCTACTGTTGCCTCATCATCTTCATATCATCTCATCCTCACACGGAGGACATCCCAGATGCACCATCACATGTCCCACAATGGTCAGCCCGCGTCTACCAGCATGGGAGGACAAACCTGCCACCATGCGAGATCCTTCCTAGACGCACACATAGTTTCTTATGACCGGTGGACATCTCCAGTATGGGAGGCACAAACCTACCACCATAGATACCTCGTCTACCATCCAATGGGAGGCACAAACCTACCACCATGCGAGACCACATCTACTAGCATGGGAGGCACAAAGCTACCACCATGCGAGCCAGCCATTTCATCTACCAGCATGGGAGGAATTTCCTACCACCATGCAAGAATGGCTTAGCCCTTACATCTACCAACATGGGAGGACTTTCCTACCACCATGCGAAAATGGCTCGGCCCTTACATCTACCAACATAGGAGGACTTTCCTACCACTATGCGAGAATGTCCCATGTCCATCTGCATCTTCCAGACTCATCAATTCCTCTTGGAAGGAACCTGAATCTGGAGAACACCAAGCTTCTCTCTGAAGTACTCTAACTTCACTTTGACTAGCGGATTGGTCAACACATCGGCTATCTGCTCATCCGTCGCTACATACTAGAGCTTCACTGCTCCTCTCTGCACCATATCCTTGATATACCGGTACTTGATCTCAATGTGCTTCGACTTGTCATGGAACACCGGGTTCTCGGACAACTTCACACAACTCTAGTTTTAACAGAATATACAAGTCACCTCTAACTGGAGATAAAAAAAAATTAGACAATAGCTTCCTAATCCATACTGCCTCAAAACTAGCTGAACAAGCTGCAACATACTCTTCTTCGGTTGTACTTGGTGCCACTCACGAATGCTTCCTTCTAAACCAAGAGATCATTCTGGATCCCATACTGAAGCAGCATCCCGAAGTGCTCTTTCTATCAGCGACACTGCCTACGCAATCTGAATCAACATAACCCTGCAGGTTAATATTTTGATTCGCGTCATACTTGAGCCCATAGTCAACTCTACCCTTCAGGTATCTCAATATATGCTTTGCAGCAATCAGGTGAACATGTCTCGGATCCGTCAGGAACTGGCTCAATGTGTTCACAGGAAATCATATGTCTGGTCTTGTATTCGTCACGTACATCAATGAACGATTCATCTGACGATACATTGTGGCATCAACTGAATCCGATGAAGCATCACATAGTAGCTTCAAGTTCAATTCCATGGGTGTGGCCATAGCCTTGCAGTCCATAATTCCGAACCTCTTCTGAATCTCTACTGCATACTTCCCTTGTCCAAGGAAGATTCCATCTGCACTCTGACACACCTCAATGCCTCAGAAATAATGCATCATACCCAGGTCCTTCATATCGAACTCTCCGACAAGCTTCCTCTGCATATCTGCAATGAGCTCATCCTCCCCTGTTACAAATAGGTCATCTACATAGAGTAGAAGTATCACTAGATTTCCCACCTCAACCTTTTAGTAAAGGTTGGAATTTGATTTACTCTTGGTAAATCCCAAGCTCATCGGGAAACTATCCATCCTGTCATACCACATCCTGGGTGCCTTCTTCAATTTGCACACATGAGTCTGCCTTTTATGTGTCTCAAATCCCAGTGGTTGCTTGATGTACACTTCCTCTTCTACTACACCATTCAAGAACATTGTCTTGACATCCATCTGGTGTACCTTCCATTTCATCACTACAGCCAATGCAAGTACTGATCTGATGGAAGTGTATCTAGCTACATGTGCAAATTTCTCCTCATAGTCTATGCCTTCCTTCTGGGAGAAGCCACGTTCCACGAACCTCGCCTTTTGTTTCTCGATGCTTCCATCTACAACATGTTTGATCTTGTAGATCCACTTAGAAGTCACAACAGACTTCCCTTCTGGTCTCATAACTACCTCCTAGACATCATTCTTCATGATCAACTGGTACTCCTCGATCATGGAATCCTTCCATTCTTTCTTCTCTGCTTCTTCCTCATAGTTGGTAGGTTCTTTGTCAATGATATCACACAACAGGGCTACATAGCTCGAGTATGGCCTAGGTCTCTTGATTTCTTTGTGCATCCCCTCTGAAGTGCCATACTTCAATGCATCTTGTATTGGTTCTCGTACCCATGTTGGTTTCCTCTTATAGGAGTTCTTCTCACGAGGTGGATCTACAGGTTCTTGTGGTTCTTCCATCTCGCGGTCTTGATGATCTTCTGGAATCACTTCTTCCATTACTGCATCCTTGATCCTAGGAACTTCAGGTTCTTCAGTGTCTTCAATAGGTAACTTTCTGGATTTGTTGTAGGCCGAGTCTTCATGTTCTTTCCCTTAACACATCCTTTGCAAACGCCTTCATGCTTTGATTGGATTTTTGGAAGTCCTTCAACTGCTTTGCTTGCAATGGGTAGTGCTCTATAGTGCACATGTGCAAGCCTTCTATGCCATAATTCACTTGGGTCCATGGAGTCATGAACCAAGGCTTGTTCAGGTTGGCCCTTCAATTTGTACAAACCTCCCTCTTGCTTTCCAATCACGATTGCATCATCTATAGTATTTCCCTTTGGACACATTAGGACTTGGCCATCAACAAATGAAACCCTCATACCTTTAGCATCTAGTGCTGATATGGAGATAAGTTTCTTCTTCAATCCTGGAACATATAAGACATCCTTCATCTTCAGATATTTTCCAGAATCTAGCTTGTATGAAGCTTCTCCACTTCCTTTTATGGGGTATTGGTAATCATCCCCAAGTTTCACCTTGTGAGGTGACTCATGTTCAGAAATGTTTATGAAGGATTCTTTATATCCCTCCATATGCTTGGAAGCTCCACTATCTACAACCCAATCATTACTTCCATGTGTGACAGTGCATGTGAGTGTTGATATCAGGACATACTCTTCATCACTTTTTTCTCTGGCTCTCTTCCTTGGAGGTTCATCATCTTCCACGGTGTGAGAATGGTGCCTTTTCTTGTTGTTCTTCTTATTGTTGTAGCCATTTTTATTTCTGGGACAATTTCTGGAGTAGTGTCCCTTCTCATCACAAGTATAACATCTAACATTAGATAGATCTCTCCTGAATATTCTAAGGTTCTCCCTCTAACTCTGGTGGTGGTGTTTCTCCCTCTTACTATGATGATGGTACTCCCTCTTGTTATTATTCCTTCTGGTGTGTTGTGAGATCTTGATCATCATTTGCTCACATCTTCTCTTCTCGAGCCACAAGTCGAGCTTCTTCTTATGAGCATTCTTCCCATAGCCTAATAAATGTGATTAACTTCTTTCTGGCACATATCCCTTGAATGAATGATTCCCATGATCTTGGGAGACCATTCAAGGTGGTCATCACAATCTCTCCTTCTTCTACCTTTTCTCCCACAGCTTCAAGTTTCTCCTTGATCTGAGACACCCTTGTAAAGTAGGACTACATGGTATCTACATTTTGAATCTTCACATTCTTGAGTTGGTTCCTCAAGGTCATCTTCCGATCTATGTTCTTCCCTTCAAATAGCTTTGTCAAAGCATCAAACATCTCCTTAGCTGTCTTCAAAGATGACACATGTGGGATGAGATGATCCTTAATGGAATCTACAATGATTCTCTTGGCCTTAACCAAGTTCTTCTTATGTAAGGCTTTAGCCTCATCTCCCTTTGGTGCTGGAACCTCTTCATTTACATACTTTTCCAATTCATTTTCTTCAAGGACAAGGGAAATCCTATACTTCAATGCTCAGAAGTTATCATCTCCTTAAAGCTTATTCTCAAGCTTGGTTTGGTGAGACATCTTTAATGAGAACTTCAAATGGAAATAGAAAAGCGTTTAGGTCTTACCACTTTAAGATGCCAAAAATGGTTCTGGAGTTGGCTGGCCTAGGGTTTGTCAGAGAAATCCTAATTTTCCAAACTTGGAATTTGGAACTTATGATTGGAAATATAGATGCGCTTCCTCAAGGTGAGTTTCCCAATGTACTCACTTATCCAAATCAGTGAACAAAAACCCAAAATTGTTGATGCCCTAGTTTTCCTCCGGTAGTAGTGATGGGCCAAAAAATGAAAATTCTCAGAATCAAATTCTGCTTCGACAGAAAGATGTACCCTCCTAGGGAGAGTTATCATAGCCTTATTTTCTTGATGATATGTGGAGAGAAGACCCAACACTTAGAATCCATAGCTTCCCACAGCTGCACAATGTCTTTTTTTTCAAGTTAACTCTAATTCCATGTTAGATTTTCTACTTTTAATCAATATGATCTAGGATCTTAACTAAAAGAATAACATGCACAACATAACACAAGAGACACAAATATTTTCCTCAAGGAAACCATAAAGGAGAAAACCCCACAACTTCCTCAGAGATAGAAACATCACCAATACAATATCACAAAAGTAAAACCCCAAAACAAAGATGGTCTTCTGCAGCTCCTCTCTCTTTCTCCTATGCAAACTTGTCCTCTCTCTCTCACTTATGCGAACTTGAGTGAGTGAGTGTGTGTTCAAATGAGAGAGCCTTGCTCTCTATGTATACTTTACTTTCACTTGACCTTTTTCACTTGCTAGGTTGGCCCCAACTAAACTTGACTGGGCCGACTTCTCCAGGGGACTCAATAACCCTAATACAATTGACTCTAGGGGTAACTATTTACCTGATTTAAAATGGAGGATTTACCTCAATGAATTTACATGACCAAATGTAATAAAGACATCTCCGACCAGAGGAATAAACATCTCTATCGGAGGTACAAATAAAATACAATAATAATAACAATATACAATACAATTAAATATCTTCCGAAGTTACAATTACTTCAACAAACCTCCCTTACATTAAAGGCACAATGGGGAAAATTGATTCTTAAGAGAGGAAATATTAAGGTCTCTTTCTCCCTCCAACATGATTAAAATTATTAAATCATGTAAAGGACACCACCAACTTGAGACTACAAAAATGTGCATATATTTATCCATGACTTTTGTGGTAAGCAATATATTGGTGAAACAAAAAGATGTTTTTGGTTGAGGTTAAGTGAGCACAATGTTAACACAACATACAAAATGAAAGATCGACATTAGTTGAACACTACCAAGACACCGGACACCACATGTGCATCGATGATACATAATATATCAGTAAAATGGACCATCATGAGAAAATAAAGATATGGTAGGCCTTGAAAAGTTAAGATTTATCAGAACAATCTAAACAACAATGAGGAGTTAAATCTAAGCGAAGCTTGGAAGCCTATCCTTCAAAGATTAAAAAATAGTAATCCAACAAATTAAGTTAAAGGGTTGACTTAAAAATTTTGACCCATATTTTAAAAATTGGGTTAGTATTAATTGATGAATTGAGGAGTTAATAGATTGAGCCTAAACAATGCCCAAGGATGGTCCCAACTTTTGGATTGAAACATTAGTTTCAAATAAAACTAAACGTAGTTTCCTTTCTTACCAATTATTCACTGCTTATTATGAACGGTCTTATTTATTGTATGTACCTAAGTCAAATGATATTGTAATAAGTAATTGGGCATATGGTTATAAGCCCTATTAAAGGCATGTGTACCCCATGTGGTCTTATTCAAAATATTTTGTAAGACCCAAAGGACATGATGTAACCCCTTGTTTCATAGTAAAACTTGTGATGAACCATTCTAGGCATGCATGTTTTCCATGGCACCATAGTGACCATGAAGTAAAGTTTGTTGCCATCAAATTGTGGAATTAATCACCTAGGGGTGATTATGTGTACCCATATTCTAACTTGTTGGCAAATTGAAGTTGTTGCTGAGACATTTTGTCTTTAGGGGTGATGAAGGTGAAAACTTGAAATGAGCATTGGATGAATTAGGGACAAATTTATGGTGAAGGGGGATATCAGGTTTTTAATTTGAGAAGTTTTTATGAGCCATGTATGTGAAAAGGTTTCTTAAAGAACCATTAAATACAATGGCCGGTTACCCATGTATTCTGATGGGCAATGTTATTTTTTATTTGGCCCTCAACAAAAAAATGATGTTTTAGTTCTATGGGACAAGATCTAGTTAAAACAAAAGCCTAAAGATGAAGATTGGAGAATATTGGAGATGAAGACCATATAAGAACATGAAGGTTGGACTAGTGGAAGAGACAAATATTGATATTGATAAAAAATTTGAAATCACAATATGTTATTATAACTACTAAGTTACTATTATTTTACCTTTCATGTTAATATTAATGAAATGAATGTCATTTTCTCATATATGGTAGATTTTAAACCCTAAATCTTATGATATTAATTTCACTTATGGAAAATAAAAAATGCTCATGCGTATGTCCATAACATGATTTGTTGATCATAGCTAAATGGTAGAACATGATAACCTTCCCAGCTACACAAACATGGAAAGACATACAACAAATGATAGTTGTGAATCAATAACTGCCTTGATAAATTATTTATTTATTTGGAAGGTAACTATTTATTTTGTGGCTTAACATTTTCCTCGAGTAACTATTGTGACCTTTAACAATTTAACTCTCTTTCATTTTCAGCATATATTTGTCACTGGTAAGAATTGTATATCATTGCAAACTAGTTATAAAATGCATATGATCTTATATTTGATTATTTTCATTAGAGTCTCTGATGGATTGCCTCTATGTTCAGTTATTAATTGATAATTTGTTTATGGATCCACCTATTTCCATACTTAGAGATCCATATCAAAGACAACCTCTTTAGATAATTTGTGACGGCATTTAATATTTGTAATTATTAGTGACTTGAACAGTATAGATCACATGCATTGTTATTTGTCAACATTTTTTGTTAGTCATCCCTCATACTTTGTTGATTTATGAGATATTTTCCATTATTGTAATTTGCATGAGACGTTTCTCCTAGTGGGGGATGATTTATAAGCAGGGAATGCTTGAGAGTAAAATATTAGAAAATTGTTGAGTTTGACCAAGTTTCAAAGCCGAAAAAACAACAAAATATGATCCACCAACAGTAAGCTATGATAAAAAGAAATCTTCACAAACATCATCAAAAGAAACTCAAGTCAACCTTGATGAAAACTTTAATAAGAGAAGTACTATATATGGCCTAGAGGTTCACCTTGGATTCTTATGACATGGAAATAGTCGTTTGATACAGTTTAATCTCCACACTTATCTAAAATTAATCTAACATGTAATTGTTCCTCACATAATGGCTATAATGAATTCGTTGGATTTCTATGAACATTAATGTCTTCTCTAAGGCAGAATTTTGATACATGACAATAGATAGCTTGTCCATAATAATAATTCTTTAGGAAAACAATAGTTTTTCTTTCTTGTAATATAAAAAATGACATGCAATATTGAGGCTTATAGTCCTTTGGAATGGAGGTGAATACCCGTGGGATAACATGCACTAGCAAACTGATTTGGTTTATTTGGAGAATGAAATGAAGGCATCAATATAAAATGGACACACAAATATTTTACAGAAAGCACAGTAGTATAGTAAAACCCAAATTCTATGGAAAAATAATGTAAACTACAAAGCAATACAAACTAGCTTGTGGTGGTAGGTTATTTCTAAAGAGAGATGTGTCGGATACACTCATTCGCAAGAGCTAATTATAAATATATTGAAAAAGGTCATTTTATCATAAGCATACAGAGGAAAAAACCCTAAACATCCAAAAAGCTAACCCTAGGAGATGAAGCGCCAAAATGACTTGTAAGCTCTGAGGTGGTTAGTTGATACACCAACTTCCCTAGGCATAACTTTTTCATATGATATCCATTTAGGGAAAATGATATCTCATTGGAAAGAAGTAACCGAGGATTACAAATTTCGATTGGGGCTAGGGAATGCCAATGATGGAAACCCCTAGCCCCTTGATGGGACAAAAAACATTGTTTAGGGCCTTAAAAGGAATCTGGAAGTTTGGGACCCAAAAAACATAGAAAATTGCCAAGAAGATGGAGATTCATTGTAACTTGGCAGAACAAGTGGGTGGCCACCAATATCCACCCGGATCAGTCATCCCCCTTAGGGATAAATGGTCCCCTTTGCATCAAGTTCTTCAATTAGATGAGGAAACTTTAGTTGGATTTGACTCCTGGTAAGCCACTTTCCCTAGTGAAGAAACTACCATGCTTTGACAACCCAATATAGTTGGATGTTTTGTTGGTGAGTTCCCTTCATCTCAATGTCCATGATTCGTTGAATTGTAGCCTTCTCAATGCAGTCAGGATTGAGTTATGTAGGGGTCAAGTGCTAAATTACCTCTGAGGTGTCCAAGAGAGGTGGAAAATATGATTGAGGTAGATCTGCAGTAAATATAGGGTGAAAGACAAGAAATAAATTGTTGAAAGACAAGAAATAAATATATTTTATGCCCATAAATAAATTGTTGCAGTATCTTACTATTGAAATTATAAACAGAAATATACTGATATTTTTAACCAATAAAATGCAACAAAACAAAACAGGAAATCAACCACATTGACACAAGTATTTACCCTAGAAAACCCTAATGGGGAAAAGCCAACATTTAATGTTTCTTATATTATTCTTGGCTCACAGAAATTTAGAAATTTAGAAATTTACAATAATGGAAATAAATCAGCCCCATAGAAAAAATCGGCCTCACTAGAAAAATTGGCTCTTGGAGAAAATTTGCTCACTAAAGGAGAAATCGACCTCAGCAAATCGACCCTACGTCTCTCTACATTAGTTGTATGAATCCATACATATCACTCTCTTGGTTATACAAATCAACCTTTCTGCTCAGTTTGATTGGATCAACAGCTCGATCAATTTATCTCTCTTAGTTGGATCAATCCCTTCTCTCAAATCGACCTCTCTTCCCTTGTTGCAAAATCTCCTCTCTCTTTCTCCTTAGCCATTGGGTCTCTCGCTCTTCTCTTCAAAAAATATCTCTCTGAAAATGATCTTGTGTTGTTGTGTGTTTTTCTCCTCTCCTTAGGCTTTCTTTTATAGCATTTTAGTGATCAAAACCCTTACCCTCAATATCCAAAGTGATGGATGGCTAATATTAGATCTTGACCCTCACTTAAGATCAACGGTCATGAATTAATCTAAAGCTAACTTAAATTTCCACTTTAGAAAGTCCTTTAGTCATTAGCTAACATTAAATTAATTAATGTTCTTTTCCTAAGTTAAACTCTTGAAAGAAATATAAAAGTCACGTTCTTTGTCAATCAAGTACCTAGAGAAGTGTTAGAATTTGCACTTGAATAGTAGTTATGTTAGATCTTTAAACAATTTCTACTATATCACAATAAACGTAAGCAATAGGATCACTGAAAGATAGACAAGAACAAAATACACAAGATTTTATCCTGGGAAACCCTCTTGGGGAAGAAAACCCAGCAGAACTTCTTCAATATATATTATGTCAACAAGTACAATGTCAAACCATCGCAATGTATATATAAGGCTCTTTCACTCAAATATCCTGAGAACAGATAAGATAAGAAAATCCAAAGATAAGATGTCTTCACTTGATCAATTTCTTCTTCTTCCCTAGTGAGCTTGTCCTTCTCTCCCTAGTGAACTTTCTTGAGTGCTTGATGTGTGTGTTCAAATGAGCTATGCATCACTTCTATTTATATTGATCCCGATGTGACCTTTTCCTCTATTGGGGCTGACTTCTCTACTTGATTGGGTCGACTTCACTTAGGAAATATTAAATAATATATTTTTAATATTTATTCTGGATTCTTTTGGGATGACTTTACAAGCAGGGTTTACATTCATTCTTTTAGGGTTGTTTATATGATCAATTACAATATGAATATCTCCTGAAGGAATCACAATAATACTAATAGAATAATATAACAAGAATATCTTCTGAAGTTACATAATCTTCAACACTCCCTCTTAATAAGGAACTTATTCTTTTGATGCGATCATCATCACTACTGCTGCAACTCAGTACTCTAACCATTTGACTTGTGACATCTCTTAAATCTATACATCACTATAAGTTCTGTACGAGTAATTTATCATCTCAATCATGCATCATTCATGATCATACATCTGGGGGAATCATAGTAGCAACACATCAGTGGGAGTGAGCCAAGAGTGCACATTACATCATTATGGGACTTCTTCTAGTTCACAAGGAATCTAGACACACACATACGACTAGATACATAACTTGATTGGATACACGTACTTGGTTGGATACACATACTTGGCTGGATACACATACTAAGTATGGTCATGCTCTCCAGTCCTCATGAGTATGGTCACGATCTCCATCCCTCGTGAGTATGGTCACGCTCTCCAACCCTCATGATTATGGTCATGCTCTCCAATCCTCGTGAGTTGATCACTCTCTCCGGTCCTCACAGAGTCTAGTAATACATGCTCGTAAATGACCACCTGCTACTACTGCATTGTACAACTACAACCCCCTAAATTTCATATCTGACTGATCCCTCCCTACGAGGGACATATCTCTGCATCATTCCAAGCTTGTCCTTGAAGTATTCAAACTTCACTCTCGACAAAGGCTTGGTCAACACATCGGTTATCTGCTCGTTCGTTGCAACATATTGGAGCTTCGTTGCTCCCTTCTGTACCATATCTCTTATATAATGATACCTGATCTTGATATGCTTGGACTTGTCATGAAATATTGGATTCTCGTACAACTTCACACAACTATGGTTGTCACAAAAAATACAAGTCACCTCTAACTTGAGATAAAACAACCCTGCAAGTAACTTTCGAAGCCACACTACTTCACTGCTATCTGAACATGCTTCCATATATTCTACCTTGGATGTACTGAGTGCCACACTAGTCTTCTTTCTGCTAAACCAGGAAATCATGCATGATCCCAAACTGAAGCAACATCTTGAAGTACTCTTCTTGTCAGTGACACTACTGGCCCAATCTGAGTTAACATAGCCTTGTAGGATAATATTATGATCTGACACTTATCTGAGTTCATAATCAAGTGTACCCTTCAGGTACCTCATCGCATGATTTTCCATAATTAGGTGAACACGTCTCCGCTCAACCATGTACTAACTCAAAGTGTTCACCGCAAAGCATATATATGGTCTAGTGTTCGTCAAGTACATCAACGAACCAATCATCTTTTTGTATAATATGACATCCACTATCTCTAAAGAAGTATCACACAACAACTTCAAGTTTGATGCCATCGGTGTAGTCATGGCCTTACAATACAACATCCTGAATCTCTTCAAGATCTCCACATCATATTTTCCTTGGCTAAGGAAAATCTCATCTGGACTCTACCACACCTCTAGATCTAAGAAATAGTGCATCATACCTAGGTCTTTCATCTCTAACTATGCGACAAGCTTCTTCTTTGTTTCTATAATGAGCTTCTTGTTTCTTGTTAGAAACATGTCATCTACATATAGTATCAATATCACTGGTTTCCCATCCTCAACCTTGTAGTAAATATTTGATTTTGCTTTAGTCTTGGTAAAACCCAAGCTCATCAGAAAGCTATCAATTCGGTGTTGTAGTCACTTCCTCTGAAGTGGAGTTTTCTTCTCCTTCTATAACTGAGCACTATCCTCCCTCTGCATCTTAACATATTGTACTCTCTGCATCGGGACATCTACATATAGAAACCATCTTCAACCTTGTAGCAAAAGGTTGAAATATGCATCAAATAACTTTCTATCCTAGCATATTATGCCTTGGGTTCCTTATGAGCCTATACAAATCCTTCTACACATGTGATTCTCTGTTGAGACTCTCGAATCCTAGAGGTTTCTCGATATATAGTTCTTCTTCGATTACACCATTCAAGAAAGCGGTCTTGACATCTATTTGGAGTAATTTCCATCGCTTAAGCGATAATAGTTTTGATAGAAGTTTGTCTGGACACTGGAGCAAACATCTCGTCATAATAGACTCCCTCTTTCTGAGAGAAACCATGAACCTTGCTTTGTACTTTTGTAGTATGTTTGAATTTGTAAATATTCTTGAAGGTCACTGTTTAATAGGAATCACTTGTTCTTCGGAACAACTATCATCATCCTTCTCTTGTAGGTCATATTACACGACATTTCCTACAAGTAAAATTCAGTCATATGATTAGTAACATTTCATAATCATCAAATCATATTTACATTTTAATGACAAATTGTTATGCACAATTCACACAGTTATGTAACCATCTTAGTCAATGCTTCAACAAACACTCATATGTATGGAATGTTGTGCAACACCATAGGCTGCGTGCACATTAAGAGTATATTGTTCATTGATCCTGACTATATCAATGCATTCACTATAACATGCATAATACACTTCCTAATTCTAGGAATACAAATGTGCATACAACTGTTGTTAACACTATCATTTAAAAACTTACAGATTTAAGAAATAACTCAAATGACAGTTTAAATACTTATATTTCATGTGTTTTGTAGGCTCCCTCTTGATTTCTGCCTCGCAGAAGTCACTGGAGATTCTAGAAGCGTACTTTGCTCCATCATCTGATTTTGAAGACCTTGATCTTCATTAGACGAAATTTGAGGTATAAAATGGGCCTCCTAAGGAAAATAATAGTTAAAATAATAAAATAATATTTATTAATTTTGGAGGAAGAAAGAAAAAAACTACTTTTATTTGTTCATATTTTCAACATATCTCACTGGATTTTTACTCAAATTTTGAGCGGGAGCACTCATTGGATGTGGAATTTAATTCTGCATCCAACGAGTACCCACACTGCATACTTTTGATGGACCCTGCTGCCCCCCCAAAAAAATACTTGAAAAAATGTCATGATGACATTTCGCATCCAATGAGTGCTCCCACTCAGAATTTGAGTAAAAACATAGGGATATATGTTGAAAATACGAACAAAAAAAGTAGTTTTTTCGATGAAAAATATATGAAGTCAACCATTATGGTTGACTCATTTTATTGAAATTCTATTGGTTCTTGAATTCCAACTCATCAAGAAATTATGGTTGGCTCATTTTCTTATATGATGGCTCGTTTTCTTATAAGGCCCATTTTAGACCTCAAATTTTCTCTAATGCTTCTTCGTCTAGTCCATAACTTGTTGAAGTCTTCATCCTTGGTCCTTATTCACTAGATCCAAGATCTCATTCATGCCTTGTGCACAACCATTTCATATACCATCATGATTTACCTGAATCTAGGGTAGAACTGTAACCATCTTGCTAATGATTCACAATGCTTTGTAATGTATGTGAGAAATTCTTATATGCCACAGCTCACTTGGATTTATAGTACCAATGTTTGATTTGATTGTCCCTTTAGCTTGTACAAGCCTTCTTCTTCAATACCAATCACAATTGCATTATCAATAGTATTTCCTCTTGGCCACATAAGAACTTAACCATCAACAAAAGCAACTTTGAATCCTTTCTCTTCTAATGTTGATATAGAAAGGGGATTCTTCTTCAAACCTGGTACATACAAAACATCTTTCATATTTATAGTTTTTTCGGATTTTAACTTGTAGGAAGCTTCCCCTACCCCTTTTATGGGATATTGGTAATCATCTCCAATCTTCACCTTATGAGGTGAATCCTTCTCTGTCATGTTAGTGAGAGATACTTTGAAACCTGTCATGTGCTTAGAAGCACCACTATCAATAATTCAAGTATCATTGTCGTGAGTGATAGTACCTGTAAGAGCGGAAATTAAAACATATTCTTCTTCACTTGAAAAATCTTCTCTTTCCTTCTTCTGAACATGTTCATCGTCTTCTGCAGCATGAGCATGATACCTCTTATTGTTTTTTTTCTTGACTTGATATTTTTCATGGGGACAATTCCTTTCAATGTGTCCCATATTCTGACAAGTGTAGCATCTAAATGTTGGGTAATCTTTCTGGGACCTATGATTCTTCTGAAAATTCTTAGGCTATTTGTGGGAGTGATCTTCTTTCTTGTTCTTTTCTTTCTTTGTATGTGCTGCTAATGCTTGGTTATCATCCTCACCCAACTTTTCTTCTCTTTCTTCCAATCTAGCTTCTTCTTGGGTGCAATCTTCCCACAACCTATTAAAATTGGTTAGCTTTCTTCTAGAACAGATTCCCTGAATGAATGATTCTCAAGACCTTGGGAGACCATTCAATGTAGTCATCACCAATTCTGCCTCTTCAATTTTGTATCCAATATCTTCAAGTTGTTCTTTTATTTGGGAGACCCTTGTGAAGTAGGATTGGATGGTCTCTGAATTTTGTATCTTCACATTCTTGAGTTGAGTTCTCAAGGTCATCTTTTGGTTGATGTTCTTCCCTTCATATAACTTGGTTAATGCATCAAACATTTACTTGGGAGTCTTCAAGGATGAAACATGAGGGATCAATTGATCTTCGATGGAATCAACAATTATCCTCTTATCCCTAACCATGTTCTTCTTATGTCTTGCTTTGTCTAACTCTCCCTCTGGCTCTGCAACCTCTTCCTTAACATAATTATCCAAATCATTTTCTTCTAGAATGAGAATCATTCTAAACTTTCATGCTCTTGTGAAATTCTATGTCACGGCGGATCTAAGAGATGAGTATACCTCATAGAGAAAGAATGAGCAAAAAAGTTGAATAAGAGTGAAAACTGCAGTTAAAAAGAGCAGAGAAATAATTATGCAGCAAAACTAAAATAAGAGTGGAATAATATCACATGATCCAATAATCAGTATAATCAACAATGATGTTAAAATGGAGAGAATTCGAATCACAGGAGGATTCGAACCTCAGTTGGTCTAGCATAAGGATTATCACCACTAGAGTGCTTCGGAAGACTCAAACTCAACTGAACTGAACCTAAACTCAGAGAACTGAAGTCACAATCAGTTAAATGACTAAGGAGGGTGCAATAGTGAGCTTTTCATGCATGTCAATAAAAAATGGGCGGATGAGGACACAATCAGTGGAATCTGGAGCTCTAAACCCCCACAAGAGTCAGGTAACTCAAGTGGACTGCACTGGAACACTCAGTTGGTTCCTATAAAATAGGGAACTGATTGAAGTGGTCCTAAAATATGCATGCAGGGATCAGAAGGTGGTAGATGGATCTTGGATGACATCTGCACACCACTGGGGGGAATGACATCATCAACAGCTAGGAAAAATAAATAATTCTAGGTAGGACAAGGATGGAGTATTAAAATATCCTAACACCCCCCCTTAATCCATAATTTTTCATCTTGGGCCTTGATTACTAAGACCAAATTTCACCCCTACAATCAAATAAATGATAAAAATAAAGAACTGCCCATGAACCAAGGAAATGGGGAAAAACCTCATGGGAAAAATACCCCCCTCAAAAGAACAACAACAGGAAACTCAAATAACCTTCATACTAAGCAGAGAAGGAAAAAAAATTTCTCAGTAAAATCCTTTGCAAAAATATTGTCAAGTTGCTCCTATGTAGGATAGCAATGCAAGTGCTAGATCTGGATCTGCTCCTCTAATGTACCTCCCACTATGTAGAAGTTGTATTTTTCAAAACAAGAATTTTAGGAACCCTTCTTTCTATTGGAGCGAATGACTCATTGTGGTCCAAATCATGAACATTTGAGTACCTTTTTTCAGAAAACCGATATTGTTGCTTGGTTGTAGATACCCCATGGAAAGTCTCTCCAATATATTGTGTATCAAACCCCACCCTCATGTAGCACCTCTCTGAGAGAAGTGGATCTGCATGACATAGTGCAAGTTTTGCATGATACTGAGATCTGGTGGTTCTATGGTCAGATGGATCCCCAACTATGTTCCCAGCAGCTACAAGGACTTTGTGAGCCCATATTGGCATTGGCCATGGATTGGGAGCAAGTGTTGGATCTGTATCTGAATATGAATCTCCTTGAACTTTATTCTCAACATCAAGAACTTGATCCTCATCTTCATTAGAAGACATATCACTTTGATATTCATTAGATTCTGATGGGGTAGGCAGAGAGTATGGAAAAAATGTGAGAATTCATATGCCTTGGAGGCATGGTTTGCAAACCTTTCGCTCTAATATTTCCAGTAGAGATATCTTCAATATAGAGACAAAGACCACTTTATTCGGTGAACCCGTGTGAGTCATCTAATATACAAACAAAAAATTTGCTGACAAAGAAGTCACACATAGAACATTTTTTAACTTACCGTGCTCCATATGGACTGCGCCCTTCCCTTCAACAGAGATTTGAGAGTTGTCTTCCATGTGAATAATCGAACCATGTTTGAGATCTAGAGAAGAAAATGATTCTCTAGAGGAAACCATGTGGTTGGAGGCTCATGGATCTATGAGGAGGGCTTGTGATTTTGAAAATCCAGCCTTCAGTGCATGGCATCTCTCATGACCATCAGACTCACTTCTAGAATCAGTCTCTCTTGCACCTTTTGGGAGGGAAATGTTGTTTTGTTCAAGAAGCTTGGTCATCTAATCTATCTTCTTCCGCATGCAAGATCTCTCTAGGTGATTTCCTTTCTTGCAATAGGAACACTTGGATTTATCAAATCCCTTTTGTTTGTCCTTCTTGGAGATGGAGGCTCCTCTTGATGGACTTGACTTGGAAATATGCTTGGGTTTATATGGCCTCTTATCCTTTCCTTTGTGCTTCCCCTTCCCATTCACACTTTTTGGCTTTCCAGCCAAAAGAGCTTGATTTTTGGAGGCCATCAAGGCAATCATCTGGATCAACTTATCTTGTTCTTGGATGAGATATTCAGTGAAAATATCAGAGGGCATCTTCCAACCATGGATTGAAATTCAACGAGAATGGAAGGTAGATACAAAGATGGAGGAATAAGGACCTAGCTTGATCAGAATGGATAACACCAACTACTGATCCTTCTTCTCAATGCCACACTGCTTGCATTGCATAACCATAGATTTGAATTTTGAAAAGAATTGTTGGATGGTCTCGAAACTGTTGGGTTGAAGAGCAATCAACTCATTCTCCATAATATGGCCTCTTAGCTCATCTTGTTTGTCGAAGAGGGTCTCTAACTTCAACCATAACTCTCTTGGAGTCTTCAATCCTTCGACGTGTAAGAGTAGATCTCTGGAAATATGAATACACATGAAACCAAATGCTTCATCCAATCTATTCATATACTTGGTTTTCTCACAACTGATTGTGGTTTGGGATCCTTCCCCATTGTCACCCTGTACAGTGATTTGTTGCACAATACCATCTGCATACTCAAATCAAGGTAATTGAAGGGTTTCAGGATCCTGGAAGAGAGAGGAGAGTTTGAATTGTCCATTACAACTATTGGAGCAAATACAAGGTGAAACTGCTCCTATTGCAGCAAAACTGCTGCAAGTGCAGAAAACTGTTGTAACTGCTGCAATTGCACTCAAAAACTTTGAATAACCTGCAAAAAAACCAATAATGGAGGTAGACTAATACTAAGCATTGCTTTACGACAGTAGGCACTTTTATCCGGATCCTTCACACCTGGCTAGACCTCATTGGATTTCTCCAATGAATTCAATGCAATGGCACCATGATTTGTTGTGGAAATCCAGAGGCTTCTAGTGCACTACTGAAAGCAGCTGCTCAACCTATTAGCTCAATGTCTCTGATACCATGTGAAATTCTATGTCACAATAGATATAAGAGCTGAGTATACCTCACAGAGAAAAAATGAGCAAAAAAGTTGAATAAGAGTGAAAACTGCAGTAAAAAAGAGTAGATAAATAATTATGCCATAGAACTCGGATAGGAGCAGAATAATATCACATGATCCAATAATCAGTATAATCAGCAATGATGTTACAATGGAGAGAATTCGAATCACACCGGAGAATTCAAACCTCAGTTGGTCTAGCATAGGGATTATCACCACTGGATTGCTCCGAAAGACCCAAACTCAATTGAACTGAACCTAAACGTAGCTAAATGAAGTAACAATCAGTTATCTAACTAAGGAGAGCGCAATAGTAAGTTTTTCATGCATTTCAATCATAAATGGGCGCATGAGGCCACAATCAATGGCATCTGGAGCTCTAACCCCCCACAAGAGTCAGCTAACTCAGGTGGACTGCACTAGAACACTCAGTTGGTTCCTATAAAATAGGGAACTGACTGAAGTGGTTCTAAAATGATGCATGCAGGGATCAGAAGGTGGTAGATGGATCCTGGATGACATATGAACACCACTAGGGGGAAAATGACATCATCAACAACTAGGAAAAATAAATAATTCTAGGTAGGATAAGGATGGAGTATTAAAATATCCTAACAACTCAGAATTTATCAGCTCCTCCAAGTTTCTCATCAAGCTTGGTGTTGCTTGACATCTTGACAATATTGATAATATGAGAACCTCAAAGGAAACAAATATATATAACTTACCAATTGAGATGCTCAATTCAAGTGCTAGCTTCAAGTTCCTTTTGAAATTTGTTGACCTAGGGTTTGAGAGAGAAACCCTAATTTTTCAACTTATGAATCTTGAAATTATGATCCAAGGAAAAGATGCACCTCCCTAAGGTGAGTTGAGTAAAGATACTTTTATTCCGGATCTGTGGAAAGAATTTCCAAAAATATGATGCCCTAGTTTTCTCGAGCAGCAGTGATTAGGTCAAAAATAAAGATTCTTAGATCTGGAATATGCCTCCACAGGAAGATGCGCCCTACTAGGGAGAATTGAGTTGACCTCCTTTTCAATTTGATCTGTGGATGGTAGTTCTTGGAACATGAATCCCTCATTTTCAACTTCCGTCAATTTCAAATGTACAATGACTTCTTTCAATATGGCTCTGATATCATGTTAGAATTTGCACTTGAATAGTATTTATGTTTGATCTTTAAACAATTTATACTATATCACAATAAACATAAGCAATAGGATCATTGAAATATAAACAAGCATGATCATTGAAAGATATACAAGCACAACATACACAAGAGTTCATCCTAAGAAACTTTCTTGGGGAATAAAACCCAGCAAAACTTCTTCAATATAGATTATGTCAACAAGTACAATGTCAAACCAACTGTTACACCTAAAATCCTACCATCATGAGATTCAATGTATACATCCCTAAAGTTTCATTGATTAAGTTATTATCCTGGAAGAGATATAAACCATTTACACTAGGTTTTGAGAGGTCGTTGCAGGTTGCACTCATGCAAACTACGACGTCACATCTTGCTCTCTTGTAGGGTGCAACGATGTTAGTTAATAGGCCAAAATAGCTCCTTTGAGTCCATTCTCGAAGTTAGTTGACATGGATCCCTATCCCTGATCTCTTGGGAGAGTTGGGACTCCGTTCCTAACCTCTTGGAAGGATCCCCTATCTCTCTCCTATCATATCTCAACCTACCCTATCCATACCCTATCCACTTAGTCCTATGTAAATGAAGCTCCTTCCCATTCCAAAAGGAGGAAGTCTATAGTGTCTACATGTTGGTGAAATCATCTTGGAGAGATCTCTAATCATCCATTGAGAGACTCACACTTCCTTGGGAGGATATGGCATTGGCTTGGATGGAGAAGGGTTACTCTGTTAAGCTCTGGTTGTAGTCTTTCTCTTTTATGTACTTTCCCTACTTTTTTACAGTAATATAAATGCTTTCCACCAATATTGTTGTGTTGATGATATTGTGTAGTTTACCTGCTTAACTATTTACTTAGATCTGTTATCGTTCGGATACTTTTACTTGTTTGTCTTATTTGGTGTATCTTGGCAGGTCTTGCAGCTTAGATCTAACAACCGCGAGGCGTGGAACAACATCCAAGAAAAGGGACTACAAACTTAAGGTAAGACATCTGATAACTTGATCCTTAACTAGACCTAGGAAAGTGGTTTATAGTCTGTACTATTTGTTCTAGACTTGCATTGAGCTAGGGAGATCTGGCTCCCATCCGCTCAAGTGTATTGTCCGTCAAACAAATCTGGCGACCATACTGGGGACGAACATTGTTTTGTAGTTGTCAATTTGAATGTCAATTTCAGTTGATTTCTTATTACAAGCCATTTTATTTGTCATTTGCCTCTTAAACTGGTTTCACCATCATATCTTCACTTTGAAGAGTTTGATTACTATCGACGGATCCAAGTCTAGTCCACTTACACAGCAACTCAACAAAGAAGCAGCCACGACAGAAGCAGATAAAGCCACTTCTACTATAACTAAGGAGCAGTCGTAAATCAAGAAACTGCGGCCAACATGACAAGGCCATCAGAGCACACAAATGCTCCAGACATCAATATAAGCAATATAGAAATATCTAGCACACCAGCAGCAAATCCACCAAGGGCCGAAGTAGCAGAACATGAAACTCCAGTCATCACAACAGCAGTACCCAGTACACAAAGATAGGCAGAACATGTTGTTGTCAGCACACAAGCAATCATCGACAGGCGCCCAGCAACAGAAGGAAAAGATAAGGACCCAGAACAGCAAACTGTAAACAATGAAAAAGAAAAGAGTAACCACAAGAAGCACAAAGAAAAGAAACGCACAGAAAGAGAATTGCAGCAGCAATTGGAAATGCAGCAAATACAAGAAAATGCTCCATCTATATATTTAGACCAATTGGGAGCTACTACAAGTTATCAGCCACACTTGGCGCCCCAAGACAAGCTTGATTTACTTGAAGACGCAGTCTTCAGAGTCCAAAGATGTCACCAACAGGAATCACAAGAACAAATATTACAGCTCCAAGAAGAAAAGATTACATTTCTCACCAAATGTGAACGCTTAGCTCAGCAAGTTGTTCCGCTTCCAGCTAGCACCGACACGACACCACCTCTAGACAGAGCATACCAATTACTGGAATCTGTCGTGTCAATACTACAATCTGAACTTCTCAAGAAATAGCCAGATCAAGCTACTGAGGTAGCTTCCCTCATGACATATCAGTTTACAGCCTTTTCAGAAGCCTTCAAAGTACTCAAGCAGTACGCTAATCAAGCAAAAAAACTTACCACAGTTATGAACAATTGGTATGTTTATTATGGAGACGTCTACAAAGATCTTCAGAAAACAAGAGCATTGCTAAGCAAGCTTCAGCACCAACGCTTGAGTACAGATGAAGCCCTTATCGAACAACCTGATAACCAGATCATCATGGAAAACAAGAAATTGGATAAGTTAGAGAAGCAAGAAGTCAGTGGATGTCACAAGCCCGAGGAGGCCTCCATAAACTTGGAGAAATTCAGCCTCGAATTCATCAGTTACTTGTTTCTTCCAACATTACAATCAACACATTTGGTCCCGACATGATCCACTTGCAGGCTACATCCACTCATGACAAAATGGAAAATCTGTCGAAACTCACAACTCTGACTGTAGGCATCCAGAATCTACTCCGCACTTGGGAAGAATTCCAGCACCACCTCTCTGTCTCTGTTGAAGTTATCATCGAAGCCTGTCTCCAGATACCTGACACTATTGATTCCAACATTCCTCTGTCATAATCGTCTATATAACTCTTTTTGAAATTTGTATCTCTCCATTTCTTCGGGACGAAGAAAGATTTTGAGGTGGGGGAGATGTTGGAGGGGCCTAGGTTAGCCTGTCGACTAGGCCCTCCACCCGACCACTCTGCAGCACATGTCGACAGGTCGCGTCGACTAGTATAGGTCGGGTCGGTTGGATAAACCGACAAACGGTTATGTAACTGTATTTGCATATATATATATCTAGGCTGGTGAGCCGATGTAATAGAGAGATTGGTTCTATGACTGTATTCTGCTCTTGCTGGTTAATATAAAGGCTTGTTTCTCTCTCTATCTCATCTCTTGTATCTGTATCATTGTATATGTTTGCTTATATTATGTAGTGTATCCATGATAACCATATGAACCTTGGGACTACAACAGTCATATATTCTTGATCTAGAACTTGATTTGTCTTTCTTGATGTACCTTTCTTGTTAAACAACATCATCCTCATACAACACCACAAGTGCATTAGTACAATCATAAGTTTCATAACCCTAATCAATGAATGTCTTTTATCATTCACATGCATTCATACTTTTACTAAGGTGATCAGACAAGTCTAAAATTAATCATGATTGTACTAACCTCAATAATATGAAGACAAACATATCATGAACTTAATCATCAGATAAATGAAACAGATTTCAAAACATACCTACATCTCCTCAAGTCATACCTGTTGAGATTGCTTGTAGTCTTTTCTATAAGGGTAAAACCCTAATCATCCAAGCTAGATCACTTGTAAACATATTATATAGGTTCATGGTTCTAGGATGATAGAATATCAGTGCCATTTAAACCTCCCTCATTGCTTCCCTATGAGTCTCTCAACCTTGCTAGGGTTTCTTCTTACTTGGAAACCCTAATTTTCAATCTCCTTCCTCCCACAACATTTTGATGGAAGATTAATATCTATGATGAATGGATTCCAAATACATTTTCAAAGTTTCCAATGTTGCATCGGGTGTCTCTAACATTGTATCAGGTCATGCCATACCTAAAAAAACTGAAAACCCTAAGTGAGAGCTTCTTCCTCCTCTTCTTTGATTTCCTTTGTTGAGCTATTTCAGATGTGCCTTATTGTTTCTGGTGTATCTCTGAAATTTAGGATCCTCGGGGTATGAAAATTAATCATGTTGTATCCTAAACTGTCATATTTCTAACCCCACATAATTGAGCTTCGTTGGATTCTCCATGAGAGATATATGCTAAGTTTCCCAACATGACCTGTTTATGGGATGAAACAACATATAAAACTTGTACGGAGTACCACGTGTCATTGTTTCAACTTCAAACTTTGATGCTAGGATCTATGAAACTAAAGTCCGTTCCCTAACTGTCACTTTTTACGGAATTCCATTTGGATATTCCTATCCCGAGCTATGACCTTTTTCCCTAGGTCACCTTTTTATGGGATGAAACAGAATATCGAACTTGTAAGGCGTGCCACTTGTCACTGTTGCAACTTCGGCCTCTGATACTCGGACCTGTGAAACTAAATTCCGTGCGCTAACTATCAGTTTTTACGGAATTCCATTTTGAGCTTCCTATCCCTAGATCTGACCTTTTTTTCCTAAGTCACCTATTTAGGGCTTCATTCTGGAAGAGGTAGAAACCCTAACTTGTACGGATCATATCTCACAAAGTACAATGACTATGAGGCTGAAACTCTGACACAAGATACATGAAAATTTCATCTTCATCCTGTCCAAGTTTCATATCCCGAAACTTCTCCAAAAGTGATTTATAGCGAAAGTTCCATAATGACTAGGTTTTGCTATACAAAGTCGTAGCTTTCAAATTGTCGCAAGTGAAACAAGTGTCGTAAATGCCATACATTTCCTTCCTTCAGGCTAGCTCTGAAACCATGTTAATATTCAATATGATAAGATAGATAACATCAGTGTTCAATTCAATTTCACAGCAATAGCATATATAGGATCACTGAAAGAATAACAAGCACAGCATAAACACAAGAGACACAAATTTATCCTGGGAAACCCTCTAGGGGAAGAAAACCCAACAAAACTTACTCAATATAGATGATCAAAGGTACAAATACAAAACCCCAAACAAGTGCTCCTTCTCCTTGCAGATATCTCTCTCTCTCTCCATTGTGAATTATACAAGTGAGTGTGTGTGTGAATGAATGAATAAATGAGAGAGCCTAGCTCTCTATTTATACATTCGCTTCTACTTTAATTTTACAAGTTGACATGTCGGCCTCAAATAACTTTACCTCTCAACTAATGCTGACTAGGTTGACTCCTCTAGGGGACTTAAAAACCCCATTACATTTGACTCTAGGGTATCTACTTCCCCGACTTACATGGGAGGATTTACCTCATGACTCTATGATGACCAAATACAATAATAACATCTCGACAGAGGAATAAAACATCTCCGAATAAATTACAATAATAAAATACAATAGAATATTCTTCGAAGTTACAATATTTCAACAGGGGCTATCCACTTCCTTAGCACATATACAATCTCTAAAATCCCCCACTTTACAATGAGTGGAGATTAATGCGTTGATCTTATGGAACGTTTCCAATGGATATGAACTAATTTGATTCTTATTTGGTTTTTCTATGTGTTTATTTGTTGTGAAATATTATTTCACATTCGAGGGCACTGCATAAAATCCACCATGTTTAAGGCAGCAATATGGGCTTTCAAAAAATTTAAATTAGGGTTATGATATATTGAATTTTTTGTACCTTATACTGTGACCAGAATGGATTTACACTGAAATATGATTTCATATTTGAAGGCGCTGCAAAGAATCTACCATGCTTAAAGTGGAAATGTGGGATTTCAAAATTTGGAAATTAGGTTTTGTTGGATATTGAATTTTTTGTACCTTAACCTATGACTAAAATGGCTTGACATTTAGAGAGACAACTTACCTCTTTTTATATTTTGCAGATGCACCCTAACTTCATATGCTACTACTATAAGTGAGATGTCATAAGTTGGCTATTGCATTGCATCCTCAAAAAAAGTGGAATTGGACTATCACACCCAAGTTCTAAGAAAATATAAGCATAACATATATGAAAACAAAAAAAGGTTGATGAATAATCTATGTCAAATGCCTATCGTGCATCCACCTATTGCATCCCAAAGGAGCGGCACATCCATATCACCTACTACTTGGGGTAAGTACTCACTAAAATATACAGTGGATTGATATATCATGTAGCCTTCAACCATCGAGCCTTCTGGATGTGATCTTTGTCTAAAAAAGGCCTTTAATTTTTTCAAGTGTCTCTCCACCAACCATATTGACCTTGTGTGTACAAGTCCGCATATTTCAATCTCTTCCACCATGTGTATGAGGTAGTGTTCCTCTGCGTTAAAAAAAATTAGAGACAGATACTTTTGCATCTCGCACATTAGTTAGAGAATTTTTCTTTTCCAGTACTTGATATCTTCTTTATATATTTCTTTAGACGAAAACCACCTACAAGTGCAAATAAATTTGATGTGTCGACATTAATATATTTAAGGCAAGTAAAGCAAGTATTTATAGTATATACAATCAATAATTCAATCATTAGAGAGATTTTGAGGTCAAAAAAGGGCCTCCTAAGAGATGTACTACAAAAATATGAAATATATTAAAATATTATGAATTGGGGGTTTTATGGGGTAGGTATATATGACAAGTCACCTCCCACACTATTTTCTATGCACAATATAAATAACCATGGTTGAGTTACTTTTCAAAATTCACTAGAAATAAAATTAATAAAATAAGTCTACATTGATGTGACTAAGATTCATTGTAAATTCCCAAAAATGTATTGTCCTTTAACATTTATTTGTCTTGAACTTGCAAATGAAATTAAATAATAAAAAACATTTTTAAGAGTTTTTTTTTAAATTTTATGTTGACTTTTTATATTTAGTACTTTTCTCATGAATTTAATAATGTAATTTAATTGAGAATTTATTTACATGTAAAATGTCAATAATATTATTATAATCCACATTGCATTATTATTATTATTTATTAAATCTATTATTATTCTTTATTAGTTTGACATTATGTTATTAAATAGAATGGAGTGAATATATAATTTAAAATTAAAAACATAAAAATGATAATATATTATTTTATAAAAAAATGTGAAAGGACTTTCTTTATGAATTAAGAGTACTTCACTTGAAAATGACAATAATATTATTTTATGTGAAAGTGTGAAAAGACATTCATTATGAGTACTTTACTTGAAAATGACAATAATATTATTTTATGAAAAGACTATCATTATGAGTACTTTACTTTATGACTTAAAAGTACTTACACCACTACCTTGGTTAACTATGTGTTTTCATCCACCATAGAAAATTTGACAAATAAGTTTTCTTAACTCATGCAATGCCACCTCACCAAGGGGGATGATGTCATTTACTAGAATGTGATTGGTTGTATTTTATAGTACATTTTCTTTGTCTTGAGGCCCTTTTTTGACCTCAAAATTTCTCTAATGGATAACTTTATACATGCCTCATGTACTTGCCGAGATCATAAATAACCTTCTTTATGTTGATGTCAAAGCTATTAGGCAGATCAAGAGGTAGAACATACTGCAACAAGGACATAACGTATATTACTAAAAAATAAGGTATATATCATTACAATGATAATTGAAATAGATATAAACATTAATTACTAACAAATAATGTATATATCATAAAATAATTGAAGTTGCAAAATATCGAACCTTGATAAATGTATGCCAATCATGACTTTTATCCCCACCGATATCACCTTGCTTTGTTAATATATTACTTATGTTTGAAGCAAAACCAGTGGGAAATTGTATCTTTTGTACAACCTCTTTTACAGCAGCGCTCTCTTGCTCTATTAATAACCATGGAAGATTGGTGGAATTTCCACTACCATAGAAATGATTCAAATGTTGCAATGAGTTGGATTCTTGAATGTCACTTATAATTTTTGCAATTTTTTCCTTGTTATTTCTCCCATATATAATTTTCCGCAAGCAATCTGTGACATTCTTTCCAAATTGCATTGTGTCAAACAAATGAGTTACCTATAGGTGGTCATAGTACGACAACCGATTGAATTGGGAAAAGTATTGTTTTAAACATTGTGGAAGCTAATGACGACCTTTGAGAAGTACCAATGAAAGATTAATATTTTTTATTAGTCATGGTAAGTATGGAAATATAAAAATAAATACAAGTGACCAAGAACGAAGTACTAGCTACAAACAAATATTGCTTACCATGGATCTTTTGAAATGCCTTTTTCCATAGTTGAGGCGTCATTCTTCGTGGTTTTTTCCACTCTCTTCCTTCCCATTAAATTCATTTCTTTTGTAATCTGATTCCTATGGTCCTTATGGAGAAAAATCCTAAACTCATTGTACACCTCATTTCCTAAACTTCTTGAACGTCTAGATATTGTTCTTGGACCACATATTAGACATGCATATTTTCCCTTTGTTTGGATCCCTGCAAGGTATGGAATAGTGTTAATATATAGGATTCAAAAAAATATTTAAAAATATAGGTTCAATAATAAATGATGCATAGAGATACATGAGAAATTTACATACCACAAAAATCTATAAGACCTAGTGCATCATGAATTGTCCATGTAAGTATTCCATGGAATTGAAATTGTTTTGGCCTATAGGTTTGGATATGTCGCGCATTCTAATGTCATCCCATAATTTTAAAATTTCATCTATAAGAGGCTCAAGATATACATCCATATCTTTAACTTGGTTCTTACCTAGTATCTATTTGAAAAGTAAAATACATAATTAATAAGTTCTCGATCATGCACCAATGGAAAAAAAAGGATTGCTTATGATTTGTTAACATTCTTAAAAATAACTGTTTGGAACAATTAATGCCAACATGATGTGCTCCCTTTTAATTTTCATCCACTAAGGAAGGTTATTATTTATAACAAAAAATGGAAAAACTGAGTAATTGGTTCTCAATTCTCCAAATGGATTGACACCGTTAGCTGCCAATGAAAGTCTAACATTACGTGGTTCTTATTTAAAAATTGTCCATCTTTCCTCAATGTATCTGAATGCATATCCATTTATGGGCATTTGCATGACACCATCTAAACTTATGTGTCGTGCATGGTAATCCATAAATTCTATAATGTTTTTACACATGAACAATGTTTGAAAATGTGGCATTATCAGGAAATGGCACAGAACTTTGTGGGGCACCTTATTTGTTAGCTAATTAGTACAATATCTACTAATTATGCATTCAGGGTACTCACTCTTTGATGCATGTTGTCCATAATATATGATATGATCATTGGTACATGCATCAATTGTGTTATACTCCATTCCTAAATCTTTTAGAATGACACACATTTCTTTGTATGTGTGAGGTAAAGCATTTGACGGTGGTAGAAGAGTATCACCTATCATTCTATAAAAAAAATGAATGGAAAAATCATAATTACAACCTTACATGTGACAATGATAATTAGAAAAATAAACAATTGCAATTAAAAATACGTAAACCTTGCATACCTTAACAACTGCATCATTGTTGTGTTTGAAATATCATTCAGGACCTTCAAGTTGACTAGCAACAAAAGCACGGAGAGAAGACTTGTTTTTGAGTCTTTGTATAAGGTTTTTTTGCCTTATCAATAAGAGGTAAATCATGAATGTTTTCACAGATCTCGTCCGCAGTTACAATATTCTCATCTGTGGAAACAAATGTGTCATGGATCAACCTATTTATCCCTTCATGCTCATTAATATTGTGGTCATTTTCGTCCATTATATCAACCTCAATGTCACCACCCTCACCGTCTCTAGTGTGAATTGTAGCAACTGGATCGTTTCCAAGCGTCGGTGCTCTTGTCTGTGCAATAATTATGACTAAATATATTCAATTAGTATCGAAATAGACATTAATAATAATAGTATTGCAAATGAGAAAAAAACTTTATTTGATATCTTTATACTAGGGGATGATATTATTTTCCACCTTCCAAGTGCTCGTACTCTAAGCAATGTTTCCTAGTTCTTTCCTTAACAACTCTTCTTCGTTTTATCCCTCTGCATTACATACAAGGGCAATAAAATTTTCCATCACCGATTATATCTTCAACATTAAAGGCTTGATTCTGCTCATTTGCATTACCATGGTTGCTTTTGTCACCATATACCGAATTGATAGTTGCATGTATAGTAGCAATTCATTAGGGTCTACTAGCAAATTGATGGACATGATTGTCTAACATTGTTCTCTATTTCAATAAAATACATTATCAAGTCACTAATATTGTAAGAAGAAAGAAAGAGATATCATTAACCCAATCAAAAGAAACTAATTCAAGCTAGGGATAATCTCATTAATCCACAATTTTTTACTATAATCAAAGTTCTCCCTTCCACAAAGTATTCTTGCCAAATTGAACCCAAAAATAAACCTAAATAGATGTTCCATCTGAATATGTTATAAATTTTGCAGAATTGAACCGAGAAAAAAAAAAAAAAAATAGATGTTATGTCCGAATATGTTTTAAATCTTGTTGAATTTAACTGGATAAAAACCTATATACATTTGGCTTCACGTCGCTTAAGCGACGACAATCAAATAATTTTTTTTAATTGACATATGTATATAGCATGTCTCTTAAGCGAT
The DNA here is from genome assembly GCA_027924585.1 of Larix kaempferi. Taxonomy (NCBI): domain Eukaryota; kingdom Viridiplantae; phylum Streptophyta; class Pinopsida; order Pinales; family Pinaceae; genus Larix; species Larix kaempferi. The sequence continues at coordinate 4,929,447 of BSBM01000885.1, forward strand.
GATAGAAGCGATGGTAGAGGAAGTCTCTTAAGTGACAGCAATATGTGTCGCTTAAGCAACGTCCTCTACCATTGGCTTAAGAGACACCTATATGAGATTTTTCTAAAAACCCTAATTAATTGATGTCTTTCCTACGTTTAGAAGTGATTTTTAACTCTAGAGTCGATATAGATGTCGAATTTGGACCCAAATGTAGTAGTGTTAAATGGTATATAATAAGTACCACAGCATGAACTCAAAGGTGTGGATTCTAGTGGCGTGAACTATTGCCAGCAGCAGACAAGATAGTAGATACACTGGATTGGAATCAACCAAAATGCATGTATGCTTGGTCAATAAAAATGCTACATTCTGCAAAAGAAGAAGCCACGACTCCCATGGTTTTTTGTTTAGATCTAAGTGTGACAGAGATCACAATAACACTCAACAGCATAAGGTGGATAACGTGGAATCCATTATAGCAAAAAGTTGGATCATCAACAAGGCTTGGTATTCTATAACGTGAATGCTCGAGCAGGAAGGGTGGCGAATGGGTTCTTTTTTTCATCACACACTTCTTATCTTATTTGAAATGAGGGAGATCTCATTGAATTTACAGGCTTTTTGAACATTCTGTAACCCTACCACGAAAACAAAACCACCCTTTGTGCACTTGCAGCTCACGAAAGATTCCAAGTACGGTATGATCCGAGGTAAAAACTCAATCTCTCATTGACCAACTCCGGCACTAAACCATGAGTTCCTCCAGCGATTGTGGCCTAAACTTACAAGTTTTCACCACTGTTGTGGTGTAACTCTCACAATGGGGACGCCCTTGCAGCAATAATTCCAGATCTGGTTGCCAGTCAAAACTGCGCTTGCTGAGATCCCATACCACACGTAAGGAAAAAAGAAAATACCTATTGGTGCTTAGAAATTCAAATTTTTTTTATGGCAGACACAGATGTGGCGGGATCTGCCCAGTTTGGGTCGTTGTTCCGGTTGTGACAGGATTTGCCCAGTTTGCTGTGTAACTCCAACAGTAGGAGAAATATGTTAATACTTACTATTCTGTAGAATCAAGGTATGGCTAGAATTACATTCATTACATAAGGGCTCCAAAAGTATCATATCACTTACAGAAATTGAACCTAGATAAGAAGAATAACAATTACTTGATCATAAACTGATTACAAGCTGATTAATAAAATATTTGATCTAAACTCGAAAATACCCTCAATGGTACCATACTAAATGTGTTTCACTTGAGGTTTCATGAATGCATATATAAAAGTAAAAGGGCTTCACCAATAAATGATACATGATTCAAAGTGGCTTCTTACTCTCATTAAGTGGGGAGCCTTTTTATTTTTTTTATTTATTTATTTATTATTATTAGTTTCTTAAATCTGAAAACATTTCATGAGTTTAGGGTGTTTGGAAGTATAAGGCCAGGTATATTAGGGTATCTCTTCATCTCAAAGGTTCGGTGTTTAACATTTTATTCGGTGCGAGGGGGAGTCCACGAAAGGAGCATTATGCCATTTCTATGATAGTTTCTACTTCGATAGCTTGCATTTCGTTTCATTAGCAATTCGAAAATTGATTTGCAACTTGCTCCTTCAGAGCAAGGAACTTTCTAAAAGAGATTGAATATTCAAATCTTATCACATATGGTAACATTCTTCGCGAAGGGTCTAGCTTTCCCAGTGACATGGATTAACAACTAGATTTGTTGAGAAATCGTCAGAGGCATTTTAGCACTTCCGGAACTCGGAATTGAATTCTTCGAGTTATATTGGATTCGTAACGACGATCTAATCAAAGACGGCCAGGTTCATCGACAAAATTATCATTTTCACTAAACCCAAAAAATACATGCGAAAGCATTTTTTAACAAAAGTTGAGGCCTCATGCTTGCAAATGGATAGCCCAAAATTAATTTCGTCAGTGTCCCACCTCTTGTGTTATATAGTATTCCAATTCGTTAATAGGGATTGACACCATACATTGTCGATTAAATTATTTTAGCCCTCAAACTAGGCTGAATGATCACTTGGCACACTTCACGCTCGATAGCGGTCGAAGAATCGAGTTGCTCTCAAAAATGGCTCCAAATCCACCGATGAGCAATAAACATTTTATAAAGATAGTTCGAGCTGAGAGTGAGTCTCAATCTAAGAAAAAACCACTTGCAACTGAGGTACGAAGATAAATCCTATGTTTCATGGAGCCTACTAGTTGCAACTCGGATGAATTTGCGATGCACATTGATTTACTCATGCAAGGCTTCGGTGATCAGTAAAATAATGTTTCGATAGTTGTGATGGATACAAGAGGGAAATCGCGATATCACGACATAGATCGGGGTAGAGCGGTCTATCTCGGCTCGATTGTTTCCATGCAGTTTGGCAGGCACAGTCATAGGAAAAGATTGGAAGACGATGGGTAGGGATTGGATACATGAGGCTCGGGCACATAGTACAGGATCATAAAAGTGACATTTCAACCAATTGCATCAAAGAAATCTTCCAGTAGAGGGAAAAGCAACTAGACTCAATGGTTTAGATTCGTATTCAAGACTGATAGTGACGTCATCTTAAGGGTATCAACAGAGCTTCCAGTAGTTATACTTCATTTAGATTAATCATTATTCACAAATCAAGTTAGATTGTACCAAAATTTAGCTTGAGGGGTCCCTACTTTTTGTAAATAAAAACAGGTGGGATGTTGTAGCCACAACAAGTGGTCATACAACAAACTGATGAAAATTTCACCACTCTTGTCTCTCGATTAAGGCCGATGAATATTGGGACAAAAATTTCGCCACCCTTGAACCGATGAAATTTTCATCTCAATATTCATCAGCTTGCTTTATGACCACTACTCTAATTCAGCATAAGTTTCACAATCTTTGAATCCTTGCTTGTGATTAACAACCAAATGATCATTATCCTCATTTGCCATGATTTCAGTTATATTTAGAAAACCAATTACTCTATTATTACATCTATATGTGCAAATATTAATTTATGTGAAATTTTATAGATGTGAAAGGTTGAAATTTTGAGTATGAATGAATGCATCTTGAATGCAAGAATAATATTTTAATAAATTGAATTATATATCATGTTTAATAAAATCTTAAACATTGTTCAATTTCATTGTGACCATATATAACAAATATTAATTACACAATGATATAAAAGGATTAAAAAATGGATAAATACCACCAAACTTAACAAAAAAATCAATTTAAAAACTTAACAATTTAAGAAACTAATAATTTCACGATTGACAAATAAGGGTCAAAGGTAGATTATGGGCGGTAGTGGAGGATCCACTATCATTATCTCGTCCCTTAAAGGTCCCTTCAGACATATGGGGACCTTAATCGACAGTTTTGGCCAACAAATTGGCGTAGTACAAAGTACATGAGATGGCACAATCATTATAATGCATAGACAAGTAAACAATTAAATACATATTATTAAAAATCTAACATAATTAAATACAACAAAATAAAGTATGGACACAATGTTTGAAGAGAGGTCAACAATGTACATCCCAATTAAACAATACACATGTCCATTGAAAACTATAATGTTTGGTGGTCTCAATACAAATCTAATGAAGATAGAACATAATATATCCAATATATGTAATGCAAAAGTTGTTGAGTCTGCAATCTTGCTTAAAAACACCGCAATGGAATGTCGTCTTCAATTATTTGTTCATGATCAACTTCACCATTTTCCATCTTTTGGTTTTTACTTTTTTCTTTGATGTAACTTCTATTAATTTTACCTAAGCTGCATTTACTAAATTACTATGTTGGTAGAACATGACATTAGGTTCACAGTCCTGAAAGTGAAAGTAATTTTTACTTTTATAGGTTCCTTGGAGAAAATAACATTTTAATGTAGTCGATCATTTCTCATATATAAACTTGTTTTCGTTGTGGTTTTCCAATAACTTCATCTTCCTTTCAGTGCATCGCATCAAATAATATTTCACTTTTTTTTGGTGTCTATGAGTGCAATCACATTGAAAACATCTCCTGTTGTCAATGTCATTTTAAATGCATTATCGATAACAAATAATTTGTACTCTATATACATTATATACAATGAAAAAGGTTTGAAAAAAAAAATGTTTATTATATTACCTTCTCTGACAAGATCAGAAATTTTATCGCCATCACTTGATACTGCTATATCCACTGATTCTAACTCCTCCAAGATTGCGAGTGGGATTTTCCCTTTTGGATTAATTTCTATATGTTTCCAAGGTTAACATAGTTGTTCATTATGTTTTCACAAACTTTTGTAGATTCAAAGTTGTCAATGCAAATAGGACAAAAGCATGATTACTTTCTAGTATCAAACACATTTTGGAAGGATTTTGTTTTAATAAAGTGCAAATCTCTAGTCCCATGTATGGTGCCAGCTTCATATGGGATTGATCTATCTATATCTTGGATCTCAATAAGCCAAAAAAAACATGTGATTTAACCATTCATGAGTGACAGTTTCTAATCATTTAGTGTATATGTTTTAAAGATATATTTAAGACTTACAACAACAAAAAATTCTATTTACAATTAATAGAAATTTTAAAACAAAATATGTGTACATACTTGCGCACATCTTGTTATTGTTGATTATACTCATGGCTTAGATTTGAATGACACAATTCGACAACCTGAGCGGTCAAATGAAATCGATCGACAGAATGGTTCATTTTCCATCTTCGAAGTGTTTGTCATAGTGATAGAACCTGCAATGCCTTCTCCATTCAATGTATCTCAACTAATTCCCAATGTGGGCTTCAACTTGGCCTTCGAGCTTAACCATTGGTGTGCCCCCTTCCTCCTCTCGATACCCTCACCTAGAAGCTTCCCCCTCCATAGACTCCTTGAGGCCTCCCTCTACAAAACCTCGCAACCCTTAAAATGGGACTGCATAGTAGCCTATTTGCTCTTCATGAATCCATAAACCTTGTAAAACACTAGAACACAATAGTTATTTCTCCTCATCCACCATCCAACCAATTCCTCAACACCAAGCGAATATAATTTGATGATTCCCCAAGCTTTGAGAAGCTTAAGATTATTTAGTCATTCCTTTTAATTTGGATAGGACACCTTGTTGGCAGAAATTATGAATGTTATCATCATTGTTGTTGTGTCTAAACCCTAACTCTAAAGCTTTATAAAATGATATGGTGGCACTCACAATCGAAACAAATCCCTACTCAAATTTATATTGTCTTTCCCCGAGGAATTATATGGATAAATGTACCTAGATTAAAAAATGATAAACATCCATGTGATTTGATAATGTGGTAAACCATTGTTGGTAGAATCTTAACAAAAACGCACTAGCATATTTTGGATCATGTTGTCACATCCATAGTAGCCGGGATACCATGATTTGCCGAGCAGATTCCTGTATTTTTTTTAGCCAGGACTTTACACATTTTTTATGAGATCAAACTATGATGAGCAGTACTTTTGATGATCACTCACATATCAGAGCATCCCCAGTTCAAACATGATGAACCTTATCCGAAGACTAAGCCTCATGACCTCAGATTTGATGACCAAAGTGACCACTTTTGTTCCATACAGAGCAGTGTAGTGCCCAGATTTTTTACCATGGTAGTGTTTCCAGTGACTGTTTTGATGATCCATATGGCAGATACAGGTATGTGGTCGAGCAGGTATATGGATGTGCATTGGTTATGATTGTTTTTCTCTTTTGCTCATCTTAGTTGCTTGACTTGGTATCTAGTGGTCGTGATCTGGTGGTATATATATATATATGGACATGGTTGTTTCATGATTATCTAAATGGTCTAGTTACTCATAATAAGAAGCTCTTGTTTATACTCATTGGTTTTACCCTCTTAGTAGTATGGACATGGTCATTCCCACCATTGATGGCTTGCTAGCTTTGGCATCACCTTGCACTTTCCCCATCCATATGTTCTCTCCCATTCTTGGTTTTTGCCCTGAATTACACCTTAGCCTATGATATGGAGGACCTCCCCACTTTTGCCTATGTGTTGGATAGCATCCCTGTTAATTGTGTCTCGGCTTTGAGTTGGCAATAGAACTTACCGAATCTTTGATCCTTCTGGGCCAAGAGAACCCGCTAGTGTTGGTTCCTAAGCTTAGGTGATTTGGATTTGATGCCTTGACCTCTCCGGTCAATTTCCCCCGATGTTTGGTCCTGATTGTGGATGATCCCCCTAGTTGCTTGATTTGTGTTGGCTAGACCTGAAGCAAACTGTACTACCATCATTACATGCATATGTGAACTATTACTATATCTTTTAAGCAATCCCATGGAAATAAATTAAAATTGTGCTTCTCAACACAATTAAAGAGGGTTATGGAAATTGAAATGTGAAATCACCCTAGATGAAAGCTGTGATTAGTTGTGCTTCTAAGCACATGCAAAATCCAAAGGGTTCTAAGGCCTAAAAAGTAGTGGTTAAATGTATGCTAAATACAAATATTGTTGGCCATGATTAAATGTAATGATTAATTCCTCACGGAGCCTACAGGTTGGGATGTGAGATGGAGTAAGGGATAGTTAATTCTAAGTATCCCCTAGAACCTCAAGTTACGGTTAGTTGTGCACCTAGTTATGGCGGTTCTAGTAAAGATACTCATGAAGTTGGATTCATCTTGGATGTGAGTTGTAGACATTTTCCAAGGTTGAATAAGCACCTCTCAAAACAACTCATTCCATTTGTGAGACACTACCATTCCCTGTGTGTATTTTATCCAACGTATGCTTAAGTGTGTATTTCTTTTCCCTTATCCAAAGTATCACAGTGTTGAGTCAGCAAAGTCTTTCCCATATCCTAGCCTTGCACTTTTCACCCTTACCCATTTCTAGCAAAATGGTCACGTCCATGAAATGAGTATATTTTTTAGAGTAATTGATTATTTTAATTTGGACTTATATTTAATATGATTATTGCTTAACCACCAGTGAAATGATACTTCATACTTTAAGTATTGTTATTAGAATGATTAAAAGAGCATGCCTTATCCATTTTCACTTGCAGCATCAGGCATTATTAAGCCTGGGTCATATTTTGATCAGTTTTGACCTGGTCAAACCCAGTTTGACTAAGTCAACCATAGGATCTTAGATGAGTTGGACCATTGATGTTCGAGGTTGATGATTTATGGTATTTTGATGCCCATTTGATGGTTCCATGCAGTAGGAACAAGTTTCACATGATGGTTTGATGGATTTTTATAGTTATTATTATTTGCAAACCATTATTTTTATTTGTTTGAGCATGGTTGAGACTATAGATGATTATCCAGGTAGCCACAGGGTGTATGAGTACTCATATCTAGTACATTTGGACCTTTTGAGTCCATTGGCACACTCAGATTTCAGTTACAGGCACTTCCTGATGAGATTTCACTCAGATTGTCACTTTACTGCATATTTGCCATTATAAAATGGCATGACAGCACAGTTGGATTTTTATTTGGTTCTCCTAGGGCGCTACATAGGGATTATGGGGTCCAAACACTTGTTATTACCATACACCCAAACACTTTGGTACAGTCATATTTGAGCCCGGGGTACCAAGCAAAGCGCTACAGGCATTTTATTACTTTACAGGTTATTTTCTGAGGATTAAAAATGGAATAAAATGGTCATTGAGGAAATCGATTTGGGAAAATGAGGCAAGGAATTGGCATGAGGTTTGTTCATTGGTCATTTTTTATGCATCCCACACCTTCTGGCACAGCTTATAGCATTTAGTGGGGTCCACACACACTCCGGGCTATTATTTTGATGTATTATTCTACTATTGAGGGGGGCACGATTTGATCATTTGGTCACTTTGTGATGTTATTGAGTCACGTTATTTATCATTGTGCCATGGGGTGATGCTAGTGAAGGACATTAATACCTCCTAGCCCCAGAATGTGCTTGCTACACTTGTTTTAGTCATTCATCATGTGGTGCGACCCCCCTAGGGCCACTTAGTGAGTGTACACCCCCTATTTTAGTGAGTTGATCCATGTATTGTATTTCTGGCTCATCTTAGCCGTCGAATATTATTGTTTTATCTTTTGATCTCCACCACTCATTCAAAAAGTGGTTATGGTTTTGGTCTCTCATTCCTATTTAAGGAAGAGACCTCCTTCATTGTAAAGGCACCTTTGGGCTCTTGGATTCTTGGCATAACAAAGAATATTTTTGCAAAAATTCTCAGATGCTTTGATGAATGTTCTTGCAAGTGATTGTAAAGTCTTTTCTCGGTGACATCATTGTAGATCTAGCTTTCTCCATCACTTTTTCTGCAGAGGTCGTCTAGTAGAGAAGGACATTTTTTGAAGGGGGCGTTATTGTGGGGAGACTTCATCTCTCCTCTTCAGGACGTTTGGCTTCAGGGAATATTTTTATTGTATCTTGTGATAATATTGATGCTCTTTGGTTCATCTTTCTTGCCTTATAGCTATTTTCTTGTCTAGATTGATTCTTACTGTAAATCATTTTGGCAGGGAAGGGCGCATTGGCCATCTTGGAGGCATAGCGATTTCACTTGGGAGGTTGTATCTCACTCTATATTGCTTCATTTTGGGAAGATAATCAATTTGCAAGGTGGCCGCAAGCATATCCAGGTGTGTTTCAAAGTATTTTTGTTATATTGGGATCCATTCCAATCATCACCATTTAATTTTACTGTTCAAACCCTAAGTTAAAATTTATAAAAATTATCTAGGCTTTATTACTTGTTTTTATGGCGAACAATTTCTAGGTTTTCATCCTTAGGGATAACCCTAGTGGGTCCTCAAGGAATTCTTGCTCTGTGGACTCCTTCTACCCAATTCCCTAGGCATTGATCTCTCCATGCATGCGCCCTCCTTGTTTGCTTGTCTTCTGAATAATAAAAACCTTGTTTTTTGAGCTTGTGACCTTTGATATTATCAGATATGTTGTCAAGTTGTGTTAGGAATCCATAATCCATTCATATCTACTCCTTGGGACCATTTCCCCTAAATTAAGTACACGTTTCCAAAGGAAGTTGATTTTGATCATTTACCCTAACATCTATATCCTGGATTTGTCCTTAATTCTGAGCTATTGTAATTGAATTAATCAAATTTCATATCGCATCTTCCCTAAGCCTCTACAATAGCTCCATTCCTTAAATCTAGGGTTCTACACCCTTCACTTTACTTATACTGTTTGATCTGCTTGATTTGGTGTTTTGGTTAGATCTCTCTTTCTAAGAGTAGATCAAGGTCTCCCCCTTTACCTGTCTGTGGCTTGGATAACAAGAAGTGAAGAGTGCATAGATTGGCATGACAACCAATCCATCTTGGGAATCAAGGCCCTCTTAGGTGTCACTGGTTAGTTTTCTTCATCTACCATCCTGGATAGGATCTCTAAGTAGGCAACTACACTATGTGTGACAATAGATCCATGTTCATGTTCGAGGATATTGGCAAACTTTTTTGGGAGTTCAAGAAATTGTCAAGAATTTTAGGTCCCTTCCCAAGTTTATTTCTAATCATATCATCATAGTTTACATCATAACTCATTTCGAAGATGAGCAGACTGTTCGCCTTGTCATCATTAGATTTGCCACCAACTTCATTGTTTTGGAATGTAATTGCTACAAAAACCTAGATCAAAAGAGAATGTTTATGCCCAATGGACATAGATCCAATAAAAGCTACTAATGGCATTAAAATTGCAAATCCTCTATATAGTGAGAGTTTTTTTATGGGAGTAAGCTAAACGGTAGACGATTTGCACCTTTCGGGCGATTTTTGTCAAAATCCGACAACAAAAATCGCAATTTCCATTGTTCAAATTGCAATTTTGATTGCAGAAATGGATTCAACGCCTTTGATTACCCCTAGAGCACCCCGATTATGCAATTCCAACAACCAAAAATTGCAATTTTAACAATTTCAACGATTTTGGCTGAAAAAATCACCAGATAAGTGGGTACAAATCATCAATCATTTAGCTTACACCTTTTTGATGGGGTGATGCTAAAGTTGAAACATTTTTTTGGCCACTAGATATATCTAATTGCTATAACTAAATTTGGCATACCATGCCAAGCAGTAACAAAGACAAGTCTTGCACTGGACAAGTTTGGTGACTTGATTTTATCTATGGGTTAGTAAAATCCCAAGGATGATAGCACTTTTAGATACTGTGCAAATCTATACCTAAACTGGGCACCCTTTACTAGTTGAAAAGAAGTGTACTCATATCAACAAACAACATGCCATTGGCATCTCACACCAATTGAGAAGACACCTGAAGGAAAGTGAGCAATTTTACAGATATTCTCCTCAGAAATCATTCCATATCATCATATGAAGGGCTAACATATTCAAGTATAAACACAGCTTAAGAAAAGCAAAGCATCAAGCTTTATGTGTTTGCCCTCAACAGAGAGCAACCTGGACTTCACCTTTGCAATGCCATACCCACTCTTGCCTCATCACATCAGATGCAATTATATGCATATACAATATTGTTGGTAATATCTAGTGGGAAAAGCAAATACAAGAAAAGTGATAACAAACTTAACTAGTTAAATACAAAATTTAGAATTATATCTTTAACATTCTGATTGGAAACAGAAATGTGTAGACATATTCAATCGCCTGGCACTCAAGTATCCAAAGTACGAATTCGTTTGAATCTGACATAATATTGAGAGTTATGAAATCATAACAAATTTTCCCTTTCCAATTTACTTATTCAAAAACATTTCAGGCCCAATCCACAGTTAATTGAATCAGAAAAAACAATATCTACGTATGAACATTTTTTATTAGGAGGCATACAGTAAAAAAATAACAATTAAAATAAATTGGTATTTTGTTGCATCACACGCTAGTACTCTTTAAGAGAATTGTCTGTGAAATCGGGCTGTGAAAGTAAGATGTAAGCTGGTATTTCAGGGCTCCCAAGCATTTCCTAATATTTAATATCACTAGAGTTTATAATATTTTGGTTAGCTATGTAAAATTTGGGTCAGTTACTTAAAATGATTTCCTAATATTTAATATCATTAAATTTTATAATATTTTAATTAAAAAATTGTGATTTCATGGATTATAATGTGAAGAAAGTTTAAAAAGTTTATAATGCAAATTTGTCACTTTGAAATTCAAATGATGATTTATTGAAGGGTAGATTATTTTCTAAAGGATTATTAGATTGGATGGATGAATAATTGGATGGTTAAAGTAAAACATAAACATCATTAACCTAAAAAATGATATGGTAAATTGATTTGAAACTTATTATAAAGATCAATTTATTTTTAATGCATTTTCTAAGTTAAATATGTAGTGAAATTTTTTAGCAATAAATGGATAATTGGATGATTAAAGTAAAACATAAACATCATAAATGTCAAAAATGATATGGTAATTGATTTGAAATTTATTATAAAGACTAATTTATTTTTAATGCATTTTCCAAATTAAACATTGTAGTAAAGTTTTTGAGCAACTTAATAATGTTTCTTCTTCAAAAAAATAAAATTTGGAATATATTGTTATATTTAAAAAAAATTACATATTACTAAATTTTATAAAAAAATTAATATTAAAATATTTAATTAAAAAATAGTATTAAAATATTTAATACAAAAGTTAAATTACGATCAAAGTAAATTAATGAAAAATAAAATAAAACAAAGAAGATTTTATCATTATAAATAAATATATTTAAATATATATATTGAAATAAATTTGTCCATTGGATGTAGCTTAAGTGGTTGGGAGGAGTGACTGTTACCCTCCCCGCTCATGTTCAATTCTTGTAAGTGACATGATGCTCTTGTTGAGACCCTATGTAATGATTGAGTGGATTATGTAATCTGGTCATACCTTGATTCTTCGGAATAGCAAGTATTGGCATAAAAAGGAAAAGCCCGATGGGTTAGCTCAAGTGGTTGAGAATTGTGAGTTGTAAGCAAAAGGTCTCGGGGTCAAATCCCCGAGTGGCTATGCATAGATATACAAAGGCCTCACTTGATGTCCCCACCAGGTTAGGCTAGAAACACCTCTCTAGAGTTGTGAAGCACATTGAAAATATATATATATATATATATATATAAATGTTTAAAAAAATATTTATCAATAAAGTGAAGATAATAAATATAAGGATGTCTACAATATGTGAATATGTAATTATTATTAATAAAGTGAAGATACTGAATATAAAGATTTCAATAATATGTGATAATCATTATTTTAAAGAATTTTATATCATTTTAATATTAAAAAATATAATTCCTCGGATAGAGTGACAAAAGGTTCATGAAAATGGCTACATGCTGGGCAGTAAGGTGGGCCAGGTGGGGGCATATTCTCCCACTTATTCCTTTCCCTCGTGCGAGACTTAATGCTACCCTACGGCCCTGTCAATTTCGTTGTATTCGAAGAATTTTGTTGCGTTTACTCATGCTCCTTCGTATTAATCCTTGGAAGATGCAGTTAACTCTATGCCTAGCAGACAAGACTATCTGTAATGCTAACTAGACTTTGCAACATATGATCGTCAACACATTTACTTCGGACATGATGGTGCACTTATGGTTCAAGCAACTCAATGTTTTTAGCTATTTTGGACGACCCCTTCAGCTCATTCTGCATTCACTATAGGATCTCTCTACGGTTTTGGTTGCTTAGGGTGTTGGTTTCAGAGTGGTATGGTCTTGTAGTATGCCCAAGTTTAGGCCATGTCGTCGTCCACACCGCGGTAGTGGGGGGACATGCTCGTGCTTTGCGTGCACTTGATTCTCCCACCATCTCATTGATTTCCAATGTTCAACACTCTTCTGCAGTTATGGTGGATGGTGGAGATGTTTCTACCTCTCCAAATATGGAGGCGACTTATGCGATCATGGCGGATGGTGGAGATGTTGCTGCATCTCAAGATTTTGAGGCAAATTATACTAATTGGGGTTATTTCGTTGAATGGTTTGATGATTTCCATCGTTCATTGGACTTCGGAGATAGCTTGCCTCTCCTCTCACCTCTAGAGTGTAAGCCTCATTCTGGGATGGACCTTCTCTTGCCTCACTTCATTTCTTATGATTGTTAGAATATTGTGAACATATGAAATAATATCATAACACAGTATAAACTATGGAAAGTATTACTAGCATATCCTTTTATCTACCAAGCAACATAAAGGATGAAATGAAATTGGAGAAAAAATAACAAGAGAACATCGAGCTACGTGGTTCACCCAATATGGGCTACGTCCGCTGGAAGGGTTGCATCTTCCATAATTATGCAAATAGATCTCCAATATTACATGGCATCCTCACATATGTATCACATCAAGCTCCATCACTTAATCATGTGTGTACAAATGACATACAAAACATGTAATGTGTGATGAGCTACAATCAACACATACCCAAAAGGGTCTCCTTCACCTCTCTTATATACCAAGAGGTTTGGATCACAATACATCCCATAACACATGTGGGATAAATGAATTTCCACCTCTTTATATAGAGAATGGTTACAAAGGATATAATTACAATGATGCATGTGGGATAACTCTATTTTATAATATTAGAGTTATTTTATGCCTTTAAATGATATTTCACCAATATACCGCATAAGTCATGATTACATATTCTAACACTCCCCCTTAATGATGACTGGGAGAAAGAATACAAATGGAAGGAAGGTGGAAACACACCAACATCCCCCTTGATGACAACTTCCAGAATGCTCCATAAGCTGCGAATAAAAACACACTTCACCTCATGGACTTGATGAAGACAACATCCGCTTCTCATGAAACTGCATTTGAACCAAGTTATATGATGAACGTTTGCACAACACAATAGTGTATGGCCAATACAACATAACATGTGGTTGCAAACTCATCACAACCTGTAACTCAACTGATAGTTGAAAGAACTCTGCAATAGACCGCATGACGAATACAAGAACCCTGGATCCATACAACGAAACAGTCTTCATAGAGCTCTTACTGAAGATTACATTGTGAATACAAGACCTGAATGGTCTATCCATCGAAACATGAGCCAAGCAAACAATCTTCGCAACCCAGCTGAAAGATGCATGAACAGTAGAAGATGGATGTCCATTATACAACATTACTGGAATATTGTGATATAATATGATAAAATTCAACATTGCATTCATTCTCAACATCAACCATCTTTGTTGCAGTGAAGGATAAGATGAAAAGAGGAACAATGCTGAAAAACCAGAGATCCACAACCACCATATGCTTAAACAATGAAGGAATAGTATAAACAAGCTATCCCACAACATAGATAGCTAATCTGCACAAAAGAACTTCCAAGAATAAAGCATAAATATGACAAGCCCAAAAAGCATAAGATATGTTAAAATGACATTGCTCAAGAACATATAAATAATAAGAATTGCTTCTATGATATCGCTTCTATGCAAGACCATATAAATTTTGAGCAAAAGATTACCAAAAAAGATATAACATGAATTAAAAGATAGAGGAGCATAAACATGAGTGAGCATAATAGATACCAAGATAGAATAATGAGCCAATATATCACTTAAATATATGAAAAATATAGTCATCAAGCAACTAATCTTAAGCATAGGTTCATTTCTTATTAAAAACATGTTAATATGCAAGAGTTGAATGCCCTGAAAATGTCAATGCTTCCACATAGGAACGTTAGAGACAAGAAACACATGTCAATGCTTCCATATAGGAACGTTAGAGACATGTAGGAACAAGACAACCTTTGCAATCATAAGAATAGAAATCTCATTGCAACAAGATCAATGTGCTCATGAAAAAGATTTCAAGGTTATAAGATTGCTCAAAGCCATATAAATATTGAGTAAAAGATTATCGAAATAAACATGACATGATATATATGAAAATAAATCAAAATGTTTAATATGATCAACATATAGCAAATTATGATCAACCCATGATATCACTTATAAAAAATGATGAAATGACAAGTCACTAGTGGCCATAATCATGGGTTCATTTCTTGTTAACATCATGTAAATATGCAAGAGATGAAATGCCATGGAAATGTCAATGCTTCCATATAGGAATGTTAGAGACAAGAAACACATGTCAATGCTTCCATACAGGAATGTAGAGACAAACAACATAGGAACTAGATACAATCTCTGCAATTCATGAAAAAAAACTATACCCCAATTAAAGAACTTATGACAAGCCAAAATATGATATCACATAGATTCAAAAAAATGATTTTACTCAAGAAATTAATTAGCAAGAGCATATAATGATCATAAAGAGATTTTGTATGTTAACAGAGACAAATTAACATATAAATCAATTTAAATGTTAAAAATTGAGACATTAACAGAGACAAATTAACATATAAATCAGTTTAAATGTCAATTTGTCTCTGTTTTTCTCGAGTCTATGTTTTGTTAGTCCCTGCTCCGCAAGGATTATAGCAATCGTTTGGTCCACTTTTTTGTTTGACTGGTTTATTTTTATGCTTTTAACATAAGGTTAATAAAGACATTTTAATTTTTTTGTATTAAAATGATTTTTTTGTAAATTAAAATATTTTTAAATTTTTTGTAAATTAGATCATCTAATTTTCTGATTGGTGCATTACAAAGATGTGACTATTTTTCCATGGTGTGCAAAAGAATTATAAAATTATAAAAATTAAAAGAAAAAATATAAACTTGACAGTATACTGTCATCATGTTATTCATTAATAAAGTACTTCATCATAATAATGAAGTGATGTCATAAGTACTTTGCAGTTTACTCATCTTTAATGACGAAGTGCATTTGACGGCGAAAATAACCCTAACAGACAATTTTTCCTGATGCTTTAATCAGTTTGTGACTGGAACCCTCACCTTCCCGATTGCTTTAATCAATGTTGTTTGTTCCCGAATATTCAGCTTTTTACATGGAAGTTTGGAACCTAATGCATGGCAAAGATATCGCATCCAAAAAAGTGCAGAAAGTATGGGAAATTCCAAGAACATATATGATTCAAAATGCAAAATTTAATGTAAATTCTTAGAGTTTACAATTCAACATACAATAGACAAGGAATCTAAGGAAAAATGACAGAAAATCAATTAGTAATGGAGGAAAATCTTTGCCAGAGATTAAATCATTAATATGATCCTCGAATCATTTGTAAAATTCAGAATATTGGCAGATAAATATTTACCTACTTCCTTGCAGTAAATTCTATAACGTGGACTGCTGGAACTTTGGGAGTATTTTAATGCAATGCTTGCAATGTTCTTCCAATTCCACATCCCTGTGGCTCTATGCCAACTAGCATGTATCATTTTTTTGTAAACAATTAGGGCCATTTGATAAGCATTGCATCCTATTGGTGTAGTGTTTTGAATGCTTCAGTACTAGTTTTGACAAACAGATTATATCGGAAGTATTATTTTAGAGAAGACAAAAAGAAGTGAAAGTCAGAGGTTGCCTACCATACAGATATGCAAAGCTTTCTGCAACTTCAATACCCTTATCATCCAAAGGAACATAAATCTCAGTATCCTCGTATATGTCGAGCATCGCCAACCCGCTATTGATCAAGAAATTATGTAGAACGCAAGTGACAACAACAATGTGGGGTGGAAATTTTATATTATCCCCGTGTTGGCACACTGTGAGAATTTAACATGTCGAATTCTATCCATATTGCACTTTTGGGCCCACTTACACCGCTAGATCTTCAGGTTTTAATTTGAGACTCCAGCTTCTCAAGCAATGCCTCAGCCTCCCTTAGGGTGGGCCAATTGTGTGGAACTTCTTTGTTGCACCTCAGACCTATCTCTGCCAACAAAACAACAATTGCATAATTCCCCATTTTACTTAACACATGTTCATCTTCTTTCTCTCAAATTTCCTCCATCAAATCTCTATCAATCACCTCCAATAATCTTTCTGGAATCGCATTGCCTACCCAACTCTGCAACGTCGAATCTGATTGCCCTTCTTCTGAGAACAGTGGGTCTGTTGGCCTCTTTCCCGTTATCATTTCCAACATCAAGATGTCGTAGCTGTATACGTCCCCTTTGGTAGACACCCGCCCCCCTAAACCATATTCTACAGTGAAAATATATATAAAACCCTAATTATCAGTCACTCATATATATTCTATAAACAATATGGCTCAGTCAATCAAGCAAGTGTATCAGTATTTACCTAGTGCAGTGTAACCAATAGATCCAATGACAAGACTTGATGTATCTCCTTAAACTTCTATGGAATCGTCATGCCCTGCTGCAGGTATCATCAAATGTGAAATACCGAAATCTCCAACATCGGTCGTCATAGTCTCATCCAATAAAACATTAGAAGGTTTCAGATCACAATGAACCATGGCCGGAGAGTAGTGATGGTGAAGATAATCCATTCCATGGGCCACCTCCTTGAGAATTCTCAGCCGTCTTTTCGGACCCAAATTGGAATTATTCTCAGTGTAATGCAAATGCTTATCAAGGCTTCCCTAAGACATGAACTCCATAACCAAATATTTGACCTACAAACTTGAGCATATGCCCATTATTCTCACCAGATTCTGATGTCTGACTCTGCCCAATGTCTTGCATTCTCTTACAAGCTTCTTGTACGCACCTCATGATCTTGTGGACTGGAAAACTTTGACAGCAATTACAGCACCATTGTCTAATACGCCCTTATAAACAGACCCATCGTCTAATAAGCCCTTAGGCTATCTGGGCTAAATCCTTGAGTTGCTCTGTTGACTTCTTCCCAGCTGAAACTTTTTGTCTTCGACAACGGCCATGATCTGGCAGCTGAAATAGCTTCCAATGAAGCAGACTTTCTTCTACGAAGACATAATATCAAAATAGTTACAACAAGAACAAAAAGTATAAATAGTGAAACCGAGGCAATCGAAGTCGCCAGGATAACCATCTTTCCCTTTGAATCATGATGACCATTATTCATCAATTTACAGGGGGGCAACCCAATCCACGTGTCGCAGAGACCAGCGTTTCCTAAGAATGATGTAAAATTCAGGTCTCTGAGAGCTCCAGAATTTGGTATCTCTCCGGTAAAGTTATTGTATGACAAGTTTAAATGCCTAAGCATCCTTAATTTCTCCATGGAGATAGGTAGGGAACCAGACAGCAGATTGAAAGAGAAATCCATATCTTCAAGTCCCACAAGCTGACCAATTGATGCAGGAATAGTCCCTCCCATGAATTGTGAGAAATATTAAGGTACTCAAGTCCGGCACAGTCGATGATTTAAATTCTGGCATACTCGTGCAAAGATTTGAAAATATCCTAAGCAAGGTTTATCTCCATAAATCTCTACCACACTGATAACGTAACTCCTCCACTCCTCAAGCAAGTAATCCTGCATCTCCAGCTATGTCACGCTGATAACATAACTCCTCCACTCCTCAAACGATCCCTGCATCTCCAACTCTGGGTGAACTCATTTGGTGAAGGAGCAAAGATGGCATCTGTGCATGGGAAAATCTCTCTGTGTGAAAATGTAATAAACTTAGACCTTTCATAATCCATTAGTTGAAATTTTTTTAGCAATTACTTTAAAAGAATTATCCTTGGTTTGAATCGTTTCTCTCTTTAACATCTGTTGCGCTGCTTGAGTTGTGTTCCTCTCTGTGAGTCACGCAAGCCCATACAATGGGCCACCTGCTGTGCTGCTTGAGTTGTGTTGTGTTCCTCTTCGTGATCCACGCAGGCCCATGCAATGACACACTTGTCTCTATTTAGATATGTTGGATCTATCACAATTGTGACATCCGGCAGCATTAACATAGGGTGGATGCAAAGTATGTCCTTCCACTAACCTAAAATTATAAGGTGTAATTTTTTTTCTCTTCAAAATCATTCTTTGTAAATATATTAAAAACATTATTTAAGTTTAATTTACTTTGATAATATCATTTTAATAAATATTTAAAAACAAATAACATTTTATTAAATATTCAAAAAATTATGTTATAAAAGCATTACAGTGTTATATTTCATTTTACTTAAAGAGCAACGAAACCGCTAGAGGAGTGTTGTAAGGAGTAAGGAGAGCAGTGAGGAAGGAAGGGCAGGATCCTCGTTAAGGCATGCATGTATGAAGGTCAAAGCAGGTTCATTAGATCAATAGATCATAACAATTTGCGCTAAGAGAAGTGCGCATATTATAATATTAAGTCAAATGATTATTATTATTAGTTAAGAGAACCTCAATGCCAACAACTAAGATTAAGTCAATTTGTTCATACCATGAAATTTGAACCATCTACGTAAAGGTTAGTGTTCAACCTTTAATAAAGGGGTCGTTGCGTGAATGACCTAGATTTCGGGGTCATCGATGGGTAGTTTCTCTTCTAAATGCAAGATGAGCACCAATTGTTCGAAATGCAAGTTTGCAATTATTTAAGAAAATGAGCACCCATTGTTCAAACAATGTTGAACCATTATTTACTTAATAGCCATTTTCATATGGTGTAGATTTCACCTATACAAGGTTGATCTGCATTGAGATTCGTTATCTCCACTGCACAAAGGCGCAAATAAGGTTTTTCTTTTAATTGGAAATCTTAGTATTAATAATTATTATTCATTTTAAACGGAACTATGAAAAATATGAAAATAAACATAGAATGTCAATATTTGACTTGGATTGAAACGATATAAAATTAAGGAATATGAGTTTTTAAAAGTTTTATTATTATATTTAATTATGAACCAGTAAAGTTTTTATAAAAGATAGTACCTATCATAGTGCTTTGCACGGAAGCATGATTGTCATTGGAAGGACAAAAACATAAATTATACAAGTGGGATTTTTTAAATTTTATTTGTATTTTAAAGTATTTGCATTTATATGGATTAATTTAAAATAAAAAATATTAAATTTTTAATAATTAATTTTTAATTTTTTTTATAAAAATTTAATATAAATATATTTATAAATTTTGAAAAACAGGATAAAAATCAAAAGATAATTCGCAAATCAAATGGATTTATCAAGAAAATACTACACTATCTATAACCGGTTTAAAAGATATTAAGGCATCATAGTTAAATATAATGAATATATAGAAAGATAAAAATATATTTATTAATTAAAGGTATACATATGAATGTTAATAGAGAAGCTTCACCTTCATATATTTTCTTTCATACTTGAATGGATTTGTTTCTTCTTTGTACTAGGGTACAAGTGAAAAAGTAGACAATTCGATCTTGGACATCAACAACTTTGACCATGGTGTATGTTGGAAAAGCTTCTCCATTTTTTCCGGTGGTATGGCCTTTCACTACCTTATTTTTGCTACATCAATCTTTTTTCGTTATAGTTAATTAGTGTTTTGAATATCTTTCTTAATCTATATAATAGATAGTACACTTATCTCATCCTCGTACAATCTATGATCCACGGAGATCACAGATCAAAATATTTACTTCATTTAATTAAATGGATTTGCTTGGAATATATTTTAACATAGATTTCTTTGATATTGATTTCATCAAAAGCTTGCCAAGATTAATATCCACAACCAACAAGAATACTTCTTCGTGCATTTAATTATAAAAATAACATTTTAATTTATTAATGACATTTTTAATGATGGGATAATAAAATTATAACTTTATCTTCAACATTAATCTAACGATCAATCCAAAAATTTTGTTACAAAATTTACTTCGAACTTTTATGTTAATTTTTTGTTGATTTTTTTTAATTATAAGAACAGGGACTAGCTGCATTGCAACTATTTTTGTACTTCACTACTTCTATCAACCAAAACAGTTCAAACTTTTGATGCTTCTATCAATCAACAGAGTTCAAACTTTTGTATTTCTAAAATTTTGTAATGGTCTCAACATTCAAGGTGCAATGAACTGCTTAGTGTAAAGGACATGTGAAATATGTCTTTTCGTTTACTATTTTGGTAAATTTCCTATAAATTATTTTTGAAATCCCTATAAAACATGTGAAATATGTCTTTTCGTTTACTAATTTCTATAGAACACTTGAAACATTGTTTACAACTTTATAATGGTTTATAAGCAGCAAGTGTTCATAATGGTTTTTTTTAATTTTTGTAAACAATTAAACAAATTATAAACATTATTTTAGAGCAGGGACTAGCTGCTTTGCAGCTATTTTTCTTGTTTCCTCTATGGTTATGTCATGTATTAGGTGTAAGGTCTCTTGAAGCCAATTATAAGAGCAAGTTTTGTCAACTCGTATGCTATATATAATTGCACACAGTGAAACGAGGTGCTCTACAGCCCAGTATGGGGGAGATGTTGTAACGTGTATGTAGCATTACATCTAATAAAACGTAAAAAGTAATTTTTTTAATTAAAAAATTTCATGTTGGCTCATAAAATAAAAAATTATGGAAAGTATTTAAAAAAATCCGTGTTGCTTCATAAAATAAAATATTATGAAAAGTAATTAAAAAATAGATGTTCATTTATAAAATTAAAACTTAAAACTTAAACCCGGATTTATAAATCAAGAGAGATCAAATTTCTTGAGTTTAAATTTTAAAAAAAGAAATACACCTCAAGAAATTGGATCCCTCTCGGTGCTTGATAGATACGGATTTAAGATGGATCTATGCTGGCCTATGTACAAGTGAGAGGGTAATGGGTTGTAATAATATCATTTATCAGTCTTCTTAGAGAAGGCCATGAGCCTCTTCTATAACCATGTACTTTCTCTATTTTTTGGTATACTATAATGCTTCTTTACTTGAAAAAAATATTAAAAATGTAATGAAAAAAAACTTAAATATTATTATTATAAATAAGAATTCTAGAATATATAATACCAAATAACAATAAAGATGGATCGTGACCACCTTTAATTTAAGATGCAAGAGACTAAATAACAATAAAGTTAGCATGTTGTGAATGAATAAACTTGAAATGTAGATTGAGCATCCAATGTGAATGAATAATGTAAATATAAGTAATGGTCACTTTGTACTATCGAACAACTTGAATTGTATTATGTAAACTACTTGTCGTTACAAATTTTTTTGGGGATTTTATTTCTTAATTATTTTTTTTTTTGTCAAATATAATATAAATTTATTTAAAATTTGTCAATTTACAAATACTTATTAACAATAAAAAAAATATTTTTTTTTATTTTAAAAAAATTGAGGATTTTATTTTTTAATTATTTTTTGTCAAAAATAATATAAATTTACTTAAAATTTGTAAAAATACAAATACTTATCAATAAAATATAAAATAAAAATAGTTTTAAAAATTTTAAATATATTTTTTTTATTTATTTTTATTCTTTTTAATATTTGTGTAAACCACTTGTCATTACAAATTTAAAAATTAGCTTTAAAAATTTTAAATATATTTTAAATTTTTTGTAATTCTGTTTAATATTTTGTAAACTACTTGTCATTACAAATTTTTTGAGATTTCTTAATTTTTAATTATTTTTAGACAAATATAATATAAACCTAAATAAAATTTGTAAATTCACACATACTTATCAATAAAAAAAGAAATATTTAGTTTTAAAATTTTTAAAATATTTTTTAAAAATTCCTTTTAATACTTATTTTATAAAAAATATTGAAAAAAAATAAATAGAAATTTCCTTTTAAAACTTATTTTATAAAAAAATATTGAAAAAAAATAAAATGAATAGTAAGTCAAAATAATTTGATCCAGAAGTGATTACAAGGTATAATAAATTTATGTCCATGAGATACAAAATAGAAAAATTTCTTGATCCACATGGCATATCTATATAAATATGACCCGAGATATAGGTATAATAAATTTATGTCCATGACATACAAAATAGAAAATTTTCTTGATCCACATGGCATATCTATATAAATATGGTACTTAATATACTTAACCTGAGATAGGTATAATAAATTTATGTGCGTGAGATATAAAATAGAAAAATTTCTTGATCCACATGGCATATTTATATAAATATGGTACTTAAATTTCCTTACAAGTAACTAAATATAGTTTAGTACATTTACATGAACATTTCCCTTCAAATAATTACTAAGAGTTCTCCCCCTATCGTAGCCGCACGTCCATCAGAATTTGTCCCTTTTTTACACATTACCCTTGACGAACTTGAGGTTTTTGATGAGTACAAGTATGGTATTATAACATTGATATATAACCAATTCTGTTCGTACAGTGTCTCCATTAACCGATGAAGTAATATTTGTAGCATCGCTATACTCTATCCTTCCCTCTTGTGTAGTTATAGCTACACTTCCTGACTCTAGAGCTGCTTGGAAATCCATTGCACCTAGATCTATTTAAACTCTATCTAAACTCTGGATCTACCATATCTATCATGCATCAAAAAGGATCAAATCTTTAGAGATGCAAAGACAAAAAAAATTATCGTCCATCTCTGGTTGAATAGAAGCCTCAACATGACAGATTTGTTTACATTTTATTTTTTAATTTTTTACAGTTTTACTTTTTAGCACCAAGAGGAGCGAGGTGCTCTAATTGAGAGAGATGGATATCATGTAACATTATGTAACATGGCACTACCAAAAATAAAAAGTAATTAAAAAAATTGATGTCGATTCACAAAATAAATAATTAAAACCAAACGAAGTAATTAAAAAATTATTTGTCGACCTATAAAATAAAAAATTAAAAACATCATAGATCCATCTTAAACCCATTGCTTATCAAGCACATACAGAGATCAAATTTGTAAATTTTTCTGAACATGTAACAACTTAAGGTAAAAAGAAATTACACCTCAAGAAATTGGATCCCTCTCGGTGCTTAATAGATCCAGGTTTGAAATGGATCTATGTTGGTTACCATGTTGGAAACGTTACATCGTATGTAACGTGGCAACATCTCCCCCATAGTAGTTGGGAACATTACGTTACGTAACGTAACATGACAACATCTCCCCCATACTGGGCTGTAGAAGCGCCTCTCGGCAGAATAAAAATTTCCGACTATGCAAGAAAGTACCCTCGAAACATTAGTTCATTCAATTAATAATAGATCAAATTTTCACACTGCAATTTTTCCTTTGAGAAAGCAGGCATTTCAATGCCCATACAACAAAATTTCAACTAGTATCTCAGCTATTATGAATGTAACCAGAAAAAGAGTTAGAAACCGCTGCATTTTCTAGCTAAGCTATCCGCCTGCATGATGACACAAACATATATGCCTGTAAGGAGACACAAGTAGCTGCATATTATACAAACGCTCAGTCTAACTGCTCAAAACCAAATGAAGCAACCTCTTCAGTAACATCTAATATCTCTTCAACTTCAACTTCTTCTGCTTCGTATTCCTCTTCTTCATCACTAGGCTCTCCATCACGTAGTTCCTGCCTAAATAATTTCTCTTCCTCGTGAAGACGTTTCCATTCATTGACCCATCCCTGCCAATCATCTTGCAATCTCTTCCGTTTCTCCCTGTCTTGCTCACTCAACAACAATGAAACATCCTGGTCTTCGGCCTCATACTTCTTGCTATACTTCCTCAAATTCTTAGCAATCTCCTCCTCTTTCTCTGGGCTCAGAAGAGAGGGTGGCCTTGGACGCCATAAAAGCTGGGAATCACGGTGAATATATAAACATTAAGAATTAGAAAATGAAATACAACATCGTTTACAATAAATGCTTTGCATACTTACCTGGTAGAAATGATCTCTGGAAATGCGGTACAATAGCTTTCCATTGAAAGACCATATGTTAAACCCATTTTCCATTTCATGAACAGATGTGACTGCTGTTGCAGCATATCTGTAAACAGACAGTACAAATTAGCAGTGACTAGATTTGCAAAACGCCAGGCATAACAACTAATAAAGTATCATGTATAATATATATATATATATATATATATAAAGGTCTCACCTTCCAGTAGGATCCCAATCAATATCAGTTGCCATGAAATGTTCACCAGTTGCCATTGTCTCAAGTTCATCAACATTATAGAATTCAAGCTGACCATTTAAGGCTTTTAGACCTGCAAGAATAATAAACCGTCCAATGGGCGACCAGTAAAGGGAATTTGCTTGCTTTCCTTTGATGGTAGCCAGCTTGGAAACCCGGCCCACATTATTAGGGCTCCTCATTGAATAGAAACTAACATCTGGCCTGGGTCCATCCCCGTGAATAATAGCAAACCTGTGACCTTTCGGCTCCCAAGCAAATGCAATGATCTTGTCATTCTTGTTCTCTAATTCCAGGACCTCTATGGGGATATCTCTTTCCTTTATTCGAAAAAGTTCAAAACCTGTGTATGTACTTTTCTTTGTCTTGGTATAGCGATCCACTTTGACTGCCAAGTAGTCTCCATTGCTTTGCCAGTACATTTTGCAATCACTTACACTGAACAGATTTTTCTGCCTCAGTTCTTCCCTTCCAGGGATTTGTACAAGACTCACCTGAAACACACCAGTCATTCAAGTCAAATTTGTAACCCGGGCATAGGTGACTTTCTATTTTGATTAAAAGATAATTGATAACGCAATCCTGGTAAAAATTTATAGGGATCCATATATCACAGACGTAAAATATGATACTCACTTTTGCAGGTTGGTTACCACCACCTGCCTCTGGCACAAACAAGGCTAGTATTGGATCTGTTGGAGACCAACTGAAATCCATTACATTGTCAACTTTGATGGACTTCTTATCTAGGAGACTCATACTATCTGTTTCATAAACACTGATGGCATTTTTTCCAATGCGGGCAAAGTATTTGTCATCTCTTCCACCAGCCCATCTGCTCACAAATATGATGGATAACAAGTCAAACGCTGTCTTATTTTAGTACTGGTCCTTGATTACAAATCGATAGGAAAATAAATACCTGAATACAGGCCAAGACACACCAGCAACACCACCAGTTCCACCAGTTGCAAAATCATCAGCACTTCCTTTAAACTCTCTCAATACTTTACCAGTCCTCACGTCATAAATGTTGAGGGTAACCCTCTGAACAAAATGCATTGATATGTTAGAAAAAATTTGCAAGAACTTTAAAAGATAAATATCAAATATCAGCAGTCATATATAATATTTCAATGTATTTTTCTTGTTGTGCAGCAAATGGTGACACTTTTATGGTCAATGTTTTAATTAAAATGTAATTTCTTTCAAATGGGGAAAGCAAATCAAGGAAAGATGAAAGGCTTTTGCCTCCCTTGTACCTATGCATTCGCTTCCCAAAATGATTAATTATAGTAATTTGCCCGCATGAGAATGCCAATCCGGTGGCATAGGTGACCAAGGAAGCTGTGATTTTGGCAGCCTAAGAATGCCACTCAGGTGGTATGGGAGAGAAAGGACACTGCAGTTGGTCGGGAGGCAAGTTTGGACACCAGGCAAATCTGGAAGATTACTCGGTTGCCTTGTGCAATTTTAGGCATGTGGCAGTAGTGTTATATTATTTATATTCCAGACTGTCTGAACTGTGACCTTATTTGGTGCCTCTTACGACAGCCAAAATGGCGAGGGTTTGTGCTGGCAACTTCCAAGCTAAGTTCAATGAAGAATCATGTAGTGCTATCTTCTGGCCCATGGTATTTTTTTTTTGGCTCAGCTTGTGGATTGTGTGCAATGGTTACTGAAACATGGTACCTGGCTGTGATCGAGGGCACAATAGCAGCAGATTGTGAGAGGTTCAACCCCATTCTCCGGTCCCTTTTCTATTCTAGTTGGAAACACTGCAGATCTGCATGCAACTTGGGGTTTTGAGGGAGCTGTGTTCATTGCTTTGAGAGGTATGCATTCCCCAACACACCTCTGTAGCAAATCTGCATGGTTACTTGTATTTGGTTTCATGTTCAGGCCATGCTTGGCCACTCATCTATTTGTATCGGTGGTCTTTGCCATCAATTCAAAGCTTTCGGGGCTAAAGATTCCCCGGCATTCTGTGTTTTATGAGGGAAAGTTTTGATCAGTATGCCTGTCTACATATGATTTTGAGACCTTGCCTCTCCCCCACATGGCCTTCAGTGTTTTGTAAGAAGTCTCACTGTAGTTTGGTGTCGGCCGTTTTCTGGCATCAATCTCTATGCAACTTGAAGGGTTATTATTTAAGACAATGTTACAGAACTCACTGGGTTTGAATCAAACTCACAAGTCAAACCCAGCTCAGGACCTAATACAGGCCAAGTTAATGCACTCACTAATCACACATCTTGCCATCATAAGAATGCCATTCAGGTGGCATGGGAGAGAAAGGACACTGCAGTTGGTCGAGAGGCAAGTCCAGACTCCAGGCACCTCTGGCAGATCACTTTGTTGCCTAGTGCAATTTAAGGCATGTGGCAGCAGTGTTATATTATATTCCAGACTCTCTGAACTGTGGCCCCATTTGGTGATTCTTAGGACAGCTAAGATGGAGAGGGTTTGTACTAGTAGCTTCCAAGTTAAGTTCAATGAAGGATCATGAAGCGCTATATTCTGGCCCATGGTGTTGCTTTTTCTGGCTCAGCCTGTTGATTGTGTGCAATGGTTACTGAAACATGGTGGCTGGCTGTGATAGAGACCCAAAAAAGGGTAGATTGTGAGAGGTTCAACCCCATTCTCTGGTCCCTTTTCTATTCTAGTTGACAACACTGTAGAGCTGCATGCTACTTAGGGTTTTAAGGGAGCTGTGTTCATTGCTTTGAGAGGTATGCTTTCCCCAACACACCTCTGTAGCAAATCTCCAGGGTTATTGTATTTTGGTCATGTTCAGACCATGCTTGGCCACTCATCTATTTATGTTGGTGGTCATTGCCACCAATTCAAAGCTTCTTTTGGGTCCATGCCTCTCGAGTCACCCCTGCATTCTCCGTGTTTTATGAGGGAAAGTTTTGATCAGTATGTTGGCCGTATGCTTGTCTTCACATGACTTGGAGAGTCGAGACCTTGCCTCTCCCCTACATGGGATGGCATTCAGTGTTTTGTAAAAAGAAGTCTCTCTGTAGGTTGGTGTCTACCGTTTTTCTGGCATCAACCTCTATGCAACTTACAGGATTACTGTTTAAGACGATGTTACAAAACTCCCAGGGTTTAAATCAAACTCACAAGTCAATTCCAGCTCAGGACCTAATACAGGCCAAGTTGATGCACTGGCTAGTCACACATGCTTCCAGCAAGTCTGATTCGCAGCAGCATTTTTGACACAGGAGTAATCAAGGATTCAAGAGTCAAACTCTGATTTACAAGTACTCAAAGTTATTCACGGCCTGGTCAGTTTGACTTGTGAACCCAAAAAAACTCAGTCGAGCCACTATATAAAACTCAATAAGCCAAAAAAGCTATTGCAATTTTTTGTTTTATAGCTTTTGCCAAGAATGAGTAGAACTCTTACTTTCTAACCTCACTGAGTTTTTCACCAAGCTGAGTTTCATAATATTGGTTAAAGAGCCTCGGGTGTAATGATTTTGTCACTGCTGAAATGAGTTAGTCAGTGGCATTATCTTTTGCCAAAGCCTGTTACGCAATATGCTCCCTATACTTTATTGCTAATTAATAAAAAATGAAGCATATTTTAAAAAATGCAATAGCTCTCAACAAGTACCTGTGTGTCTCGAGGATTACTTGGCTCGTGGCTGCTGTAAGTAACCAAGAATTTTTCACCAGGAGAGAAATCTATCAACTTTACCTGTATAAAATACAGCTGTCAATTACTTTTCTTATTTTGTATTTACTATTTACTACAGTTCTTTTAATATAGGTCTTAAATATGTAATAGCAGAGGAGTAATTCACAAATACTATGTTCAATACCCACCAAGTAGCTTTTGGCAAACACAAACCTGTGGATGTGCGAATCGCATCAGACGGTTAAAGGTTGTATTTCCCCCCCAAATAGCTGCTCCCTGCCTGTGCACTGTTGCCAGGTATGTTCCAAGGGATGACCACTGGACATAGCTTTCAGTCCAGTACTGCAAAAGAAAAGATCTGACTTCAGCACCTTTAGCAGTGAGAAAAAATCTGGTGGTATCATCAGTAATCACACACTCATGAAGAAGTATATTCCATAGAACATATCATGCATCAATGTGCCATGATGAACTTACTCCACGGCGGTAGACTAGTTCTGGTTTGAGTTGTCTAGGATCATTCCAATAAACTTCAGTGTCAGTATTAGCACGAATAACAAATTGATCACGTCCTTTCTCGTCTGTTAGCCATTGTTGCAAATTTTCCTGCCAGATAACAATACTGCAATTAGCAAAAGCAAAAACAAACTTATACAAATTCAACTAAGCATGGTTAGGTTTGTTAAAGTAATGGTGATTATTGAAGGCTTTTGCTATCATATATAATTCAAGTGAATGTTCAATGTAGAAATTTTCAAGAACTTTGAAATATTTTTAAACTATTATAGAATTGAACATGTTCACTTTGATAGATAGGTTTAACATCACAGGGATAGATAATGACTCTTACCCCAGGTGTATAGGCCTTTGTTTCCGGAGGAATCCACTCGTTCGTTACTTTCATGAATCTATCGAAGTCATCAAACATGTTAACTGCAAATACGTGGGATTTGTCCAGCTTATATCCATTTGTTTGATCTTTTGCTGTTTGTGCTTCCTACATCACTCAAACAACAGAGGGGAGTTATAAAAAAGTGTCATTTGGAGGACGATATTGACAAAATGCCATTGGCATGCTCAAATGCTCCTAATAAAGAGAGAGAAAATATAGAAGTTTGAAATACACCAATAGGCATCAACCTAGACTACAACAAGCTAAGTTTTTGCTAGAAAAAATGAAGATGGTAAAACTCTAGAAATTCTAAAAGGTATCAATAATCTCAATATAAACTTCCCGAGAAGCCCATGACAGCATCAGTTAATCTTTCCTTTATAAGACAACACTTAAATATAGGACAGGCTGGCCATCTGCAAAACTAGTAGCAATCCGAGAACTTTGAAATAACACTTCCCGGACTTGCAAATGAAAAATCTTTAGAATATGCAGCAATTTTCAAAATTAAATTTGACACCATAGATGTTTTTCATATTCCAACACGAAAAATAAGAAACTTTTATTGTCATCCTTGAAAGACCCAATAAGGATAAGTAAATAAAATTTATGCTGATACACATCTGCTCTACATAGGCATATGAGATAAGAGGGTTCCACAGGTGACGAGGTGGTCCTGGTCTGTGGTTCCATGATGGCTTGTGATGTAGTTAGTGCACTTTTGGGTGAACTTGAGATGCGCACTCCTAATCATTATGCTAAGTCACATGACATTAGGACACAAGAGACAGAGGACATGTGGATACGAGTATCCGACATGAGACACATTGACCTTGGAAACCAGACAAGGGAGACATGTTCTATATATATATATATATATATATATATATATATATATATATATATATGTATGTATATATATATATATATGTATGTATGTATGTATGTTTAAAAGATTACAAATTAAAAAGACAAAAATAAAAGATAGACACAAAGATCCAATTTTTTTGGAAATTGGAATATTTACAAAATATTGATATAACCAGTTACTTCAATGATGATCAAACACAAGAAATTTGAATATTCAATACACATGTCATAAAATAGAAGTTTAGAAGTCAGAAACATAAACTGCAGTTTTTCTCATTATGTCGTTTGACGTCATCAAAATCAAAATGTATTACTAAGACACTGAGTCACTGCTACTATAGGTGGGAACTGTAACAGCGTTCGGCGAATTTCTTCCTTGAAATAGAAGTTTAGAAGTCAGAACCATAAACTGCAGTTTTCTCATTATGTCATTTGACATCATCAAAATCAAAATGTATTAGTAAGACACTGAGTCACTGCCACTATAAGACACTGAGTCACTGCCACTATAGGTGGGAACTGTCACAGGGTTCGACGAATTTCTTCCTTGAAATTTGAAATTCGGCGAATTTTAACAAAAAAATTCAAATTCGTTTCAATTCGGTGAATTTTAACACCGAACTCCAAGGCTAATCGAATCGAACCTCAAGGAGTCGAACTTTAACGAATCGAATTCAAATAGAAAACAGATTTCAAAGTGAATTTCACCGAATTTAGGGTAAAATTCTTTTTTTAATATAATTAATTTTTTTTACCTAACCCTACCATACTCATGCCGCTGCTCTCATCTTCACATCTGCCGGTGCCCACGTTTTCTGTTCATTTGGTCGCCCATTGCCCACGGACACTGCTCCCCTACTCTTTCGAATCACTGCCCACGTTCACTGTGGCAATGGGAGGAGATTGAGAATTGGTGTAGATCCTTGGGTTAGCAGTGGAGAAGGATTCAAGCTATCAGCTAATATGATTAACATTTAACACTCTTCATAAAGCCATTTTCTTTCTTAACCAGGCAGCCTGTCCTGTGCTAACTATTATATGGAGACAGGAACGGAAGATAGCAGCTATGATTGGTTTGGTTGTTAGAGAAGGAGAAGAAAGGGGCTATACATCTATCCTTAGGTCAAGTCATGTGAGAATCAAAGATGATGAGGATGAGCTAATATAGTAAAAAAATCTTATCAGAGGGATATATAACCCAAAGTGAGATATCAGGGCTCTGAGTGCTATTGATGGTATAGGAGTACCTGTTTGGTGGGGGGAAAGTATTTGGATATTTAAGTGTCCACTTAATGCACGCATATTTATGTGGCCGAAACCTAAAAATAAGGTTCTTACCTGGGATAACCTGCAAAAGAGAGGCAAACAAGGGCCTTACTGGCATGCACTTTGCAAGGCTAATGAAGAAAATATATTATCTTTTAATGTTCTATACATGAACTGGTCTGGTCTGGAATGAAGTGGAATCCATTACGAGCTTAAGGGGGGTTTGGTGTGGAAATACATTAGAAGAAGAGCAGAATAGATGGTGCAACAAACCATCTGTAAAAAATATAAGAGCATTTTCATTGATTATAGCTTCAGGAATATGGTTAAGCTGTAAGCCAGCATTTTTGAAGGTAAGCCTATACTCCATATTCAATGTGCTCTTCAGCGTATGCCCATTCTTGATGGTTTTAAGCAGGCTAGAAAGGAAACGCCACAAAGGCAGATGCTATTGGGAAGATTGATAAAAGTGGTGATTGGGCATACTTTAACGGGGCTTGTAAAGGTGATCCTTCTATATGTGATGCAGGTGGAATCATTTATACTAATGAAGATCATGTGCTTAAATTTAAAGCTGGAATGGGCAGGGGCACAAATAACTATGCTGAACTTTTGGCCCTAGAGCTGCCCCTTAAATTTGCATATCTTTGGTGACTCATTAGCGGTGGTCAATTGGATGAGCATGATAAATAATTTGGATAACTATTTGCTCAGACCCATTTTTTTGAAGATTCAAACTGGGAAATCAACATTTAATACAATATATTTTCATCATGTGTATGGAGAAAGAAATGCTGAAGCTGATGGGTTTTTAAAGACTGGATTACAGATGGGACCTGGTGTTTGGCACTGTGGCATATACAGGAGATACGAAGGACAATTCGCTGAATATCATCATGTCCCTTTTCTTTAATATATAATGCAGGAGTTGAATGTCAGTTTGTTCAGTGGATGAGAAATTAATTTACTCTTTTTGGTTGATCATTATGAGATTCTGCTGGAGATACTGTAGGATCAATATAAGCTATCCTTTTTTAGACTTCCTTCTGCAATCTGGGTCGATTAGATCCTTGCATGGGAACCTTTCTGGATGTACATGAAATATGCCACTGCGGGTATATGAAATATGCCTGTGCATCTATAAAATGTAATTTATTTATTTTATTTAATAAAATTACAATTTTTCCAAGGGGGCAAAAGAAAAAAAAATAGTTGTATAAGATATGCAAGTATAAAATATCAAATTACAATGTACTTGGGAAAATGCAGATTTTATTTTCCTCTGCAGCTACCATGCAGAAGCAATCCCGTCTAGAGCTTAAACAACAGGTAATAATAAAGTGCATCAATACCTACCCACAATATTGGAGGGAGAACAACAAGGGCTTGGTTAAGATGTGGTAAAGAAGGGGTGTTTTACACCCCCCTCATAGTTCAAATCCTCCAAAGACATAGCTTGCCCCTCTTGCTCACATGCAAGCAGACCGTTTCAAGTGATTGGACCAGGTCCAAGCCCTGGGCGACTATGGCGTAATAGATACCCAGGTCATTTCAAGTCGTTAGCACAAGGGTGCAAGCCCTCAGCAACTTTTGTGGAATATTTAACCCCACCGCCCTCGGTTTCTTGGCCAAAGGAATCTTGCTGAAGCATTGTCCGCGAGAATAGTACCCACACAGTGAACATAAGATGCATCTTGTCCTGAAAATAAATAAAAATTAAAACTAGTGATGAAGCAAAGGCTTTACCTGAGGGGTATTGTACTCTATAAAGCAATAGCCTTGAGTCTTCTGGGTTTCGGGATGGATCGGCATCCAGAGCCCCCTCTCCCTGATTGTACCAATCTGCCCAAAGATCTTGCGAACAACACCTTCGAGTTTCTCAAACTTTTCTGGAGGAACCACCGGTAGATTGTCTACAACTACAATGTTACCGAACCCGGTCTCGTATTCCAGTGAATCTTCTTCTTCCTCTTCATCCTCGCTGGTGACAAATTAAACATGAAATAAATTAACAAAAGGAATAGAAGAGAGTACGCTCCGAATTGAATTGATGCAGCACTAACAAGGATGAACAAATCAAATTAAATCAAATGCAACATTAACTTTATCGGTGACCTGAGAATACATTTAGAACAATATAACAGTAATAAATGCACACCAAATTGGCGAAACCACGGACCTCATAGATAGAAAGGGTTTAGGGTTTTTAGAAAAAAAAAAAAAAAAAAAATTATCGTGGGCATTCTTATTTTTTTCTGGGTGATTAGAGTGAAGTATGTTGAGAACCTTTTGATGCCGAAATCTTCACCGGGAGGAAGCTGGATTGAATCCAAGTCGACATTGGAAAAATCGATGTTAAGCTGCTGGATATCATTCCCCAGGCGATGGGCAGGCACTGGCACAGGCATCTCCGCGGTCTCCATCCTTCTAAACCTTCTGCTGCTACTGCTGCTGCAGCAGGATTCGATATCGAAACCTCTCCGAAGCCAGGAAACGCGTGCGTAGTTGGATGGATTCTACTAGAGCGAGAGAGCTTACAGAGAGTTGTAAGAGCTGAAAATACATATAAACAAGGGGTGTCGATAAATAAAAGTAATCACATTTTTGGAAGTGAAATCCTATATTTTCTCTTGATATATTGTTTTACATGATATTTATTGTTTCTAATTATTCCTATTGATATGTAATTTTTGTACCGAGTGAAACGAAGTGAAACGAAGTGATGTTGTAACATTACACAAGTAAAAAGTAATAAATTGTATTATGTTGGCAATTAATAAATTTATGTCAGCTCATCAAATAAAAAATTAATGAAAGTATTTAAAAAAATTTATGTTGGCTCATAAAATAAAATATTATGAAAAGTAATTAAAAAATCGATGTTTGTTTATAAAATAAAAACTTAAAACTTAAACCTGCGTCTATCAATCAAGAGATATCAAATTTCTTGAGTTTAAATTTTAAAAAAAAAATACATCTCAAGAAATTGGATCCCCCTCGATGCTTGATAGATACGGGTTTAAGATGGATCTATGATGGTACATAGACACATCGATATATAATTACATCGATAGATAATTACACATATACGTGTTAGCATATATTTATTAGTGTAATTTTCTGAACTTTTAATTTGGGATGGAGATAGATCTCCATGAACTTATATTGCACAAAGATGAGGCAATGGTACTATCAAAATTGATTTTATGGTTGTAGTAATTTCAAATAAACAATTATTAAATATATATATGTGGGGGGGGGTGTTAGTTGATGGTAATTTTGTTCATTTTCAGCAGTGGCGTCAATTGCTAGTAACTGTGATACGTCATTTTTGGTGGTGGTATCAATTGATAGCAGTTGTGTTCATTTTCAGTGATGGCGTCACTTGATAGCAGTTATTGTTTACTAACTGGGAGATAGATCTCCATGAACTTGTATTGCACAAAGATGAGACAATGGTATTATCAAAATTGATTTTATGGTTGTAGTAATTTCAAATAAACAATTATTAAATATAGATATGTGTGTGTGTGTGTGTGTGTGTGTGTGTTAGTGGATGGTAATTTTGTTCATTTTCAGCAGTGGCATCAATTGCTAGTAACTGTGATACGTCATTTTTGGTGGTGGTATCAATTGATAGCAGTTGTGTTCATTTTCAATGATGGTGTCAGTTAATAGCAGTTATTGTTTACTAACTATTTACTAATGGCACAAATTCATGGAAACCTCCAAAAAAAACAAAAATCTCTCCTTTCTAAAAGAGTTGCACAAAGCGATAAAACTCTGTGAACCTACTCTAGTCTACAAAGACATGAATATCATTTCAATGGGAAGAAGCCTTCAAGTTTGTTCTTCAATTGAAGAATTCTTATGTATAAGAATGATACATAATTCCATTGCATATAAGCATTTATTTCTTGCAAGGCAATGTCAATCTAAAAGTTCTTGAGATTGAAACTAATGACTCATTGTTAGGCATCAAACTTACCCTGAATATGCAAGCAATAATATATTCTATAAAGAATAATGGTGTATATGTTTCCTTTCTCAGCAATGTCCACAGTAAGTAAGATGCAACTATGTGATTCAGTGGAGTATCTTATAATCTACCTGATTGATATGTTAGTGTCTTGCCTAACTACAAAAATGTGCTCTATAGCACTCCACGGGTTAGTGATAGTTCCTACTGATTGTCATTTGAATAGTTAAGGTGATGATGAAAGTTGTAGGATTATATAGAACCTCTAATTAGATGTGCATATAATGTTACAGATTAGTATGCATACTTCCCTAACTAGAATGGAGTAGGCTAACATGGAGTCCCTTCATCATGTTGCAACAAGTGGAGATACAGGAAAGATATATGTAAATTGGTCATGGCACAAAGCGGATGTTGGAATATGGGGACAAGACAAATTCTCTAGTTGAGGCTTGTTAGAACAGCTAAGCATAGTTTTAGATCAAAATGATTATCTATGGTATACAATCAGGTATTATGAACTTGTGATTAACTTCAACATTTGAGACAAAGGAGGATTATGACACCTTACTCCAAATGTTTTTCCAATTAGGAGGTTGGTTTTTTGTGCAAGTTCAAGGGTTGTTGTTACAACACCCTTCCTTATGTAACATTCCCAACAATATCAATGTCATGTCTCGTGGCGTTCTCTAGTTTGTGGTTGTCGTCTAATGTATCTCTATAATGAAATTCCATTCCACATTAATAACTACTCTGAAGATATGAGAGGACTATTACTTCCTCTTAATATATGATAGGACTATTACTCACAAATTTGTTAGGACTTTGATTATGTATGTGTCAATATCCATGTAGATGAACCCTTTTAAAGAGTGGAAAGCAACTAATCTTGTATGTGGATACTTGAGGACATACACTTCATGTGTTTGTTAATGGAAATTCCACAAGTAAGATGTTTAATATTTCTATATAATTTCTAGAGTATTTGCCTACTTTTGGTTAACTTAGCACACCAAGAAAAATAATTTCTTAAGGTTACGTTATATGTGATATGAATTTCCCATGGGGAGCAAAGCAAGTGGTAAAGTTGAAAAGTTGTAAATGGTTGTAAATGGAAGGTCTCGGGTTCAAATCCCCCCAAAACTTACCTGTGCACCATGGTTGGGGCTATGTGGATGCACCTAGGGGTGTAGTGGTAGCAGGATTGGATCCTTGGATCCCGTGTCATGCGAGTACCAGGCCCATCCCCAGTTGTCAATTCCCCTAGTACAAAAAAATGTGATAAGAAATGTTTGATCTAGGATTAGATTGATTGATGGGTTGGTTCAACTTAAAATCGGAAAAAATATTACAAGCATGGTGATGATGTTTTGCAGGAACTCAAATTGGATATTATTCGAAATGGGGGCTTACATTTGAGAGGTTGGAGAGAATCATATTACTCTGTTAAGCATGACAATTGGATTGCAAGTTCAATTCCATGCATAAGTGCTTAGGGGATAAATATTGATAGGATAATCTATTTCTTGCAAGTAAGCAAGGACTTAAAAATATATCTATTATTGAGGCTTTCTCAATCAACTACTCTTAGTATGAAAGAATGGGAACTAAAAAAAAATGGGTTAAGAGAACATTGGAGCTTTCTTTGATAAATGGCCAATAAGTGGTCCTATGAAATTGCCAATAAGTAGTCCTATGAAATTGTTGGGACTTTGAGATGGTCCAATTGATTTGAGCTTTCAGGCATGGTATTACTAAGTATTTATTGCCAAAGTAGTTCATGTTATCCATTTGCTTGCTGCAACTTTCTCATTTGGTTTTCACCAACTAATAACCCAAGAGTTATAGCTAGGAATGATTGACCTTTGGTCGGTATTTTGATCTAGTTTGTCATGTGTTCATACTCAATCAAAATTCTCCTTCTAAAATTGAGGCCTATCCATTTTCCTTTTAATCACAAATAGGTCTGAAAGGAGAATACTTACAACTATCGTTGGATCAAAGCAAGTCGAATGGGTTTTAGGAATAAACCCTCCCAAACAAGATGTTCTCATCTGGTATAAGGTAATCAATGTCCTTAATTCATCTACATACATGGAATTGTTCTTTCATTTGGTGCTTTATAGCTTAGGTATGGGAGATCAAACACCTT
This sequence comes from Larix kaempferi, assembly GCA_027924585.1. NCBI lineage: Eukaryota > Viridiplantae > Streptophyta > Pinopsida > Pinales > Pinaceae > Larix > Larix kaempferi. The sequence continues at coordinate 4,967,227 of BSBM01000885.1, forward strand.
TGGTCTCACACACAAGAGACTTACATCAATCAAAGTTTGAACATGGATTGTCTACATGGCTAGGTCATCCCAACCACTAAACCTATACTAGCATAGATGGATATGTCCTAGTTATAATAACAATCAGAGATTTTTTTATTTTTTTATTAATGGGATCATATAGACTAAGTTTAACACACCTATAGACACCAATTAAGTGGCTTTGGACGTAAGCACCATGAGTAATGAGCAAAGGGAAAGCATGGGTAAATGGAATCATATTGGGATTTATTTTTTTTAATCATTAAAGGGTCCCACTAATAGTTGCACTAATGCATGTGATTACAAAGTGACTTGTTACTCATCCAAATGTGCCACCGATTGCAAACAACTAACTTAAAAATGGTAATAATTACTTAGTAATGTATATTGAAATATTCATTTATGGTAAAATTGATTTAGGTTTGTTGAATACAACACCTTAGGGTTACCATTACCTTAGAGGAAAATTTGGGCTAGATAGCCATAAAACGAGATATGTATGTCATTGGAGTACCCTATTTAGATGTTGACCATGCTTTTGTTCCAGTTATGTTGTATGCAAGAGGGGCTACTTCATAACAAATGCTCCTTACTTTGCCTTGCTTGGGCTAGCATCAGCAAGTTGGTCGTTCTCACTTGACACCTTCAATAATTTTTCCCTGCCTCTAGGAAAAACAAAAAAAAAATCATATTGACACTAAACATAATAACCACCTCAAATAGTTACCATGTTCCTCACTCATGGTTGCACCCAGTAAAGAGCATGTTAGTTTTACTCAAGGAAGTAGGCAGTTATCCTTCTAGAATTTCATTTTAAACAAGATATGTTGTCAATGTCTGCACCCATGTTTCTTAAGATCATCCTCCCGTCAACTCATTGACATTGTCAGAGCTTCGGCTCCAATGCTCTTTAAGGCATCACTTATCATCCATAAGCTTTGCAAGTTTTGGAAATCCAAGTGGGTCTTGTGGAAATTTCATCAAGGGCCTTTACCATGCAGTAAATTCAACTTGTCGTGTAGAAATAAGTGTGCTTGTGTTTTTACAGGAGGGCAAATCAACTCAGTTGTGACCTTTGGTCTATTTTTGGTCAGGAAGGTGTCAACGCCTACATATCCCCTTGTATGGCCTGTGTGCGTAGGCTATAGGGTTCCTCTCTATCTTTAACAAATGTGTCTCTTTAAAATAGATGCCAAATAATACCATGGGAAGCAACCAATTTTCCCTAAAAATTTGTGGAGAGTTTATCAAAGTTTAGTTTTTCCAGATTTTTGGGGGGGGTTTATTTATGTTTCATCAATTCCATGTTAGTTTTCATGGAACCATTTTTTTTCTAAATTAGCCAAATGGCATTAAAAGGAACTATTGTTAACTACAAATCTATGTGTTATAGTTGTTTTTAATTATTATCAAAATTTAACTTTGGTGACATTGTTTGTTTTCCTATCAGAAATTTTCAATTCTATTATAGAAAAAGCTATGACTGAGGAAGGTAGAAAATAATTTCAACATGCTAGATTTGTGGCCAATGACTACACAAATCCATGTCTTTGATGTTGCAAAGTTCAAGCTACAAGCTTTCTACCGAGAGATCATGGTGGTGTTCATTGCCACACTATTGTGTTTGTACATATAGATGGCCATTGTAATAGGTAATAGGTCACATGGTACCTAAGGTAGTTCCAACAACTACAATTTCCTTGATGTCAGCAAAGCAATGTTGAAAGGTAATCTCTTAGACTAGGAAATTTGTCATCTTCATGGTTCGATCAAAAGGGGGACAAAAGGTCAATGCGCCACAACCTCAGCAAGATGTCTCTCTGCATAGCAGAAGCAAGTGGATAAGGTTGAAGAATAATACAGAGATATCTTTGCCTCGCCTGAAGGCATGCCTTTGTATTGCCATGTCAAACACTCAATTGATTTGATACATGATCTGCCCTTGCCCAATGGCCCAATATATGTCAAATTCAAGAGCTCATCCAAAAGGGCCACATTCGACCAAGCTCCTCTCATTGTAGGAGCCCAATTGTATTGGTACAAAAAAAGGATGGGACACATCGACTTTGCATTGATTACAGATCCCTAAACAAGATCATTGTCAAGAATCAATATCCAATCCCTCATAGTGATGTTCTTCTTGATCAACTTAAGGGTGCCAAGTTCTTCACCAAGATTAATATGAATTCAAGATACCACTAGGTCCCGATCAAGCAAAGTGATGTATGGAAGACAACCTTCAAGTCTAAAGAAGGCCTTTTTTAGTGGTTGGTCATTCCTTTTGGCTCAACTAATGCTCCAACAACATTCATGAGAATGATGGATGATATCTTGCGACCATTCACAAACTCCTTTGTGGTAGTGTATCTAGATGGCATCCTCATCTTCAACATAACTTGGGTGGAACATTTACAACACATTCAATAGGTCATAAGCACCTTGTGACAACACAAGTTATATGCCAATTTGGAGAAATGTTCATTCGTCATGGAGAGAAGTCAGTATTTAGAATACATCATGGATGAACATGGGGTGCATGTGGACCCATTCAAGATCCAAGTCATTCATGATTGGCCAACCCCGATGATTCTAATAGACATATGTAGCTTCTTGGGTCTCGCAGACTTTTACCGAAGGTTTGTGTAGGGGTTCTCTCATATTGCTTGGACCTTGAGTGTAATACCCTAGTTGTTAAGCCTTGGACTTATGTTCTATTTGTTAATATGACTATGGACTTATGCTCATTTGTTTGATGATGTGATTATGGACTTTGGAATTATTATTAATTGTTAATGTTGTTGTTTTTATTATTGTCATTATTGTTCTCTTTGAATGATTGTTGTTATTTAATTAAATAAACAACTGACTGAGCAAAGGCAACTAAAAGAGTATGGGTTACCATGGATCTCACGGCGTGAGGGGGAATGGGGGACATACCTAGCACCTTATAGCTTGTTGTTGGATGGTAGTTGTCCATCCTATTTCATTTTGTGCCTTGGTGACTTTAAATGTGTTTGTCACCCAAACATTGTACAACATAACCCATTTTCAATTTTTATGAACTCTAGAGTTATTATTGCACCGTATACATACTTTATTTGGCCCCTCTTGCCTAGTGCGCCCTCCTTGGGAGAAATTCCCTCCTATTTATGTGTTTTTGTCATTTATGAGCCCTCACCCTAGATTCCAGGAGCTATAAGCTAGAATTTAGCTTCCACCTCCTCGATTTGTGCCTCCACCTCCATAAGTGTGCCCCACTCCTCCATTCATCCCTATTTTCGTGCTTTAATGATATTTATGACCCTATTGGATCCCCTCTCTCACCAAATTCGCCCTACTTCATGTTTTGTAACCCCCCATATACATTAGTATGCCTCCTTGTGTTCTTCATGGCTCCACTCCTTAGTTTTTGGTAACTCCTCCTCGTGGTGCTAATATGGGAAAGGGAATCTCCTAACTAGGACACCACTCCACTAATTTGAGTCATGTTTCCATGATGAATCCCAACCACACTCAAACTCATTCTAGTTGGCCACCTTGGGTTCGAATTGCCCTCCTTAAGCTATTTATACATGTACTCTCTCCTTGTTGAAGCTAATCTTGAGCCTTGGATCACTTGTCTTGCGTTATCTCACCATGTTGGGAATATTGTTAGAATTGAGAGTGTGTTGAGACTTAGAGGTAGTCTAGTCATTTTCCTTTGCTTCCATTATATCACTCTACTAGTCCATGTTCTCACATAGTAAGCCAGGAAATGGGTGGTGAGAGGAGTCACTTCCCATAGGCAGTGGAGACGGACATGAAACTAGTAGTGGGAAGCATTGTGGTTCTCGGAAGAGGTAGTTCCGAGAGTTGCTAGACTAAGTATGCCTCTACGCATGGATCCATGGTCTCATATAGGGGGTGACTAGTTCAAGTGAGGAAGGGTTGATTGTGTCTATGGTTGGGAGAAAAGTTGTCATGTTGCAGCTAGATGCCCTTATTTTGAGATAAGTATATCTCTTATGTTTTGTTTCTATTACATTATTTTATTTGGTATATGTGCAATGGTGGTTGAATTGTTTGTATGCATGTTCATGTATTGAATACCAGGTTCTATATGGAGGAAGTATGAATTTCATATAATATGCTGCTATGCTCCTTGCCTTCATTCTATTCTTCTTTCTCTTAATCTAAAATTTGTAGTTTTGGCTCGATGATATTGAGAGGGGCGGAACCATAGGTTCTGGTTCTCCCATTTCTGCTCATTTCTAAGTCACGAGACCTGTTCCATTGTGTCCGACCTGTTCTATTGTGTTCGGAGTAGTGTTTCCAGTAAGGATTGCCTTTCGTTTTGTCAAAAAAGCTTTCTGGATGACCAAGATATGTTTGTTTCGGTCCAATAGTTTTGTTGGTGCCAGGATGAGCGCACTAATTGTTAGATTGGAAATGTTATGTGCATGGATCTGCTCCTATTTGTAGATTCGAGTTTGAACAATGTAATATGAATGTAATATTGATTCATGGTTGGAGGGAGGAAGCCATACAATATGAAATTTATTAGTGAAGAATGGTTGTAGGGGACAACCACCATGAGCTAATTTTGTGGGCTGTGATTGCAGCCGGTGCCTTTTGTTTTGCCTGATTGTGGCGTGGTGATAGGATATGGCATAGGTATGTGTCTTGATGTGTTATTTTATTACTTTTTAGTCTCACTAATAACACACACATAACAATACCATAAATTAACTTAGTTTGTGGAAAATTGAAAAAATACTCAACTACTTAACAATTATGGTTTCGGTAAACTATATTGCATGAATGGGTTTTAGGACCTTATTCTCACTGAGGATGATTAATATTATGCCTTAATCATGTTTTGTTGAGATTATGACCTTAGGTAATTAATTTAGTTAAGTGTCGTAATTAACATAATTAAGTGTCGTGATTATCTTAATGAAGTAATTAATTAAATATCTCAACTTTAACAATTAATTTGACTTTAGAATGCGTAGTTGGATTATTTGAAATGCTGAATACTATTATTTAGTCTCAATAGGTTGTGATTAAATTAACTTAATGTTAGCACCCTTAACATTGTTTAAGGGTCAGGGACATTACATTGAGCCAAGAGACATGGGGTGGAGCCAAAGCCAAGTTTTCTTGGGGTGTGCCACAACAAAAAGCAAACGAGGATTTGAGACAACGCTTCTGCTTGGATCCAACCCTCACTCTACCAAACTTGCAACAATATTTCAAGATTGAGACATATGCCTTTGACTATGCTATCGGTGCAGTCCTCACTCAACATGGACATCCAATGGCCTATCATAGTGAGACACTCTCTAATGTTGTTCATCGATATCCCACCTATGAGAAGGAGATGTACTCCATTGTGCAGGCCTATCGGCAATGGAAACATAATATCCCATAAAAGGAGACGATCATTTACACTAATCACAGGCCCCTACAATTCATGTAGACTAAAGGAAAGTTACAGAATGATCGTCATCATAAGTGGTATGCATACCTGCAACAATTCCACCTGAACATCAAGTACAAGAAGGGAGGCACAAGTCGAGTTGCAATCTACCTTAGCTGAACTTCGATTGTTGCACTGACTACGGTGCTCAACTCTTGTGGACACGAGACCTCCAAGTGGCCCTAATTGTACAACAACAACCCTGACTTTCTTGTTACTTATAAAAAAATGCATGCAAAGAGTGTTATGATATTTTAATACTCCGTCCTTGTCCTACCTAGCATTATTTATTTTTCCTAGTTGTTGATGATGTCATTTGCACCCTAGTGGTGTGCAACTGTCATCCAGGATCCATCTACCACCTTATGAGCCCTGCATGCATCATTTTAGGACCACTTCATTCAGTTCCCTATTTTATAGGAACTAACTGAGTGTTCCAGTGCAGTCCACCTAAGTTAGTTGACTCTTGTGGGGGGGTTAGAGCTTCGGATGCCACTGATTGTGGCCTCATGCACCCATTTATGATTGACATGCATGACAAACTCACTATTGTGCCCTCCTTAGTCAGTTAACTGATTGTGACTTCAGTTAGCTGATTTTAGGTTCAGTTCAGTTGAGTTTGAGTCTTCCGGAGCACTCCAGTGGTGATAATACTTATGCTAGACCAACTAAGGTTTGAACTCTCCAATGTGATTCGAATTCTCTCCATCGTAACATCATTGTTGATTATACTGATTATTGGATCATGTGACATTATTCTGCTCCTATCTAAGTTCTACTGCATAATTATTTCTCTGCTCTACTGGGAAGATTATAGCAAAAGGGTTTACAAACCTTGCCTCCAAGGCATATGAATTCTCACATTTTTTGCCATACTCTCTGCCTACCCCATCGGAATCTGATGAAGATCAGAGTGATATCCCTTCTAATGAAGATGAGGATCAAGATCTTGATGTTGAGAATAAAGTTCAAGGAGATTCAGATTCATATCCAGATCCAACACCTGCTCCCAATCCATGGCCAAGGCCAATATGGGATCACAAATTCCTTGTAGCTGCTGGGAACATAGTTGGGGATTCTCCTGTGTGATTTGAATTCTCTCCATTGTAACATCATTGTTGATTATATTGATTATTGGATCATGTGGCATTATTCTGCTCCTATCTGAGTTCCGCTGCATAATTATTTCTCTACTCTTTTTTACTGCAGTTTTCACTCTTATTCAACTTTTATGCTCATTCTTTCTCTATGAGGTGTACTTTAGTCAGTTCCCTATTTTATAGGAACCAACTGAGTGTTCCAGTGTAGTCCACCTGAGTTGGCTGACTCTTTTGGGGGGTTAGAGCTCTAGATGCCACTGATTTTGGCCTCATGCGCCCATTTCTGATTGACATGCATGAAAAACTCACTATTGCGCCCTCCTTAGTAAGTTAACCGATTGTGACTTCAGTTAGCTGAGTTTAGGTTAAGTTTAGTTGAGTTTGAGTCTTCCGGAGCACTCCAATGGTGATAATCCCTATGCTAGACCAACTGAGGTTCAAATTCTTATGTGTGATTTGAATTCTCTCCATTATAACATCATTGTTGACTATATTGATTATTGGATCATGTGAAATTATTCTGCTCCTATATGAGTTCTGCTGCATAATTATTTCTCTGCTCTTTTTCACTGCAATTTTCACTCTTATTCAACTTTTCTGCTCATTCTTTCTCTATGAGGTATACTTCAGTCAGTTCCCTATTTTATAGGAACTAACTGAGTGTTCTAGTGCAATTCACCCGAGTTAGATGACTCGTGTGGGGTGTTAGAGCTCTGGATGCCACTGATTGTGGCCTCATGCACCCATTTCTGATTGACATGCACGACAAACTCACTATTGCGCCCTCCTTAGTCAGTTAACTGATTGTGAATTCAATTAGCTGAGTTTAAGTTTAGTTCAGTTGAGTTTTAGTCGTCCAGAGCACTCTAGTGGTGATAATCCCTATGCTATGCCAACTAAGGTTCGAATTCTCTTGTGTGATTCAAATTCTCTCCATTGTAACATCATTGTTGATTATACTAATTATTGGATCATGTGACATTATTCTGCTCCTATTTGAGTTCTGCTGCATAATTATTTCTCTGCTCTTTTTTACTGCAGTTTTCACTCTTATTCAACTTTTATGCTCAATCTTTGTCTGTGAGGTATACTCAGCTCTTGGATCTGTTGTGACATAGAATTTCACATGGTGTCAGAGCCATTGAGCGAATAGGTTAAGCAACTGCTTTTAGTAGTGCACCAGAAGCCTTTAGATTTCCACGGCAAATCCTGGTGCCATTGCATTGAATTCATTGGAGAAATCCAATGAGGTCTAGCCAGGTGTGAAGGATCCGGATACAAGTGCCTACTGTCCTAAAGCAGTGCTCAGTAGTAGTCTACCTCCATTATTGAGAGTTTTTGCAGGTTATTCAAAGTTTTTGAGTGCAGCAGTTACAACAGTTTTCTGCACTTGCAGCAGTTGTAGTGGACAATTCGAACTGTCCTCTCTCTCCCAGGATCCTGACACCCTTCAATTACCTTGATTGGAGGGATGATATGCAGATGGTATTGCACAACAAATCACTGTACAAGGTGACAATGGAGAAGGATCCCGAACCACAATCAACTGTGGAGAAAAACAAGTATCTGAATAGATTGGATGAAGCATTTGGTTTCATGTGTATTCATATTTCCAGAGATCTACTCTTCCACATCGAAGGATTGAAGACTCCAAGATATTTATGGTTGAAGTTAGAGACCCTCTTCGACAAACAAGATGAGCTAAGAGGCCATATTCTGGAGAATGAGTTGATTGCTCTTCAACCCAATAGTTTTGAGACCATAAAACAATTCTTTTCGAAATTCAAATCTCTGGTTATGCAATGCAAGCAATGTGGCATTGAGAAGAAGGATGAGCAGTTGGTTCTATCCATTATGAGCAAGCTAGGTTGTGATTTCTCCATTTTTGTCTCTACCTTCCATTCTAGGCGAATGTCAATACATGGTTGAAAGATGCCTTCCTTTGATATTTTCACTGAATCTCTCATCCAAGAACAAGATAAGTTGATCCACATGGGCGCCTTGATGACCTCCAAAAATAAAGATCTTTTGGCTGGAGAACCAAAAAGTGTGAATGGGAAGGGGAAGCACAAAGGTAAGGATAAGAGGCCATCTGAACCCAAGCATAATGCCAAGTCAAGTCCATCGGAAGGAGCCTCCAACTCCAAGAAGGAAAAACAAAAGGGATTTGAGAAATCTAATTGTTCCTATTGCAAGAAAGGAAACCACCTAGAGAGATCTTGCATGCAGAAGAAGATAGATCAGATGACCAAGCTTCTTGAACAACACAACATTGCCCTCCCAAAAGGTACAAGAGAGACTGATTCTAGAAGTGAGTTTGATGGTCATGAGAGATGCCATGCACTGAAGGATGGATTTTCAAAATCACAAGCCCTCCTCATAGGTTCAGGAGCCTCCAACCACATGGTTGCCTCCAGAGAATCATTTTCTTCTCTAGATCTCAAAGATGGTCCAATTATTCACATGGGAGACAACTCTAAGATCTCTGTTGAAGGGAAGGGCATAGTCCATATGGAGCACGGTAAGTTCAAAAATGTTCTATTTGTGCATTCTTTGTCAGCAAATTTGTTGTTTGTATATCAGATGCCTCACACAGGTTCACCGAAGAAAGTGGTCTTTGGTCTTGACACAGTTGAGATTGCAGAGATATCTACTAGGAAGATTATAGCGAAAGGGTTTTTCTACCTTGAATGCAAAACTTACTAAGGAAAAAAACAAAATAAAGGGAACAAGAGTACAAAACGCTAAGAAATCGATAGCAGTATGCTTGCGTGGATGGATTCCAACATATACCAAGAAGGGTTATTGTTTTGGGAATGAAAAAAAGCCACTTCAGATCGTTGTAAGCAAGAAGCAATGGCCTGTGCTCTTGTTCATGCACAGTAGAAGCTCTCTGGTGAACCCCGATATAATCAAAGCTAAGTCAGAGACAGATAAATCTCTTTCTTGTTTTTATGTTGCAGGAATAAAGGACGATATTCTCATTGTTCTTAGGTAGCTTACCAATTTCCTCATTTCATTGTGAGACAAGGCGATGTGAGTTGATCTGCTTTCTCCCTCATCTAAGAGCTTGATTTGCGTTGTTGCAATTGAAATGATTATTCATCATCTACATTTACATTCAGAGTCATGGTTATTGCTTCTTCTCTTATCCTCTCTTATGCATTCCAATGTCTTTTTTCCCCAGTTAACAAAGGTTAAGGATTAATGATTTTCATTGGTCATTGTGCATTCATAATGGTCATATTCATACTTAGTTGTTGCTACTTGATCGTTATAATGTTCATACTTATATTCACAGTGACATACAAAAGGGAAAGGCCGTAAACATGGCATTTTTCGGAGGGGATTTTTATGAAATCTGAATGGTTGTGGCCAGATTGGGGTATTTTTAAGAAATCTGAATGCTCGTGGCCAAATTATTGTCTGTAATTTGCTGAACAGTATTCGATCTCCTCTGAAAATTGTTAAATGGGAGCTTGGATAGTTTGCCGCATTTTTTCTGTTATCTTCTTCCTCGGATCTTTGTGGAATTTCATCCATAATGTTGTTTAATGCGAAAATGGCCTCCAATAAAGAAAAACTCCTTCCCTTCTCATGCATTTCCGCAACATTCTCCTGAGTCATTTTCTCACATGGCACTAACGAACAAAAAAACACTTCTGTTACACTCTGAAAGAAGGCGTGAGTCGAAGGATGTGCAGGTGAACTGAGAAATGGAGTTCTCCACGGTCGGGGAGTTCTGCAGGGTCGAGGAGTTCTCTTGCAGAGAAAGCCTTGCCTTGTGGGGCCAAAGCGGCAGAACACGTGGCAAGATTCCATTCGCTCTATGAGCGAGGAATCTAGCCAAGGTGGATGCTTATGCATCTCCTTGGTGAAACGCCTATGACGTAACAAGGATTTGCAATAGGAAGAAAAACCCCTCTTAAGATTAAAAACTCTAGGGTTAAATTAATAAAGAGAAGACTAAATTACATGGCTCATTTATAGAGAATTACACTCAACTTACCCCTTAAATTCAACGGCAAGGGTTTTACATTCTATGTTCTTATGTTTGTTTTATTAGGGTCTTGTTGCGACAATCAACCTCTTACAAATTGGGTTGCATCCTTATGACTACAACCTCCCTTTTTCCTCTCTCTTTCCTCTCCATTATCTCTCTTTGACACTATAGAATTCAAGTTAGTTGCCTTCTACCGAGTGATCATAGTGGTGTTCATTACCATGCTATTATTTTTGTACATAATGGTGGCCATTGTAATAGGTCACAAAAGAGATTAGGCTACCCGTGGCAACATTAGTCTCCTAGGATTTCGGGGGATGATCAACTTTGTGTTGGTCTACTTCACTTAAACCTCTAATACAAAGCTCTAACACTCTTAACCATGAGATCCAATGCACTTTTTAAATTTTAAATTATTTAGACAATAGGGACTAAAGTTGCTTGTGGCCCTTCTTTTTTTGTTGATAAACTTTTGCAAAATAATAGTAGTTTAGGACTAGTTAAGTAAGCAAAATAAAAGAGAAATGGTAGAAATTAAAAAGGAAGTTATATCTAGATATGATAATATTAAAAAACCAATAATCATAGACATAAATGTAGCAAAGGTAAACTAAAAACACTATTATCGTATCAAAGTACATATTTTGGCATTCCTATAATTGACTTTATGGAACATATGACTCCTACATGATGGTTTTTTTAAAGACTACATTTTTTTAATTTGATTTAGCCTAACAACGGTTTCATCTTCCAATGAATTGGGGATACTTAGATAGTGAGATTGATCCTTAAAGAGTAGGCGCTCCCCCTTGATTGGCATAAATATGACAAAAATTCCAAACTAGAGGTTTTATTTGCAAGAAGCTATGAAACCTTCTCGAGTCGATGGTCCATTTTGCTTTTATGTCATTGATGAGCTTCACTTTTGGTAGGTAATTGACCCAATTTAACATATTCTCAAAAGCACAACGAGGAAGAATGAAGATTAGATGAGTACCATATGAACACACTAAGTGACAAATAATCCTTGGAGCTCTGTCATGCATGATTAACGAGTATAGTGTTAGTGGTCAAGTGTTGTCTTTATTATTGTTTGATTTTCATTTAAATTGATCTCACTCGTTGGTACTGAAGTTATGCAATGCAGGTAACAAGGGAAGTACAAATAATAGATCAAAGAAGTGATGGCACAAGAGGATAAGTGTAGTATCCACTCTCAGTGATCTAAGGAGATCATAGTGCATATCTGAACTTTAAAGTACAAGTCCTAGATAATGAAGTGAACACCAGATTTCTAGGATCGTGATTTTGATTGATTGATCCTCAATCTTAGAGATGAGATTCACCATGCAGTTTAATTTATTTTTGTATAAATAAAATCCTATGGGCACAACCCAAGGGTTGACAGTCGTTTTGCTATTTTCAATTATAGGCAATTTGCAGCATTTCTCTGGTACATAATTTATTGTTTATGAGACTTGTTATTTGATTAAATGAAGAAGAAGTATTTATCCTCAATTTTTAGTAACTAGGGTTTCCATTAGGTTCCTATAAATTCCTTGGGGAAGGCCTCCTGAAGGTGATACAAGGATCTTAGTAATAGTTTATGTGTTTGATTTAAGTAGATTTATTTAAGATCGTATTTCCTTTGCGTTATGTGCCTGCTCTATTTTTCCTATAGTTTCTCACAATGGATCATGTAGCTTCGTGTTACATTCATGTAGTTTTCATGTTACAACATTTTTCTATAAATTCCAACATTCATTTCTTGTTATTCTAGTTCATGAATTTTATGTCTCGCATGATTTAAATTTTGTTTCATGCTCATACAGAGGTTGGTTGATCCTTATAATACCTAGCTTATTTTATGAACACAAAATTCAAAGGTATTGCTTTGATATAGATTATAAAACTATCTACACAGAGACCAACCAACAATAACATTATAAACTCTTTAGCTTTAGGGTGACATTGAGCCTCACTAGCCTAGGAAGGAACAAGAAGATACATGCAAGGGTTGGATCTAAAGCATTATGCTTTTAAGCAAGTCACTCTTCTTTTACAAAATAGGAATTAGTTTCAATCTAGATTTATTACTTTGCCTTTACTGTTTTTAGTTAGTTCTTCTTATAAGTTGCATATATTTTGCACCATACCTTTGAAGTTTGTACATTCCTTGGGTTGATAAATTAAAGTTCAAAGTCATGATTCCAACATTTATTGTTGACAATATTTGACCCACTAGTCATATCAAAATGGATTTGTTGATCCAATATTACCTGCAACATCATTGGCTACTAAATTGAGTCTGGTGAGATTGGTGGTCATGTAAAAATGGGCGACATGTTGATTGAGTGGAGAATTCGGGTGGGGCTTGCTTGAGCAGGCTAGGCTACATAATACAATTAGGGCTTTTGGTATGACCTAAAATTGCTTTTGATTGGCTAAGAGATTGTCTTCTTCGAATTTAAGGAAATGGGTTTATAATGGCCCAAGACCCAGAGGCATTTGATGGGAGTGGAAGCCGAGACCCTTATATCCACCAATGAGTTATTTCAAGTGGTCGGGTTTTTTCTATGCACAATGAAGCTGTCGCACAACAACCCCTTGAGGTTGTATCAATAAAGGCTAGGTTGATAACACTAAGTTTTATAAGCTTTTCCATGCTTTGGGAAAAAAAGAATCTATATTTTTTACGCTAGAGGGGATGTGATGTGAAGGTAATTGCTTCCTTTTTATAATATAATAATATTTGCAAGGAGTGAGACATGGATCAAGCAATGTAGCAATTGAATTGCTGCTTTGATGATGGGTTTACTTATCTGGGGTTCCATCTAAAGCCCAATGGATATCTTGTTAAGGATTGGGAGTGGTTGATTAAAAGGTTTGAGAACCGGATATCCAATTGGACGTATAGACTGCTGTCAATTGGTGGCAAATTAACTTTGGTCAAGTCTGTATTGATGGGTACTCCTGTGTACTGGTTCTCTTTGCTGCCGATACCTTGCTCCGTGCTTAACTCTCTCAGAAAGTTAATGTTCAACTTCTTATGGACTGGAGGATTGAATAAGAATTCGTTGGTGATGGTGGGTTGGGAGAAGATCTCATTACCGGTTGAGTCTAGCAGTTGGGGTATTAAGGACTTGAGGGTGTTCAGTGCAGCATTAAGATTGAAAAACTTGTGGCGTGCCATCTTTGGCATCACTCTGTGGTCGAGACTCATCCACCATAAATACATTAAAATGGAGGTGTCACACTGGCTTAGGACGCCGGCTAAGAAGGTGAGAGGCATATCAGCAATCTGGAATGGATTTATGAAGGTATACAAATGGTTGGCCCTGGGGTTAAGCTGGAAAGTTGGATGCGGAGAAGAGGTAGCCATCGGGGTTGATCCTATTGTAGGTTTGACTGAATCATATGGCCTTTCGTCGAATTTGCTTCAGCAAGTGAGATCTGTGGGGTGTTTTACTTTGAGTTCTGTAGGTAATATTTATTCTGGTGATTGGGCTTCTGTGGAGGTGCTTCAGCTGAGTCCAGAGACTGCTGGTGAATGGAGGGATTATATTAATAAGCTTAATCGTAATGGAGTCAGACTTAATAACATTGCTGATACTATTGTGTGGAGTGGTAACGAAGCCACAGGGACTGTCACTGCGCGCTCGACATATGACTTTATGATTAAAGAAAGATGCATCTATCCGAAACAGTGGTGGTATGACAAACTGTGGTATTGGTAAATACCTCTTAAATTTAAATGTTTTTTCTGGTTCGTGCTCCAAGATAGATTGAAGTCATGGGATAACCTCACTCTAATGGGGTGGGCCGGACCTAGCAGGTGCGTCCTGTGTGAATGCAATGTGGAGTCTGCTAAACATCTTTTTTCTGGAATGTGTATTTACTCTGGAATTATGGGAGCAGATATATCATATTTTTGACATCAAAGGTAGATGGGGTGGTGTTGATATTACTACCTCGCTGAAACTGTGGAGAGCCGAGTGCAGGGATCATCAGAATCTACCGATTTATATATGCTGGGTAATTTGGAGAAGTAGAAATAGGGCGCTATTTGAAGATATCAGACCTCAGGTGCATCACTTGTCGAGTTCTATTATCAGCTATTATTCAAATGTTCCGGTAAAGGATAACACCATGAGTGTCAGGAATATTGGATTGTTTAATCTGGAGGTTAATTGTCCAACAATGTTCTTTGATGGGGCAGCTGCTTGGGGTGAATGTGGTGCGGGGGGTGTTATCTACCTCAATAAGGAGCATTATTTTAAATTAAAGATGAAGTGTGGAAGGGGTTCTAATATCAAAGCGGAACTTTTGGCTCTTTGGTGTGTGGTGAAAGTGGCCAATTGTTTTGGGTTATCAAATGTAAAGATATATGGTGACTCCTGGGTGACCATAAAATGGGCTTTGGGGGAGTATGATCTACAGGTTTTACAATTGTCCTGCTGGTGTGATAGGGTGAAGGAAGAACTATAGAATCTGGGACAGGTACATTTGGAACACATTTTCCGTGAGCATAATGTACTAGCAGATTCCCTCTCTAAATTGGAACTGGATGAGGCAGAGGATTTCATTGTCTGGGAGGAAATCTTGGAAGATCAGTGTGTTGACACTGGAAACTATTTCTATTTGGGATGAACTAGTTTATTTTGATTATGCAACTTTGGTTCTTGGTATACTGTAACTGTTTTGAAGGTTTATTTTGCCAAAGACATTAGGTCTGTGTTTTGGCTCATTATGTATATCATACTTTATGTACTGATTGCTTGAAGCATCATGATCATCATGTACTATTTGATTCAAGTTTGAATATCAATAGTATGCTTTTTTCGCAGGAAAAAAAAATGTAGCAATTGAACGTAGACTCTATCCCATCAATTATACAAAATACCCCCAAATCGAAGGTACAATATGCGATTACTTGGGTAGAGTTGTAATCGCAATGCAACTAGCAAATTATCAACAATGACAATAACATGAAAATTGGAGGAGGCATAGTTATACGTTTAGCTACGAAGAAACCCAAGTCATGGTTTGTTCTATACTAGTTATGTCCATAAAAGTGATGTTGTGCAAACTATGTTTTGTCCAAGGACAAAATGCCGGTGAATCTCATAAATAAGGATAATCACAACTTATGCTATGACTATGAATATGAAAGTGGGTCACTCGCTATAGCATTGTCAAGAAATTGAACCGTTCAAATTTAAAACCCTTCTTAGGGTTTATGTTCCTTTTTATTCTTTGAAAAATCTCCATCTGGTTTTGAATTCTCTTTATTTTTATTATTTTCCATCTTCATTGCATTTGCCATGGAATTTTATGGAGTCCAAATATCATAAGCAATACCTTTAAACAAAAAATGAAGTGACGTGAATAAAGAATAGCATATTGCCATGCCCATAACATGATTAGTCTAGGGGAGAAAAAGGCTATTTTTTATTATTATCTCCGATATGTTTTTATTAATCAATATGGTAGTAGGCAAGATACGTAGTTTTATTTTGGAAAAAAACTTATTAATATTAAGATTATAATTGCATCGAGTGAAACGAGGTGCTCTACAACTCAGTATGGGGGAGATCCTGTAACGTTTGTCCATGTTTGTCCTTATAGTCAACCATAATAAATAAAGTTTGTCTTTAACATAATAATAAAAAAAATTAATATTATGTTGGCGATTAATAAAATGACGTGTATTTTCGTTTGAATTAAATCCTAGGCTATATAATACATGGACGTGCAAAAAAAATAAAATGTAATGGAAAGTATTTAATGAAAAGTAAAAAAGTAAAATGTAATGAAAAGTAAAAAAATAAAATGTATTGTCGGCCATTAATTAAAATGTAAAAAAAAGTGAAATTATGGAAAATATTTAAAAAAAATCCATGTCGGCTCATAAAATAAAATATTTTGAAAAGTAATTAAAAAATAGATGTTCGTTTATAAAATAAAAAATTAAATTTAAAAAAAGAGCTTAAATTAAACCCAGATCTATCAACCAAGAGAGATTAGATTTCTTGAGTTTAAATTTAAAAAAATAAATACACCTCAAGAAATTGGATCCCTCTCGGTGCTTGATAGATACGGGTTTAAGATGGATCTATGCTGGTAGTTAGGACAATCAACTAATGTAAATTGTGAAAATGTCCATAACAAGGCAGCATAACAACAACACATACACACACATATTGATGATTCATTGGTTTTAATAGGAAACCAATTCCCCGAACCAACATTAATAGAGTACCCGTAGAGATAAGGTTTAAATCCTTGCCCTTCTTAATAGCCTACATAAGAATTCACTTAGTATTAAATGATTAAGAACAAGCTAATAAACAAACTAAATGTGCCATCATTGACATACTCTAAATACATGAATAACAACAACAACAACCATTGAGAAGCATTAACACAAGTAAATTAAACAAAGATTTGCAACAAGAGGAAAAACCCCTCTTCAGAGAGAAAAGGTCTAGGGTTAAATTAATGTAGAGGAGGCTAAGTTACATAGCTCATTTATAAAGAATTACACTCAACTTGCTCCTTAAATTTGAGAGCAAGGGTTTTACATTCTAAGTCCTTATGTCTATTCTATCGGGATCTTATTGTGACAGTCGACCTCTTACACATTGGATTGCATCCTTTTGACCACAACCTCTATTTTTCCTCTCTCTTCCCTTTTCTTTCCCTCATACTTGCCTATGTCTTGTGTTGACTGCAACATTCTCTTATCCTTTGCCTTTCTCTTCTCCCTGCCAATTCCTCCTAATTACATGTAGAAAAAAAGAATAAAAAGATAAAACTAACCAAATAAATGGAACTTCCCCAACAGTTTCCTTAGCCGAAATGGCCTCACTGCCCATGTGGCTTCAATGTAGTTGCAAATCAAACCTTCCCCTTTAGGTTGAGATTAATATTGTCATCGATGATTCAAAAACTATCTTCCCCAATTTGGTGATGACTTCCTATCTTATGTATATTCGCTTTTATGGTTGTCGCTGTAACTCAATCTTCAAATCTATCTTTATGAATGTTTAACAAGCTTTGTTGTTATGTAGTAGCTTGTCCTTTTAGCATATTTCAAAATAAAATCAACATTATACGACCCTTACATCAATGTTGCTCACCAATATGTCAATAACGAGTTGTAGATGGGGTGGTTGAGAGAGTTTGTTGCGACGCTTCCCACCGGAATTCGATCTGCCCCAAGGACATGCAGCATGACACCCCGCTAGTTGTCAACTTTTTTTAGTGAAAAAAATGTTGACGTTTATTTCAAAGATTTTATTTCTATTTTAAACTTAATGTACCATTAGTTATCCTAAATCACTGAATTCAAATATTTACGTCGATAGGCGTTTTTTCCTGAGGTCGGTTTTGAAAAGCATTGTAACTTTTCGTCGTCCCTCTCACGAATGAAAAGCTGCCACGCACTTCACGAATAAAAAACTGCCACACACTTCAACCTGAGGTTGAAGTGGAGGATGTTATCCGTCGTTCGTTGTTTCACTGTTCGGTTTCCATTAAACCTGAGGTTGAAGCGGAGGATGCAGAGGGGATGAATTCAACCCAGGAAAATGCACCAAATTCCATTCGAGCCGGAGGGCATCTCTTGTTTCACCATCCCTACCTCTTCGATTTTCACCGCTTTTCCTCTGCCCGAGACCAACAATTCATGCTTACCATTGCCATCGCCCTTGAAACCTTAGCAGGATGATGTCCCAAAACCTGTTTCTTCTTCGTTATTCAGTATTTTCCACCAGTGAAGGTGAGATCTGGTTTCTCCTTGCCATCGCCGAAGAACAAATCTGGTAAGAGGGTCATTGAATTCAAGCTTCCACTGAACCCTGCGTTGCTCAAAAACCAGGATGATGAGGAAAAAATACGAAAGGGCCAGTAAGAAAAGGGCCATCTCAGATGATTTCGAAGCCCTAGTGGGTGGGATGATGGCTTTGTTGCCACCGCCCAAGAATGAAAACCTCCTGAGGACAGGGGGCGGTGCTCATACTGGGAAACTGCCATGGGATAACAATAATTAGGTTTTCATATTTGCTTTTTTGCATTATAGCTCGAAGATCCCACGGACCCATTCGGCCACATTAGCAAGAAGGCGAGGTCAGAAGCCTTTTTGAACAAAAATGGTGGCCTGCTCAATCCCCAGGAGAGTACCATGTTCGAGGATGGCAACAGATTCAACCTCAGTGTTCACATTCCATTGGTTGCTAGGTATGTTTCGTGGTTCTATTTTGATCTCTTGTATCTGAAAGACAGACTGTGAATCTTCAACTTCGATTGGCTGTAGAAGTCTACGGTTTTAGCTTTTTGAAAGGGTAATTTTTCAGGGGTTTGGCATTTTGTATCAGGTTTTTAGTTTTGCACATGAAACTTACTGCGCGGGATGGTTCTTTCTCAGCACTAAACAATACATTTGTCCTCTGTCACTGCAATTTATTAATATATACATTAAATTTGTCCTAGGTCCCTACAACATTAGTTGAGAGCTTGATTAATCCATCATCATTATAAATATATTCGATCTAGTGTTTTTATTGCAATAGGATCAGTAGTAAGAATGGCGGGGATGAAGTGGCATGAAGCGACAACGTCATTGTTTTCAGGGGCCGGAGGAAGGGCGGTGCAGGGGCTAATGTTTGGCTACGTGGAGAATTTGATGAATGTGGCTAGAGGTAGGGAAATCATGGTGGAGGAGTGCAAATATGAGTGCAAAATTTACAGCAACACAATTCTGTCAGGCTATTCTTCAACTCAGAGAATCCAGAATCTATATCAGGATCAACTTCATTGGTCAATGGATTTGAATTAATACCCAACTAGCCAAAATTCATAGTATTGAAACATGCATTTGAATTAATACCCAAGTAGCCAAAGCTAACAATTCTGCATCCAAACCCACCTTAATTTGAATGGCTTCGGCATTTTATCCTTGCTGGGTGCCTGTTGTGTGCTGTAAACCAAGCTCTTAGTCATGGCTGAATTCATTCACCTCTTTTCAAACCTCACAGTGAAAGGATATGAGGTTCAATTGTCAATGAAACAATATTCGTCGTTGTTAGGGTAAGACTTGTAGGGAGAGGAATACCATTACGACGAAGAGGGAGTGAAGCCGAAGGCCTTTACCAGGCAATGCCACAATATCTCAACCCTCTACCAACTGCAGAGGAATAGGGTAAAAAGTAAAAACCTTCTTCCACAGATTTGTCAGAGGGAAAGCTGGAGGTCTTACTGTGGCACCACTTGCTGGCTATGAATACATGCACATACTGGACCGTGATAAGTGTAATTGGCTGAGGGATAAGATTGAGATAGTGGCTTCCACAGGATACAATGCAGGGTGCAGGCATGTTATGCTTGATCGCCTCATTTTTTTTCAGACTTTTTTTCATACTATCAAAGATGGCAATGGGTGACATGGATGGAAAAATCCACTATGAGGAGCTCCTTGATGGTGGATCAATAGACACTGGTTTTATATTAGTGTTATGATTTCTTCTCCTATGATGATTTTCTGTTTTTGAAATCTAGTGTTTACTTGGGCTCTTATAGATCCATAGGTAGTATTGTAAAATATGTATGTTCTCAATTATGTTTTGGTGAATGATCCTAGGTGGAATTTGTATTTGAGTTGAGGATATTTTGATGTTTAGTCACTTATGGGACTTCTGGTAGAAAATAGAGACTAGAAAGCATCTTTTTGTAACTCTAGAGAATATATTTGTAACTTAGCCTCGTCACAGATCGAGTGAAAGTTCCATGACCTTGACGGCCCACAGTTGAGGAGAAAGTAAGGTTCCGTTCGCCGACTAAGCCCAAATGTTCCAGTTTTGTAAACCCAAAACAAATACCTAGCTTACCTTAGCCAACTGAGCACGGATATTAAACAATTCACATAGAAATATCATCATAAACCCTTGAAAGTCTAGATTTGTACATTCCAGATCCTAAATGTAACCACTTCAAAAAACAGTCGAATAACATCACATTAAATATCAGGCCAACAAATAAGGATTCCCAAGATTCATTAATGTGGAAGGGTTTTATCTTTTTCTTGGCCAATTACTTTCAATTTTTCACAAGTTTGTACTATTCTTTGAACCATTAAAATTATAAACCAATAGCCTCTGTAAAATTCTAAATAATAATTAATGTTGTATCATTTATGTTAGTAAGATTCTAATTATGTTTCTTTGAAGTATATAGTTTTATTGCCTCTTTGTAGATGCTCTTCGCTTTTTGTTCCTCATACACTTTTTGTCTACAAAACCATGATATAAGATGCTATACTTATGGGAGTTGGTGGTCTGTCTGGTGGATGAGAACATATAGCATGGTTCTTTCCAAGGTTGCATTTTTACATCAGATGCCAGCAGCTATCCAGGAGTATGTAATCAAGGAAAGGTTTATTTTGTATCCAACATTAATAACTTAAACATGCTCTTTATGATTGTTCTGTTGTGTCAGATGTGAAATCCATTATTTTCCACTTATTATGTTTATAATACAGATAAATTTCCATATTGATCACATTGTTTTTTAACTTGTCATATTTACATGTAATAGGAGCTGTGAAAATATTGCAATGTCTTTCCTTGTTGCAAATGCAACTGATGCTCCCTCCGCTCATCTGGGTTAAAGGTAAGCAGTGATGTTGCAAGTTCTGTTAATGTGTTCGACTCTTTCTTGCATTAAAGCTTTGTGTTTCTCATTTATGAGATAAGATTTTTACATCATTTCGCCTTGTTACAATTTTTTTTTGGTAAGTTCTTCAAATTATAAGGAACCCTCAAGTTAGCTATTAAAACTCTCCGCATAAACATTATTACTCTTTTGATGTGATTAGATTCTGGGAAGTGTGTGGTTACACTACATACTCTGTAGTCCTGACCATTGCCTTTTTTTGTAAGGTTAAATGCTTATTTTTTTATCTATGGCGAGCTTTGAACCCAACTTTGCATAATTGCAATAAATATGCTTTAACTCTGTATAAAGTTATTGGTTAATTAATTCAAATTAGTTCATGTCAGTTTTTGTCTCAAACAGAAAGTTGATAAGGGATTAGTACTTATTTATTCTATGTAGGATTAGGGATGCTTGGAACACTGCGAAAGATGAACCTATGGCATCTATTCCCAGACAGACCTCTCGTTGTTGGGAATGAGATTCCAAGAAGCTATTATAAGTTACCCTTAACATTTTTCAATTAAACCTCCTCTACTCATTCAATGCACGATTGGTTTCCACCTTGCTTTGGTAATCATTAGTGGAGATCTCTAGCGTATTAGTAGACTGTTGTATGGAAAAACACAAGGTGAACACTGAATAAAAAAAACAATAACAAGAGGCAGGACTAACTTCATCTTTTACCTTTCTATGAAACAATACAAATTTAAGTGGAAGAAGCACGACCAAAACCCCATTTAACGCAACAAACCTAAAGAAAACTACAGAAACTTTGTTGCCATTAAGTTGAAAGCCCTATTATCCACTGCAAATGTCACATGTCCAGGCACCGTCGGTGTATGCACATGCACCACCACAGCAACAACAGTTGATAATATGATCAAATGGCATTTTTTTTACTTATTTAATGAAATGTTTGTTAGATGATTTCTTTATGGATTTTCTATTTGACAATATTGGGGTATTATTAAACCTACTATTCATATTCATTAGACACTTTTATTTGTAAGCATGTGCATGGGATTTAGCAATTCACCATCCATAGTCGTTAATGTATCTCTACTTTTCTACTTCTATAGAATTCTTGGTAAATTCTTTGTTATTTCATTGTTCACCATTATGACCTTTTATGGAAAGTGAGTAGTGTGAAGTTCTTTTTTCTTTATTACTTAATGTTGTTAAATAAACTTGTGAAACTCGATGAACCTTATAAACTAGGCATCTAGGACTTAATGCCCACTAATATTTGAACCTATATCATTTGCATAGCTTGTCTCAACCAACGAGATTCAAAGTTTTTATTTACTCCATCATAAAAATTGGTTACCATTGTAATCATGGGTGCAAATGAAATGATTTCAAGTCAAATACTGTATACCTACTAACTTTCCTTAGAATTAATACTTTTCACAACTAGGTACCCTTTCCCCGAGTTTTGGCCAAGCCATATCAATTATAGATGTGTCATTCAATGGTATTAACACTGGCTTTAGAGTTGGATTGTGGAGATTTATGCACTAGTGTACTTTACAGATAATATGGAGTGCAATTCAAGTTCGACTATAAACTCTAGCATTTTACTATTTTTGTAAATTTTTTACTCTTGGTTCCATAATATTGCATATTATATATAGATTTCATAAAACCCAACAAGCTATACTCCCCAACAAGCTTTGAAAGCTCCACACAACCTACTCTTGGGAATTCTTGGGCATGCAAAATGAGAATTCTTTGGTAATGCCAACTAGCTATAATAGACTTGAAGAGGATATCGTCATCAACACCATGGACACAGGTACCATTAAAGTTTCTATCACAGAAGAAAAACTTTAAAAAACCCTGGTTACTAGCCTTGGTTTTTTTCCTTTTGGTGGGCAAACATCCTTTCTATTTCAAGACACTCATGTGATCAGTTTTAATCCATTAATTTTATTGTATAAAAACATTTTATAACTTATGCACAAGGCTTGTTGGAGTTTCAGTGTAAAATATAAAACTGCTACATTTGGGGATCTTCCATGCCTTTACTCCCCTATTGAGTAGAGATTTGACATAAATTTTATTTGCCTGATGCTACAACTTGCTATATATTTAGAATCTTGAAGTTCTAAATTTTGAAGTTCGTCAAAGTACATCGCAAGGTCTACAACAACTCGATTTTAGTTCCCCTTTTCATCCTTTTTACCCTCCAACAACAACCTTACCAACGTATTATTGCACCTTCTTGGGGCAATTGCTAGTTTATATCATGGCAATATGGGGTTAGAAATTCCAAAACTCAGGTTTGTTACACCGATAGGCATTTTCTGTGAGGGGGAGTTTGAAAATCCTTCGTCGTCCCTCCACCCAACAATATTTCGCCACACATATTTCTCGATTGACCATGTAATGCACACCATGTGTTTGGCATGTTCTTCAAGTTTTGATCTTGAATACGAAAGTAACATCGCGGACTTTATTCGGTCGAAGAAACCCTCATCCACGCCATTGACAAATGTGGCCATTTCGCAGCAAAAGTATTCAAATCCTTGTGAACAAGTTCGGAAAGATGAGAAGTAGCCCAAGTGCGAGCTGTGCGGCCATTGCAGTGGCGGTTCTTTTGTTATTATGCTCAGCCTTGGGAACCGAATGTGAGAAGTTATCGGTTGATTATTACCGGAGAACATCATTCGAGCCGAAATGATATGAAAACCGGCTAACAATCCCACCACTGCTGGAGGAACATTGTGCATCTTCTTCCAGGATTGTTTTGTAGAGGTAAGCATCATTCTTATTTCTTCATTTCTACTTATGGTTCATTGAAGTAGAGTAAGTATGCTTGCTTTGTTTTCTCCCACAAGTATTTATAGGAATGTAACTACCATGTAATGTCTTTGGAATGACAAACATCCCCCTCTATATCATTTGCAGGGCTACAATGCTTCACTGTTCATTAGCTCCACCCCTGATAACAAGGCAAAGAGAGATGCATAAATAAATCTGTTACTGCCTGGGGATGGGTTCGATGCCATCATTAGGGCGAAGATTGACATTGAATTAAAAAAAATTCATATTCACTAAAAGCTATTTTGCACTATGTGAAGCACTTTACAGTATGGATTCTGGAATGTGAGTATTTTGATCTACAACAAGATCAAGGAGCTTTATAGAACCTCACAAAATCGAATTACATGCAAAAACTAGTAAAAATCTTGAAAGAAGACAAATTTACACACAATGTGAACTGAAACTTGGTATTATCAGACCATCTAACATGTGAATATGTTTAGAATAGGTTTATATTACATTTGGAGAAATTCGTGAGGCTTAGGAAGCCCAAAATGAGTGTACAATGCTAATTGGCCAAATTGGCCTCAATCCCCCTAGGTGGGTCCAACTCAATCCAACTCAGCCCAAATGGTCAAGAATTTTGGTGTGAACGGGCTGAGGCATGCTGGATCATAAATGGGTCATATGCATGCATGGGTGAGCAAAATAAGGTGAGTGGGAGGTCCAAGGAGGCATTAAATGCTCCAAATCATGCCAAAAATGGGCTAAATCCACCCAAGTGCTCCAAGTCAACAGCCATTCCCCATTTCAAGGAAGGAGAGCGCTCCAACATTTAATGAGGGCGCATTTGTGGACAAAACTGGAGTTTGACTTAGCTGGGTTGCTCAAGATAGGTGTTAACACTCCTCATAAGTGGTTATTTGCCCAATTAAAGCTACCTAAGTCCAAACCATAGTGTAATAATGCATACAAGGCAATAAAATTGACTAAGGCTATGAACCAAGGTACTAAGTGTTGGATTACTATTCTAACATGGAAATACTATGGCTGAATAAACCATGGGCACTGGTATTTTACTGCTTACATACCTTAATTCTCCTTTTTTAAACTGTATGGAAAGTAGCTGAATCACGCAGGGTCTCAAAACAGTGGCTAAAGTTGATTTAGAGATCTCACAAGTATCTTGATCAGTAGTGGGGAAAATGGGAGGGCATGTTGTAGGCCAGTTTGTCAGCCTGTTATTGTTGAAGCTGCTATTCATTTGGCATAAAGAGACTCGAGCTCACTGTCAAAGAATGTTGCCATAGAATCGCCTACAAAGTGAGTCGATGTGGATGCTTACAAAGGGGTGGTTTTTGTGTGGCTTGCAAAGCAACTTAACATTGATGAGGCCAATAATGCATTTCAAATTTTGTTCAGTTGCAAGGTTAACAAAGGTCTGTCATCCTAATGAGCTGACATTGTAATCTTTCTGTTGTTTTTGATGATTTTAACTTTAAATTTGTTTGCATATACTTCATAATATAAGGTTTAGCAAACATTGTTTAGTTGATCTATTTATTAATAAAAAATTATCATCAAGGATGGTTGTTGATCCATCGTAAGATTTTAGTTGTTATTGTAGGAATATAATGGAAAAATATTATTGGAAGAAAATTAAGAAGTTAATAACCATGATGTTCTAGTTGACAACGCAATGAGACTCATCCTAATGTTTAACAACTTTTTTGCTGGAACCCTTTAATTTGCTTATTGATGGAGAAAGTGCAACACTCAGTTGAGTAAATTTGCAGTTCATGCCTTTTATTCATTCTTGCAAAAGGCATGATTTCATAAATGTCATTATAAAATGCCAACATATGCATTTTCCTTTGATTGCTTACAGAGCTTTAGTGTATTCTGAAGGAGGATGTATATTTGTACTTCAATTCCATGGATTTTGGAGGTATGATGGCTGTTTTTTTGGGTTAAAGGCTATGGAGCTATGGAAATTAAGGGCATCAATTAATAGCAGACATGCACTGCTTGGCAGATACAAATTAAATGTTGGTTGAATATTTTGAGAGTTCTGTGCATAAGTGCTCCAATTAGAGCTCCAATTAGAGAACATATTGATAAGAGAAAATCTCCTCTTCCAGGCGAACAACAAGGTAATCAACAATAAGTAGATTTAGAGCTATCATACTCCTAACATTTCAGTCTAACTTTGTGGTAACTTCCTGGTAGGGTCACGGTAGGAATTTGAAAACATAACACTTTACTTGATTTTCCATTATATATGGTGAATTGTTTTACCAAAGTTTTTTTAAATCTTTAAAAGTTTTCTTTGTATTTCATTACCTTTTAATGTTAAGGTTGTAAATGGGCAGGGAGAGGAGGCCCTCTAATTGTTTATTGGATTTGAAACTATCGATGACGAGTTTTATCGATCAAGATGAAGATGAAGATGTTGTTTCATGGAATGAAATGATTGCAGGATTTTATCAGCTTGAACGTGGCAATGAAGTCATTCAACTCATTCAACTGGTTGTAGTGGGCCCAAAGCAAGAAGTATATATACATATCATATATTTTTTAATTTGCTTTTGCGTTGTCTGACTTGCTGAAAGTGTTTTTTTCTTTCAAGTGCAAGCATATATGGATGAATCAATATTTTACATCTATAAAAGAATTACCTATCCAAGGATGAATCAATATTTTACATATATAAAAGAATTAAAAGAATTACCTGCCTGCTTTAAATGAACAAATTATTCATGGGTTAGAAAACTAATTGAGGCTATAGAATGATGGGTGTATACCTTTAAAATCTCAATTATGATTTATTTTTCTCCGCTATGATTAGGTAGAATGAATGTATATAATATGTGAATTTAATTTAACAATAATGGAAGCCTAAATTCCAAATCTCGATACTGAAAATGGAACATTGCAATTATAATGATAATATTTGCCACTTGGAAATGGAATGGTTGATGAAGTCATCTACATTATATTAAAATTGTTGATATTACTGTGAAAGTCATCTAAATTATATTAAAATTGTTGATGTTTGATGAAGTCATCTGATTTTTTTTTTTATAAATGGTTGATGTTACTATGAATTTAAGTTAATTGTAAATCATATGATTCTTTAAAAAATTTGTTGATGTTAATGTGAATTTAAGTTGATTATATATTTTACAATTGGCTACATAGGGGAGAGAAATTATTGAGTATTGAAAAATTTAGAGAAAATGAAAATTGTTAATAATATAAGTATTGATTTTAAAAAAATTTTGTTGATGTTGATGTGAATTTAAGTTGATTATATATTTTACAATTGGCTACACAGGGGAGAGAAATTATTGAGTATTGAAAAATTTAGAGAAAATGAAAATTGTTAATAATATAAATATTAGAAAGAAAAATTTATGGAAATTGTTGAAAAAGTCAATTATGCATTCTTCAATTAGGCACGTAAAAAATAGTGATAGTGTTAATATTGAATAAACTAGAGATGCAAGATTATAATAATAGTCAAGCCACAAACATTGATCACAAGAAGTTGGTTCAGAATGAGTAAAATAGTGATAATGTTAAAATTGAATAAACTAGAGATGCAAGATTATAATAATAGTCAAGTCACAAACATTGATCACAAGAAGTTGGTTCAGAATGAGTGAAATAGTGATAATGTTAATATTGAATAAATTAGAGATGCAAGATTATAATAATAGTCACGAAGAAGTGGAAGCACTACCACCTGGAAAGGAGGCCATTAGACACATTGATCATCAATCCCTACATTATACATAAAGTCAAAGCAAGATGCAGCAAGTGACGCATTACAAGTGGTTGGTATTCTTGCAACAAATCCACCTCCTTATCAGGTACAATAAAGGAGTTACAAACAAACTAGTTTATAAGCTTTCACGATGGTCTCCATTGAATAAGGTAGCACTAGCTAGAGTGATCATGCAACTGTAGCCCTTCACTCATGAACTGTTGAGCAAAGACTATGAGGGATATTAATATTTTAGAGGAGTGTATAAGCAACTAAAGGAGAGACCTAAGTCACAAACATTGATCACAAGAAGTTGGTTCAGAATGAGTTGAATTACAACAAGCTGAATTCAACCTTAGATTTTTGATAGAATGATAATATTTTCTCATTCTATTTCATTTACAATTATGTAGTGGTGTATATGGAATTTGGCCGAAGTAGCCAAGTCACAAATATTTGAAGTAATATATCTTATGAATTCATCAATTATTTAAGGATCTAACATTTCTTCGTTCAATGAGAGGCTTGTAAATTAATATATAAAGTTTGAGATAAAGATATTTGTTTTTCCAAGTCTAAGGTGATATGAAAAAAATTGTATAAAAAATTCATTTAATGAGTATCTTCTAAAGTAATAGAGTTTGAGTTAAATATATTTGTTTTTCCAGGTCTCATGTGATGTGGAAAAAGTTGTCAATTGCATTGGTTGAACAATCTCCATTTGTATATTAAATGTAGATCCCGAAGAATAGGACCTTCTCATTAGATTACATCGTCTTACTAGGTCTCATGTGATGTGGAAAAAGTTGTCGATTGCATTGGTTGAACAATCTCCATTTGTATATTAAATGTTGATCCCGAAGAATAGGACCTTCTCATTAGATTACATCGTCTTACTGGCAATCAATATTGGCATTTGACAAGCTTTTAATATTTGATGACATAATGTTCATTAGATGCATTAACATTCAATTATTTTGTTGACTTCTCTTCAAATTTAGTTGGTAATATATACAAGAGGTGAAGTGCCCTTATGATCACATGGTAATGTGTAGATTGGTGTTGATAGCAAGGCAACTTCTTGTGGAGTAGACAATGAAATAAATCATTACTAGAACAACCACTTGAGCAAGAGGGTCCAACTGGGTGGATTTGAGCCCAATTTTCAGAATCTCGTGGAGAGAAGGATCATGCCTTCTTACTCTAACCATGACAATGAAGGAATTGTATATAAAGATATTTATATCTTTCAAAATACACATGTAAAAACAAGATCAATGATATACTGTGGAAGGGTAGTAGCTGATGTAGACAATCTTGATAGTTATAATATAATCATGTATTGGATACCCATGATGGTCTTAATCAAGAAGGCTTGAAAGAAGAAGATGATCATGTTGTGGAAACATATACCTCCAAATCACAGTGCCAATAACTATTGGATGATCATATGGGTGAATATTAGTACAATTGATTGCAACCAAACATCTTGATAATCACCAACCATGCAACATATGACCATCCCCTTCCCTCAGTCAAAACATAAGCAGGAAAACCATTCTTCTTCTTGTAATTTGTTTGAATAAGAATTCAAACATTCAAAGTATTTAATTCCTCTTCTTAGATTTGGGTGAGTTGTCCATCCTTCATCCATAGATTATAGTAGGTCATGGCCGGATTAGGTATTGCCATGACATTAGAATGTGGTTTATTAGTCCCTGTGTAGTAGGGATATAATGATTGCGCCCTACCAATAGTTCCTCCATACTGGGTTTTAATATTTTGAAAACACAAGGTAAAGATTGGTTTCCTATAGTTTTATGTAGATGCGTTAAATGGTTTGAAATTTGTGCATTGAACGGTGTTAAAATGGCATTAATAAAGCCATGTTTTGGTGATTGGGTCCGTAGGCTAGTTTAACGCCACTCAAATTAGAAGAATCTCTCACAACATATAATTATTTTGCAAGGCGAGAACCATTCAAGAAAGCCACAAATTGCTTTTTAATGTATTTTCGACTTGTAATTTATGTGTTATAGTGTAATATCTTAAACATGACATGTTCTTGTTTTCCATATTGCCCTGTACTAGATTGCATAGCATGCAATTCTTTAGAAGGGAAGCATAGGCTGAATTTGATGCTAGTTAATTGTTTGTATTGGCCTTGTTCCACAATAATGTTTTTCTTCCTACAACTACAAAATATACACCTTTAACTTTTGAAAGGCCATGTGCAATGATAATTGTGAATCTGTGTAATGTTTACATCACCCAGATCTTTTTGAACTATGCTAAAAGGTTGGCAAAGGGCACTTGTAAGTTGTAGCTTCATATAATAGAAAAAATATCATTGGGTGTTCAATAATTTCCCTTCTGATGGCTCTCTATCGATAATTCCTCATTGTTTAGAAAAACAACAATTTGATTTTAGTTTTCTCTTTTCAACAATCTCGGTCCCATTTAATGAAGGGGTAATGGAGGGGGGGGGGGGGGGGGGGGGGGGATTAAAAAAAAAAAAAAATAAAAAAAAAATCTCGGTGCCCATTTAATCAAATGAATGTGACCTAGAGGAGTCTTAGGGTTTGCTCAAAGTTTTAGGCATCTAAAGCGAGATCTCCCGGAGGACGCTGGGAGAAACTCAACCTCAGAATCCTTGCTACGCTTAACAGTGATAGCAAGATTGCCAATGTTTCTCTGAAGAATCCATTGGTCAAAATCTTTGCGAGCACCTTGGAAAACTGTCATGCCCAATTGAGCGGTGGTAGTGAGCAGTGTTGGAATTTCATTTTATCTATGCCCTTTATACTAAATTTTTTTGATGTCTTGGACTTTTATCTTACCCATCACACAACGTTTTGGTGGAAAAATAACCCTTCAACAATGAAGTTCATTAAAAATATACCATTCAATAATAATATTTTTATCAAAGAATTCACATTTCAATTAAAAGGTATGTATTTATTGAGTTTAATTTCCAATTAAAAGATAACAATAAACTCATTTATCTGTGTTTTATGTTGATCATGTACTCTAAAAATCGAGATTGCAAGGTAGAAACAACTCAAAAGTAACATGTGCTGGCATGTGAAATACATTAAGTGATAAAATTAAGGAACATTTTATTCCAAAGGAATACTTCACCAATAGGAATTGAGTTGAATATAATATGCCCTCTGTAGAGGTGATTCAATTAAAAAAAACGCATTGCAATGGAGATTGTACTATGATGTTCTCTCCTTCCTTTGTCACATGAAGTTTAATAAGGTTGTATTTACATATGGATTGTTTTGGATTCCTCAACTATTATTGCATGTGAACTTGCATATATGGAAAGTGGAGTTGTGTATGTATAATCCATGATGCAAAGCATTTAGTTTTATAATATAGGTAATTCATTTTATTTTAATTTTATAAATGCAAACTTATATAATTTGACATAGTAATTTGAACATATAAAAATTCCTCTGGTAAAAGCTATTTTTTGGGAACAAGTTCACTTTCTTCTTTGGGCCATTCACTTTCCCTTGGCTATAAATGGATAAGAAAAAACCACTTTCAACTTCAAACTTATTTAGAAGTTTTTTTCCATGAGTGAAAGAAATTGTTTCAACCAATTACTAAGACTTCAAGAATAATAAAATGTTATTATGTTTTAACATATATCAAATAAATCAATTTAAAAAAAAATGTGAATAGATACCTTAAATAGCCTCCCACAACAAAACTCCAATTTCATGCCTTTGTCCAGTCACAAATGTTAACCCAACCCAATATCAAAATAACAAAATCAATTCCACGTTTAAGAAAAAACACAAAATAGTTCCATTAATTTTTTTTTTTAGATTGTTATCAAATTTATAAAGAAAAGTTGAAAATGGCATCTTACCATTAGGAGGAGAGCACTTGCTCTTCCAAACTATTTAGAGAAATGGGTGTCTAAATTCAGCAGGTGCTTCTAACTTTTGAGGCCCATAACTGAAAAACAAGGGTGTCTGAAATTCCATAGGTGATGCTTGGTAAACTCAGTAGTTGATAAATAGCTGATGCTTGGTGGGTGGGTGGGTTAATTGGTTTATTAACATAGTTTAAACCCAACTTCTCCTCCTAAAATGGTATCCACCTCTCTCTCATAGCTGAAAGGGAGGGCACAACCCCATATTGGGACAATGCTAGGCCAATATAAGATAGAAAGAAGAAATGGAATGAAAGCAAATCCATCCCCATTGAATGTAAACTCACCCACCTACACTTTAACTGCATGGGAAATATTCAATCAAGTGGGAATGTTTCAATCAAGTGGGAGAGAAATATCAGCTATTACATATATAATAACAATCAACTACCTTAGGCCACTTATCTAGGCATACAAATATCTTAGTAGGCCTATTAATAAAACATAATGAAGGTTTGAAAAAATAATTAACCGTAAAAAATATGTTTCAAATAAATATTTGTCCGTTCTTTAAGACGGCTTGTTAAATTTTTTAACAAGTATTTGACAAGAAAAATGCCTCGTGATGGGCATATGCCCGTCAAATTCCAATCCTAGTAGCGAGAACAAGCATATCCAACTAATACCCATTTGGGGTTCCTGGCCACCGATTTCCGACGACGAGCACAGATATGTGATTGAGTATTCAGAGAGTTATACCAACGTAACGTCGCAATGTTTCATGGACCCAGACTTGTTTTAAAGTAAACATACGAGGGCCATGCTGAGATCCTTGGAACTAACAGTTTTCGAGGCCTTCTGCTTCACGGATTCTCTAGGGTTCCATGCTCTGGATTTTCTCAGCTCTTGTTATCTCTATAGGTGACAACGGAGCCACGAGAAGGATATATACATGTACATGTGTGTG
Organism: Larix kaempferi; assembly: GCA_027924585.1. NCBI lineage: Eukaryota > Viridiplantae > Streptophyta > Pinopsida > Pinales > Pinaceae > Larix > Larix kaempferi. Next base: position 4,999,919 of record BSBM01000885.1, read on the forward strand.
TATGTGTTTTTATTTTTTTATATTTTTTTTAGACAATCCCCAACAAAAACAATGGGCATATAAATGAAAGAAGTGGCTATATGCACTATATATACTAGGCCATTGTGTTTGAAAAAGAATCTAAGTTCACTTCAAATTTTTGGGAAGGATTGTTTGAGGAGTGGGGCACAAATTTGAACATTGGTATCGTATAGTATCCATAGGTTGATGACAAATCTAAAGAGTTAACCAAGTCATCAAAGACACATTACGAATGTATGTAATGGATAAGTTATCCAATTGGGAGAAGTATTTATACATGGTGGAGTTTGCATACAACGATGAACATCATGCCTCTTTGGGCATGAACCCATTTGAAGCGTTATATGGAAAAAAATGCAATATCTTAGTAAGTTGGCAGAATTTGGAAGTACCATACATAGCCAATGAAATGCAAATAAGGGTAGAGTGCATAGAGAATTTCTAGTTGGAGAGCATGCATTTTTTAGAGTGAAACATAATAAAAACTCACCAAAGCTTGGACATTGTTAACTTGCATTGAGATATTGTGCACATTTTAAGTCATAGATAAAATAAGCCTAGTTGCCTATAAACTTTCATTGTTTGTTGACATATAAGCTTATAGTGTGTTTCATGTATCTTTGTTATAGAAGTATGTGCATGATCATAATCATGTAATGAGTCCATGAGAGGGGAAGAAAGTGGGGGCTTAAGGGACTAACAAAATAATAATTATATTTTATTGTTGCCAACCTTTTTGTCCTGAGTTCTCCAACCTTTATCTATATCAATTAATTATTGACCAACTTTTGGAATTTGTTGTCCAAATGAAGATACATGGGCTTCTTGAGAATGCATGCTTGAAAGTAGTTCCTTGATTTTCACCATGCAAGGGGATAATCCATAGTTTGTTGATTATTCTTCACTCTCTTATTCTACCCATAGCTTGTTTTTCATAATTGTTGCCACACATATGTGAAAAACAATGACCAAAAGATACATGTGAATACCGAAGGAATATTAGCAATTGCTAGCAGTTGGAAATCCATAGATCCTAACAAAAGAAATTCCTTTGATTGAACTAGAGCATTAGAGGGAAAGGGGATTACCTTAGGGGATCCATTGTAGTGAATGGAACTCCTTTCATGGTATTGTGCGAGGCTAAGAGGGGAGAGCATTGATGGTTGGAGTTAGATTGTTATGCTTGGGAGGAGTTATTTTGTTAATTTCCTTGTTTGATATTTCTAGTTTGAGTTGTGCGAGAGGATTCAAATATAGCTTGTAGGAATCGATCCACATCGTCTCGTAATCTTGGTTGAGGGGTGGACTCCACTTCATAGTGCCTATGGTTAGGTAGAAAAGCATTCACTCGCATCCAGTTGGTGGATAATTCCATAAAAGATAAGTATTTATTCTTATTTTTTACTAGTAATTTCTAGGATGCTTGGATGGTAAGAACATTGTATCTTTGTTTAGTTATTTCACTAGTAATTGCCTTTCATATAAGACGAATTCTCTTATTACTAAATATGTTAGTACAATTGGTAAAAGGGAATTATGCTAGCGTTGTTTCCCTATTGTTAATGATATATATATATATATAATTTGTTGGATTAATGGTCACATGAATGAATTTTGCAAAGAAATGTAATTTTAAGTTTGAATGGTATCTGGGGGAGGCAGGTGCGGGGGGGATCATTTATGATCCCAGAGGAAATGAAGTCGCAGATTTCTCTTGGGGACTAGGCAACAAAACAAATAATGAAGCCGAGTGGTTGGCGATGTACCACTCCCTTGAAATAGCTTCCACCCTTAATCTGGGGAATCTCCAGTTCTTTTGAGACTCTAGGCACGTCATCCACGCCATGAGGAGTGGAACCACCTTAAAAGGATCAAAGAGTTAAAGAGTTCGAAGAAGAATCAAGTATCTCTCTCTCCCCAACAACACTAAATACTTTCATGTTCTGAGAGAGCTTAATCCCATAGCAGACAACTTGGCAAATATAGGAGCCACTATGAAAAAAGGGCAAGGGCAAGTTACTACAAACAATGTACGAGGTCATCTTTTCATTCCTTAATGGTTACAAGGTTTATGGATTTTCTAACTTCTCCAAGGTTCTCAAAGAATTGCCTCAGCCCCCATAATGGAAGACAGGATGGTCAAATACATGCTTCTTCTTGGCCGACACGCCACCCTCCATGTGCTCTTCACATGGCTCTCTCAGCTCGCATGCGCAAGCATTTAATTCTTCAGGCTCGTTGTGGGTTTTCAGACCAAAAGATGGATCGTTTTCCCATTTCTCCAGCTTTCATCCCTGCTCTCAGATAGCTCTGTCTTTTTGACCCTGATTTCGACTCTTGGTTGCCCTCAGAAGCTGGTGCGTCCTCCATTTCTCCGCCTTTCGATTGCAATATGGATGGGGTTCGAGCAGCTATCGCCACGCTCAGTCAGCTCACCATGGAGGTAAAAACATACCTGTGCAAGACATACTTTGCGGTTTTTAATATTGCTTGCTAGAATGAGGAGTTGTCAATTGAAAACAAATACATCCATTCTCGGCTCTTCTGCCAGGAGTCTAGAATGGATGATTTGGAACGAAACATCATTGAATTAATGGGTAAAGTGGATAGTATCAAGGAAGATACCTCTGTTTTCATTAGCAAGTCACAGCACAGTCATGTTCAGGATGCCCCAACTGCCAATCAGGAAATGCTGGATGCTACCTCGGTTCAACAGCAGAATTTCGGTTAACATTTTTTTCCATCAGGTTTCTCTGTACTTCAAATTTTGAATGTATTTTTGCCTACTGCTATGTAATCAGTTTGTAAGGGTTTATCCCAGTACTATGAACAAAAGTTATAGGAAGTTTAGATGCAAAGCTTACAGTGACAAAAACTCTTCCAAATTCTGCATTTTTCCCCTCTCAGAAGCAGAATGTTGGTTTCAATTTTTGTAATGAATGGTTGTGCACAACCTTTTATCAATATAAACTTTTCTCTGTTTTTGTTAAAAATAAAAAGTTTGAATGGTATCTACTATACATTATTTATATCATTGTATGCATTAGTAGAACATTTATTTCCTTCCGAAACAAAATTTGCATTGCTAGTGAATTCGTTGGTGATGGAAGGATTAAGGTATGAAGTCAATAACTTGAAAACCAAGGGAGGCAAGTTCAATTATTCTACAAGTCCCCCTTTGGTTAGCCCCTTTTCTAGGCCTAGGTATATCAATGTGTTTTCTACATTTGATTTCTAATGTCTAGGCAAAGGCCACATTGTTTCTTTCTTGGGTCATAGTTTTCTCTTGTTTATCACTTGGTGGGTTCCTTATGACATCCTCTTCTTACCTTGGATCAACCTTGACATTCATGCTTGATTTAGTCCACCTATGCTAGTTAGAGATGTCATTTTTGAGGTTCTCAACATCTCCATATTTTTTGTGGGCACACAGGAGACTTGACAGGGTCAAATATGATATGTCCCCTTTTTGAATTGTGTATGTTGCATGATTCATGGCTTCTAGAACCCATCCATGTATGCATGTCATGGATAAGCAAATCATAGACCCATTTTATAGCCAAAACTCATAGATTTATAGAGAACTAACAAATTTCTCAATTTAGCCACAAGATTAGTAGTTGTAAGGGTATTTTTTTCCTCAATGACTACTCGTCAAACCCTAGACCTTCTTATATGTTTGTCTTGTTGATAAATTTTCCTCTTTCATCTTAGTTCAAGTTCTTCTTTTGGGTTTCAAACCCTCTCAAATTTTATTGTATTTCAACTAGTTTTTTGCTATTATTATAGTATCCTTCCTCTAAAATGCTTAGGTTTCCTTGAAACTCTATTATCTCTACCAGCTGCCTCACATTAGGGACTTACCATCATTGGTTTTCTCACCTATTATCTTGGGTTCTTCCTTTTGTCCCCATTGATTGTTATGAATAAAAATACCCAAATACGAATAAAAATGACCAAAAAACAGTTATATCGTGCCTAAAACAAGTAAATACAGAGTGAATAGCCTAGTAGGCTAGTTCAACTAGTTGATTGATGTGAGATTCATGTAGGATGTCTTGTGGTCAATCCCCTAAGATAATTGTTTGTGTTGCATGCCTCACTTGATGTCCCTATCGGGCCAGGCATCATAATCAATGGTGACGAGTTGACAATGGGTACCATTCATGAAATTCAAGGAAGTGCCCAAGGGTTTCCCCACAAGTTTTTCCTTGGAAAAAATAAATAAAGAGTGAATGAATGATAATCCTCTTCAAGGGTGAAACCTCTCATTACAAGATACAAAATGAGTCTCCTTAATGCACATATAATAGATAAAGCGGCTAGGAGGAAATAATAAGCTTACATGGCTCTAATTAATGCAATGATAATTAATTAGAGGCGGGGCTTATTGATTGAACATATCCCTCCTCTTTAAACAAGAGTAGCCCTTAACAATGATTAGTTGTGGATGTTTATGTATGAAGAACTCAACTTCCCAAGTTGTATCTTCTATTTGCAAGTTCTTCCACTTGTTAAGGTATTCAATAATTGTTCTAGTCCTTGGTTGCACAATGATAATTTCAATCACTGCTTAAGGTTTAGTAATATTTTCTCTCTTCATCGAGATCTAGAAGAAAAATCTGAACTAGAATATTGTCACCAATTACATTTTTTAGACATGAAGCATGGAAGGCTGGATGTGCACGTAAAGAAGGAGGTAACTTCGATTTGTAAGCCATATTGAACATTATATACACAACATTTTATATGTACCATAGTCCTTTGATGCTAATTTATTTTCCTTCTTTTGTTGCTTGAGGGGCAATTGTTTGTATGACTACAACCTCAGAAATACCCAATCCCCCGTGCCTCAATTTTCCTTTCATTGTGATGTTGATCCACTACTTTCATCCTATTTTTTATCTATAGCCAAGTTGTCCTTCACTATATAGATAACCTCTTGCTACCACCGCTTGAACCTTAGGTTTCCATTTAAAAGGTGATGTGATGGATGGAGGATAATAACCATAAAGTGCCGTAAATGAGGACATTTTGGATGGAATGTGGTAGGAGGTGTTATACCATCATTCTACTAAAGATAACTAGATGATCCATTGTGCTTGTTTAAAAAAAAAAAAAAAAAAACAAAAAAAAAACACTAAAACTTATATGTATTTATTTATAATCTTAGTTTTCCCATCGGATTGGGGATAGCAAGAGGAGCAATGATCCAATTGAGTACCCAAACAAGAAAAGAAGTCAATTAAAAAATTACTGGTGCAAATTAGATCTCTATCACTTACCACTACGAGGAAAACACCAATTAGCATAGCTTTTTAGCATTATAAGATTGGAAAAAATTACCAACAAAACCCTCACTAAAATCTCCACAAATAGAAGTGGAGGCCTGTGCATAGGCTTTAGCAAATGTTCACTATAAATACAATTTTGTGTGGCCAAAGGGTTTTTTCATTGGTGCGCTTTCTACAGTAAGGAACATCATGTGAAACTATTTAATATGCATCAATCTATATTATATATTACAAGCATTGGTGCTCTATACATGATTAAGCATTGATGCTTATATATCCTTTTGCACTATGAAATCTTGGTAATGGTAACAATATCATTGAAGGGAACATTGAAGATGGTGTACTCAGTAGCCTTGCTGACTTATAATAGTTATTAGCATCAATGCATTCATACATGTATCACATGCATACTGATGTTTTTTATATTGAACATGCACAAATGAATTTATTTAAATAAAATGAACTAGTGCGTAACAACGATTAATACGTGGAAAATAAATGGGAAGGGTTTTTGCAGGAAATGGTTTTTGCAGATAAGGGTTTCTAGCAAAGGATATGATGTCCGAAGCCAAGGAGTTGGTGGATTATTCTATGGATCTGCTGGAGGGACAATAAATTTGGTCAGTTCCAGTTGTCTGTTAGATGGAGAGTGTATATTTAGGTCTTGTTAGAGGGTGCGCGGGTCAGGGTCGGATGACACCAAGTTGAGCATGTGGTTTCGTAAACGAATCCTATCGTGGATCTCTTTTTCCTAGATATGGTGGTGGTGTTCTTCCTACCCTTACAACTTCAAGTTTGGATTTGGTTACAATCCCAATGATTTCATCACAAGTTTGGTCCTCTCCTTGTCAGGTTTCTGTTCATTCCAATGAGCTTGGGTCATTTTTTCCATCTCCATTATTGCAAGAAACAACTCTGTATTTTTTTTTTCTGAAGTTTCACGAGAGTCGGCTTTCCTTCATCTCTCCTCCGGGTTTGGTCCATTTTTGGGTTCTATCCCGTACGATGTTACTTGTGTGAATAATGGCTTGTTCTCCTTGGCTTGGACATCACCGTTGTGCACCAACCTTTAGATCTAGGGGAGTTTCCCGTGGCAACTGAAAGAGGTGTTTCTTAGTGTGATAGTGGTTTTATTAGTTCCTTGTTAGGTATGAAAAATCACCATGAAGCAGTGGCCATGGGAGGAGAGGGTGCTCAAGTCCCAGAAGAAGTACATTCTAGTGATGCGACCAAGGAAGTAACAAAACCTCTCCACTAGAGGAATATCTAAGTCCATAAGCAATCGTTCCTTGAAGGTACCCGAGAACATGCTTAGCAGCAACCCAATGTATGTGTCTCGGATCAAACATAAACTGACTTAGAATACTCACAGCATAACATATATATGGTCTCGAGTGTATCAAGTACATCAATGAACCAATAAGTTGTCTATACAAAGTGGGGTCCACTGTATCCGATCCAAAATCTAACTCATGTAGTTTCCTCAAATTGGAAACCATCGTAGTACTCATGGATTTGCAATCCATCATGCCAAACCTGCACAATATATCAACAGTGTACTTCCCGTGAGAAAGAAATATCTCATCTTTTCTTTGCCAAATCTCAAGGCCAAGAAAGTAGTGCATAAGACCTAAGTATTCCATCTTGAACTAAGAACTGAGCTCCCTCTTGCACCAAGCAATCAGTTGTTCCTCTCCAGTGAGGAAAAAATCATAAACATATAGAACCAATATCAACAGTTGGTTCTTCACTACTTTGAAGTACAAATTTGGATCAGCTTCGCTCTTAGAGAATCCCAGTCTCTGAAGATAGATGTCAATTCTCAAAATACCAAGCTTTGGGAGCTTGCTTAAGCCCATACAAGGATTTATTCAATTTGTACACATGGGACTCCTTCCCATGAACCAAAAACCCCTTAGGCTGCTGAATATAAACCTCTTCCTCAACCTCACCATTGAGGAAGGTTGTCTTCACATCCATATGGTGAAGCTTCCATCCTAAAATAGATGCAAGTGAGATCACAACTCGAATAGTGGTGTACTTGGCCACAAGAGTGAATGCCTCTTCATAGTCTATGCCTTCTTTCCGAGAGAAACATCGGGCAATAAATATGGCTTTATACTTTTCAATACTTCCATCAGCAACATGCTTAATCTTGTAAATCCATATGGAAGTAACTATGGAATTCCCTTCAGGTTTAGGAACAACTTCCCAAACATCATTCTTAAGAATGGACTTGTATTCCTCTACCATTGCATCTTTCCATACTTGCTGCTTTACATCTTCTTCATAGGTGGAAGGATCTGAATCACTGATGTGACTCATATGTGAAACATACATACCCTGAATATTTGGCAGGTTTCTTCGCTCTCTGTAAGAGCCTAAAGGTTCTCCATGCCTCTCTGCATCTTGTATTATATCTCGACACCATGCATACCTTCTCTTGGCAGGAGGTTCATCAACCAATTCTATTGGTTCATCAAGAGATAGTGAATCTGATAACTCTGCTAGATTATCCCTCTCAACATTTGAATGGGGAGAATCAGTATATGGGTCCTCCATCATAGGAGTCTCATGCTCCTATGTATATGTATCATACCGAATCTATTTCAATCGCTTCCTCTTCATGGAAGGTCACATCTCGACTGACCTCAATGTGTCTTTCTCCTGGTACAGTATATTATGTAGGCTTTGGAGGATTTTCTATAACCAACAAAGGTTCCCTTCTTTCCTGATGGCTCCATCTTTTTCCTCTTTTCTTTTGACACATGAATGTATACAGGACTCCCAAATATCCTCAGGTGTGAAATATCTGTTCTTTCATCAGTGAACACTTCTTTAGGTGTCTTCTCATCCAGAATGACATGAGGACTTCTATTCTGGATATATACTTTTGTACTGGTGGCCTCTGCCCATAATAAGGTAGATAGGTCTTGATCATGCATCATGGATTTTGCAGCCTCACATATGGTTCTATTCTTCCTTTTAGCAACCCCATTTTGCTGAGGGTTGTTAGGGTACAATTAACTATCTACAAATTCCTGCATCACTACAGAACTCATTAAATGCATGTGAATCAAATTCAGCTCCATTGTCAAATCTCAAAGCACAAATGTGCTTTCTTGTCTAATTCTCAACTAGGGTTTTGAATTCCTTAAACTTGCTAAAGGTTTCGCTCTTAGCCTTTAGGAAATAAATCCATGAATTTCTAGAGAAGTCATCTATAAATAGTACATAATATAAATAACCACTTAGGGAAGGGGATGACATGGGACCACATACATCAGAATGTATTAAATCTAAAATCCATTTAGATCTAGTAGTACTGCTCTCTTTTTAACATTCTTCTTAAGTGCACAACCCCTACATACACTATCATGCTCAAAATCAAATACGAGCATACCTTTCACCATTTGTTGTAATCTTGGTAGCACTTTGTAGTGGAGGTGACCAAGCCTCCTATGACATAGCTCACATGGACTAATAGTTTTTTGAACCATAGAGTGAATGTACTTCATGGGTACCTTTCTGAGACCTCCCTCTCTAAATCCAATCACTACTGCATATTTCAATTCTTTGTTCTTTGGCCATAATAGTGTTTGATTATCCATGAAGATAACTCAGAAACCCTTATATTCAAGAACTAAAATTGATAGGAGGTTCTTCTTCAATCCTGGAACATAAATAATGTCCTCCACATGTAAAATATATCTTGACTCTCAACTGGAAGGAGGTGGATCCAACTCCTTGGATCGAATAGGTTGTGTTGTCTCCCAACTCTACCTTGCATGCAAACGTTTTCGCCTTGAGAATGGTGATGGCACTCTTATAACCAGTCATATGTTTGGATGCGCCACTATCAACCAACCATGTGTCCTCACTTGTGATGACGGATTCGGAAAGTGCTGAGACTAGGTAATACTCCCTCCTTGTCTCCTTTTTTTCGAGTGCATTATTCTGAGTAGTTTCATCTTCTATAGTGGTAGAAGCATGAAACCTTCCTTTTCCCCTTTTCTTTACTTTGCACTCCCTTGCATAACGACCCTTCTTGTCACAGTTGTAGCATATAACCTTCAACTTGTCAAATTCCTTGTTGTATAACTTCTTCTTCGAATGGAAAAACTTCTTTTGAGAGAAGTTCTTTTTGCCTTTCTTCATCCTTGCCATGAGGGCAAGGTTTTCTTCTTTGATGCACACTAACTTGCTCTAGATTGGCCCCTCCTCTTGGATGTAGTCATGCCACAACCTTTCAAAGTTAGCTTGTACCTATCGGCCATTTAATGCAGCCAAGAATGTCTCTCACGAGGATGGGAGACCATCAATAGTGATTTGGAGAAGATCATCTTCATCCACCACTACTCCAATGCTAGCAAACTGATTGCTTACCTGATATATCTTGGTGAAGAAGGAGGTCACTGTCTCATATTCCCTCTCCATATTTAGGTTTTTAAGCTTATTATTCAATGCCCTCTTTTGACTCAGGGCCTTCTTCTCATATAGGTTTGTCAATGTATCAAAACACTCCTTTGTGGTCTTCAACAGAGTGATCACGAACATCAAATTGTCCTTTACCGAATTGTAGATGATCCATTTGGCTTTAGCTTGGTTCTTCTTAAAGTTGATGCACCCTGCATTAGATGTAGTCTCCTCCACCACAGTGGATACATAGGCATCCAAGTCATGTTCCTCCAAGATGTTCAACACCCTCGCCTTCCAAGTGTTGAAATTCGAAGTGCCCTCAAGACGGTCTTCCGGTTGAACAGAGATCGATGGCATGGCCCTCAAGTATTGTGCTCAACTCCTCAGGATCTACGTAGGCTCAAGTTTGCTTGACAAATATTAGCTCCTTCACGCCATGAGCTCAAATACCATGTTAATTTTTTAGCAAATATGATGAGATTTGAACTTTAAAACTGTAACTGCGGAAATACTGAATACTTGAATCAATGAACCATTCGATCACATGAACATTCAACCATAACACAAGAGGTACCCCGGGGAAAACCCTCAAAACAATGAGGATGAAAAAACCCAACAAATATTCATAGTATAATTATGATATATAGAAGAGAATGTCTTTTACAAAATATCAGAATGATTTCGGCACCCTAAGTGCTAGATAAGATAGAATATTAAGCAATAGAGAATAAAGATCAACTGTATCAACTTTCCATGTGCCCAACACATTAATAAAAGGCAAGAATCATTTCCATGCAAGCTATAGTGAATGGTTGCATGGGTAATGGTGCATCACATGCAAAAACTACGAATTTCCTTCTTGGATAAATATCCTGCACAAAGAGAAGCGCCTCGCCTTCAAGAGAGAAGAGAATTCGATTCACATTGAATTCATCAATCTTGTATAACATATTTATATATTCTTCTCATGCATCAACTTCTATTTTTATCTTCTAAATTTAGGATGAACTCGCCCTCCATCTAGATGCATCAATCTTGCATGAAGGAGTGTGCCACACTTCTCATGCAATGCATTAATTCACTGAATTGTCTCTTAGGATGAAATCGCCCTTAACCGAAAGCTTGCCTACTTAGTTAGGTGGCTAACTTAAGTGTCGTAATGCAAGTGTCACAACTCAAGTGTCATCGTTTAGTTTAACATAAGTGTCATCATGCAATAACACTTAGTTAACTAGATCTTCTTTGTTATCACTTATATAACTCTCTTAACTGATTCTTTCATGTTAACATCACTGTAGTGATCAATTTGATTTCTCCTTTAATTAACTGAGGCATACATTGTGGCTTTAACTAAAGCTTAACGATTCGAGTTCACTTAGTCATCTCATTAACAATTTGAATTCTTTTTTTTTCTCTATGCATTTATTTTTATATATTATCTTTACTGCATGGTCAATATGTGTTAACTTTAATTATCTATCATATCAGGTTATACCCATAAGATTTGTCAGATGTCGTGATCATATTATATTACTCTCGGACCAAATGAGCATATGCTAAAGTAATTCACTCTAGAGGTGGCCAGTCTCTAAAGGAGACTTAATAGCAATCAGTGACCATGGTTAGTAATACATCACACAACATTAATGCTTCAATATGAAAAGAATCTACCTCTATAACTGGAGGTCCACCCCATGGGTACCTACTATAACTGGAGGTCCACCCCATGGGTACCTACTATAACTAGAGGTCCACCCCATGGGTACCTACTATAACTGGAGGTCCACATGAGAATCTAACTTGACACACAAGTCCTGAGCCTTGTCCAACAAGACTTTACAACATTATCACTTTGATACATCAAAGCATTCACCTCAACACATGATGAATAACCTTTTACAAATGAAGGCTTAGTCATTCTTGAGTCCAACTCAAGAATCTACTCCAAGTTCCTGAGTCCAACTCAGGCTCCCTACCTCAACACATTAGTCCAAATCCCAGCTACACAAGATTTGCTTGGAGAATGACTCGTGATACTGTACATTTAACACTATCATATACCATTGCAACCCACTACGATGTGAACTTGAAAGAAGGATGCTAAACAAGTATAGATTAGAGAAGAAGCATACCAAGCATGGTTGGATCAACCACCTATTCAATCCCCAATATGTCCTGAGTCACCAAATCATAACATCTATAGTAACACCGGTTCTTTTCATGTTGGGGACAAAAACAATGATATAGAGGTTGGTCTAGATGATCTCTTATGGGATACCCATGCCTTAGAGGGAATATTGTTAAATGCATTTCAACAAGACAAGCTCAGAGATAACGCTCATACCATTGACACCTTTTTTGAAAGCTTGCAATTTGCTTCCACCACCCCTCTCTTTGGACAAGGATCAAGGTCTAACCAACTAGGGACAAACATGTTACTATACAACTTAAAAGTAATGTATAGTATGATAGACATGTGTTTATCAACTTTACTAAGGTAACTAACAATTAATTCCCCTATATTTTAACGAATCTTATCACACAATCGACAATGAAAAGGATTTTATGCATGCTTAATGGCATTGTGCATTTATATTGATTGTTAATTGCAACTTATTAAAATATAAGGTGCTTTTAACAAATAATGTTCTCAATAGTTGCAAAGGGGAAAAACAACTATTGAAAAAGTTGGTGTTGAGTATGTAGAATATCACCCTTGTATAAATGACTGTATTATGTACAAAGGAAAATACATAGACAAAGAGATATTTCCATAAGGTGGGAATGACAAGTTTGAGTAAGGAACCTGCCTATAATCCCAAGTATTCAAAGGATATTTTGTTGCTAGTAATTATATGTGTTACAAGGGTGGCATGCTTCACACAAAAGTATGCTAGGTGTTATGCAGATCCCAAAATATTCATTAGCATTGAAGCACATAGAGTATACGTGGCCAAATATATTTAGGGATGAAGTAAGAAGCCTTCAATTGAGCATATCCATAGACGAAGTTAACCCATATGTTGGTTGTGGAGCATCATCTTCTCGATTCAGATATGTTGTTTCTTTCAACCGTGTTTGTACCCTAGTTTTATATGATGTGTAGGTGGACTATACGCTCATCCCAGCAGGGGGGCGGGGGGATCGCTCCCCTACGGTGGTCTGTGGAGGACCATCCCCCCCGGCTGGGGGGTCCGGGGGCCAACGGGCCCCAAAAGAAATTTTTGGGTTGTTTGTTGGCCAACAGTTTACGAGCCCATGGTATTGGCCCATTGGGTAGCCCGTAGTATTTTCCCATGGTAATTCCCCTTTAAAAGGAAGACATTGTAATACGACTGTGTAATGTATTGTAGTATTGTAAAGATCTATATGATTATGTAAGAGAGACTGAGAGAGAGTGAAAAGGAAGTTGCAGCGGATGTGATGCAGGTCGTATCCCTTCATTTGTTGGATGGTATAATAATAAAAGGAATGAGAATTTCTCCGTGGACGTAGCCAAGATTGGGTGAACCACATATATTGATGTCTCTCTTGTATTGTGTTTATGTGATTTATATTTTCATCTTGTTTATTGTTATTGCTTTGTGATCCCGTTTTTCTAACACCATATTCCCTACAAAACACCAACTATTATGTTGTCCAGTGGTATTGAAAAATAAAAATATCTCCTCCATGGTTTTTTATGACGAATGAAATCTTATGATGACTCTTATATTTCCTAGTAGAAGACAAGTGAAGATAATGGATGTCTTCCTCTAACCATTAATTGATGGATTGGAGAAATTATGGGAAGGAATGCATGTATGTGATGCATCAAGATTCATCCCAATAAAGAGTTCTTTTACATTATATGGCATATGCATGTACACCACACATGATCATCTAGGATTAGGGGTTTGGTCTAGTAAACATGTTGATTGTTTTGTTAATATTTGTGATGTTATTTGGCATACTTAATTTGGTGCAACTATTAACTTTTCCACTAATTTGTTCTATATATAGTAACATCATAGGTATTGAAACAAAAGGGCATCATGGACGTAAATGTTTTGCACCCTCATTAAAGGCTAAGTGTTTTGACAACCTACAAAATCCAGAATAGGATTGCTCAAGGATACTCCTCTTAGAAGGCCACCCTTATAGAAGATAAACATATTCTTTCAATGTAACTAGAGAGAATCTAGCCTGACTTGAAACAATGACACTGACAGACTAGATTAGGGCATATGAAATAGAGGAGGAGAAGGAAATTCCATAATTTTCAATCCAACTTGGGAAACTATATTCGATGATCTTTAATTTCTTAACTCCTACATTGAGAAAATTCCCATTAGGGTCAAAATGAAATTGGTATTTTATCCCAAAACACCACAACTAAGTGTTTTTTTATTATGTGTTTGATAGGGATTGGTGGTTTGTACCAAGACACAATTTGAGATCATATGTTCTCGAGAACAACAACCTTATCATGCCGAGGGGGGGAGATAATAAGGGTAATGGCAATGAAGAGTGATATGTACATGTTTTATTTCAATATTTATGTTGTGGTTGTATCATTTTATTATGGTTTTCTATAATTCACCAATTGTATATGTATTCTTAATTATCACAATTTAAGTTAGCTTTCACAATTATGTAATGATAGTTATTTAGAAAAATGACCAACTCAAATCATGGTAGAGAATAAAAGTATAATTAGTGGTGTTTTCACAAACATGTTTAATGGGTATATTTAGGCATTATTACTTATCACGAAGTTTCAATAATTCCAAGAGTTAATACAATATCAAAATACTTTTTTCTTCTTTTTATAATGTTGGATGTGAACTTCAAAAGATTTTTCAACTACCAAACCAACATGCAAGGAATATGAAAATGCATCCAAGAACAAAGCCATCATATATGTATGTAGAGAAAGAAAGAAAGATGAAGGTTGTGAGTGTACTTGACGGGAGGATTGAAATTGAAGGAATATTGAAGATTATGTAAAGAAGGCCAAGGCCAAAACGAGGTTCGAAACATGTCTTCCATTAAGTATTTAACTTTGAAAACATAGGATAATCATATTTATTGGTGATATGAATTCAAAACAAGATTACGAGATAATAAAGAATACATCAATGAGATTTGAAAATGAGCATTGAATCCTTCATGTAAATCAAGTTATTGGAGAAAAACCTATACCTTAAAAGCTCAAACTTATTCATTATATACAATAGAAGGATTGAATGTATGACCTAATATTAAGAGGATGAAGCATAAATTGCACAAGTCAAGACATAAAAAAGATAAACAATATTTAAAGGTATCCATAATGATAATAACTGCACACCCTGAGTGGGCCTAATGGTAAAGAACATGTGTTTTCTCTTCAGAGGTCATATTTAATTTCGAAAGGGGTAGGGTATGTCCATGTGAGAGCAATTATTTGTGGATATTAATGTGGGATTGGAAAGATACCCACACTCTCATTCTCGCTTATGGATTAAAAAGTGGAATAAATTGTATTTCCTAAGTTGAACCCAATATCCAAAAAAAATCTATGAAAACATGTCAAGGGTGAATGCTCAACCACAACAAACCAAGTTGGATACAAAATTATTATTCGCTAACAAAAAATTAACGACCTAGCATGAATTGATTTGCAAGGGTATCATAAAGTAAACACATTTGTTATAACATCACATTTTAAAAAGGCAAAGGAACCATGATATGATGTTCAAAAATCCCAAATTGTAGAAAAAATATTTAAGTAATAGAGTCATTTTGAAGCTTAACTAAAAAATGGTATTAGACCACAACGCTTCAATATTTTAATGCACAATTCGATCCGTTGAAAACAAAAATAGATAGTTCTTAGATCTCATATAAGAATTTTAAAAGGCCATGAGAAGGTCGCACGAGGAAACCAAAATCACCAATGGCTTCAAACATGCTCCCAAGTTTCACAACACATCTCTAGGTCTTGAAAAGGAGGGATATATTATCCAATTATTGAAATGAGATCATTAAATTATCATAATCTTAATTTATCTAGGTCTTGAAAAGGAGGGATATATTATCTAATTATTGAAATGAGATCATTAAATTATCATAATCTTAATTTATGTAAATATTCAAAAGGTATGGGATGAAAATAAGGAGCCTTATGTTTTACCAAAACACTATGACTATATATATTTATACCGAGATATATTGGATAGGAATTGGTGGTTCATAACAAAACATGATTCGAGATCAAAATATGATTTTTAGACAACATTATTATCATACCAAGCAAGAAGATAATCATGATAATGGTAATGAAGAGTAATGAGTATATGTTTTATTTCAACATTTATATAATGTGTCATTTTAATATGGTTTTCTATAATGGGCTAATTATGTATGTTTTTATAATTAACTTAGTTTTACTTAGTTTTTATAATTATGTTACTATGTATTGAATTTTATTTAAAGAATAAAAGTATAATTAATGGTGATTTCAAAAACATATTTAATGAGTATAATTGGGTATCATTAACTATCACCAAGTTTAAATAATTCCAAAAGTTAATACAACACAAAAATCTTATTTTCTTCATTTCAAGGTTAAATATAAAAAGTTAACAATCATCTAAAACCATCATCTTGAAATAAAATAAAATTGTTTTTGCACTTTAAGCTCTTTAATAAATATGAATCATTTTTAAGTGTAAGATTTTTATGTCGTCTCTTTTTGTGAGATTGACATTAACAACTAGTATCTTTAAGGTTCCTTTAGTTGGATGTCTTTTTTTAACTCTTTTTATGTTTAATATAAAAAAATTAGAATTATGTTCATTATTTAATATAAGAATTAATGATAAAAAATTAATCAAATCCAATTTAGAATTGTTTTTATGTTTAATACGCAATATGTCATCACTATATGAAATTGGAGGAAATGTTAGATTTAACTATCATAATTTTAATTTTCTCAATATTAAAAATAAATTTAGTAAAACTATTTTTAAAATTTGACTTGAAAATTAACTAAATCATGCGACCATTAATTTAATAATTTCATCAAGTGTGTAAACATCTTTAATCAACGTATTTTTGCTCAACAAAGAATTCACCTTGGAGAACAATTCAACATCTTATGGCCTTAAATGCTTATAAGTGTTTCCAGTCAAAATTCAAATTAAATGATTTCTTATAACTAGAGTTACACATTATATGGCATATCAAATTTAAATGATCGATGCATATGAAATTTAATTTTAAAATAGAGAAATCATTAATATTGTTAAGCTTTAACATACACACATTGTACATTTTATAAATCGAACATCACCATCAACATGATATGAAAAGGTGTACTATACATGAACAATATCATGAAAATCAATGTATATTTCAAATATACGTTTGAAATCAATTTATTTATCTATTATTTTCCTTGGAATACAATTCTTCCCACCCTCGGGCTCAGAAGTGAGAATGAGATTGTTGGTACCTTGCTAGCCCCATCGATAATTGGCTCATGAAGAGTGAATATGTCACAAGCAATATTTAAACTTGGGTAAATGGGATAACAATCCCCCTTTGAATCACCCAAGCTAGACCCAATTTACTCTTCTTAAGTCAAATATACATTACACCAATCAATATACATGTTAACTATTGCTAGCTTTTCCACCAGAGCCAAAGGCATCAATACCTCTACTATGTAAGAATAATGGCATTGCACACTGATATATATTTCTAGGATCTAAAAGAGTTGATAAGATCATGTCTCTAGGATTAGTAGGTGGATCACTAGGTTCAATATCTAGTGCAATAGGTGGATTTATGGGTGCATTAGTGCATGGATCGAAAGGAGCATCTAGCGACATAGGTGAAGGAGGAAATGGAGTAGGTGAAGGAGGAGGAGGAGTGTCCTTATATCTCTTGTCATATAAAAATGTAGAAGACGAAGAAGATGAATGAACACATCTCCTAACTCATCGCTCCTCGACCCTCACTCTTTGCAGTAGGACAGGGATATCGATAATATGACACATCAATAATTCATGTGATGAGGAAGGATCGTATAGATCCCACAATATCATGATCCTACATGACTAATATAGGTTGAAATGACTCCGATCCAAATCCAACCAATATTTACATAACTAGTATGTGACCTTGTGAAGAAATTGGAGATCAAGTCTCCGTCAGATGGTAGGTATGAACTCATGTCGTAGCTCAATGAAATCAACAATATTTGCATTAGGTTGGGGAGGAGTCCAATCACCAACACAAGAGTTAATATATGCAAAATAATAGGCAATAATAACTAGGCAATTTAAATAAATTCATATAACCAATAAGATGTGCATTAAATAAGACACAAAAATATGCACTTATAATAATCAAAAGATAACAATAATATTACCTCTCTCATCTCATGGCTCATATATATTAAATATGATATTCTAACACACTCACATGTCCACCCTTAATACAATATTATACAAGATTGAGGATGTGATCCTCCTAAGTACCTAACATGGCAATAACATATTCACCCACTAGCCTACATAGGTACTCTGATTGGACCCTCTCAGACAACATTTTTCCCCACATGTGCATATGAACATCAATATTTAGCTTGAGGGTGGGATTCAAATGCTAAATGAGACATTAGAAGCCTCTAAAAAAAATAAAGGAAATAACTTTGAAGCAATGGAGAAGATACAACTTCCATGTAATACACTATGATAGTGATCTATAAGAATACAAAATTGTCATAAAATACTAGTATACCATCTCATTGATCATGTATTACATAAGATACTGTGACATAGTATATCATAGGGAAACTAATGCACAACCCATAAGTGGCACGGTGTGTTATTTCCATGATGACAATGCACAAGCACGTGACCTCCTGTAATCCAAAAGAATGTGATCACATAAGGAGCTTAGTAACCTGGAAGTTATTGGGGTTAGCAACATTTGTATGACATGTGTATGATTATATTCGAGCTAGCTGAATTCTACAACACCAAATGGTATATTTGGGAAATCCCCCCCCCCCTTGTAGATAAACCGATGATGAAATAAAAATCCTTCTATGTGGGTTGGTACCACAAATTGGGGCCAATCTTGAAGGCTTTCCTACCACGATCCCTACGATGGATCAACTGGCACAATAAATCTAAGTTTCCCTTGGCGGAGATAAGCTCCTTATAAAACTTGAAGAGGCCAACATCCCTCAAAAGGATTCAAGTCTAAGCAATAGTAGGACAAGGAAATATATCCCTCTTCTTCTCTTGAGATTCTTATATATGCACAAAGTTATATTGGTAGTTCTTCTATGTTGTAGTTGTCCCTAATTTACAAATAATCTCATTAGGAAATATATATGTTAAATAAATAATCTATAAATAAATAAAATATATAATATTAATTCAATATTGAATTTAAAATTTGTTGTAAAACAAATTGTTCCACTCATTTTACTTAAGTGTGACATATTCAATGCACCTATATTTATGTTGGGTATGTGTTACATTCTTTACATATGGTTGAGACAAAGTCAGATCCTCCTTGGCATAGTAGTGATTTTCATATGTGTTTGGCATTCCATGGGGTTTTGGGGGTGGGGGGTTGGGAGAGGGTGACCAACACCCCCCATCAAGGGTTCGGGGTAGTTCCCCAATTGTTTTATGGTGGGGTTGTTTTTGTGTTCTTTTGGACCAATGTGTAATTTAATACTTGATAAGGGATTGGGGTTGTAATATAATCCATGTTAATGGATTAGGGTACTGGATGTCATGGAATACATAAATATTATATTATGAATGGGTAAGTGGATATACAATGAAAAAGAGAGAGAGTTGCGGCTCTAAGTTTTGTTGGTTTCCATGGTTAAGGGTTTCCAAGGTAAATCTATATGCTCTATGTGCATGTCATTGTTTAAGCTCTATTTTGCTTCAAAATTGGTATGCATTGTTTCTCTTCATAGGTTTAAAAACTTACATTTTTTTATCATAGCTTGATTATTGGCTTCAAGGGGACACTTTTTTTGCTAACAATTCGACTTGTTTCTTTTTATAGAGCAAGTTTAAAAACTTTCTTGTTTAATTTCTATTTTGCTTCAAAATTGGTATGCATTGTTTCTCTTCATAGGTTTAAAAACTTACATTTTTTTATCATAGCTTGATTATTGGCTTCAAGGGGACAATTTTTCTGCTAACAATTCGACTTGTTTATTTTTATAGAGCAAGTTTATCTTGGGTCTGTGATAAACCTAGGTTCCGTGGGATCTATGTGGTGGTGATTCATGTGTTGAAAAAGAATGATGAGTAGTTCTAGAATTGAGATTGAGAAATTCAATTGTTATAACATTGAGATATGAAATCTCAAGATGGAATATCTTCTTATAGATAGAGAACAATGGGTTGTTATGGATCTAGGTACAAAATCTATTGCCATGTTGCAAAAAGACCGGGAGAAGCTAGAAATAAATGTGAGAATTACGATTTGAATTTGCATGTCAGATTCAATATTGTTGAATGTCTTTGGAGAATACGTCACAAAGAAGTTGTGGGATAAGTTAGGGAGTTTGTATCAATCAAAGTCCTTGGTAAACAAGTTGTTTCTTCGAAAGAAATTGTATCATCTTAGGATGGATGATTGTGACCCAGTGACGGATAATCTAAACGTCTTTAATATGCTAGTAAGTCAAATTGTCTCTATTGATATTACGATGGAGGAAGAAGATAAGTGTATCACCTTTCTACGTTCTTTTCCAAACACTTGGGTATAATATATTTGTAGCAATTGGCAGTGCTACTCAATCGACATTAAAGATTGAGGATATAATTTCATCCTTGTTATAAGAGGAATTGAAGTGGAAAACCATGGATAGTCAAAGCATGGATGCATTATTTGTGAGAGATAATCCCTAGGATAGAAATAAAAATAAGTATTTTGGGGGGGGGCATTTATATCTAAATATAGATATAAATATCTAGGAAAATATTTGAGGAAATGTTGGAAATGCATTGAAGCTAGGCATTATGAGAAGGATTGTAGATCTAAAAATGTTGATAAAAGGAAGGGACTTGATGATGCCCCTTCCATAGAGGTGAGGGCCCTTGCAGAATAAGGAGGGGATACGTACCCGTATTCTACAAGTACCCATTTAGGTCATGATATATGGTTGATTGGCTAGGGTGCTTCTTTTCATATGACTCCTCATAGGGAGTGGTTTTGTGAATACGATAAGTAGAATGGAGGTGATTTTTTCTTAGGAGATGACTCGACAACCATTATCATATGATGTGGAAAAGTTAAGTTTTTGCTTAAGGATGGAAGGATTGTAAATCTCCTTGGGTTTCTGCATGTTCCAGAGTTGACTATAAACTTGATATCCATGAATAAGATGAGTGATACGGGCATACAGACTATGTTTGGAAAAGAAAAATGAAAAATGTTTTTAGGAGCAATAGTATTAACAAGGGGAGTTCAAAATGGAACTCTGTACAAGCTATTGGGAATTACTATCACTAATCGTTGTAATAGTTATGTTATTCATGAGGGTGGATCTAGGGTGTTTCTTGCATATCCCTCCCTCCCTCCCTCCCTGCCCCCCCCCCTCCCTCTATGTGTGTGTGTGTGTGGAAGTAAAGCTCTTGGTTCGAATTATAAACCTCTTCTCCTCCTCAACTGTCACGGAGGTCAATCCTCGGGAATCCACCATACTCTTCTTTCACATTCCTATTACCCTTAAGTTGGTAATACTTTGCCACCTTCCTTTCACTGAAGAATCATCAGACTCTTGTACTTTTAAATACTTGGGGTTCCTCTTAAGAACAAATGACTACCGTATAAAGGATTGGATGTGGTTTCTAGAGAAGATAAAAAAGAGTATTGGTTCATGGTTCCATAGGTGGATCTCTTTGGCGGGCATAATTACTTTGGTAAAAAGTGTTATTGAAGCTATTCCATTCTACTCGATGGCCCTAAATTTCATCCCAAAATCGATCATTACCTCCATAAGGAAGATACATTCACAATATATATGGTTGGGGAACATGGAAGAAAAATCCTCTCCCCTCTGCAACTGGGAGATCTTGCGTAAGCCAAGGAATAATGGTGGATTGAAAATCTCTCACTCTTTTCCCAGGTGATCGCAACAAAGTGTCTCTGAAGGCTCATTATCTCATATGGTTTATGGAAAAAATGTGTTCGAAGGAAATACATAAATCCTCTCTTGATCATCAGTTGGATACGCCACATATTTCTTCTCCTTGTTAGAGGTTCATGTTGATGTATTTGGAACTTCGGAATGTATTTCACATATGTATATTGTATTCCTATAGAGATGTTATATTCCTCTATACGTAAGTGTTGTCATTTATATTGTAAGTGTTGTAACTTATACTTGATGGGTTATTAGACCACCTTGATGGGGTCGGCCCTGTATAAGTCATGTGGGTTAAAGGGTTATTAGACCACCCTATTGGGGGTCGGCCTTGTCAGCATTATGCTATGTGAAGTTGAGGCCGACCTAGTAAGGTTATTAGGCAAGTCAAGTCATGTATAAATAAAGTGCGGGAGGCACTCTATTTGATCATTCACTTTGTCACACATACACTCATTGGAGAGTGGCGCACTAGTGGAGGAGGAGAAGCTGCTGCTAGGAGACTATCTCTTATGCTTGGGTTTTGTATCATTGCTCTATCTGTCTCTGAGGAAGTTATTGGGATTTTTCACCTTTATGGTTTTCCCCAAGGAAACTCTATGTGTCTATTGTCTCTTGTGATTGATATGCTGTACATGTTATTCTATCAGTTAAGATCCTAGATCATATTGAATTGATGCTAAAAAATTAACATGGTATCAGAGCTAACTTGAGAAGAAGACACTATGCAGTTGCGGAAGCTAGGGCTTCTTGTTTTTTGGGTTTCTCTCCACAGATATTGAAAGGCAGGAGGCTAGATTGACTCTCCTCAGTAAGGCGCATCTTTCTGTCGAAACAGAATTCAATTCTGAGCATTTTTAGATTTTGACCTAAAAATTAGGGTTTCCACAAAAAGTGGAATTTCTGAAATCTGAGACCATGGCTGTATGCTCCTCAGAAAAATCAAAGTTTAGTGCTTTGGATCGAACTTTTTGGTTGGGTGAAGCTCCAGGAAAATCAAACCCTAATTTGGGGCCTGTCTAGTGAAGCCAGAAATTAGGGCTTCTGCAAAAGTTGAAATTTCTGAAATCTGAGACCATGGATGGAAGCTACTTTGAAAAATTGAAGTTTAGAGACCAAGATCGAACTTTTTGGTTGGGTGAAGCTCTGGGAAAATCAAACCCTAGTTTGGGGTCCTGTTTAGTGAAGCCGAAAATTAGGGCTTTTGCAAAAGTTGGAATTTCTTAAATCTGAGACCATGGCTGGAAGATCCTCTGAAAAATCAAAGTTTAGAGGCCAAGATTGAAATTTTTGGATGGGTGAAGCTCCGGGAAAATCAAACCCTAATTCAGGGTCCTCCCAAGTGAATCCGGAAGTTTGAAAAGCAAATTTGAGGGGTGAAACTTTGCAATTTTCAAATTCTGAGTATACCAGCTTGATCATCTCATCAAGGTGCATCTTTCTATCATTTCAGAAGTTTGAAATTCAAAGTTTGAATTTTTAGGGTTTCTCTGACAAACCCTAATCCACCTCCAGATCCAGATTTCTGCAAATCAAGTGGATTGGGTTAATTCTAGAAGAGAGCGAGTTGGACACCTACATAAGTGAAGGGGTTCTTGTCCCAGAAGGAGAAGAGACTTAGGCCTTGCACAAGAGGAACTTGGTCAAGGCTAAGAGGATCATTGTTGATTCTATCAAAGACCATCTCATACCACATGTGTCATCTCTAAAGACACCTAAGGAGATGCTTGATTCCTTGACCAATCTATTTGAAGGGAAGAATGTAAATCAGAAGATGACCTTGAGGAATCAATTGAAGAACATCAAGATCCAGAATGCGGAGACCATGCAGTCTTATTTCTCAAGGGTCTCCCAGATAAAAGAACAACTTGAAGATGTGGGAGAAGATATAGAGAATGGAGAAGTGGTAATGACCACTCTTAATGGCCTTCCTAGGTCATGGGATTCCTTCATCCAAGGAATTTGTGCTAGGAAGAAACTTATCACATTCAGTAGGCTGTGGGAAGAATGCTCACATGAAGAAGCTCGGATTGTAGCTTGAGAAGAAAAAATGGGGAATGAAGATCAAGCTCTCACAACACATACCGAGAAGAGGACATTTTTCCTCTGATTGTCCTAAGAACAAAAGGAACAACAACAACAACTACTATAAGCAATCTGACAGGTATGACTTATAGGTATGTTTTGAAATCTGTTCATGATTAAGTTTATAATATGATTGTCTTCATGTTATTGAGTTTAGTAACAATCTTGTTTAATTTTAAGACTTGTCTTATCACCCTAGTAAAAGTATGAATGCATGATAGAAAACATTCATTGATTAGGGTTATGAAACTTATGATTGTACTAATGCACTATGGTGTTGTATGAAGATAATGTTATCCGCTAACATGAAAGGTACAAATCAAGTTCTAGATCAAGACCATGGTAACATGAAGATAGAGACTCATTCATAGTCATGGATCACATAGAGGTATATATATTTTGGTTCTACAATGGTTAACTTATGAGTTATGCAGGTCATTGAAGAGAATAAGAAAACATTGCTAGACATAACTAGCAAATATGATGACCAGGTATGTTAGAATCCTACCCTATGTAAGGATCTTATACTTTTGTATGATTGATAATGATTACTCATGAAGTTACAAGTTTGACTAATCTAGGGTTTATGCATATTATGTTCCTTACTTTGATTAATGATATGACTAACCAGAAAAGTCCTATATAAACCTTGAATACTAATGCTTATTATCTGTGTTTGAAATGATCATGATGATACATGTTTAAAATTATTGTGTTTTGATAGTATTAAGATTATACTAATGAATGTATGATTATGTATGAGACCTCGAGGATAACACAATGATGATACTAGTAAGCATGCATAGTGATCGATGATGGATATAAGTTCAAGGACAGGTAATCCAGGAAGCAAAGATCAAGAGGGAGCACACTCCAGTAGTTCCTGCAAGGAAACAAAGATTGAGAGGGAGTCCACCCAACAAACAAACAAAGATAAGTATTTGAATTGTCATTTCTTGTATATTTGATTGTTTAAATAATGTTGTTCAAAGATGTATATACATATGTTCCTAGACTTAGGTTGTGTATTATGCATATTAGAATAATTGCATTAATGAACAGTATACTACTAATATGCATGTAATGGGTAAGTGGCCTATGGCACTGTACAACATTCCATTGCTACTTATCTAGAATGAAACCTCTTTGCTGACATGTTGGGAGTTGTGCACACTCTTAACAATGTTCTGGTAGAGATTGGAAGGCATCTAGAAATTTACGAGATATGGATAAATGTTGTATTGAAGCATTGGCTAAAATAATTGCATGATTGTATGACATATTTCTTTATGTGTAAGAATTTGTTCTGAAAACTATGAGATGTTTCTAATCATGCAATTTAACTTGTTTTTGTAGGAAAGCTCATATACGAGTACCTACAAAAGAAGGACTACAACATTTGTTCAGCAACAAAGCTATCTATTGAAGAATCTGAAGTTCCCAGGATATGGGATGAAGTAATGGAAGGATGCCATGATCCGTCGATCATGAAGAATGATGTTTGGGATGCAGTCCCAAGACCTGAAGGGAAGTCTATTGTGACTTCCAAGTGGATCTATAAGATCAAGCATGCTATAGATGGAAACATAGAAAAATACAACGCGAGGTTTGTAGCTCGTGGCTTATCCCAGAAAGAGGGAATAGACTATGAAGATATTTTTGCTCCTGTAGCCAGATACAATTTCATTAGATCAGTACTTGCTCTGGCTGCAGTGATGAAGTGGAAGATACACCAGATGGATGTCAAGACAGCCTTCTTGAATGGTGTAGTCGAGGAGGAAGTGTATGTGGAGCAACCACTTGGTTTTGAGACACATGACAAGAAGTCATATGTGTGCAGGTTGAAGAAAGCCTTGTATGGCTTGAAGCAAGCTCCTAGGACTTGGTATGGTAGGATAGACAACTTTCTATCTAGTTTGGGATTTACCAAGAGTAAAGTGGATTCCAACCTTTACTACAAGGTTGAGGAAGGCAATCCAGTGATACTACTTTTGTATGTGGATAACTTGTTTGTTATAGGTGAGGATAGTTTGATTGCCGATACCAAGAGGAAGCTTGTTGCCGAGTTCAAGATGAAGGACTTGGGGATGATGCACTATTTTCTAGGTATGGAGGTGTGGCAGAGTGCAGATGGAATCTTCCTTGGACAAGGGAATTATGCAGTAGAGATCCTGAAGCGGTTCATGATGATGGACTGCAAGGCCATGGCCACACCTATGGCATCGAACCTGAAGCTTCTGTGTGATGCTTCATCTGATCCGGTTGATGTCACTGTGTATCGTCAGATGATTGGGTCCTTGATGTACCTGACGAACACCAGACCAGACATTTGCTTTGTGGTGAACACATTGAGCCAGTTCCTGACGGATCCCAGAGGTGTTCACCTGGTTCCTGTAAAGCTTATTCTGAGGTACCTGAAGGGTACAATTGATTACGGGCTCAAGTATGATGCGAATCAAAAGTTTAACCTGCAGGGTTATGTTGATTCGGATTGGGCAGGCAGTGCTGCAGATAGGAAGAGCACTTATGGGAGCTGCTTTAGTATGGGATCAGGTGTGATCTCTTGGTTTAGCAGGAAGCAGTCCTGCGTAGCACTGAGTACAGCCGAGGCAGAGTATGTTGTAGCTTGTTTGGCTAGTTGTGAGGCAGTATGGCTCTGGAAGCTATTGTCTGAGCTATTTGATCTCCCGTTGGAGGCTACTAGTATCTTTTGTGACAGCCAGAGTTGTGTGAAGCTTTCTGAGAACCCGGTGTTCCATGACAGGTCGAAGCACATTGAGATCAAATATCACTATATCTGGGATATGGTGTAGAGAGGAGCAGTGAAGCTCCTGTATGTTGCAATGGACGAGTAGATAGCCGATGTGTTGACCAAGCCATTGACCAAGGTGAAGTTTGAGTACTTCAGAGAGAGACTTGGTGTACTTCAGATCGAGATTCCTTCTAAGGGGAAGTGATGAGTCCGGAGACACATATGCACATGAGCCATTCTAGCATGGTTGAAGTGTGTCTTCCCATGGCTGAGATATAAGGGTTGGGGCCATTCCGACATGGTTGAAGTGTGTCTTCCCATGGTCATTGATGTAAGAGCTGTTCCATTTGAGCATGGTTGAAGTGTGTCTTCCCATGGCTGTGATATAACTGCCGTGCCATTCCTAGCATGGTTGAAGTGTGTCTTTCCATGGCTATGGATATAAGTGCGATGCCATTCTCGCATGGTTGAAGTGTGTCTTCCCATGGCATAGATATAAGTGCTGAGCCTTTCACAGATGGTTGAACTGTGTCTTCCCATGCCAGTGAATGTAAGTGTTGTGTGATGTGCATCTAGGTTGTGCTTCGTGGACTATCTAGTGATCTGAAGACAATGAGGTGACAATATGGTACACAGGTTTTGCAGAGGCATATAATTGGTCCTGAGATGCTCTTGCAGGTTTTGCAGAGGCAGTGTAATCAGTCCTGGGAGATCTTGCAGGTTTTGCAGAGGCAGTGTAATCAGTCCTGAGGTGTACTTAATTGATGGCTTGCTCGCAGAGATGATAAAGACCTACATGGAGGCTAGGCCTACATCCAGCATGAAAAAGGGCTGGATCTATAGATGTGATACATCTAGCATGAAAAAGGGCTGGCTCTGTAGATGTGATACATCCAACATGAAAAAGGGCCGGATCTGTAGATGATGAAGACCTACAGGTGGCAGGCCTACATCCAGCATGGAAAAGGGCTGGCTCTGTAGAACTTCCTATGACGAGTAGATTTGAGATTGATTGAGATAGCAACCGCAGTGACGATGACGATGATTTGATGATGATGATCCAGTGATGATGATCCAAAGAAGAAGACTTGTGCTAGCAGATCTGTGTCGAGAAATACCTTCCTAGTTAAGAGGGAGTGTTGATGTATTTGTAACTTTGGAATGTATTTCACATATGTATATTGTATTCCTATAGAGATGTTATTATTCCTCTATACGGAAGTGTCGTCGTTTATATTGTAAGTGTCGTAACTTATACTTGATGGGTTATTAGACCACCTTGATGGGGTCGGCCCTGTATAAGTCATGTGGGTTAAAGGGTTATTAGACCACCCTATTGGGGGTCGGCCTTGTCAGCATTATGTTATGTGATTAAGTTGAGGCCGACCTAGTAAGGTTATTAGGCAAGTCAAGTCATGTATAAATAGAGTGCGGGAGGCACTCTATTTGATCATTCACTTTGTCACACATACACTCATTGGAGAGTGGTGCACTCGTGGAGGAGGAGAAGCTGCTGCTAGGATACTATCTCTTATGCTTGGGTTTTGTATCATTGCTCTATCCATCTCTGAGGAAGTTATTGGGGTTTTTCACCTTTATGGTTTTCCCCAAGGAAACTCTGTGTGTCTATTATCTCTTGTGATTGCTTCTTGTGATTGATATGTTGTACATGTTATTCTCTCAGTTAAGATCCTAGATCATATTGAATTGATGCTCAAAAATTAACAGTTCACTCTTTTGGAGGGAAATGGAAAAGTCTTTCTACATGATCTGTAATAACTTGGAATGGAATCTGGGAAACGAGGAAGACATAAAACATGGAGTGGACCCGATAATGATTTTAGGTCAGATAGACCTTCTCTCTCAAGAAGTAGCTTCTTATATGGCCTCATTAAATCTTAAAGTGTTGGAATATGCTTACTCGAAGCATAATAGGTTTGAAGGTGTGGGATGGCGACTTGTGGAAAATATTGGTATGGAAGGGGATCAACAAGTTGAGTGGGAAAACTATACATCGAAGCTCAACTATGTTGCGATCACTCTAAAGGATCGGTTAGACTCCCTCATGTGGATCAAAAGCTAGGATGGTGGCATGTATTAAGTAAAAAAGGGATACACTGTACTAGATCATCAACAAGAAAATGAAAATTGGGAGTGGTGGAGATTTATATGGAAAATAATAGTGCCACTAAAAGCTATTTTTTTGTTTGATGTCACTAAACAATAGAATCCAAACATGGGACAACCTCTAGAGAAAAGGGAAAATCGAGCCAAATATATGCCTCCTTTGAAAAGCTCAGGCTGAGTTTGTCAACCATTTATTTGTTCATTGTAGGTTCACAAAAGAAGTATGGTATGAGGTAGATTCCCTTGGACATAGACTAGAGTGGAAAGGAGATACCCTCATGGAATCTTGGGAAAACTAATTTTCAAGCTCTATTGTACTTATTTATCAGGATCTTCCTCTTAACATGATGTGGGCGTTGTGGATCTCCAAAAATGAGGTTATTTTCAAAGACATAACCCCTTTTCCTATAATGGATCTATACAAGTTAATATATTTGTTGAAAGATCCACATAATGGGAAATCTAGGAAATGTTGAAAACTTGTTCCCCCAGCCTCAACCCAAATCAACGATACTATTTTTGTGATGGGGTAGCTAGTGGAAATCTAGGATTGAGTGGATCGGGGGGTATCATAACCATTTGGAGAATGATATATTATTTTCATTAGGATTTAGACATCAATACGAACAACTTTGTAGAGTTGAGAAGTTTCTACATAGCTCTCTATCTAGCACAAATATATAATATACACAACCTAGCGATATTCTCATACTCCAAAGTGATAGTTGCATGGGAAAACCAAGGGGCAACATGCTCCAATATATACCTACATCCACTCCTGGAGAAGATCATAGGTCTACAAAGCGCACTAGTGGATTTTAACATAGCACATACCTATAAAGAATTCAATCAAAAGGTGGATTCCCTCGCAAAGGAAGCATGCCATCTGGAAATGAGTTAGGTAAGGATACAAATCAAAGACCCCGATGGACATCAAATCACCAGGGAAATGTAGATCATATAATAAAATTAACTGATCTCCATGGAAGAAAAAACCACCAAAGTTGTGGTTTTAAATAGAGTGGGTTGAGGAATACCTCCCCAACATTTTCACTATTTATATCCCACAATTTTAGATAAGAATGGAAAATAAATTGGTTTAGATTACTCTCATGTAAAAAAAATTTGCTTCATATTTTCTGGGTTGATATTAATCCCTTGTATAATTTTTTTGTTTAAGCATTTTTGGGTCGAGATTACTACCCTGTACTTTTTCTTTGGGTGTTATTTGGAAACTACTCCTATCATTGGTTACATACTAGCTGTAACTTTTGTCATAATAAGAATAAAGCTACCACACACACACACACACATATAATTCAATGGGTAGGCTAAGCTTGTTGGAGTGTTATATACTCACATTTTTTTTGTAAGTAAGATGAAAATCCTTTTATTAACGAGCATAATACATATGATACAAACAAAAAGGGTGTGGGGCCTACTGATCAGGAAACTAGGACTACCCACAGAGTCTAGTCTACCTGATTACTATGCCAAGCAAAAGGAGTGACATCAAGCCTACCCATGAGGGAAACCGAGTCGAAACATAGTTCAACAAGTAAGTATACATAACAAACAACCAAAACAAAGGTAGAAAGACTTGTCCTCAACAAGGGAAACCAGTTTTGCAAAGACACAAAAAAGACTAACAGTGTGGAAATCCATAGTTAATAGAGAACTAAAATAAAGCGAAGACAACTAAACAAGAACTACCATATTTAAGATTGAGTCATATTATCTGAGATAATCACAATGCGATCTTTCCACATGATTTTTCCTTATTCCTCATTCATTTAGTACGAGGTGCCAGTTGCTTCAACTAGACTATCCAACTACTATTGAATCCAATCTAGGTCGTTCCTTATCCACTTGATAACCTTAAGAGTCTCATTTTAAAAGAAGTATTTCTCCATTAAAATTACAGCAATAATATTTTTTATTGTCTAGTAAGGGATAATAACCCCCTTCCCTTCTTGCTCATGTTCTTGTTCCTCAATCGTTAAAGCCTCCATGTCCTCTATAGCTCTCTCAATGTGGAAAGGTACGTTTTTATGGAAGGAGTGTCACGGTTTCTCCTTCTCCGCATATGGTTGAACATGCCTGCCACCCCCTACATAGATTCTAGCACGCCAGTGAGGAGCCATGAGGACCATGGATCTGGAGAAACCCAACTAGGAGCAAACCACAATATTCATGTTATGCAGAACAAGGAACGTGACCCTGAGCTTTTCTGTGTCAGGGATGTCTCTATGCTCATTATGTCTAACAACCAAAGTCTGACCACCCCATATAATAAGCCTAATAAATCCCGATCTATGGATTCTCTCCAGACATATCCCATCCAAACGATCTGTACTAGCACTATCTTCACCCGTCATGTCAATTAGGGCCATGCCTTTATCTTCCCAAGCATGCATCCATAACTCTCACTTAAGAGCTAATATGCTTGGTGTTAATGCACCAGGATTCACCATGGTCGAAGGAGCAAAATTTTGCATTAGTAGATTTACTCCTTCATCCGACTCCCATCTAGAACAATCCTTATTCCCATGCAGGTAAATCCACCAACAATAAACTCCTTCTTTAATATTTTGCATGGTGGCAGAGAGCATAACACCTGGAGCCCTCCCTCCTCCATCTGTCCTCTCATCAATCATCACACCCTGTGAGGATAGTGACCTCCATGTCATTTGTAGTCGGGGGTGTTGTATATTCACATTTTCATTGTAAGAGCATTGTTTATTTGTCATAATAGTGGTCTAGAGTTCGTTGTATGATTGGCATAACATAATTGAAGTGGCGGGTTGAAATTCTAGCATAAACACAATTATGGAGGTAGGTTGTGGGTAGATTTGAGACCACTTGGATCCTCTATTGGATAGTGATCTCAATATATAAGTAAGTAGACCAAACACATGGAGTCTTGGAACCAAATCTAAACATAGGACAAAATATTGAACTTGGTCCCACTGTGAATTGCAAAGAGATTACATTTTTTTCTATAGTAATCACTATGTTAATGAGGAAAACATACCATAAAACCCACTCTTAATGGATTATATGGTATTAGTGCCCAAGTTTCAAAGGTTTGGTGAATAACCTATATGGTAAATAATTGTAGTGGAAACCAAGAGAATGGACAAGCATTTTTACAAGGACAAAAGAGGATAGAAAACTAAGAATGGTAGGGAGTCCTCGTGGAGAACGTGACTAGGAGGACCTGGAAGTCAAGTTTATTAGCAAAAGTGAAGAATTTCTACACTAATAGAAATGGTAACAAAACTGTTGATATTGAAGAGTAAGGAAGGACACTAAACAAAGGATAAGCATGAAGAACATAAGGCTGACCCAGTTGACCATTATGGTCAAGGGACGAGTCGCTCAACCAAAGGGAGAGGTGAAATAGATTATCTAAAGAAGCCTTATCCCTCTAGGTAGATTAGTATGTGAGATCCCTCTTTGTATTTAGAGGTTGTAAGTAGAAGAGAAAATATTTCCATTTACTCCTGTCAATATGGTCAAGTAGATAACATGAGCTGGGAGGGGGGTGGTTTGAATGGTGCTAGTGAGTTGTGGAAGGTAGGAGAGTGGGGGGATTGGATAACAATGATAGGGTTGAACAAAATCTGAGGACGCCAACAATTATAGACAAGTGGTGGCTTAATCATATGAATGTCAGAAACCAACTAGTTCCTCCCTTTTGATCGAATAGATAAATCTCCAATGGGCCCCCATCAACATTCTCAAGCTCGATCTCTATCTCAATTTATCCCAACAAGGTGAGGTGTTGTGTGAGAATACTTGACATATCACCCCATTGTTCGATTTGCATTTTGTTCTCTCTGGTTAATTTGAAAGGTGAGAAGTTTGAAAACCCAAGTAATGACAACTCTTTTCCTCCATATTCAAATATTATTTTTCAATTTGAAGCGAAGATTGAAATACCAATGTATGATGGTCAAGTTAATGCTGAAACATTGAATAGTTGGTTGAAACAATCAAAGGTTTATTTTGGCCTTTACCAAATCAAACAAATCCAATAGATTTATTTTTCTCATTTGAAGATGATTGGACATGATCTATTGTGGTGGGAGATCTATGTGGATGCATTGAGTATAGGAAAGAATCCCATGGTTACAAAATGGGAGGACTTCAAGGCATAGTTGAAATCACAATTTTGTCCCATAGGCTACAAAAAGGAACATCTCATGCTTCAACAAGAAATGGGACAAGGTGCACAAGATTACACTTCTAAATTATGAAAGCATGCCATCAAGATGATTATCTCTTTGGAAGAGTCGTGAATGGTGGTGAAGTACCATGGAGGACTATTCAACCATATTCAAAGGAAATTGTGGCTTTGTAGTGTGAAAAGCATTGACGAGATGAGCAATAAATCTCTCTACATTAAACTAGATCCCAATAAGGGACAAAATATTACTCTTCACTAATCATTTTGCTAGAATGCATTCCAAAAATTATGATAACTAGATGTTATAATATGAATTCCTCTCACCGAAATATAATTCACACAAACTAAGAAAACAAAAAGCGTAGTTCAATATTTGTTGGTCAATGGGTTAGGGAGTTAGAGGGTTAGTCTACACATATGTATTTGAGTTAGAGGGTTAGTATCTGTGAATCTACATATGTTGTTGTTATGCAAATGTATTTTCAATGTTCATGTAAAATTATGGATATCTTTTGTTCCATGGATTTTGTGTACTTAACTTAGTAGTGTATCAACATTGTAATATTAGATCTATAGTTCATATGGATTTCAATGGAGATTCCTCCAATTATGATATAAGTTCTAGGGAAAGAGAGGAGGAACATCAAATAAGAAAATGGAAATGGAAAGTAACTAATGAAGGCAATAACAAGAAGCCCTAGGTGAGTTGTAATAACATACGTTATCATTGTTATAATATTGAAAAATATGTGTGTTTTGTGAAGAGTTTCATTCATAATTCTAATCATTACTTACTATAATTTTTTTTATGTGGCAAAAAAGCTTGATTGACAAACTTGTATCATTTATAAAAATTATAACAAAAAAGATAGACCA
Organism: Larix kaempferi; assembly: GCA_027924585.1. NCBI lineage: Eukaryota > Viridiplantae > Streptophyta > Pinopsida > Pinales > Pinaceae > Larix > Larix kaempferi. The sequence continues at coordinate 5,033,845 of BSBM01000885.1, forward strand.
TATTTAGATATGGATTATTTTCATTCGATGTAGTGGGGAGAAAGTTCCAAGGTTCTAGTCATAGCATATCTAAGCATGTTAGCCATGGTACAATTTATCTTGCATTTTTATGTGAAATTTAGAGCATAATCGAATCCAATATACTAAATGTTTCATGGCACTTATTCATTCTATGATGTGCATATCAATGTTAGCACAAGTCACAAATATGAGGATGAATATATATAAATATTTGTCTCAGTAGAAGACCAAAAAGATGCATTTCTTTATGACAATATACAAGTTATTGGTAAATGAGAGGTTTGAAATTTGATGGTGGCACAATTTTCCATGATGAATTTTTTGACACTATCACAAACAAGTGGTCAAGAGAATGCCATAAACATTGGTGTGAAATAATAAGTATTAGTAATCAAAGAGCATTAAAACATCTACATAAAAGGTTCATAAAATTACAACTGAGTGATAAATGAGCCTTCATAGATTCTATAAGACTATTAAGAGGAGGAGGTACCATATCGAGTGAAATATGTTCAAATAGTCTTCTACATACTTATGTTTCTAGTTCTTCGTATTTTATATTTAATTGTGTATTGTCATTGAAGTTTATAGGTGATTTCATTTTCTGTGATTTTGAACAAATTCAATGAGTCCACGAACAATCTCCACAAGGACGACGAAGATCTCAATGTAAAAAAACATAATCTAATGTCGACAATTTGTATTTTAAAAAATATCTAAGAATTTCTTGAAGGATAAGAGGATCATTGATGAGAAGACAACACAAGGAATGAACCCTAAGACACCATAATGAAAAAATCCATAAAATTAATAAATAATATATGCTTCTAGTTATTTATTTTGATATGCTTGCAAATATTCATTTGGTATGCTCGAAATTATCTATTTTGATATTCTTTTAACTTGTTATCTTTCTCTAATATAATATTTTATTACCATTGACCAACTTTTGTGGTCATTTGTTGGACATTGGTCAACTTAACCAATCATATATTTCCTTATGTATAAGCATGATTAGGTGCAAAGAAATTAATAGTTACACATTCTTTGAGTCAAGACGAGAGGTCTTCGAGTCAATTCAGGAGGTCTTGAGTCAAGTCGGGAGGTCCTCAATCCAAGTCAAGAAGGCCTCCATTAGAATGTGCTTTGTAATTTGATCAATACACTATAACATTTTGGCTCAAAATCCAGTGAAAAAATCTGATGGCACAAAAAGACCGTCGAAAATTCTTGTTAAAAATATTTCTTTTCTTTTTTTAATTTGGCCTGCATTTGTTGGTTGACCTATGGTTATTATTAAACCACCAGTATTACCACATCCAAACGTCGGTCCATCGACGTTTGTTCATGAACCACTGGACCTCCGACATCTAATACATAGTAGTTGGTATTCTGATGGCCTACCGTTGAACCCCCGATGCAAAATGGATAAGCGTTAAACTATTGCAACGGTTACTTTCAACTGTTGAATGTTGAAAAATTCAACGTTGACTAAGTTAACAAACGTTGGAATACTGACGATTTCAAATTATAAATATAATAAATTTAATAGTCGTTTCAACATTTTTGTTATAATTGCGACGGTTCAAAGGGTTATAAGGACCCTTTTTCAAACATAGAGTAGATTTATTTTATCTTTCACGTTGACCACTTCATTCTATAAGATAGTCATCACTCTATTCTGGTAGGGAATAATGTTGGATAACATTGGTGCAGAAGAAAATGAAATGATTATTGATAGGTTGTGGTAGGATTTAAGTGAAAGGGGTGACGACGAATGTTATCTCCCTTTTCCTGAATGCGAGGGCTTCAATCTTAGAAGAGTTTCGATCAAAGGAGCTAAAATACATTGTAGCAAAAATGGACACATCAAAGGGGGGGATGAATAACATCCCTTGTGATCTAGATGGATATAGGTGGCCACCCACCTATTCCACTGGCTCAAAACAGTTTCCCATTTTGGCAATTTTCTAGTAATTTTTCTATGGTTTTTCGGGTCCTAAACTTCCGAGGCCGTTTTGAGGCCCTAAACGACGTTTTTTTGCGATTTGGGGCGAGGGGGGGGGGGGAGATAGTTTCCAATGACATTCATTAATCTACAATCAAAAGTTGTGAATCTAGGATAGACCTTTCCAGTGGGCTATCGAGCACCCCAAACGGAGATTGTATGCAAAAGTTATGACCCCGGGAAGTTGACTGTTCAACAGTTCATCTTCTAGGGTTAGGTTTTTGGATGTTTGGGATTATTTCCCTCATGCTTATGATAAATATGCCCTTTCGGCCTCTTTTGTATCCAACTTGGCATGAATGAGCATAGCGGCCTTACAGTCTGTTCTATTTCCGTTATTTAATAGAATATGTGTTTGTTGTAGCACTGTGTTCTTTGCAATATATCTATGTATATGATTATGTATCTACTTTTTCATTTCATTCCCACATAAATCTGGATCACCTTGGTAATCTATATTTCACTAGTACAAAATGAGATATAAATGACCAAAATCTGCATATAAACGACCACTTTTGAGTTGGTGACCACTGGTGGCAAATTAGAGGTCATTGATCACACGACCAAAAAGGGGTCATATTTAACTTGGTCATTTATAGCTTATCTTGTGGTCATATATTTGGTCATTAATTGTGACAATTAATGACCAAATATACGACCAAATTAACGACCAAATATACGACCAAATTAACGACCAAATATATGACCACAATACAAGCTATAAACGACCAAGCTAAATATAACCACATTTTTGGTTGCGTAATAAATGACCGCTAATTTGCCATCAGTGGTCACTAACTCAAAAGTGGTCATTTATATGTGGATTTTGGTCATTTATCTCTCATTTTGTACTGGAATTATTCACTAATTGTTGTAGATAGGGCATGGAGGAACCAAACCACCAACCTCCTTCTTGTAAGGTAGGTGCTCTTCCATTGAGATAATACCCTTGAAGTCCCATTAATGATTAAACTATTTGTGATCCATTCCTTAGATATGAAACTATTTGTGATCCATTAAACTATTTGTCATATATTAGTCCTTCAAATATGTTTTAATGTCTTAGGTCCTTTAGAATTACAACATACCCTAAAGTTGAGATAGTTAACGTAGATGTTAGAACATAATAGATACTTCCTAAATAATTTATAGTCTCATTTATATACTATTAGTTTCTTCAAAGGTGACAAATTTATTAATATTTATAATTTCACAATTCCTAACTATAAGTGAAAAGAACTTAGAATTGGAGGAATGGAAATAAAACCAATTTCATTGAAATTAAGCATCAAATGTACAATCACCCAAACCACTAGAAAATACTATCTTTTGGATTTATTTTATGTTCTTCACATGAAATTTCTAAAGATCCAAATATATAAATGGTGGAAAAGTCCAAGGAAAAAATATAATAATGTGCAATCTGTAAAAAATTAAATATTGGAGAGTTTTTGGGTGTATATTTGTATATCAAGAAGCAAAAAGTCATTAAAATAATATTCATATTTTTTTGAATGCTAACTAAATTTTCCAAGAAATTGAATAACAACATTCAAATATATGGAAATCAAAGTACTTTGTGTTGATTAACTATCCTAATTTGTATAGGGAGCTCTAGGAAGAGTAAAAATGCTCATATAGGAAGAAGGGTATGAATTTCCCTGTTGAAAACACCTTAGCACTTGTTGAAGGAGAAAAACCTACCACATGTATTGTGGGTTGTTTACTCTATTTGGTTTCCATGGAGAATTTGGAATGTGAGAAGCTTGATGTATCATTGTCTCTGTTAACAAATATGGTTAGGTAGGGATAAGGACACACTATAAATTGTGTACAGTACAGATAAAACCTAGATACATATATATGGCCTATTTACATCTAGGATCAATATCTGATAGGGCTGGAACATGGGATTGGTATCCAATATCGTGAGATCTTGCCATATCCATTAAATTGTGTTAAGAAATGTGTGTGTGTGTGTGTGTGTGTTGGATATTTATGCAACTAAAAATAGTTGTGTTAATAAATGTGTGTGTGTTGGATATTTATGCAATTGAAAATAGTAGAGAATGAACATGCATGACCAAAATTCCTCACTAATGAGAAAATAGGACAAAATATCCATCATGCTTCTTGACTTCAAAGTGCTGAAGACTGTAAGATAAACTATTGAAAAGAAGCATTTGAAGTGAGAAAGCTTAAATGTTGCTCAATAATGCAAAGAAATGTCAAAATTGATGTAAAATATTGTAAAACAACTAGTACTATGTTTTACTACAAAAGTCTATCTATGAATAAAAACATAATTGAAAGAGAGAAAGAAAAGTTAACATGATGGTCTAGGCTTAGGAAAAATACATCAAATGTATACATAAGATGGGAAAGATGATGGACAATTTGGAATCCCATCACATTATTCTTAGATCCACTTTATCAGCACCTTCAAAGGATCAATAATGAAAAAGCTTTGTTGTTGACTTAGAACATTTGGTATTGTTTTTTCTCTCTTAATTTTTAGAATGTGATAAGAACAAATAGTAAAACTTAGTTTGGAAATGCATCATAAATAGAGCACAATGAAAATTGTGTAGTTACCACAAAATATTAGTTTTGATCTTAAGATGGGCAGCAAAATCATTATACTAGAATAAATCATAATGCATGTAATACTTGTTGTCTTTTTGCTAGCTGCCAACAAACGACACGGTGAATAATATCCTTCTGAATTAGTACATCAAACACATCCCCAGCTAGCACTATCATACCTTTATCCTCATTATGCATGTTTGTCACCCTTAGTGTTAAGTCCTCAAACTTTCCTGCAAATGAAAAAATGCTGACAGGTGTTCAAAATTCACATTAAGACAATGCTTGGCATGGCAATATCATACATGCTCAATATGGAAAATTTTACTACACAGTTGATTGTAGTTGTGTGATAGTTAAGCATTTTTTTTGGATTTCACTTATTAGTAATGAACCTATATTTGGTACAGTTGTAATTGGGTTAAAATTCATCCATCATGTGGTACATTTCTTTTGCTGGCAAGACTATTGCTTATTGATGTATTGTTCTCAGTTTTACTTCTATAAATTCTAGTCTATTTGTATCCCTCGTTTTTATTGGATATTTATCTTCCTACTTGTGTAGAGTGTCATTCTAGATTATTATTAACAATTTTTGCATTTCTTGCTGTAAGGTTAGCTTCAATTTGTCAAAGTTCAGCATGAAGTACTTCTACAAGGGCCAAGGGCTGAGAATTGGGAATGATATAATAGGTATTCAGTTGCAAAGCAGTAGACCATTGATTTTTGATGATATAATGGGTATTCAACTGCAAAGCAGTAGACACTGTATCTTTAGAATTATCTTTATCCTTAATGCCAATTATGGTACCACCTTGTGTAATACTAAGATAGTGTGCATCATATGCAGTTGCACAGTTATGAACATGTGCTCTCTTGCTCTCTTGCTCTCTTGCTCTCTCTTTCCCTTTCTTGGTTGTCTGACCATATAAGGGTTTCTCTGCATGAACAAAGTAAATTTTCCTGGTAAAACCTAGATATTGTAGCTAAAATAAATGAATGTAGACAAACTCCAATACATTATCATTATAAGGACCAACCACATACTACAAGAACTAATAAAAAGTGAACAATTTACAAACAAAATAAACTAGTTACACGACATTTTTAGCTAGATCATAAGAAACTTAAAAAGTGGTAGCTTCATAAAAAGTCTCATTGAATTGCAAATCAATCTATCAATTTTTAAATATGAAAAACCTCTGTGAGATTCAGTACAGCTCAATAAGTAGTGATTGGATTGAGAAGTTTATTGTGCAATATCTATCAAAGTCTAGCATATCAATATTTTGTAAAAGTGTTAAATTTTCTTGCCATACACAAATATTGTAGAATTGGGCTTGTATGACTCTTTATATTTTTTTAGCATCGATATGGGAAATGATCACATTGTGGACTATGCACCTAAAGGTGGAATAGTAAGATTTTCTCTTGTAAATCAATAGGTGGGGATGTGGATAGTACTAGTTATTTGTGCATGTTGAAAATTCTGTCATTATTTACAAATTAAACCCAAAAAGGGGTATAGTTTTAGAGCTGTAAGGTAAAAGGGGAGGACTTGATTTTAGTTTAACACTTCACAGCAAAAACACATCATAGCAGTAGAATAGTGGTGCAAAATACTACAATGCACCCTTATGGTTTGGTTAAGCATTGACTCTATATTACTGAAATGTTGGTGTACTTTTTGGCCCATACCTGTAAATGGGTTGTCCACTACAAATTAGGAACAATGAGCCTAAACACTAGCTAGGTTTGACTCTAGTCTATTAGATATATTATCCCCGAAGATGATATCAGTGATCATGTGCTGAATGAATGAGTCTAACAGAAGTTGCAGATCTAAAATGGAAGGGCACTTGAGGTGGAGAAATTTGGAAGAGGAGTGTTGATGTATATGTAACTTCGGAATGTATTTCATATATATTTATTGTACCCTTATTAGAGATGTGTTATTCCTTTATAAGGAAGTGTCGTCATGTGGATTGACAAGTGTCGCAAGTGTGTGTACTTGCCGATGGGTTATTAGACGACCATGTGTGGGGTCGACCCTGAAATATATATTATATTGTGGATGTATCTAGATAGACAAGTTGGCCCCATAGTGTAACTCGAAAAATAGGTTAAGTATAAATAGAGATCGGGAGATCTCTATTTGGATCACTCGGAAACTCACTCTTCTCTCACTTAGAAAGTGGCATACTAGTGAGGAGGAGGATCATCTGCTACTTGGAGACTATCTCAGTGTATTTTGGTTGTAATTTGGTTGAGCCATTGCTCTCTCTATCTCTGAGGAAGTTGTGGGGTTTTTCACCTTAGGGTTTTCCCCATGGAAACTCCGTGTCTCTTGTCTCTCATGCTTTTGATTCTTATGATGCTTGTCATGCTTATTGTGATTGTTATGCATTGATATAATGTATATGTTATTCTCTCAGTGAAGATCCTAGAGTATTGTGAATTAATGCTCAAAATTTAACAACGAGCAATCGTTAATTCAGAAATCACCCATGTTTTAATCGGACTCTCTTCAACTGTAAATTGAAGTAATAATAACAAAATATTTAGAAATAAAGATATTACTATTTAAGGGCTTGTGAGATTCTTGGTTCCTGAGAAACTATTCATAAAAAATGTTTTCAAGATCTATATTGAGATGAAAGTAATAGAAGCTTTATAAATTAAAACTATACAGAACGTAAATAATGTCAATGGTAGTTGATTTTCATTTAATCATCACCGAAACAACATCATAATTTAGGCCAGTCTTTTTTAGGAACAAACGAAATGAATTTTCCAAATATAATGCCAGTGGACTCCAAATCAAAATCTATCATCTTGATCAAAACATGGCGTCAATGAAGTCAAATATCACCTCTATTTTCTAAGTAAAGCAACTTCATGCGCAAATCCTCTCTTGTAAGTGCAAGAGAAAGAGATGCATCTCCCAAAAGTGGATCCCTCCTCTCTGCCTGTTAAAAAATTTCAATGCATAGCTTGTCCTTCGGAGTTTCCTTGCCTGCTTCTATTATGCTATTGTAATCAACAACTCTAGTAAGTATTCTTGAGATTTGAAGAGAATTATGTCCATCTGTCGTTACATCTAAAGGATTATCTCCTTTTGTTAAAATTGCCACTGTTATGGTAGGGTCTTTGTGCATTGCTGCTATGTGAAGCACCGAGTAGCCTATGGTGTTCCTAAGATTGACATCTAAGTTTCTGAGTTCCAACAATTATGTTGTAGTCTTTGAATCACAATATGATGTCGCATAATGGAGGGAATATACATCATCGAGAGTAACAGGGCCCTCATTCAATAGCATTTTCACCAACTCAATATCATTAGATTCAAGTGCTCCCTATATTCTTCTGATGTTTATTTCATGTGCAGTGTTTTTACCTTGTCTTTCCAAAACGAACTTTGACCGAAAGTTAAAAAAATTGATTAGCTAATTCGGGAGGAAGCTCTTTCTCAAGAGTTGTAGATTCAAGATCAGACCTGGCTACCATCTCCATACACTTGGTCAACAATGGATCATTTCTAGTCTCGCATATGTTTGCGACTGCCAGAATCAGGATTACATCCTCTATATAAGCATTTTCCAAAATATCTACAAGATGTCACTGCACCATATTGAGTAAAGGTGATCCTGTCCTAACTTATAAGATACATGCAAAACATTCTAAGTTTATTCTGCAACTTCAGAATCAAGAAAGAACCAAAGTTTTAATGTCTAACATTAAATCGGATTACAAATTAGAACTTTATCACATTATTTTAATGCTTCCCAACTTTAATAAAATAAAATATGGGAGTACAGGTTTATATAAGAATGATGTTTAAGCTAGATAAATTGTGCCTTGAGTTTCTTTCATGATTGCTCTGTACATAGCAAAAAAGAATAGGAAACACAACTGCAATAATAGACAACTACTGTACACTGGCCATATAAGAAGCTCAAGAGGGCATCAGAATAAAACATGCAGATTTGTACAAATAAGCATAACTATTTGTAGGAGTTTCCCAAGAAACATAATAGAAAGGCTTGGACATTTGATTTGTGGACAGGTGCTAGTCCACCCCAAATTATAAGATATAAAAACCTATCGGTATAAATATGCAGAAAACTAGTTGAGCTATCAATTCACATACACATATACACATTCACAATTGGAGAAATGATATAGCACAAGAAAGCTATTAAATTAACTTTAACTTTAGTAATGGGGAAAAACATAACAACACAACCAACTCTATTTGAAAGATTGAGAAATACCTTATGCCAAATTTCTTAGAAGAATTGTGAAGCAGAATCTTGTACCCTAGGTGACTAAAAGATCTAATAAGAAACAAATGCATTTATACATGAAAGATCACCAAGACTCGGTTTCAGAAAAGGTAAGACTTCCATAAGAGTCTCAAGTAACTATTTGCAATCCTACAACTATTGAAATTCCTGGATGTGGGTGTGCACAGGGAAATATGCTAAATGTCACATGCACAAGGTCACTAAGGTGCACACACATAGGTCACTGATACGTGTGCGTGCAGGCTATTGAAATGTGCACACACACTTCACTGAGAGGTGTGCAACAGGCTGCTGAAATGTGAATGTATAGCCCAAAAATAGGGACACACAATAGGAACTTAACACAAAAATTGTTATAGAGGTGTTATTGTCAGGTAGGGGCATTTCCCCTTAACCCCACTCGTCAAGAGTGACGGAATACCACTAAGGGCACTACCTCTTGGATCCTGTTGGGGTTGGGATGGTGTGCACCCCATTCATGGGTTGGTGCACACAAGGCCCAGCGCACCCCATGCATGGGTCGATGCACACAAGTTTGATCGTGCCAGTCTGTGCCTGTGTTTGGACCATGCAAACTCAAAGAATGTTAAAAGAGATGCAAAGCACTGGAAAATACAATAACATGTAGCATCACATAAGATCTCATGTTAGCAAGATCTGGAATGCTTGCTACACATTTGTATAGATTGGTCACTCGTACTACCAATAGCCAAAATGAATAACAAAATGCTTGTGATACCATAAATCAAAATAAAACGAATAATGAAAATCTCAGAAAACCGCTCGATTAGCTGCAATGGGTGGTCCAATATTTCTTCAATGGAGTCGAATTGTTTGGTGAACGATAATTTTTTCACAATAATATCGTACGAAGATCGGAGGTTGCAGAAAATCGGTTGCTCTCCTAAATATTTGCCTGTGCTTCAAATTCCCAAGTCGCAGATCACTATAGAACTAACCCTCTTTTGAGAACAATAATTCCTCAGATCTAAATTGATATCTTGGAAGACCTAGCTTCTGGATCGCTTTAGTTAACGGTGGTAGCTTTCTCATAAACAGTGGTTTCAAATCGTTTCATCAATTTCAAAAGAGAGTGATCCAACCTATAAGATTTCCCAAGCCACAAACCTTTATTTGCCGCAAATCTCATCCCATTCGAGAGTGGCTTGCGAACCCTAGATATTCTTTGAAGGCCCCAGATCACGAGCCCTAGATCGTCTCGGATGTTGGTCAGATCTACGAGTTTCGGGTGGAGCTTCAATCTCCCACCACCGCAGATCATATGTCGTATGCCGCTAATGTCCAGATCAGATGCTTTGGACGCAGAACACTATTGCTACAATACATTCACCGCAAATCAGAGGCTTCAAACTGCTTTAATACTCTCTTTTTTGTTATTTTTTCCTTATTTTATTCTTTATTTATTTATTTTCCCTATTTTATTATTTATATTATTGTTTTTTTTAAATTTATTAATATTAATATATTACATATAATAACTATATTATAAAATATACATATTATATTAAATAGTATATTAATATAAAAACTATATTAACTATATAGTATATTAACATATATAATAACTATTTGATATATTAATATATAAACTATTTAATGTCAACGTGAGGAAATATTAGAATCACGGTAACTCTTTTTTTTAAAATAATTTTACAAAAGGGAGGATTTTTTGTTTTCAAAATGGAGGATATTGGCGATTTTTTGTAGGGGAGAGACCCGAGGGGAACTTTATAACTTCCAAACTCAGGAGCGAGGAGAACCATGATGAATGGATGCATATGGAGAACTAATGGTGGTTGTGAAATTGACAATTTTTAGCTAACATGATGACACAAAATACATGAACTTGTCGAAACCTTAACAAATTGTCAAGAGGTTCAAACGACGATGGTTTTGTTCAATTAAAGTATGAACGTGACCAGTATGACAAGCCAAACATAATGACACCAACTTCATGACATGACAATGCAGAGAAGGAAAGACAACAAATATCCAAGACTCGACTCAACCACACTATGGTGATGCACATGATGCAACTTGGTGGATCTGTTGAAGGGATAGTATGAAATAAAAAATGGTGAAATAAGATATGGACATGATAAGCACATCGACCTGGATGTGACAGTACAGATGAAAAAATATTGCAAAAAATTTCAGTAGGTTCTCCTATGGCGTCATGTTTCAACACTAGCTCGTTTCTCTTAATCCATCTATAGTGTTAAAAAAATTCTAGGGGGTCTCTGAATCCATCTGCAGTGTTAAAATTTAGTAAATTGTACAAATTCATTCTCAAAATTGTAATTTTCCATTGTCGGAGTGACACAACTAAAAATGACCAATTGTTATGTGGTCATTTTTAGTTTAGGTTTGTGGTACTTGTGATATCTCAGCTTGGGATAGTTTTTATTAATGTGTGTACCACATATGTATTGAAAATTAATTATGATACTTGGGAAGGATGTAAAGTGTATAAGCAAATTGTTTATGCTCTAAGAATAGAAGACTACATATAAGGTCATTAATTTAAGCGGTGCAAATCTGCTTCATGCATTAATGCTGAGCTGTGACACATGAGGGGGTCTAGAATTTACTAAATTCTAACACTGCAGATGGGTCTCTGAATCCATCTGCAGTATTAGAATTTAGTAAATTGTACAAATTCATTGTCAAAATTGCAATTTTCCATTGTCGGAGTGACACAACTAACAATGACCAAATAAAATGACCAATTCATGTTCTTAATGTTATTGTTATGTGGCCATTTTTAGTTTAGTTACTTGTTATCTAGTGATATATTTTATCCCGTGACCCAATTGGTCATTCCTCTGGTCATTTTTAGTTGGCTCACTCAAGTTTGGTCATTTATACCTTGAAAAAATTGTGGTGACCAAATGTTTTGGTCACTTGGTCATTTATTTCTCATTTTCTACTAGTGTTTATTCATTATATGTCTTTATATTGATCATATTTGACACACTAATTTTGCTTGATTGTTTTCAATTATAAAGACAACGCCCCCTAGGTGTCCGATGTCGGAGAATGCGCCAAGTACTAGTAGATATAATGTTGCACAAGATGAACAATATGGAGTGAATAGTGAATATCAAGTTAATGATCCTATGGAAGAAGATGATAATAATAACATAGTTGAAGATGATGGGACAAATAGATTGATCCAAGAAAAGTTTGCTCAAACGGATGATGAAAAATTTCATGATATTCATGATATACCTCTACTTGATAAGGAAAAACAACCACTTTATGAAGTCTCAAGAGAAAATATTCTCTTTGCTACATTATTGTTGATGAAATTAAAGGTTTTAAATGGTTTGTCAAACAATTGTATGGCACGGATCCTAAGGTATGTCTCATCACATTGTGATAATTTTATACTGTTTTTCTCTATTTTGCATTATTTAGTACAATTAATGTTCTTTACATTAACTAGTTATTTTTTATGTTGTAGATTGTTAGGTGAATTTTTGTTACCACATATAGAGATTTATCTGCCATTATGAAAGATATTGGAATTGAGTATCATGTTGTTGATTCATGTCCCAATGATCATATTATATATTGTGGATAATATGCGTTGGAAACATAATGCCCACAATGTCATATCATTAGGTATCGAACCGGTCAACTAACAAAAAAGGTGCCTCACAAGGTTTTTCGTCACATTCCCATAATACCACATTTGAAGCGATTGTTCATGTGTGAAATCATAGCATAGTTTATGGATTACCATGCATGGAAAATAAGTGGATATGGTGTTCTTCGAATGCCTACAGATGGTTATGCATTTAGGAACATCGATGAAAAATGGTCAGTTTACAAAGAAGAACCTCGTAATGTTAGGATTTCATTGGCAACTGATGGATTCAATCCATTTGGAGAGCTTAGCTCTATTTACTCAGTGTGGCCAATTTTTGTTATCAACAATAACATTCCTCCTTGGATGTCAATAAAGAGGGAGCACATAATGTTTTTTTTTGACAACAATGAGTAGGTTTTATATTATTAAAACAGTGACAGAGTCACGTAAAAGTTTACATTCCATGACAGGAGAATCACATGCACATTCAACCCATTTAAACATATGCCTGTAGTTACAAAATCAGGACTTTTGTGAACAGAAAGCTGAAACAGAGGTCAAAAGAAACAGAGACTAGACTGGAGTCAGCGGTGACGTGCCCCAAAAGCTGGTTTGGAGGCCTCTTGGTACTTATCATGTCCAGCAATCTCGGCTTTCCTCAGATTTGCCAAAGCTGCCTCCGCCCGTTGCAGCCTGAATTCCAGATTGTCAGTTGCCACCATAATTTTCTCCTCCAGTGCATCGAAAGCAGCCTTAAAATCCGAACGATTAAGTGCTAATTCGTCCTCAACTCTGTCGAGTCGTCGCCCACCCTGGTGATCCAGCTGTTGCATGAAATTACCCTGACGACGAACCCTTCGACGCAAAACATGTACTTCTGCTTCCAATTCCTGCAATGGATCCGGAGAGGAGGTTGTGGATTCGCCAGAGTTTGCCATTCCTTCCGTCTGCTCTGTATCTGCGGGCCAAACTACCAAAGGATCAAAGCAAGAGATCCCGAACCTTTGCCACCAGGGTGATGGCTCAAGCGTGGAGGGAATTTTGCACTCAGAGGCGGTGGTATGAGGAATTTGATGCTTTCCATGTTGGGTTACCAAGAGATAAATAGGAGCATCCTTAAGCCTGGGGCGAAATTCAAAGCCCATCATCAAAAGACGCGGATCGTCCGTTCCCGGGACCGTACTTCCTTTAACATGCTGTCTCGGCTTGCTCCTTAATGATCCATGATGCGAGAACTGAGAATTGGCGTCATCTTTCCCATACCAGGTACCATCCGGCCCAGGAGCAGAGCCGGCGAGGGGATTAACCTTGAGTGAATCTGCCCGATGAATAGACCTGCTATGATTGCAGGGGCTCCTCGTATTACTTGAAGTCTTTCCCATTAAATTCACATGCCCAAAGGTACAAATGCAAGTACTCGCTATCATCAGCATGAGCGCAAACGACATCATGTTGAGAAAGGGAGTGAGCTGAGAGGCGTTATAAGCCAGAGGAGAGAGCGCCACGCCATGGATACAGACCATCCGGCAGCCGGGAGGCATGACATCCGTTTTACCATTCAAACTCCACGTGTTACCTTTTCTAAGAATCATAAACCTCCGATGCAGATTAGGGGATGGGTGTCCAGCTAAGCCCATCGTTTGTCTTGAGAGCCCCTTTACCAAGGCCCATAGAGTCATTAGCCGCTTTGTCGGCATGCTCATTGTTCTTCCTTAGAATATGAAAGAAATCGATGGCTCGAAACTGAGAAGTTATGAGACCAATTCTTCGAAGGATTTGTCGAAGCCGAATAGAAGAGGGCAGTTCCATAGAATTCATGCTTTGAATGATCAACCTGGAGTCCCCAATGACCGTAAGGGACTGTATTCCATAATAAAGAGCTTGATTTATGCCTTGCCATAACGCCATGGCTTCCGCCACGTTATTGGTTTCCATTCCTAGATTCCAGGAATAAGTGCAAATTCTTTCTCCATCGGGGCTTAGAATCACCCCTCCCCCTCCTGCCTCCCCTCGGTTACCTTTTGAAGCTCCATCAAAGAAAAGAATATAGTTTCCACGTTTTTTATACCAAGATTCAAAATCCTCTCCCTCAGATCTAATTTCCCAATTCTGCAATAAAGGGGGCTTAATAGGGAGGCTGATCAAAGGTCCCGGGTTCAGACTATGAAACCAGATGGCTTCCTCATTAGTCAAGGGCTTTTGGAGACATAAAAGAGGCCTGGATTTGATGAAGTCCCCTAACAGGGCTTTGATTCTTACCGCTACTTGGATGGGTGTAGATTTGGAACCTCTAAAAATTCGGTTATTTCTTTCGATCCACAGTTTCCAACAAACAAATTTTGGCAGGGCTAGCCAGGCAGTGGCCAAAGAGTCCTTAGCATGGTTTCTAACAGGGGAAGAGTCTGGCCAGTGACAGAGAAAATCGAGGATATCTTCAAACTGCAGGGGAGGCTTCCATGGTAGGGTTAAAAGATTCCAGACCACAGTGGCAAAGGGGCAGAAGAGAAAAAGATGGGGGGAGGATTCTTCCTCAGCTTTGCAGAGAGGGCAGCGCGACGGACCTTCCAATCCTTTCCTTCGGAGAGCTTCGGCAGTAAGTACACTGTTATGAGCAAGGAGCCAGATAAAATGGTCGACTTTAGGCAACGTCTTGTTTGCCCAAATATACTTCCAGATTGCAGGGTTTCTGGGGACATTAGGGACAGCTTTGACACGCCTGTAACCTTCTGCCACGGAGTAATTTCCAGATTTTGACCCCCACCCTCTCACATCCTTATGGTTCTTTGCAATCGGAGCTTTCCCATTCAAGTTGTTTAGGAGAAGGGATTTCTCTTCTTCAAGATTAGGAGGGCACTCCGGGATGTCCCATCCTATCCATCTATGCTGACCTCCAGGTTGCCACTTAGAAATATCCCAGAGTTTGGAAATCCCAAGAGTAGAAAGGTGACTGCGGATGCCTTCCATTCCTCCCATGTTTCCCAAAGGCAGGTGACCTGAGATGGAGTCTTCCCAAATTCTGATTTTTTTCCCATTACCAGGGATCCAGGTAAGGTCCTCCACGAAGGACGGGAGCGCTTTAGAGCAAAGGGCTAGCAGGGGAGAACCTTTGGCCACCTTCGGCCCCAGGTCCAAGCATCTGAGCCTATTTCCACCAAAGTATTTTTTCCATAAAACTTGTTTACTCCAGGAAGCTTCCCCGGAGACCACATTCCACAGCAGCTTTGCTCCCAGAGCAATATTTTGGGCCCTGAGGTCCCGCAGGTGCAATCCTCCTTCAAGATAGGAAGCTGTTACTTTGTCCCAGTTTACCAAGGAGAGCTTATTTTCATTATTTTTCCCTCCTTTCCATAGGAATCTCCTGAGGAGGGCTTCGATTTTCTTAAGAACAGTAATGGGGGCAAGAAGAAGGGAACATTGAAAGACAGGCATGCTTGCAAGGACATATTTTATGAGCACCGATTTACCTGCAAGATTGAGCCAAGATGCTCCCCAAGCTTTAATTCTTGAATTCAGTTTTTCTATCATCGGTTCCCAACTGGAAATTTTAGGATTGCTCTTGAATATTGGAACTCCCAAATATTTAAATTCAGTCCATTGGAATTGCCCTTCTATCTTGAGGATACGGGATATAGCTTGCAGCTCGATGGGGGAACAGTTCCAGCTGTATATTTTGCTCTTGCGATGATTGATTTTGCTGCCAGACCCCTCCTGGTAGCTATCTAGAGCCTCTTTAAACTTCCTTGCGGTGGTTGAACTCGCTCCACTCAGGAGGAGAGTATCATCTGCAAATTGGGCATGATTGACTTCTTTGATTCCTCTCACAATCTTCAGCCCCAGAAGACCTTCACGGGTTCTATAGTATTCTAGCAGAAAGCTAAGCGAGGCCGCTTGAATGGCATAGAGCAGTGGGGAGAGAGGGCACCCTTGTCGAAGGCCTCTTGAAGCTTGGAAGAAATCCGCAGCTCTACCATTAACCAAAGGTGCTATCCAGGGAGTACTAATGCAAGCTTTGATCCATGAAATCAAGCCTGGAGCAAACCCGAACCTGGTCATTACCTGGAACAGAAAACCATGTCGAACTCTGTCGAAGGCATTAGCTAAATCCAATTTGATAACCATACCTTTTTCTTTTCTTGAGACGCTTGAATGAATGGCTTCTTGGACTAAGATGATGTTATCAGAGATTTGTCGTCCTTTGATGAATCCTCCTTGATTCTCAGGAATGATAAGAGGGAGAACCACTTTCAGTCTATTTGCCAAAACCTTGGTGATGACCTTATACCCTATGTTGCAGAGAGAGATAGGGCGGAATCGGGAGAAAGAGATGGCTCCTTTTTCTTTGGGGACTAGGGCAAGAAAGGAGGAATTGGTACCTCCTCCTAACTTGAGGCAAGACTGAGATTTTCGGACCATCCTAAGCAGATCAGGGTGGACAATGGACCAGCAGGCTGAGAGAAATCTGGCTGTAAAACCATCGGGTCCGGGGGCCTTATCAGGATTCATGCTGTCCACAGCGGATTTAACTTCTACAAGGGAGATAGGTCTAAGGAGCTGGTTGTTTAGCAGATCGGAGATCAAGAGAGGAATATTGTCCAAGGGCTTATAGTGACTGAGATCCATCCCAGGTGTCGATTCAGTGTACATTTCCTGGAAGTGATCATGAGCAGCTTTTTTGATTTCTTCAAATTCTGTAAGCATCTTCCCCAAGTGATCTATCTTACTTACGGTCTTGAAATGTTTTCTTATTTCTGCTTGCTTGTGAAAGAACTTTGTATTTTTGTCCCCTTCCTTAAGCCAAGTGTTCCTTGATTTAATTTTCCAATAGTTTTCTTCCAGTCTGCAGGTTTCGTGAAGCTTTTTGTGCAGAGAGATTTCTTTATCTAAAGAGATTTGAGAGAGGTTCCCTTCATTTTTGAAAATGTGCTCCTCCAAGGCTTTCTCTGCTTCCATCCTTTGCATTTTAGGAGACTTACATAGCTTCGCCCAGTTTTTGAGGGTTTTTTTTACATTCCTTAATTTTGCTTCCCAAACAAAGAAGGGAGACCCTCTGATGTTGATTTTCCAGGCATCCTTAACAATGTCCATAAAACCTTCCGTTGGGATCCAAGCAGGGTTGAATCTGAAGGGGATGGGTCCCAGGTTCAATTCTTTGGTGAAAGATAGAGATATGGGTTTATGATCAGAGGCACAAAAAGGCAGGATGGAGGAAGAAAGATCATAACCATGGACATGAATGGAGTACTGGACAAGGAATCTATCCAGCCTAGCCGCAATATGACCGGGTCCAATCCTTTTGTTCGTCCAGGTGAATTTTCCTTTGGATGGCTTTATGTCTTCCAGATCCCATTCCAAGATAATGTCTTCCAGCCATTCCCTGGCAGGATCTCTAACAATATTACCCCCTCTTTTTTCCGCAGAGGACAGAGTGAGATTTAGATCCCCTGCTATGACAAAATTTTCCAGGTGCGAGGTGGTCATGTGGTTATTCAAGCTGGTCCAGCAGGCTTGCTTCTCAGAAGGAGTCATAGGGGCATAAACATTGAAAAGATTTATTTGAAGATTTGCATCTTTAAAGATAAATTCTGTGAAAATCCAGTGAGAGGATTTAGCTTGACTTACCAATCCAATATTGGTGGGGTCCCAGAGCGTTGCTACACCGCCAGACGCTCCTCTTGAACTTACAGCTATGCCTTCTGCTTTATTCCCAAAAAAGGGAGCAGCCTGCAGAACGGCCTGCTCTTCCATTTTTGTCTCCTGGATAAGGAGGATGGAGGGATTCGCTATTTTGATTAGATCTTTCATAGATACCATTTTCGATTTGCTTCCTAACCCCCTACAGTTCCAGGAGACGATCTGCATTACTTACCTTTGGAGTTGGTGTTTGCCCCTTTAGAGGCATTCCCTTGTTGTCTGGTATTTCTAGGGTTTAGGTGTTTTTCCAGGGTTGTTTGTACTCCTGCTAGCCGGTCCCTGTAAGTGGCTGTTTCCCTTCTTTCTTTCTCCGTCTTTCTCCCTCGCCGGTCCTTTTTAGCTGGTTTCGGAGATCCAGGGTCCTCCTCGTCCGTTTCCTCTTCTTCGGTGCATACCTCCATTGCAAGGTCTTGTCTCTGATCTTCCTTTGCTGGGCTACCTGCCTCTGTTTCTTCATTTGGCTTTTCTAGGGTTCTGACCTCTTTACTTTTGGCCTGGAGGGAAGAGACCGTTGGGGATGATTCCCCTTGCTCTAATGGATTGACCTGTGGGTCTTGTTCTCCGAGGATAGAGAAGCTATTTCCAGAGTTGGTCTTCAGACTACTTCCATTTTCTTTCGAGGGCTCCTGTTCTGCGGTTGGGAGGTCTTTCGAAGGCACTGTAGGAGGGACTCCCTTAGAGCCTTTTCTTCTGGGATTCGATTTTTGCTTCTTCGCTTTTTGCCATTCTTCTTCTGAGTTCTTCTCAGCTTCCGATTTTTGGATTTTTGAGCAATTCCTCTGGAAGTGGCCGTATTCATGACAGTGTCTGCATTTGAAGGGCAACTGTTCATAGTCCAGTTGCTGGAAGTGTTGCCATCCTTTGATTGACAGTTTCACCGCTTCAGGTAGCCCCGCTTCAAGGTCTACTTCCACACAGATCCGGGCAAAAGAGTATTGACCTTTTGGGTCTGCTTTATCGATATACTTGCCCAGGCCATTCCCAATAAACCTTAGGGTTTCTTCACTCCAGCAATGCATTGGAAGATTCGGCAGACGTACCCAGACTGGGACTGCTTTGGGGAAATCCAGAGCCGGGTCGAAATCAGGAGTCCATCGATTCAGATATAAACCTTGGGGTCCCATAAAGTACGGACCGCTTCTAAAGATCAGATCTCTGTCATCCTTTGAAGCAAAATCGAATAGAAAATATCCTCTTCCTATCGCGTAGCTTGTGACTCCCTGAGAGATCAGGGGGCGCCAGTTGTTCTGAATCCAGGTTTCAGTGGAGCGAGGAGATGGCCACAGACCGGTGAACTGCCCAATAAGGGCTCTGTCCGCGAGAGAGACGGCCAGATGTATGGGTTTCTCAGATGGCAGTTCGATTTCTGGAATAGCTTCAAGTTTCTTGACAAACTTTGGTGGTGGCGCTGCGTCGACCTTCTTCCCACTCGCGTTAATCAACCGAGCGAATGCGGCTTCCTCAGCAGACATCAGGTGCGGAGGAGGCGAGCCTCCTCCAGAGGGGCACATTCTCAAACCCCCGAACGATTTCGTTCACGTCAAACCCTAGGCGTCTCAGACAGAAGGATGTAGAACTCTTCCTCTTCTTCGATCCACCAAAAAAACTGGATGCACCCTCTAGTAGAACAACTGAGAGGACCTCAATTTGGATTGTTGAAGATCTACTTCCATCCTAATAGGGAGCACATAATGTTGGAAATGATTGTTTCACGTATTTGTTTACAATTTTTTTTTAACCTAACATTTTATTTCTCTTGTTTGTTGCATAATTTCTTATACTTATTTATTTTCTTATATGTACAAATGGTAGTAACTACATGTATTTAAAAAAAATTAGGTAAGTACCAAGTTAAAGATGTGAATGTATATATTGAGCCTCTTATCGACGAGCTGCTTCAGTTATGGGATGGCATCACTATGTATGACGTGTTTAGGCCAATGGGGCAAAAGGAATTTAAATTCCATGGAATAGTTTTATGGACAATTCATGATGCCCCAGGGCTAACACATTTTTGTGGTATGTGACATTCATTCCACTGGACTTTAATAGTATATAATTTTATCAAGATATCGTGCATGTTTTAAGTTAAATGTTCACTTGATATATATATCTATATATATATATATATATATATAGATATATATATAATTGACAATAATCTATCTCTTGCAGGTCTTCAAACAAAGGGTAAATTTGCAGTCCAGTTTGTGGTCCTAAGATGAAATCTTGTTGTTCAAGAAGTTTAGGAAATGAGGCATTTGATGAGTATAGACACTTCCTCTCTAAGAACCATAGGTATCGAACCACTGAAAAAAAAAATCAACGGGAAAGAAGAGATTGGATTAAAACCATGAAGAATGACTCCCCACATATGGAAGGTGGAATATAATAGAATCATTGAGGTACGCAAATTGTCTATGTATCATATATGTTTTATTGTTTGTAATATTTTTTTATTGCAATCTATTTACCGTAATTGAAAATTATTGTTGTAATTTATTTTATCCTTCATGGAGGTCGTCAAGGCATTAATGGGCTTCCACGAGGAATGAAAATTTATCCCATACAATTTAGTAGGTTTCCCTACTATGAGGACCTACAAATAATTCATTTTTTTGATACAATGCATATCGAGAAGAATGTAACAGAAACATTATGGCGAATCTTAGATGGTAGGCATGACAAAGAAAATATTTCCAAAATTTGTAGTGACATTCAGGAAGCCAATCATGCATTGTAAAGTGTGATTCATTCAAACAGTGATGGAGATCGAAATAGCCTTCCCTAGTTACTGATAGAGCAACAAAGTGATGATGTTAAAGAGGCCATTTGGAAAATTAAGTTTCGCACGGGATTTTCTTCAAACATAAATAATATCTTAACCAAGAAAGGCAAATTTAGTGGGGTAAAAACTCATGATTGGCATACCTTCATTAAGGTAATTATTTGGGTATATTATATATTTATATATTGGTATACATTCCATTTGTATTTTTTGTCTACTTTGGAAAAAAATAATGATTCATTTTTATGGTTACAGTATGTCCTACCTCTATCTCTCCCAGACAGCTTTGAGAGAAACGCCAAACAAGTTATATATGATCTTGGAAAATACATGAAGTAAGTAGCGATTTATATGCAAAATATGTGTTCAATTTGTTGTCAAACTGAATGACATGTTTTGCTTTTAATGTATAGAACGTTTTTGTTGAAACATTTGATTTCCTTGCATCATTTGTAGATGGTTGTCGTCAAAAGAAATTCATAAAGAAGATATAAAGTATTGGAGGATACAAATGCCTCGACTAATGTGTGGAATGAAAAAGTATCTACCTCCGATATTGTTCAATGCACAAGAATACTACCTCATACAACAAATTGAGGAGATTGAATTGTGTGGACCTGTACACATAAGGTCAATGTAGATGTTGGAGAGGCACTTGAAATCATTAAAGGATTTGGTTAGACAAAGAGTACATCCAAAGGGTTCTATGGTGGAGGGATATGTGGTATATCAATCCATGTTGTATATTACCCAATATCTTCCATTATTAGCATCAAATATGCAAGTGGAGCTCATTTGGGATGTGAACTTCATTAATAAATTTCAAGGGGAGCACCTTTTGGGGAAAGGAAGAATGAGTAAAGCGAAAGGTAATTAGATGGTGGAGATTTATAATACATTTTCCTTCAATTTTTTTGTGTATCGTACTTATTATTGTTATATTGTACTTTTTGTCTATATCGCACTTTTTTTAGCATGACATCTAATTGTTGGTGATTTTTTTTTTTCATGTAGGTGGTCGAGAGTAGGATGTCTACATTTATATATTGCAAACAATATTGATTGGATGAATGTATGGATTGAAGGGTGTCTACATTGGTTGAAAGAGCTCATCTTGATCGAGATACTAATCTTACACAGAGGGAAATTGATTTAGCATATGGATTGAAAGATAAATATGCAAGAATATTAACTTTTGTTTTATCATATTAATGTGTTCGGTGTGTTTCTTTTCTGCACGAGATACTTTCCAAGTTATATTAATATGCTTATTAATTGACAATGCATTTTTTACGTGTCTAGCATATTGCAGTTGAAACACCACAAGGCTATGTGGTGCAATGGCTGTAAATTTCACATTAAAAAGTTGGATGAAAAGAGGAAAACTTATGATTGTGGGATAACTGGAGTGTTCCAGGTCATTAATGTTTCCTCTAGGAGTGACAGGTATCCAAAAGAATCTGAAAAATAGATACTATGGGTATTTGGATGATATAATTGATTGTGACTTTGGATCCTTCAAATTAGTTTTGTTTGACATCAAATGGTATAGGTTACAAATGAATAAACATGATCCTAAGAGAACTGTTGTTTAACATAATAATTGATTTACCATGGTTACAAGGACGGCTAAGAATGGAACATAGCCATATGTTCTTCCAAGCCAATGTGAATAGGTCTTTTACTCAAAGGTTCTAGGTAAAGTGGGTCGGTCATTTGTTGTTAGATACGAACCAAGAGGAAGGATTGTAAAGTATCATGTACAAGAATAAGTACTTTATATTGAAGAAGAAGATGATGCATAGGTTGAGTAGGATGTATCAGATGTGTCATATGAAGAACCTGAAGAAGTTGAACCAAATGTGTTAGAAGAAGAACCTAAAGAAGTTGAACCAAATGATACAATCGAAAGAGACATTGATGATGATATTGATATGGTTGATCCTTTGATCATCGATTATGAAGTAGATGATATGCCAGATGTTGATTTGGATGAAGAAGATGATTAAGAATATCAAAATGATTGATTATACAAGGTATGTAGTAATTATATTTTTTCTTCCTTTTATTATCTTTAAATAATTTATTTATATGGGTTAATTACATGTTGTTCAAGTTTATGCAATTTTATATGTTGTATGTTAAATGTTGTTTATTATGTCAAATTAGGTTTTGGGGAATTGATAGTGATGTGAAGGGGGGGATGTGACATATGAGCTTCCACCTTCACGTGGTTGGCCCTGTTCAGTAGAGAATAAATTATTCTCGAAACAAAGAGAAGCTCATATTCATCTTCATCATAATGATTGTCATGATCATATTCATCGTCTTCATCGTCGTCATCATCATCATCATATTCATGATCATATTCATTGTCTTTGTCATCAACATAATCTTCATCAACCCCAGATAGTGAGCAGTGAACGAGGCCAACATTGAAATTTCTTCAAATTGTGCCTGTATGCGTTGGAATTTGACATGGTTAGACTAGGTGCATGCCTTGATGGAATGGAAAGGTTTCAAGACTCAAGGATGACTCATGTCCCGACATAATCCTCATTTTAATCAATGTTCATCATGCACATCTCATCATTGTCATCTTGATCACCACCACCACCACCACCACCACCACCATCATCATCCTCATCATCCTCCTCCTCCTCCTCCTCATCATCCCCATCGTCATCATCATCACCATCATCATCATCCCTACCATCATCATCATCTTCATCTTCGTCAGCATCATCATCACCATCACCCTCATCACCACCACCACCACCACCACCACCACCACCACCACCACCACCATCATAATCATCATCATCATCATCATCATTGTCATCATCATGATATCATAATTCTCATCTCGCTCCAATGGAAACCATTTCCACTTTTTTGAATTAGACTATCTTTTGAGTTTACATGGCATGGTTATCAACTTAGGGAAATAAAAAATATTCATCATACTCATTAGTGGTGCATTGGACTTGTAATCTAGGTGCTTACCTAGGTCCACCTTTGAAAAAGTATTGATATTGACATTTTTTGGATCCTAAAATTTGGCACACTTTTTGGGGCCTTATAATGTTTTTTTTTGCAAATTTAGACACCTTCAAAAAATCATCATAACTCAACTATTTCAAATCATCATGCTATCATTTATTTTATGTGTTTCATATAATCGATCTCAAGGAATCACACCATACATTAATTTTCTTCACCTTGCTAGTTGTGTCCATTAACAAGGTCAACATTATATTGGCCCTAACCCATATCCTTATTGGCTCCAACTAATCTCAATAAATGCACCATACCTTCTTCCTCCATACTTAAATTGAGGCATTAGTTTACCTCATTAATCCACCCTGAAATATATAATTGGATCGAATCCTTCCTTGGTAACTACTAGCCATGCAAAGGAAAAATTATCAGTTCACATTTCTATCCCCAACTAGCTCAAGGTCTTCCATGTTGAATTCAAACTAGATCAAGGGTAAGATGTCAGTCCACATTGCTAGGCCTAATAATTAGTTCAATTTCTTACGTATTGGCTCCTAAGAAAACCAATGGAAATATGTTAGGTTTCATTTCTATCTCCTACTATCTCAAGGTCTTCCTTTCTTGCTCTCAACCAAATCTAGGGTAATATGTTTTCCCATCTCGTTAGTCCCAACTAGCTCAATGTCTTATTTGTTATCTTCAAACCAAACTAATGAAAATATATCAATATCCATAGATATCCCCATCTAGATCAATAAATTTTTTAGTAGCTCCAACTGAACGAAGGGAGGAGACATCGATATGCCATTCTAGCCCCAACTAGATCAATATGTTTTTTTTTGTCGCTAATCAAACCTAGGAAAAAGATATCAATCAACTTTACTATCCCCAACTACACTAACATATTCCTTATTAGCTCCAATGATGCCAAGGTAAAATATATTAATCTACCTACTAGGCCCAACTATATCAAGACCTTTATTGCTAACTCAAACAAAGCCAAGGATAAAGACACCATTCTTCTCTAGTATCCCCAACTATATGACGCCTTCCTTCTTGCCTCCAACTAGACTAAGGGAAAAGATGTACACTTACATTCCTAGATAAATATATCCAAACCTTTCTTGCTAACTATAACCAAATTGCAGGTTCCATATGCATAGTTACTCTAGTAACCAGTCGACTAGGAGACCGCGCTAGCCCTGTCACAATGGAGCAAAGGAGACCGTAAGTTCCATATGCATAGTTAGTCAAGTGACCAATCGACTAGGAGCCCCCATGCGCTAGCCCTGTCACAACAGAGAAGAGGAGACCATGCTAGCCTTATCACAATAGAGTAAAGGAGTCTCATTCTGTTGAGGATTGAGTAGAGGATACCTTGCTAGCCCTCATTTGGAGTAGAGGATACCGTGCTAGACCTCATTCCGTCAAGCATTGAGTAGAGGAGACCATGGATATCATGGAGACCATGCTAGTTGTAATTCCATCGAGCATCAAGTAGAGGAGACTGAGGAGACCATTATGTCCCTCATTCCATCGAGTAGAGGAGACCGTACTAGTAGAGGAGACCACACTAGCCTCACAATGTTAGGAAATTCGGTAAGTGATCAACTGCCCATCTACACAGGTTCATTATTTATTTCTGCAGACTCCATAACCCTAATTTGGAACACAGGTTTGCACATTAGTTCAATCAGGTTGGGGAAAGGGGCACACTGGGTTTAGGTTAAGGTCATAAAAAGAGGGTGGTGGTAAAAAAATATCAGGTGGACAATAGGGATTAATGGGATTGTGTGTGTGTCATTAATTTGAAACTTGAATTGTTGACTATGTTGGGAAAGGAAAATTTTATGTTAAAATTATTTGCACATGCAAATGTGTATCCACCCCAATGTCCAATACTAAATGCAATCAAGGTTTTTAACTCTTGGGACTTAACCATTTTTTTCTCATTTTTACTTCTATATGTTGTGGTGATCAATTGTTGCCCATAGTGGATCTCTGTTCCCGCATCATAGTGACAAAATAAGACCAAACTGTTCAAAACATTTAGCTCTCAATCACTTAGTTTTACCAAAGATGGGCATAGTACCACACTATAGCTATGGAGAAGGTCACTAGGAAAGAACAAGGAAATACACAGGATAACATTTCTAAGCCTCGCAACCCAAACAAAAAGGAGGTATTAGTGTACCCTTGCAGAAAGGTAAAGGAAAAGAAAGCAGTGCCTAGGGAAGAGGTATAGAGAAAAGGGAAGTGAGAGGAGTCCAACTTTGATTTTGACTGTGATGTCACAATGCAAGGGTCCAATAGAAATACTTATGATTTTTGGGATGCCACACAACATGAAATACTTTAGCTGATGGGATGTAACATCCCATATGATGTTACCTTCTTGAGGTGAGACTTGAAGCAATGCCTTGGGGCCTTCTATATATTTCTATAGAGTGATAGTCCCCAAAAGAAGCCAAAATTTATGTAGCCACTCAATGTTGTTGTACCTTCCATCCCCCCAAGCCATCGATCCCTCGATGTTACACAATAGATCAAATATTGAACTATGCATGCCCCAACTTTCCTTACTTCGATAGTTCAACACTCTTATTAATTGTAGGTAGTTGTGGGTGAGGACATTTATATTGAGTTAGTATATTTTGTAGTGAATAAAAGGTTTTCTTATATAGAGGAGACATAGAAATCCTTCTAGAAGTTTGAGAAGAAAAAATTACATGCCTTCCTATTGGTCCATATTGTGGATAATTGTTAGGGTTCCCTTGATGGAACTCCTAGCATCCCCATTTAGCATGAAACATAGAATAATATTAATCGCCCCCCTTTGCAAGAGTAGGCGCAATAGTAAAAAATTATGCGGCTCAATTTTAGTGAACCAATGGTCAATATTCACTAATTAGACCAATCCAAATGCATTTCCATGCTTGAATCAATCCAAGCAGTAGAAGGAAAACAATAATTAATAGAGGTTTTTGTGAAACCACTTCTCTTTTCTCCATTTTTAGTGGAATTTTATGGTATACACATATAGTTATAGGTTTCATTGGATGTTTTTCTTTGCACTTTAAACATATTGTTGCACTAATGTTCTTATGTAACATGTGCACTAGTGTGTAACCCTAACAAAAGCACCAAGGTGGGTTAACATATTTTATAATAAAAATATCAATCATTTTTTTCAAAAAACCTTGCTAGTGAACCCAATAGATTGAATAGCCTAAGTGTGCCGCATACATTTATCTACACCTAACGGTAACCTTGACATGTGCATTGATGTAGGTTAAAATATTTTTTAGTGAAATATTGTTTTTTTTTTAATGTTCAATGCATCCAACATAGTAACCCACACCAGTGTATAACACTACCACATGCATTGATGTAGGTTAAAAAAAATTAATAATAAATATAACTAGTGCGTTCAATACCCCCACACACATAACTGGTGCATTGGGGTATCAAGCACACTGTGGCAGGGTAAAAAAATATTAAATTGAAATTTAATTTGTAACAAGTTATCATTTAGTCCTTCAATCCATAAAAGCATGGGTGCTCACTACCCCCATGTGATCACCCTCTTGTCTAGTGCCACCAAATAGCTAAATTTATTGATTCCAAAGTGTTTTGCAATCATTTTGGAATTTTGAAAACCACACCAATTTCAATCTAGTTAGCTCTAGAACAATCACGAGAAAGTGTGTACCCTAGAACAACAATATACAATCTTGTATTTGCATTATGGGCATGAATATGAACAAGGGCAATAAATATGGACACTTGGGGAGAATTCTGAGCATAAGAAACATCAAAACACATGCATAAGCCTCAATTATGGGTAGCATGGAAGGTACAAAAACCTATTTGACCCTTCAAACAACATTACAAAGGAATTTGGGGCACTCCTGGGCTCACTTTCACCATTAAGCAACACTTACTCTCACACCTAGGCAAGTTTTAACCACAAAACAACCATAAATCATACTACTGGGAAAATTTGTGTATAAAAGCAACAGTTATGGGAATGTTTCAGCCTTATCTAACCATCAATCCATAGTAAACAAGCATCACAATAGTAAGTAAGTGTCCATTGGCGATTCCCTTTCCTCTTCATACTTAGCTAGTAAGTGATGGTTGAGTGTACTCTACCATTTTTCTTGGTTGTAATGTAGAGTCTCATTCTTTCTTGGTCAAATTGTTGTAGTATGGGTTCTATCTTATCCAATTGTTGTAGCTTATCCCTTACATTACATATTTTCATAATCATTACAAAGGTAATAACAAGTACTGAGATCTATAACCCTTGTTGATTAGCTAACCCATTCATTATAGAAATCATATGCATATCCGTAAGTCTGTATAGTTGATATGAGTATAATGTTTAAGTGTTACTTTTCCCTTGATGACTTCTTGATGCTAGCTTCAGGTGATGACCAAATCTCTTGATGCTAGCTTTGGGTTATGACCAAATCCCTTTGGAGCTCGACTTGTTATTGGAAAGAGGATGTTGCAACACAGCATTGTAAATTATTTCTTCAGTTTATGTCATTATGAATGACATGATGTTGTGGTTGGCTTGGATTGTGTTCTTATGGCATTTCCAGATCATCAATGTTTGTCATTTATTTTATTCTTTTTCCTCTTGCTTCCCGCCTTCTTGGGAATTTCCTAAAGTATTGTTAATGTAAGAGTTCACTGCCATCACACTAGCTAAGAAAAATTACTCATTTGGTTTCCCTTATTCTTCTAACTACATTTATTCTCCAACATCTTGTTTTTTCTTGTCTTGGCAATTACCTCCATTCTTTGTTTACTTGCCTACATCTTCACCTCTCTAGGTCGTGATATAGATTGCAATAGATTTTATAGAATAAGGGTAGTTTTAGTTTTAATGTTGTGCTTATCATTGGAGAGGATAGTCATCACTATGTTATTAGGTGCTTTAATCTCACCCAAAAGTGTCAATGCCCCTTGCATTGTTGAGAGATTAAGGATGTTGGGAAAGTTGCTTGTGAACTCCAATGTGAGTTTTGGTGGATTTGTACTCAAAAGTTAAGGTGTATGATCCTTATCCATAGTGGGGCCCCAACTCTCTGATTCCTTTAATGACCTCTTCCCTAGTGTATAGTTTTTTTAGGTTTCTATAGGATGTTCAACATCTTGAATAATGGTTGATATGATCTAGTGGCCCATGATGTTTATCCTTTTCCCTTTTTTCTATTGAGTATGGACTAGTTAGGGCTTCTTAGCCATATCATTTCACATCTTGTTAATTTTTGGGTTGCTTCGAAAGCATTTACACCATGCTAGGGTTGTGATTCAAGTGATGTTGGGTGCATGGTGATGCCCTAGCCCATTATTGTATCTTAGCTTGTTTTGGTTTATTGACATTTGGATAGTTTACTATATTTGAAAGTTTGTCCTCGAGATATGTGATAGAGGAGGTGCACTACTTATGGAGGTATAGTTATCTTATGTGGTAGTTGAATTCTACATGAGCTCATATTGAGGAGGATGGGTTCTTGCAATAGGAGGTTGAACTAATTGCAAATCAAAAGAAGGGATTTTAGAAAACTAACTGCAAATGTAATTGCATGCTAATTTGGTTTTATCACTATCAGTAGTTTGGACACCAAAATGTTGCAAGATGTCATTGCATAGTAACATGAGACTTTTCAACACTTGTTTAGAATTTGAATTTATAAATATTTCATCAGATTTTCCTGTGTAGGTACAACCAAACAGGTATTTGTCTAATATATCTTCCTCGAGTGAGGGAAGTTCATGATGATTAGAGGGAAGTGAGACGTCTCATAACTGTAATAGGTGAAGAATGACAAGAGGTGAAAAGGTGAGAAGAAAATTCCATAGACGCATGGAATTTTTTGTTGTCGAAGGAGGAACATGTTCTTATGAGTATGAGAGAAAAGATGGCATTGAGGGGCCCTTGAGACATAAACATCTAGTGAAACAATGGGTACTAAAGGAACTGCCTCCAGTGGACACTGATTTCTGTGCCAATGGGAGGATGTATCGCATTGCTCCATCCTCTTGGCATGGCCTGGGGCTATTTTCCATGGATGGAATAAAGTTAAAATATGGCGAAAAAACTGAATGGATGGAGTGTGTCAGACCATGTTATGATTACAATGATTGGATATGGTTGGTCCAATACATGCAAAGTATGTGGACATACTCACCCACCACAAATTATATACAATTAAGAAACCACAATCAAAATAAGGTGGATATTATGTATATTAATGGAATGCCTAAAGCATATGGGAATATTGCAGGGTTTATAACTAGCACATGACCCAGGACAACAAATAAGCAACCCAATTGCATATTTGATTGCGGTGAATGGAATACAGTATTTGTGTGGGAAATAAAAACAATAGCTCATGGGGAAGAGTTATTAGTGGATCACTACTTGAATCAGAGATATACAACTAAAAAAGTATTGATTATGTTATGTTATAGCACTTTAATGTACCTCTCATTATTGCATTATATTTCATGGCTCTAATTAGATTACAATGTGGCAGGTTGATTAACACCATTTTCATTTAACATGAAAGCAGTTTTATGGCAGCTATTGCTTCCCCTTTCTCATTGGTAGTATATCATTTTTGTTATGTTGTTACCATACAATATTAGAATCCTTTTGATTCTTTTTCATTTCTTTTCTTTCAAGAGTATAGTGACACTATTCCTATACACATACTAATTGTCATTTGGAGTATTTAAGAGAACATCGACATATAATCTAGTTTAAGAGTGAACCATTCTTAGAATATTCAAGCACACGAGCTCAAAAACATAGGCAAATTAATAATCTCGTAATCCCATGTGCTGGGCAAAATCTTGTTTGAAGAAATTATATATGATTTTTCCAAATGGAGAATTTTTATAATGTGTTTATTTCTGAAAAATATGTTTGAATACACGCTCATATAATTGCTATGGTATATCAATATATCCACTCCCAATAACAATTTAAATCCTACAACATATTTGAGGTTGGTCTTTTTTTTAACAAAATAATATAAGGCTGTTTTATATTCACCTATCATTGTATAATTTGGTTTTATATTCTTGTGAATGTTTGAATTTTATTTTAGTGCATGTATATAGCCAATGGGGAAGCATGTATTCATGGAAGAGGATTAGCATAAAAATATATCATATTAAACATGAAAAAAGTAGTACCACCTATAAGAATATATTTCACTTGAATATCTTACATCTTCAATACTTTGGTTATACATTGATATCATCTTGTCATCTTCAATACTTTGGTTATCCATTGATATGATCTTGTCATCTTCTAATTTTTTTTAAAATTTCATGATTCTAATTACTAAACTTTCATGTGACAGGGTCATGATTGAGGGAAAGCACCAGCTCAAGAACAGGTAAACAATTTCGACTTCAGAATAATGTGAAATTTACTTATTTTTATATTTGAGAATTAATTTTTTGTTTGTTGAAATATGTAGTCCACTAGAAATGATGTTCATGATGTAGAGCTTAATGATGATGAGTTGTTTGCTTCACTTGAATTGATCCAAATAGTCAAAAAGGCTATCATAAAGTTGAACAAAGAACTTCTTTATCTAATCAAACTTGAACAAATGCCTAAGACCAAACAGCGGGTCAAAGAGGTGATGCAAGCGATAGATGGATATAAGGTAAACACTACCTTTGAAAGATATTTTTGGTAACATATGTTCAATTATGATATTCGTTTCTTTAACTTTTAAATTATCTAAAGGAATTAACATTTTCCTTCTTATGTAGGAATTTCCGCAGCCTCACATGCAAGAATTATCTCCTCAGCCCGGTGTTGGTAGCAGTGATGCATAGACGCCACAATGTCCGGTCATGAGCCAACATATACTAGAGAGGTTTTTCTCATCCCCACCTGTCACTAACAGTCCCCATACTCAGTGCGGGATGCCACCTTCAATTCTCCTTGACATGACCCCTAACACTGTCACAACTACAAGCCCTGCAATTCATGATGACGTAGGGGACACTTTTGTTGATGCTATGCGTTTATATCTCAGATCAACACACATTCAAAGCATAGGGACACATCGAGGAACAATTTTGTTAAAAGAGCAACTTGTTCCAATCAAGCGGCTGAATATCCTGGGTATTTTCGAATGTTTCAATTGTTACATTTTATCTACCCCAAACATAAATATTATAGATTATTATTTTTAAGTTAATGATGCAATTGTTCTGCATGCAAGAAACAACCTCTTTTATAAATACATGAATGATAAGGCGTTGGAGTTGTTTGAGCCTACCATACACACAAGGTGGAATTCCCAAAACTCTGACTTGAAAAATGCCCTTAAAGACTACCTTGAAGATCTGTTGGGTAGAATACCTTTAGCAGAAACAGGGTACTCTCATTGGCTAGCAGTTACTTAAAAATTGCGAGTGAAATGTATAGGGTTCAACTACAAAATAACCCTAGATATGAGTGGCCACCCATGATTCATGAGAGGGAGTGGAGGGCCCTTATCAAGGATGCAAAGGAGAAGAAAATGAAAAAATAAGGAAAAACGCCATGCGGTCCACCAAGGTACATTACGTTTTCAATTAAATACATCAAATTTTATTTAATTTTAAATAAGATTGGGATGGATAACACATTTCAAAAATTTTGCAAACTCCCAAACACTTCGAAAGCCATGAAGGCAAGGCTTGAGAAACATAGCCAGCACAGACTTGGCTAGGGTGGCTATATGAAGTTAGCAGCAAGAATTGTGAGTAACGAAACATCTAAATAAAATCATTCATATCACCACCCAATTTATGTTTAATTTCACCTTCCAATAACTAAAATCCAATCTCTTATGCAATACAAGGGGATATGTTTGGATCCACAATCACGGAGGAAGATCGTTAGCTCGCTTTCAAGTTTAGATTTGAAGCTGTGGTTGAATGCCGAAAAAGCATGGGGGAGATCCCTCTATCCAGTCATCAAGAAATGGTAAATAAGCCTCGATTTAATTTAACCCTTCATTATTTGTAAAATGAAATCATGTTTGATATCACCAATGATATGATTGTGTTTCTTTGTTAGCAATGGAGCACCAATAAAAACGATGCCACAAGTGGACAACAACACCGAGGTAGTGGACTACATACAGGACATGGTTCGTCCCTACAATCACATGATAGTGGATTGCATCCCAATGATGGTGCTATGTCCCACGGTCATAATATGGATATAAATTTGTATATTACTTATTGATTGCGTACTTTTAATAATTGTAATTTTGATTTTTTGTATACTTATACATTTATGATTATGTACATACAAATTTTTGTTTTGTTTCAATGGCGGGGCATGCAGCTAAAGTTCCTCTACAAGAAGAGGAGCACGTGCCAACCATTCCAACGGTCTCTACTAGTGCACCAACTAAATACAATTGTAGTTATAAATTTGTATATGACTTATTGATTTTGTACTTTTCATTATTGTACTTTTGAATTTTTGTATACTTATACATTTATGATTGTGTACTCACAAATTTTTGCATTGTTTCAATGGTAGGGCATGCAGTTGAAGTCCCTCTATGAGGAAAGGATCACGTGCCAACCATTCCAACGGTCTCTACTAGTGCACCAGGTAAATAACGTTGTAGCTATAAAATCATATATCACTTATTGATTTTGTACTTTTTATTATTGTTATTTTGAATTTTTGTATACTTATATGTTTATGATTGTGTAGTTATGAATTTTTGTGTTGTTTCAATGGTAGGGCATGTAGCTGAAGTCCCTCTGCGAGTAGAGGATCGCATGCCAACCATTCCATAGAGGAGCACATGCCAACCATTCCAACGGTCTTAACCAATGAACTAGGTAAATAACTTTGCAAATATTTTTTAATTAATGACTTTTTCAATGATTAATAATTGACCTCATTAATTTAATTATTTTTGTTAATGTAGGCGATGACACAACCTCACAGCAGCCTCCATGGCGCGATTACTAGAGCGGGAGTATACTCCATGGGAGGACGCAAATCCAATCAAGAACAGAGCAAGGCTTAAGAAGTGGGGGGGGGGTACAAATTAATGACACACTTATGGCATATGTAAAAAATGCAAGAAGCCAAAAAAAATTGATCATAGCTATCTCTTGTACATGATAGGTTGCTAGTTGATGGCCCTGAATATCCTTGATTCATTGTACATTTGATACTATATGGGGAAAAATCTAGTATGTTGTAGGAGAGATATTATATTTGTTGGTTGTTTTGGAAAGGAATAAGATTCCCTCTATTACAAATTTGATTCCTCTTTATGATTTATATGGATGATTGGTATGTTTTGTTATCTCAATATTCATTTGTAGTCATAGAATGAATGCATAATCTATGTCTTTCTATTGTTGATCATTACAACAATAAAGGAATGAACATGTTAATGGATTATTTAAAATTAGAATTTTATTATCACCCTACAACTTGCCCAAGAAAGACCTCACCTACTCCCTACCAAACCTCAAGACCCATAAAATAATAATTAAGGAGGAAGTCCTTCATATCAAATCCATTGGCCAACTTCTTCTTACACCATGCAACGATATTCTCATAACTATCTTTAAGGAGCAAGACATATTCATACTGAACCAAAACAAGTATCTATCAAATTTATAATTTTTATCATATAAATGATGAAGGTTGGGATATGGAAAACGTGTCATTGTTATTTCTTGGTCCGTCTTAGCATTTATTACCTAAAATCTATTGTTGTTGAATGTTTGTTGTCATTTGAAATCATAAGGAAGAGTTTGTGCATTTTGTATGGACATGGCAATGCTTACTTGTTAAAACATTCAAACACAAGCAATTACACAATTAGATGTGACATTAAAACTATAGCACCAACAAGAACCAAATCTCAGTAAAACTCTGTCAAAGTGTTTGACAAAAATAGAAGAGGGAAATTACAATCTAGAACTAACCATACTCCATTTCCATCAGTCCTTTAGGGAAAGGAATATTACATGTTCTTAGTGGAATATTCAATGAGATTAGTTGAAACGGAGGGGCATTTCCATATTTATACTAAACCTATTTATCAACTTGTATTCTGTGATATTTGTAAGAAACTTATTGGCATTTAAAAAAACCAAGTCATGGGATCAACATATTTCTACCATATTAGAATCCCATGCTTTCTATTTTTGAGATAAGAACAAGGTATTTTTATCATTTTTATTGGTAGCATGTTGTTATCCCCTTGAGTTACAGTGCTAAACACATTTCTATAGTAGATTTCCAACAATATTTGGCATTTCCTCTAGGAGTTGGCAACGTCACCAACAGAATGTCAAAAACATACACTACCCTTAATTTGTGTCCATGTCTAAGAAGGACTCTGTAGATCCATCTATCATTGTCCAGTTTCCAATATTGAGCTTAAAAATGGAATCATAGGGATGCACCTAAGAGGAGTTTTCTAGGATACCATAGACAGTAACCAAGAGTTAAGTTGATACGTTATCCTCAAATTAAATATTGGAGAACTCCAAGAGGGGGGGGGGGATTTGGTAATAAGCTCTTGTTCACAAGATTTGGGCCAGAAATAAAGAGTTGATACATTTTGACATCTAGAGATAGAAATAACAATATAACCATCCCTAGGGCATATTGAGAAAGGGGTAATTGTCTAACAAATCTATAATCATCCATTTCAAAAATGAAAAACCCTTAATGTTGGATAAATGCTTTAGAGTTCATCATCTGGAGGGGGTGGAAAGAAGCACATGATCAATCTAGAATGTCTAAATCAACATAAAATCTATCAGCTAAGAGCAACAGACTCTCTAACAAACAAAGAAAACAATTTTGAATTAGGATATTGAGAGAAGGTCAAGAGGGATACCCCTAGGTCTATGTAGAAACCATAAAATATAACTCTAACATCAATATAAATAGGGAACCTAAATAAAATGCCCCTCATCCTCTAACTCTTGTAGAAAACATAGACTACAAACGTTATTTGTCCCCGGATGAGGGTGTCCTAAATGCAAAAATGACAGGCGATCAGGAGGCACGTGGTGAATTTGTAGTGCCACATGTCTAAGGGGGTGAATCATCATTCTCACGGATGGATTATTATTCTAACCTCAGGGAAAGGATTTGTAGGTGGGTCATGCGATGGATACTTGGTACAGGGAACAAGATTATATTCAATGTTCCTACTCTGGACAGTCCAGTGGGATTGTACGACATCTAGGGAATGAAGGCAAGCTTGGGATTTGATTTATCTGGGACTTG
Source organism: Larix kaempferi (assembly GCA_027924585.1). Classification (NCBI taxonomy): domain Eukaryota; kingdom Viridiplantae; phylum Streptophyta; class Pinopsida; order Pinales; family Pinaceae; genus Larix; species Larix kaempferi. The sequence continues at coordinate 5,070,181 of BSBM01000885.1, forward strand.
GGACAATCATTGTAGGGTGAGGATGGGTTACCGAACCATTAATGCTGGAGCTGGAGAGGTCATCCTTCAGAAGATGATGGAGTATAAATTTCCTGAATTGGTTGCTTGGTGGTCACAATTTCTGGGTAATGTTTCTCGAAAGGTGGCAGCTTGGTGGTTGAACGAAAATCTAGTGCTGAGTGGTGAGAACGTGATGGAGGTTAATGAGTAAGCCAAGGGAGGGTCTGGTAGGAAGTGGGATAATCGTGAGTAGCTTCGGGTGGCTCAGGTGGCCTGCATGTACAAGGAAACTGTCCCGTAGTCAATACATGCGGAGATCGAGGCTATTGAGCCATGCACAATTATTGTTTAAGACTTGTGATACAAGATATGTTCAAAAACTAACACCAATCATTGAAGTAACTATTGAAGCATAACTTTGCAAGCCTATAAATATTTCTCATGATTTCCAATTTCTAATTTGTTTTTCAATGTGTAAAGAATAAATCATGCTTTCAATATGAATGCCTACCTATCAAGTTTCAGTGGCATTTGTCCCTTTTCATACACCTCAAAATTATGATCATCTTGTTGGTGGGAAATAAATCTTATTGCATGTTTACTTACTTGTTGACATTGAAAATTGGAATTTGAGAGTTGCATTGAGTTCACAGTATCTTGATCAAGATGAGATCTCAATATGAGTGCATAGTTTCTTGATGAGGGTGAGATCTCAGAACTGATCTCAAGATCAAAAATAGGTCCTAGAAAATCTCCTTGCAATCTCCCCAATGCCCGGAACACTTAATGATGTTCAAGCCATTTGATAACAAGTATCTTAAATCTTACCTTCCCACCTTTCTCCACATTTGGACTCTGCATATTTATAAAATAGGATTCTCTCCTTATATGAATTCAAAATATGTCATAGTTTGATATGATATAAAAACCTCAATCATTGGTCCACATGTTACATGAAAACCTGTCTTCATTACAGCTTCAACTTCACCTTGTAGGATTTCATTTTTGAAAGGTTTGAAGACTATGCTCTTAAATTAATTTAACAAGAAAGACAACAGATCCATTCATTTCTCAAATCTTTCCTTCCCCTTATCCCTCCAATGTAGTTACTGCAACAAGATATCCATTTTCGTCAGTTATCTGAATGCGCGATAAGTCCTCTATGAGTATCAAAATGATGGAACGCTGCAAAAGCAACCTAGTATGTAGTCTATGTGGTGTGTTGGATGAGCCTAGTTGACGAGTCAACTAGGTCCTACATCGGCTATGGTCGACCCAAATCCGTCGGTTGGTTATTCGACTGACCAATAGTTGTAATCGAATAACTGTAAGTAACTTGTATAACTAGGCTGTAGAGCCAACATCATAAGATATCTTTGCACTGATATTGTACTCTGCTTTGGTCCATTAATATAAAGCTTGTTTTTGTTGTCCCATTTACTCTCATATATGGTTCTATGATGTGTGTATGCATGTGACTCTTTCTCTATATTAGTATAATGTACTACTGGTATCTGATGCAATCCCCTAGACTACAAAATTGGTTCTGTTGTCGGTAGTACACACCCTTAAAAAATGAGAAAGATTCACAGATGATAATAGAGAGATAAATCTGAGAGTTGTGGGACAAGAAAGTAGTGAACTATATCCAGAATTATGCACAATGAAACAAGTTGACGTTAGCACAAGTAACGAAGAAGTTCTTTATCGAGGCCCATGAGAGATTTTTAGAGTCTGTTCCTGGAAAAATAAATAAATTCCTCATAGTTTTTCATGACCAAATTCAATGCCCAAAGTGAAAAGTTGTTGATGCGAAATATCCTTAATGGTGGAAGAACAAATTTGTTTGAATGGTTCGAAAAAATCAGTGAAGAATATTGTGAGGAACAAGCCATTGAGGACAGAGTGTCCATTGATAAAATCTGACACAATTTTTACACTAACCTCCATGAAAGTTTTTTCTACTTTGTCCCCAACCTACTATATAAAAAATTTATCAAGAATGACGTTGGACACATCGTCAAAGCCTGACCACCCTTGGAGGAGCACACAACAATGAATTCAGAAAACAAGCAAAAAGAGTGGGAATGGTTTGTGACTGAATGACAGTGGGAATACTTTTTGAACAAATGATGACCATTGTTGACGTCCTATCCGTCGGTAAATAAGAGTCGGTTCGGAAATGGGGGGGGTCACTAAAGATGTGTTCTAAATAAATAAGCTAAAGGCTAGTCGATAAAAGAATGAAGGCCTTTAAGAATTCGAGTCCGCTGCGACGAAATAAATGTCAAGATGTTCATAATCAAGCAGCATATATCCAAAAACTAGAGGGTGAAAAAATATACAGACAACGAAAGAAAATGAGGGAGATTTCCATCCTGTTACATCATAAGAGAGGCTTGAAGAAGTCAAAATAGATGGCCGAGCGACCAAAATTCCTACTTGAGTTGAGGGAAAGTTGACCAGTTGAAGAAGAAGGTGAGGCACTGATATTTGAATATCAGTCAAACGCAATGGTTTTGACCCCCCAGAAAATGTGAATAACAATTCCAAATGTCGCAACTCCTGTTAGTTATATACCTATGATCATGATGACCGGACCAACTATTATACAGATTAGCGAGTGTGACATAGTATTACGACTAGGAGATACTAGTATTTGGATTTGACTAGACCGATGTGGCATAATTGTAGACAGATTGATGATCTAGCGACCAGAGCGAGGTAATTGGATTACCTTCACTCCTAAGTTTGGGAGACATTCTTTCAATTTATTTTATTCATAACACATCGAGGTACCCCCCCTGCTAGCAACATTGTTGATTGAAACTGCTAACTCGTCGGAGTCCTGACCGGATAAAGAATAATCTGTAGAGGAAATATGTTTTTCTTGGTAGTAGTTGCATTCATCAGAAGTCATCAGTAGTCAGTTAATAGTAAGTTCTTTCAATAATCAGTTGGTCAGTTCAAAATCTCATAGAACTAACAATATGTTTATACGTCTTCCAGTCAATACTCCTATTTTCGAAGGAGATGGAGATCCTAAAATGCATTTGTTTGTGTGTGAGGCCCTTTGGAAAGCTAACCTAATTGATGATGAAAATCAACAAATTGCACAGTTTGTAGGAGGACTCAGAAATCGTGCACTCACGTGGTACATGAAGTTTTTTTAGGAAGGTCCAAAAACAAAAAACTATATCAAAGAAGCTTTTCTAGACCACTTTAAGGTCGACGAATCAAAGCATTTGGCAAGCCAGCACCTGAATCAGATCAAGCAAAGACTGGGAGAATATGTTCGAGAATATGATAGAATATTCAAATATATCCTAAGCCAAATGCCCGCCAAAATCGACGATGTTGTAATCATTCAATTCTTTGTGGATGGTCTAGCTGAAAGAATCATAACTCCGCTCTTGATGCATGACTACACAGCTTATGAAGACACCCTGAAGAAGGAATTGCGAATTGAATCAAACCCAAATCATTATAGTCGCACCATTGACCGAGAATTGCAATACAGAATTGAGTGGATGGAGAAGTCGATGCAGCATTTGACTCTCTGACATAATGAACTATGGTGCAATAAATGCTCTAATGAAAGGAATAATAAGGACACTTGTCCTTATGATGCTGGAAGAAGCTATCAGAATAATTATAATGTTCAACCAAGAGAAATGAGAATGCTAGAAGAACGACTAAATATCTTTCCTGAAGAAAGGAATCCAAAAATTGTCCAAACGATGCAGACGGCATATTTTTGTGATATATGTGAAATATTTGAGCCCCGCATGACAACAGACTACCCATACAATGATGATAATGTCAAGCCAAAGTGGTGTGGAATTTTTTGGACAATGCAACACTCGATTTTCAAGTGCATAAAGAATTTAAAATCTAAAGCAAATCACCACACTGTCTATCATACGCAGACAGTCGATCAACAAGGACGGGATAATCGCAATACCGACTGTTAACACCTCTATAAATGTTCCCACCAAAGAAGGAAAGGGAACCCCCTACCGAAACCCCAAGCATGCCCATTGACCTCTTATACCAAAGAAAGAAGCAGAGAACCCAAAAAATGGCTAAGTATCAACGAATCCCAAGCCAAATGATCAAGCCGCAGTGAGAAAGATGAGAAAAACAAGGCTATGGAGTTCTTCTACAATCTAAAGAGGTTGAAAGATCGGAATTGAAGAACAGAACCATATCAACGGTTGGGAAATGATCCACAGCACATCATATGAGAAAATTTCTGACTTTCCAACTTTCTGAACCTGCACTCCGGATTGCGGACGTAAAATGTTTTTAAAATAGTGCAATTGAATTTCCGACTTCCGAGTTACGCATTGCGGAATGAAGATTGTGGACATGTAATTTTTCCTAGAGCGCAAAGTCTAGTTTCTGAGTTTCGAGACCCGCATTTGCGGATTGTGGGAGCCTGATTTTTCCAAAGGCGCAAGTTCAACTTCTCGAGATCCGAGATCCACATTGTGGAATGACGATTGTGGAGGCGACTTCTAAGAAACTACGAATATATGAGTTTCCGATTTTTGAAACCCACATTTGCGGATTGTAGATTGTGGAAGCGATATTTTTCCAGGGTCGCAAATTTGAATTTCCGATTTCCGAAACCCGCATTGTGGATTGCGGAAGTGATATTTTTCCAAGGGCGCAAATTCGACTTCCTGATTTCTGAAACCCACATTGCGGATTGCGAATTGTGAAAGTGATAATTTTCTAGGGGTGCAGATTCAAGTTTCCAATTATTGAGATCCGCATTGTGTAATGCGGATTGAAGAGGCATAATTTTCAGGGGAAGCAAAACAGAGTTTCTGATTTCTGACTTCCGCATTGCGGAAATGGTTTCTGCAAAACTCTGAATATATGAGTTTCCAACTTCTGAATTCCACATTGCATACTACGGATTGCAGAAGGATAATTTCTGCGAAGTTATGCAACGACGTTCTGACTTTTCGAGTCCCGTATTGCGGATTGCAGATTACAGAGGTGATTTTTGACAAGGTCTGTTTAGTAGCCCTAACTTTCGAATTTCGCATTGTGGACTGTGGATTGTGGAAGGATAATTGTGGATCGAAGATGGTTTTGCGGAGCAAATTTCTATCGTGAAAATCGAAGAATTTCGCATGGGAATAGTGCAACTGTTCCATGATTGAAGTTCGATCTGAAGGCAGGAAGAAGCCACAACTTGATTATCCCTGCAACTTATCTTGCAACTTCCCAATCCGAAGAACAAACAAGTGGTTTTCGATGGCCCGAATGCACACTGACAGTGCACAGAAGTTCTCATCAGCGCATCTAACAGATCTGGAAGTAGTTGGTTCGAGCAGCTCGATGTGAACGGCCTCATCCTTTCAGTTCAATATTGTTTTGAGTAATGGCCACTTATGGTTGAACTAGTTAGAAGTTGCTTGATATTTTGTGAGCCTATAAAGGAAGATTCAGAATTAGACCCAAGGGTTGGATGTTTTTGGATTCTGAGAGATAAAAATCTTTGCCCATGTATCGAATTCAGCCTTTTAGTTAATGAGGAGACCTGATTCTGGAGCAGAGATTCTTGTGATGAGTGTTTTGATGTCTCTTTTCCCTATGTATGTGTTCTTCATTTGTAGTTACCATTGACTATTCTCTTCTACAGTATCTAGATCAAGATTAAATTGTCTGAAATTCATATTTTATGCTTCATATGCATATGAATAGGTACTCCACCCTTTCTTCTTGAAGTTTCAGGTTAGAATTCATTTACAAATTCTCTAACTTTGTGATGGAATTTGTTCCCTTTTCTGCTATCATCTGCTGATATCTCTGACTTGAAAAAACATCATCTACCTCACCTTTGCCTCTGAAATTATGGTCCAAATCAGTCACTTGTAACTATAAAACCTTGAAGTTTGACTCCAAGCCCAATGGTGCTCCTATCCTTAACCTCAACCAGCTGAAAAAATCCCTAAAAGTCATTATCTAAAGGTCTTCACCACTTTTACCAATAACCAACCCATGTAAATAATATTCTGTGTGCTTAGTGAATTGTGAAAGAGAGAGCCCTCTCCGTGGTTGGAAAGGCTAGTTTCCATCCACCAAAGCTTGGTTTGAAATAGTTACCTCAGGATCCCTTCTGTTGGAATCTAGGAGAAACTTGAGAGATAAAATTCTAGCGACCGTATTGGGGATTCAAAGGAATTCTTTCCTAGAACAAGAATTTCAAAGCATCAAATCAAATCTATGAGGGAAAACAAAGGATCAAATACATCAAGGTTGTGGAAGGATACCTACCAGAAGTCATCCAGATCCTGAAATAGCAAAGTTTGTATCAGATCTAGAGAAGATCATCAGGAAAGCAAATAAAGAACAAACAAGTATTTCCCCATTAACTAGGTCTTTTTCTTTACCTTAAAAAGAGGTAGAGGCTATAGAGACTGTCTCTTAGGATTTAAAGGCTGAGCAGTTATCATTTAGGTCTAAATATGAATCAGATCTAAAGGAAACCCTGTTTTATCAAAGAAAATTCCAAACACACTATTTGAGTGCCTTGTGGGAAAATTTACAAGCTAAAGAAGAAAACAGTGGCCTCTTTCTCTTCACTAAAGTTGCTAGCAAAAATACCCAAGTCCTGATTACTCCCCCTACTGTTCCAAGCCATAATTTTGTAATACATATTGTTACTCCTGCTACTTCAATAATTCCCCCTATTCCTAGGAAAAATATAAGAGCAATGGCTGCCAGATTTGCTGCTTTAGCCATCCCTGCCAATCTCCATGACCTACCTGTGGGCTATGCCCAACGCCTCATGAGATTTGATGGGGAAGGAAATGGTTATGCACAACACCATGTGGACCACTTTACTAATTTTATTTATCTAGAGGAGGTGGATGAAGATGATGTCAAGATGAGGCTATTTGCCCAGAGTCTTGCAGGAGAAGTGAAGAAGTGGTTCAAAGCCCTTCCAAATAGGGGAATTGCCACTTATGAGAGATTTGAACAAGATTTCCTGACCAGATGGCATGATAAAAAAAATCCTCTCCAAATTCTCACTCAGTATGAAAACACAAAGAAAACCAATGTTGAGACTGTCCAATAATTTTAAGCTAGGTTCATGAGAATGCACAACTCTATCCATGTGGACATCAAGCCTTCTGTTGGAGCAACCAAAATTAATTATGCTAATTGTTTTGACAGTGAATTTTCCCTCATGTTGAGAGAAAGGAGATATGCCACCCTACCAGATATGTTAAAAGATGTTGTAGAAATAGAATCTAATTTGATGGCCTCGGGTAAAATGAAGCACATAAATGAAGCTAAGATAAAGAGATCTAATGAGGCAGCCCAACCTTCCACGTCCCAATCCATTGATACCAGGTTTGATAAAATGATGAGAACTATGGAAAATCTAGTGGATAGGATCTCCCTTGATAATAGGCCTCCTGCCCGAGAAAACCCAGAGCCTCAAGCTCGAAATAACAATTATAGGAGACCCCTTGCCCCACAGGGAAGACCAAGAGAGCTAAGGGATACTAGAAATGTTGAGAATCATCCAATTGGACCACCTTTTGATGAGAACCTAATAGCAGGAGAAGAAGAAGAAGGACACCCTGAAGATTAGATCCACCTCTTTGATCATATCCAACCACAGTTCTATTTAACTAAAGAGGAACATGACCAATCATCTCCGCAGGTAGATAGTAGCCTAGAATAATCAGAATCTGATCAATACAAAAGAGGATTCCAAAATGAAATCTATGAATTTCAGAGACAGTATAATTTGAGAAGTAGGAAGGTAACAGTAGACCAAGGAAAGGCTAATGTTGAGCCATCCTCTTCTCAGCCACAAAGAAAAGAAACCTCTAGGAAGGATGACCCAAAAAATGTAACCTTTGATAAGGCAGCTGAGAAGGGGGCAGAAGCTCCTAAAAAGGGCCTAGAAGGGATAGATGAAGGTAATATAAAGACAATAGAAAAGATCCATTCTGCTTCCAGTTTAGAAAATGAAATATCTAAAATAAAAATCTCAATTCCCTTGAATGAGTTGGTCAAAAACTTAGAGTACAAAGGTCAAATTCTAAAAGTAGTGAATGGAGAAGAAGGAAAGCAACTTGATACTCTAAATTTTCATGATGATAATCCCACTCTCCTGTTTGGCCCCCATGTTGATAGTGCTCCAGAAGATGATGTTCCTCCCTTCTATAGCAGTCTGAACATACATGATCATATATTACACAATGCTATGTTATATTCTGGAGCCTCACATAACCTCATGCCAAGATCAGTGGTGGAAAGTCTAGGGTTAGAAATCACAAGGCCCTATAAAGATTTGTTCTCTTTTGATTCTAGAAGAGTCCAATGTTTAGGGCTGATTAAAGACATGGTTGCCTCACTAACTCAAATACCTTAAAAAATGTGATAATGGAGGTGGTAGTGGCTGATATTCCACCCAAATTTGGGATGCTATTATCTAGGTCTTGGGCATCAAAATTAAAAAGAACTATCCAGATCGAAATGTCTTATGCCACCATCCCTGTTTTTGGAGAAAACAAAAGACTATACAGAGAGCATAGATTCTCCTATGTAGTAAGCAGTAAGAGAAAACTTGATAATCATCCAATATTTGTTGTAGACACCGATATAGGCTCTTCAGTCTTCCATTATGATCTTGGTTTAGAATATAAAGGTGTGAAAATTACTGATCTTCTTGAACCAAATGATAATTCTGAGAGTGAGAAAGAGATACAATGCATTGACAGCTCAACAAACATAAAAGACAGTGGTCAACAAATGGAAAAAGGCAGTGATGAGAAATCAGAATTAGAAATAGAAACTACAACCACAGTCCAAAAAGAAAATCACTGGGTAATGAGATTTGATGGGGCTGTGAACAAAGAAGGAGTTGGGGTAGGAGTATGGATCATCCCCCCATATTAGGGAAATGAATGCCTCAGATTGCATACCTTCATAATAATGTTTGAATGTTCAAATAATGTGGCAGAATATGAAGCCCTACTGTTGGGTCTGAATGCACCCAAAGATGTAATAGCTAAAAAGATCAAATTTATGGAGATGCATAACTGATAATCCAACAGGTGAATGGGATTTATGAAACCAAGCATCCAAAAATGAGGGCTTATAGAAATGTTTTTTGGGATATGTTTGATAATTTCTTCAAGGAGCATAATATTTCTTTCATTCCTAGAGAGCAAAATACAGTAGCTGATATCATGGCCAGCTCTGCTAGCAGATTTCAACTCCTTGCTTATCCTACCAGATCTTACATGATCAATATAAGGCATAGACCCTCTATCCTGGACAATACCAAACATTGGCAAATATTTGAAGATGATCAGTAGATCAAGAAATTCCTAGATATGACTAAAGAATTTTCCAACACCTAGATTGATCAAGAGGATTGTGCATGTGATGAATGGGAACCTGATCCACCAGAGATCCTAACCACTTTGGGAGATAAAGAGATTTTGCAACTAAAGATAAATTATATACCCAAAGGGTTGGTGCCATTGGAAATTTTTTTTGATGAAAATGATGTGGCCAAAAATCACAAGGTTTCTGCAAACCACAGTGAAGTGGAAGACTGTAACATTAGGAATGATGAAGAACCCAAAATTGTCAAACTATCAAAGTCTCTAACCCTGGGCACTAAACATGACTATGTGGATTTAATGAGAAATCTTTCTGATGTGTTTGAATGGTGCTATGAAGACTTGAAATAATATGACACTTCTATCACCCAGCACACCATACCAGTCAAGACAGGGGAGAAACCATTCAGGAAGAAACTAAGAAGGATGAATCCTGTTATCACCCAAGATTTCCCTGGGTTGTGGCAGGAAAGACCATGGGGTAACTATTGCAAACCAATCTTTAGTGGATGGAAACTAGCCTTTCCAACCACAGGGAGGGATCTCCCTTTGGGGCTTCCAGCAATAGGATGCAGCTTAAAAATGGGCTGGGATATCGGTAAAAGTGGTGGCTAGACTTTCAAACAATTAATTAAAAGGGGTTTTGGTTGGTTGGAGTTAAGAACAGGAGGACAATTGGGCATGGAGTCAACTTTGGTGGGTTACTGTCATCAATAGCAGATTTGGGCCGTGACTGCAGGAGCAGGAGGAAAGGTATACATGGTTCTTTCACATCAAAGTAATCAGCATATGAAGGTAGAGGAAGGAAACAAGTTCGGCCACAAGGATAGAGCATTTAAGAATGAATTCTAACCTACAACTTCAAGAGGAAAATGGTGGAATACCTAGTCATATGCATGTGGAGCATATGGACATGAATTCCGGACCATGTAATCTTGATCTTTAGGTACTGCAGAAGTAAACAATTAATGGAAATACAAAGCAAGAGCACATACACGGGAAATAACAGACATCGGGACACAAATCATAGGAATCTCAAACTACAAAATCAGGTCTGCTCATTGAATTAAGAGGCCGAGTTTAATACAACGTAGAGCAATAATTTCTCTGAAACAAAAATGACCAACCTTTTGGTCTACTTCAGACCTTTCCTTTATAGGATTACAAAACAAAAAAATATCCTAACTGATTCAAAACAAACTCGGAATGGTAATGATGAGGCCGTTCAAGTTGAGACGCCCAAATCAACAAGCTCTGATTCTGTCATGCTCGGAGGAGAAGAACCACATGTGCTGGCAGTGCACCATTGGGCCATGGAAGCCACCTGCTTGTCCATCAGATTCGTTCATTTAGGTTTGATCAAGACATCTAACAGAAATAGGCCCCTTCGCCACTCCCGGACGCGCCATCTCTCTGTGAAAATCTCCATTCCCGCGACTGCAATTTTCTCTCCAAACTTTTCTCGATCCGTAATCTCCCATCCGCAACATCCTTTCCACAACGGCCTTCCTGCGACGGTCTTTCCACAACCCCAATTCACCACATGGCATGCAGGGATTGGAACCTCGACCTCATGCTTTTTTGGAGAATCACCTTTCCGCAATCCGCAATGCGAGATGCAGGATGCGGAAACTTACTTTGTTGTGCTTCTTGAAATGACATTTCCGCAATCCGCAATCCACAATGCGGGATGCGGGATGTGGAAACTATATTTTTCTCCCCCTGGAGGATTTCTCTTCTGCAATCCGCAATCTGCAATGACGATTGCAGAATGCGGAAACTTGTCTTTTGCGCTCTTTGGGAAATTGCTTCCCACAATCCGCAATCCGCAATGCGGATGCAGAACTCGAAAACAGGTTTGCGAAACACACTTTTAACCGTAGATATGATCCCGCTGCTCAATCCTACCCATCCAATCTTCTTTGGTTGTGGAAGATGCTCATGATGCTAGTTTTTCCCCATTTTCTTACTGTGGCTAGGTCATTTGGCTTGGATTTGCTTGATACTTAGCCATTTTTTGGGTTTTCCTAATGCCTCACTTGATGCAATTGGCCAATGGATGACCTTGGGGCTTTGGGTGGGAGCCTTCCTTCACCTTCCCTGGTGGAAACCATAATAAGTGTTAACAATGGCTCCAACAGGGGATGCTATCCTCCCTGTGAGGTAGCAAGAACATGTAGACTAGTGGCCCTTTCTCCCTTCCTCTTTTTCCTCCTTCGTATCACAAAACTGAAATGCGACTAACTGAAAATAAAAATGGCAATGTACAATGGGGGTGGGTCGTAGGACTTGTCCTTCACTTGAAATAATGCTTCAAGAGTTGCCCATTGACGGATCCCCTGCCAATTGGTTCATTATCTTCGCCCCGCAGGAAGAAAGCATTGTTCCCATGGTAGGCGGTGATTGTATAGGGCCCCAGCCAAAGGTTATGAAACTTTTGGGCCTGGTCTTCTCTTCTAGCATTTGATTTCAATACCATATCTCCCATTTGGAAATCATCCGCTTTGGTCTTTCTGTCAAACTTTTTCTTTATTCGGTCTCGAGCTTTCGTAGCTTCAACCTACACCCCTTCTCTAATTTCTTGCACTTCCACCAGCTGATTAGCTCTCCTTTGCTTGGGGTTTGTCTCTTCTTCTTGCTCTTGTAGCAATCTCATTACGGGCCCTCTGACGGAATCAGGGAATACTACCTCTGTTCCATATACTAATTTGAAAGGAGAAGTTCCAATGGACCTTTTAGAGGTGATCCTATCAGCCCATAGGGAAAGGGTCAGCTTGGTGTGCCAAGCCCTTTTATTATCTTGCGGCAGCTTCTTAATTATCCTCACTAGAATTTTGTTGGAGGATTCTGCCAATCCATTTCCCTGGGGATAGTAAGCAGTAGAATTGTTAGGGTTAACCTTGACTCGGGATTGAGTCAAAGTTGGTTAGGTCTAGCACATGGTTTTGGGCACATGGTTTGTTGTACCCCATGGTATTGGCCCAAGGTATTGCATGAAAAGAAGCCTTTATAAGGCTTGGAGAGGCTCCATTGTAAAGCGGCCTCGAGGTGAGTGGTGGCTAGCTCACTTGGCCCGGCTTGGCCGGTTTAGGTCAAGGGTAATGAAGATATTCATTGGGTGCCAATTTTTCCCCGCATGGGTTTCCAGGGTAAATTATGTGTCTCTATTTATTTCTCTCGCAAGTTTTTATTATTTATGCTCTTTTAACCTAACAAGAATGGCCCAATTTGATGTGGAACTTGTCACAGAATTTGACCATCTTCTTGGACTTGAAAGCTTGTGCACTATCTGTGATTATCTTAAAAGGGCACCCGAACCCGGACATGATATTCTCCTCCAAAAACTTGATGATGATTGTATCTATGGCTTGTCTCATAGGCACTGCTTAGATCCTTTCTGTGAAATAATTAGTGGCAGTCAGTATCCACCTGTGTTTCCCAGAGGAGTTGGGGAAAATTTCACCAATGAAGTCAAGTCCCCACTGCTGGAAAGGTGCTTCCACCGATATTTGTTTCAGAGGCAATGAAAAGAGCTTCTTCTTTCCTTAAAAAACTTCGCATTCATGGCAGTTGGTTATTTCCTTATAAGAATCCTTGAACATAGTAGGCCAATAGGACCCTGCCCTGAGAATTTTGTTAACAGTGGCTTTCCAATAATGATGCCCTCCACAGACTCCTTTGTGAAACTCTTTCAATGTCGCTTTGGCCTCATCTTCCACAATGCAATTCAAGAGTACACCCATAGGGTCTTTCCAATAAAGACAACCACTCATTATGCAGCCTTCATCTTGGTGGATCTATCTTTGCTTTTTCCCATCTCAGGGGGTGCTTGCAAGTTCTGCAAAACATATACAACATCAGAATACCAAGGAGAGGACAAGAATTTGTCTGATGCCTGAGGTAGTGGATCTTGGGAAGTTTCTCCCTATATGTGTGACAACAGGTTCATACTCATTGAATCCCAATTTGACTCAGCCATGAGTCTGGCCAGGCCTTTCCCTTTAATGATCTTGGTAGGTTTGATCTCTAGGTCATATTCCAGTAGCGTAGCTATCCACTTTTCTCTTCTACCTTTTGGATTAGGTTGTGTCAATATTGGAAACATAAGCTACAACATGGGAATGTAGGACCTAAAACCTGAAATCCTTCAGAGTTTTGATCATGGCATAGGCTTTCTTTTCCATAATGTTGTACTTGAGCTCCCGTTAGTGTATGTTCGGATTTTATTTAGAATGGACAAGCATTTGATATTTTGTTACCCATTTGCTATTAAGCCATGGAATATTGTAAATGGATGTAAATATTAATATTTCAATAAAATACGAAAACTGGCTATGGAAGCAACGAATGAGAAGGGGCCATGTGTCTTCCACTAGGGAGTGGGAGGGGGTTGTGGGGATGAACCATATGCTGCCAAATGTCATTGTGAGAACCCATTTGACTTTCCTTGTTGACATTTTATTCTGTTGTAAGGAAGTTGTTGAAGAATTCAGTCCATGGCTTCAATGGAGCATAGGCAGCCCAGAAATTCATATGGCAAAGTATGGGCTCTGTTTTTCTTGTACCACAAGTCACCCTACCTCATGGGAATTGGTCATTCCTCATTCCCATTCCATAGTGGAACAAGCCAGCATTAGTTTTCATCCATTACGAATGCCCAGCAGTGAGAAAAACCAGAAATCGCAACTTTGCAAGAACCCACATTTTGAATTGCCATTGTTAAATTTTGAGCATTAATTCACAATACTCTAGGATCTTTGCTGAGAGAATAACATATACAGTATATCAATGCATGACAATCACAATATGACAAGCATCACAAGAATCAAAAGCATAAGAGACAAGAGACACAGAGTTTCCGTGGGGAAAACCCTAAGGTGAAAAACCCCACAACTTCCTCAAAGATAGAGAGAGCAATGGCTCAACCAAAATACAACCAAATAACACTGAGATAGTCTCCTAGAAGATGATCCTCCTCTTCCTCACTAGTGCACCACTTTTGAGAGTGAGAGTGAGTTACTTTTCCGAGTGAGTAAAATAGAGATATCCTATCTCTATTTATACTCACCTTTTTGCCCAGTGACCTTATGGGGCCGACTTGTCTAGTTAGATACATCCGCATTATATTATATATAATTCCCGGCCGACCCCCCATGGTGGTCTAATAACCCATCGGCAAGTACACACACTTGCGACACTTGTCAATCCACATGACGACACTTCCTTACAGAGGAATACCACATCTCTTATAAGGGTACAATAAATATATATAAAATACACAGATGAAATACATTCCGAAGTTACATATACATTAACACTCCCTCTTAACTAGGAAGGTATTTCTCGACACAGATCTGCTAGACAAGTCTTCTTCTCTGGATCATCGTCATTGATGCATCGTCATCATCATCGTCACTGCTGCTGCTATCTCAACCAATCTCTGACTCTACTCGTCATAGGAAGTTCTACAGAGCCAGTCCTTTTTCATACTGGATGTAGGCCCACCACCTGCAAGTCTTCATCATCACTGGCCATACTGTGGAATCCTGAGGACTTATTACGTGCGTCACAAAACGTCGAAAGAGCATCCTAGGCTGTTACGAGCACACAACTCTACCTATAGGATCTCCCAGGGCACCGAATTACATGTGACCTCACCACAAAACCTCGCAAGAGCATCCCAGGCTGTTACGAGCACACAACTCTACCTATAGGATCTCCCAAGGCAATGAATTACATGTGGTCATGGCAAAACCTCGCAAGAGCATCCCAGGACTGATTACGGGCACACAACCCAACCTATTGGATCTCCCAGGGAACCGAATTATATGCCATAGGACAAAACCTCGAAAGAGCATCTACCGGATATCCCAGGGCACCGAATTAGATGCCATAGGAAAAACCTCGAAAGACTATCTGCAGATATCCTAGGGCACCGAATTATATGTCCTTCTAGAGCAAAACCTCGAAAGAGTATTTGCCAGATATCCCAGGGCACCGAATTACATGCCATAGGCAAAACCTCGAAATACTATCTGCAAATCTCCCAGGGCACCGGATTACATGCTCATCTGCACAACCTGATCCACGGCCACAGAGTATCAACCTGATACTCATCATACATCATCCTGATGTACCCATGATCATCCTGATCATCATCACTGCAACATCCTGCTGCATGTCATCTGGAGCAACATCTTGAAGCTCGTCATCCATGATCATCTTGATCATCATCACTGCAACATCCTGCTGCATGTCATCTGGAGCAACATCCTGAAGCTCATCATCCATGATCATCCTGATCATACAATGCATCCACCTGATGCATACCAAGTATCTACCTAATACATATCATCATACATGAACCTCCTGATCATACAATGTATCCACTTGATACAAATACAAATACATGATACATATCACCATACATGATCCACCTGATCATACAATGTATCCACCTGATATATATACAGATACATGGTCCAAGCATCCAACATGATGCATATACAAAAATACATACACATGATCCAACTGATCATATCCAGCATCCAACATGATGCGTACATACATATATAAAAATGATCCAACTGATCATATCCAGCATCCAACATGATGCATACATACATACATAAAAATGATCCAACTGATCATATCCAAGAAGAAACCAGAACATCATCCTGATGCTCATTATCCAGCGCTTACATCCACAGCCATTTGAAGGATCCTCCTTCCAACATGCTTGGAATGGCTTCAACAAATGTGTCCATCACTTCTTCCTCGAAGTGTCCTCGATCTGAAGAATGCCAAGCCTCTCTCTGAAGTACTCGAACTTCACCCTGGCTAGTGGCCTCGTCAGCACATCTGCAATCTGCTCGTCCGTCGCAACATACAGGAGCTTCACAGCTCCTCTCTGCACCATATCCCTGATACAGTGATATTTGATCTCTATGTGTTTCGACCTGTCATGAAACACTGGGTTCTTGGACAGCTTCACACAACTCTAGTTATCATAGAAGATACCAATAGCCTCCAACGGGAGATCAAATAACTCAGACAGTAGCTTCTGTAGCCATACTGCCTCACAACTAGCTGAACAGGCTACAACATACTCAGCCTCAGCTGTACTCAGTGCTACACAGGACTGCTTCCTGCTAAACCAAGAGATCACACCTGATCCCATACTGAAGCAGCACCCAGATGTGCTCTTCCTATCTGCAGCACTGCCAGCCCAATCTGAATCAACATAACCCTGCAGGTTAAACTTTTGATTCACTTCATACTTGAGCCCATAATCCATTGTACCCTTCAGGTACCTCAGAACATGCTTTACAGCAACCAGGTGAACACTCATCGGATCCATCAGGAACTGGCTCAATGTGTTCACAACAAAGCAAATGTTTGGTCTCGTGTTCGTCAGGTACATCAAGGACCCAATCATCTGACGATACATAGAGACATCAACTGGCTCAGATGAAGCATCACATAGAAGCTTCAGATTCGATGCCATAGGTGTGGCCATGGCCTTGCAATCCATCATCCCAAATCTCTTCAGGATATCTACTGTGTACTTCCCTTGACCAAGGAAGATCCCACATGCACTTTGCCACACCTCCATCCCTAGGAAATAGTGCATCATTCCCAAATCTTTCATATCGAATTCAGCAGCAAGCTTCCTCTTAGTATCTGCAATCAGTCTGTCATCTCCTGTTACAAATAAGTCATCCACATACAGGAGTAGAATCATAGGATTCCCTTCCTCAACCTTGTAGTAAAGGTTAGAATCCGCTTTACTCTTAGTAAAGCCCAAACTAGATAGGAAACTGTCCATCCTACCATACCAAGTTCTGGGAGCTTGTTTCAAGCCATACAAAGCTTTCTTCAATTTGCACACATATGACTCTCTGTCATGTATTTCAAAACCGAGTGGCCGTTCCACATATACTTCCTCTTCAACTACACCATTCAAGAAGGCAGTCTTGATATCCATCTGGTGTATTTTCCATTTCATAGCTGCAGCCAGGGCAAGTACTGATCTGATGGAAGTATACCTGGCTATAGGTGCAAAAGTTTCTTCATAATCTATTCCCTCTTTCTGAGAGAAGCCACGAGCTACGAATCTTGCTTTGTATTTCTCCACACTGCCATCTGCAGCATGCTTGATTTTGTAGATCCACTTGGAAGTCACAACAGACTTCTCTTTAGGTCTTGGGACAACATCCCAAACATCATTCTTCATTATTGATTGGTATTCCTCAATCATAGCATCCTTCCATTCTTTCTTTTACGCTGCCTCTTCATAACTGGAAGGCTCTTTGTTGATAATGTCACAGAGTAAAGCAACATAACTGGTATGTGATCTGGTTCTCTTCTTTGCTCTGTGTTCTTCTTCTGGAATGCCAAATCTTTCTGCATCTTGAATGAGCTCTCTAGCCCATGCAGGTTTCCTCTTGTGAGAGTTATCCTCATGGGGTGGATCTACAGGTTCTTGTGGATCTTCAAACTCACGAACAACTTTTGGAATTGCTTCAGTCATGGTAGTGTCTTGAAATCTAGTTTCCTTAGGTTCTTCATAAACTTCGATAGGTGCCTTCCTTGATTTGATGAATGCTGAGTTTTCATTAAATGTTACATCCCTGCTGACATCAATCTTCTTGAACCCTGGAAAGTATATTCTGTAAGCCTTCGAGCTTTCACTGTAACCCACAAAGATACCCTTCTTTCCTGAGGGATCTAGTTTAGTCCTCTTTTCCTTTGGGACATGAGTATATACTGGACAACCAAATATTCTGAGATGGCTGACTTCAGGTTTCTTACTAGAAAAGACCTCTTCTGGAGTCTTGTTGTCCAATATCTTGTGGGGTGTTCTGTTCTGCACATACACAGCTGTTCTAGCTGCTTCTGCCCATAGATGCATAGGTAGATCCTGGTCATGCAGCATTGCCCTTGCTGCTTCCATGATAGTTCTGTTCTTCCTTTCTGCAACTCCATTCTGTTGAGGATTATACGGAGCAGTCAACTCCCTCTTAATCCCTGAATCACTACAAAGTTTCTTGAAGTCACTTGAAGTTAATTCTCCACCATTATCGGATCTGAATGTTTTGATTTTCTTGTCAGTTTGATTCTCCATCAAGGTTTTGAATTCCTTGAATTTATCAAGTACCTCATATTTTCTCTTCAAGAAGTACACCCAAGTCTTCCTGGAGAAGTCATCAATAAATGAGACATAGTAAACATACCCACTCAGGGAACTAGATGACATAGGGCCACATATATCTGAGTGGATGATTTCCAGGATGTCTTTTACCTTGCTTTCACTGCTTGGGAAAGCCTTCTTAATGTTCTTACCTTTTGCACATCCTTTGCAAACACCTTCATGTTTGGTCTTGATTTCAGGAAGACCTTCTACTGCCTTGCTTGCAATTGGAAGTGCTCTATAGTGCATATGAGCAAGTCTTCTATGCCAAAGTTCACTTGGCTCCATGGATTCATGCACCATGGCATGTTCAGGTTGTCCCTTCAATTTATACAATCCTCACTCTTGCTCTCCAATCACTACTGCATCATCTATGTTCTTTCCCTTTGGCCACATTAGGACTTGGCCATCCACAAACTCAACCCTCATACCTTTTGCATCTAATGCAGAGATGGAGAGTAAGTTCTTCTTGAGCCCAGGTACATAAAGGACTTCTTTCATCTTCAAAGATTTTCCAGAATCTAGGTTGTAGGAGGATTCACCACTTCCTTTGATTGGGTATTGATAATCATCCCCAAGTTTCACCTTATGGGGTGATTCATGTTCAGGTAGGTTCACAAAAGATTCCTTAAACCCAGTCATGTGTTTGGAATCCCCGCTATCAATTAACCAATCATTACAACCATGGGAGATAGTACTTGTGAGAGAAGAGATCAGAACATACTCTTCTTCACTTGATGAGTCATCATCACTATCGCTTTCTGCCCTAGCCTTCTTCTTTGGGGGTTCATCATCTTCGGCAGCATGAGCATGAAACCTTCTTTTGCTGCCCTTCTTCTTCTTACTGGAGTTGTTGTTATTATCCCTTTTGTTCTTGGGACAATCTGAAGCAAAGTGACCCTTCTCATTGCATGTGAAGCATCTTAGGTCCTACTTACTCTTTTGATAGGATCTATTGTGGCAAGAGTGCTCCTTCTTGGTTTTGCTTCTTTTGGTGTGAGCTGCAAGAGCTTGATCTTCACCTCTCATCTTTTCCTCACGAGCTATAAGTCTAGCTTCTTCTTGAGAGCATTCTTCTCACAATCTGTTGAAGGAGATAAACTTCTTCCTTGCACAAATTCCTTGAATGAAGGAGTCCCATGACCTGGGTAGGCCATTTAGAGTGGTCATCACTACTTCACCATTCTCCACCATTTCATCTACTGCTTCTAGTTGTTCCTTGATCTGGGAGACCCTTGAAAAATAAGATTGAATGGTTTCTCCATTCTGAAACTTCACTCCTTTCAATTGGTTTCGCAGGGTCATCTTCCGATTTATGTTCTTTCCTTCAAATAGCTTGGTCAAAGATTCAAACATCTCCTTGGGTGTCTTAAGAGAAGACACATGGGGTATGAGATGGTCTTTGATAAAATCAGCAATGATTCTCTTTGCCTTGACCAAGTTCTTCTTATGCAATACCTTGGCCTCTTCATCCTCTAGGATAGGGATGTCTTCTTTCACATATGAGTCCAACTCATTCTCTTCCAAGATTAACCCAATCCTATACTTCCAGGCTCGGAAGTTATCAGCCCCTTCAAGCTTATCCTCAAGCTTGGTGTGGAGAGACATCTTTAAAGAGTACTTCAATATGGAAATAGAAAAGATTTAGGTCTTACCACCTGAAATGCTGAAAACTGGATCTGGTCCCGGATTAGGGTTTGGCAGAGAAACCCTAAAAATTAAAAATGTGAATTTCAAATTTCTGAAAGGATAGAAAGATGCACTTTGATGAGCTGATCAGCCTAGTGCATTCAGAATTTGAGATCAGCAAAGTTTTCCCCTTCAGAATTGTCTTTTTGTCCTCCCAGGTTCACTAGAGAGAGCCCTGAATTAGGGTTTGAGTTTCCCGGAGATCTACCCAGCCAAAAATCTCACTCCAGAACTATAAACTTTGATTTTTGCAAGGATCTTCCAGCTGTTTCTTCAGATTCCAGAAATTCCTATTTTTGTGGAAACCCTAATTTTTAGGGCCAAATCTGAAAATGCTCGGAATTGAATTCTGATTGGACAGATAGATGCGCCTTGATGAGTAGAGTCAATCTACTATACTGATTTGCAAAGATCTGTGGAGAGAAACCCAATAAACAAGGAACTCAAGTCTTCCGTCACTGCAAAATGTCTTCTTCTTAGGTTAGCTCTGATACCATGTTAAATTTTGAGCATTAATTCACAATACTCTAGGATTTTTGCTGAGAGAATAACATATACAGTATATCAATGCATGACAATCACAATATGACAAGCATCACAAGAATCAAAAGCATAAGAGACAAGAGACACAGAGTTTCCGTGGGGAAAACCCTAAGGTGAAAAGCCCCACAACTTCCTCAGAGATAGAGAGAGCAATGGCTCAACCAAAATACAACCAAATAACACTGAGATAGTCTCCTAGCAGATGATCCTCCTCTTCCTCACTAGTGCGCCACTTTTGAGAGTGAGAGTGAGTTACTTTTCCGAGTGAGTAAAATAGAGATCTCCTATCTCTATTTATACTCACCTTTTTGCCCAGTGACCTTATGGGGCCGACTTGTCTAGTTAGATACATCCACATTATATTATATATAATTCCAGGCCGACCCCACATGGTGGTCTAATAACCCATCGGCAAGTACACACACTTGCAACACTTGTCATTCCACATGACGACACTTACTTGTAGAGGAATAACACATCTCTTATAAGGATACAAGAAATATATATAAAATACACAGATGAAATACATTCTGAAGTTACATATACATTAACAGCCATAAACACCCAGAATTTGGTATTGATAGTAAAATCCAATGGGGGATCCATAGATATGAACCTTGGGGTGAAATTGAGAGTATTAGATACCCCGAAATCCATTGGAAAACCCAGTTTTTATAGCCCAAAAATCCAGTGACGGGATTGAGTTATTTGATGACAGAATTGTGAGAAATTCCAAGTGTGAATTCTAGAACAGAGGTTGGGAATGCTTGATAAACCCAGTGAAGGATGGAATCTCAAGGATTTAGCAACTTGGACCTTTCTATGCCCATCCGAAAGAGCACTGGAGGGAAGGGACGCCTGAGGGACTGTGTAGCAGAGAAGGGGACCCTCCTTGTGTTGGGTGTGGTAGGTACTGTGGATGTCTTAACTGTTTGAATTATCTTGAGATGCTTGTATCTCTGTGGTTGAGCTCTATGACTTAGCATTTCCCTCCTTTTTCTTTTGTATGTTTGATAAACCCAACTGTGTGTTGGCTTAGCATAGCTGTTGAGTGAAACCATGGCTATGAGTGAACCCATTTAGTTCCTCCTTAGTGGATACACAACCCAGCTCGGGGGTGATCTCTCAGCTGAAAGAATATAGGCTGTATAGAGATCTATGGTTAGTGGAACGTTTCTCTCACATAGCCAATTGTTGGACAACTTCATCTCAAAGATAAGTGTTCTGTGTGTTTAAATTATATGCATTCTGTGTTATCCAATGTGTTCATTCTGAATGATGATTATTCATGTTAATGGAATTGATATGAAGTCTGTGCATAGCATGAGAAGGGGATTGATTCTTTGCATATTGAATCATCATCTACTTGTGATAGATATGTTGATGCATTACAATTGTGTGTGTGCAAATATGATTTAATTCCACTGTGTTTATATTGAGTATGAATTTGTATACATAAGTTTTTATTTATCTATGAATTTATGAGTAATGTATGGGGCTGAGTTTGTCAAATAAGCCGTGGAATGTCAGTCATGTTCTCTCTATGGTTTGGAATGATAAGAGGGGACGTGACAGAGTGGTATCAGATCCCATGTTGCAGCACTGGGGCTGCTTGGGACAAACTCTGAGTTTGCAAACAAGTAACAGAATGTTTTAACGCAGTATTGATGAAGTTTAGGCGGCATTTTTTATTGGAAAAATGGCAAAATCAGAGTTCTCAGGTGGGGCAGGGGATCACACCATTGCATAGAGCTCTGCAAGAGATTTCCAATGGTACTAGACTCGTCTCACTTGGTTAAGGGATGAAGGAGATATGAACCCCGCAAGTTGCATGGACGGAGGTGTTCCACAGTTGCGGAT
The DNA here is from genome assembly GCA_027924585.1 of Larix kaempferi. NCBI lineage: Eukaryota > Viridiplantae > Streptophyta > Pinopsida > Pinales > Pinaceae > Larix > Larix kaempferi. Next base: position 5,092,855 of record BSBM01000885.1, read on the forward strand.
TGCGGAATGAGGATTTCCAAATTTTCTGTTTCGGATTTCCGCAATTTCGCACCTGCAATTTTGGATTTCAGGTTTCGGGTTGCGGGAACACAAAAATTTTGAAAATTGTGTTTTGTTTTTCTGCAATTCCGCACCCGCAATTTTGGATTTCGGGTTTCGGGTTGTGGGTTGCGGGAACGCAAAATTTTGAAAATTGTGTTTTGTATTTCCGCAAATCCGGACCCACAATTTCGGATTTCGAGTTGTGGGAACGCAAAATTTTTGAAAATTGCGTTTTGGATTTCCGCAGTTTTGGATTTTGGTTTTCGGGTTGTGGGTTGCGGGAACGCAAAATTTTTGAAAGTTGCGTTTTGGATTTCCGCAATTTCGGATTTTGGGTTGCCGGTTCGGATTTCTAGTATAGAGCCCGAAAATTGATTTTTGGATTACAGGAGCATGCGGGATCAGAAATGGATGAGTTCAGTGGCATTCTGAGGCCATTAACGAAGGCCATGGAAGGTTCAGTGAGGATCCCGAGCTCATTATGCTCCAATTTGGCATAAAATTTGAATTAATGGCTTTTATAAATCAGTGTGCCGACGCTTAACAGAAGGTCGAATTTAGCTGAAATTGATATGGAGCAGTCATGGAGCAGGCACAGTGTTAAGTTTGGAATTTTGGAGCCAAAATCTAAAGGATGTGGACTTGGGGTGTGCAAGAAGGCCAAAAAGCACTATTCCAGACCACGTTTTTGGAATTTTGAAAAGCTTGCAGTGGATGAAAGGGACCCTGTAATTAGGAATCAAGAAATTCACTGAACTCAGCATTTCTTATTCTCATTAAGACAGACAATTCATGTTAGACAAAGATTTTCCAGAAATGTACCATTTGGGAAATAGCCATTTTTGGCCCAAAATTTAAAATTTTGGAAAAATGTTAAAAGTGAAAAGTAGTCAAACCCAGAATTTTATAGAAGATGAATGGAGCATCGGAATAGAGATCCGAAAGTTGATGAGTGTTCCTTGTTATATGGACTAACTTCTCCCGGTAGAAACATTTTCCTGAGCTTCCACGGGTGGCTGAAGTTGGCATTCCAGACCAAAATACAACTGTGAGTGCATAATTTTGGTAAAAGTCATCATTTTTGAAGTAATGCAATTTCCACACCCGATGTCGGAATGGAGCACGTGGTTAGGAATTGGAAAGCTTGTCCAGTAGGGAATAATGGTGCATGACCAAAATTTGGATGGGGTTATCATACACGATAGATAATTAGAGCAGAAAAGTGTCAGTGACTGTTTTGACATATTGTTGACAATATGGGCAATTTCCAGAATTGCATGAACGGGCAAAAGAAATGAAGACATATTAACTCTGTAAATGATTCCATGAGTTTCATTATGTTAAATATTGATTGTTTATGTTTCTATAAGCATTCCTAAGATTTCTAACAAATATTTTCATAATGCACAGTGCTTGCAGCTCATAAGATTTAATAGTGTAGCAAAAGTAGCATACAGGGAAGAGAATCTCCAAAGAAAAATGGCGACCATAAATGATGCTCAGGATCTTTATGAGCATGAAGAAGATGTGCTAGGAGAAAATGTGCAAGAAGGGAATGTTGAGACCGAATCTAATGGAAAAAGGGAGCAAGTAACTCCTTAGAATTTGGTTGAAACCATGGTGAGCTTCAACGAAAGGTTGATGAGGGCTCAAGAAGAACAAAATCAACTCAATGCTGCTATTTTGCAAAACCTCACTAATATGCAGCAAAGGATAAACCTTGGGTCCAACCCAAGAAATATAGGTGAAGAAGGAAGAGATGCAGAGAGTCGCTCTAGAGGTCGTTCAAAGAAGAGGACTCCAAGCCCAAGGAAGAGTTCTGTGAGCAAGAAGCATAGAACACCTTCCTCTAGATATTTTTCTAGCAAATCATGTGACTCCAAAGGTTCTCAAAGAGGTCCAAGGCATATACCCAGGAGATTTGATGGAAGAAAGAAGTTCAATGGAATTCCATAGGGAGAATTCAGGAAGGCAAGGCCTCCCACATTTGATGGAGAAGACAAGACTGGCCAAGAGGCAGAGGCATGGCCTCTTGGAATGAAGAAATATTTCAGAATTCAGGACTACTCAGGAAATGAAAAAGCCAGAATTGCCATTGACAATCGAAATGGCAGAGCTTCAATTTGGTGGGATAACCTCTTGCAAGTGAAAGAGATCAGTGAAAGGAAGATCAGTTGGGAGAGATTTAAGAAGTACTTCAAGGAAAAATACCTTTCTGCTAGGTATTATGACAGTAAGAGGAAAGAGTTCAATGAACTCAGGTTGGAACAAAAATCTATGGAAGAACATGTACATAAATTTTTGGAATTATTGAGGTATGTGGATTACATTAAAGATGAGAGAGAAAATCCAATGCTTCCTTAGGAGTCTACCTCAAAGTTTCAGAGATAGGATTGAGTTTGTTAATCCACCAAGTCTTGATGAAGCCATTAGAATGGAAATGCATTGCTATGAGCATAATAAAGGAAAATCGGAGGTTAACCCAGCATGGAAAGGAAAGCCAAGAGGGAGGTTTGATCAAAAGAAAAGGGGCTTCAAACCACCATTCAAAAGTAAGCCCATAACCTTTCCACAGGGGTAGTAAGCAAGGAGTGGATTCAAGCCAGCGGTAGCAGCAGATAAAGCATCAAAAGGGCCACTTCAGTGTTGGGGATGTGGAGAAAACCACATGCTAAAGGATTGTCCACATCGGAAGGAGAATCCCCGAAGGTTGCACAACTTAAAGGGAGCAGCAATAGTGGAGGACATGGCAAGGGAAACGCCTCGAATTTACGCAGCGTTGGATAATCATCAGGCAGATCATCAATCATCAAGGGTGGAATTTGAAGGTAATATTTCTAAGCAATCTATTTATGTTTTGATTGATCCAGGATCTACTCATAGTTATGTTTCTCCAAAAGTGAAGCACAATAAGTCTTGGCTAGTTCAATTAGCCACAAGGACCAAGAGAAAAGTTAGTGAAGTAGTGGTGGAGTGCCCCATAGAATTGAATGGACTCCACACACATGCAGATTTAAATGTATTACCATTAGGATCTTATGATGCCTTGATTGGCATGGATTGGTTGGAAAGACATAGAGCCAAGTTGGACTGTTATGAGAAATCACTTGAATGTATTGATGAAGAGGGGAGACCAAGATTGGTAAGAGGAATTCCCGAGCAAGTTTCAGTAAGACAGATTTCAACCTTATAGTTGAAAAAGTTTTATAAGACAGGTTGTTAATTATATGCAATCCATATATCAGATTCGTCAGAGGACAAAGGTCCAAGGATAGAAGATTTCCCATTGTTAAAAGAGTTCCAAGACGTATTTCCGGATGAAGTGCCGAGACTACCACCAAAAAGAGATATTGATTTTACTATCGATCTTGTTCCAGGGGCAGCACCGAATTCCAAAGCTCCTTATAGAATGAGCACACCGAAATTGGTAGAGTTAAAAATGCAGCTATAAGAGTTAATGGACAAGAGGTATATCAGGCCAAGTGTGTCTCCTTGGGGAGCACCGGTGTTATTTGTCAAGAAGAAAGATGGGACCTTAAGGCTGTGTATTGATTACAGATAGCTAAATAAAGTGACAGTTAAGAACAAGTATCCATTGCCAAGAATTGATGACTTGTTTGATCAAATGAAGGAAGCTAGGGTGTTTTCCAAGATTGACTTGAGGTCTGGTTACCATCAAGTGAGGATAAAAGAAGAAGACATTCACAAGATAGCTTTCAAAACTGGATATGGTCATTATGAGTTCACGGTGGTGCCATTTGGTCTTACCAATGCACCTGCTACATTCATGTGTCTCATGAATAGTGTCTTCAACAAATATTTGGATAAGTTTGTGATTGTGTTCTTGGATGACATTCTTGTATATTCAAGGAATGAAGAAGAACATGAGGAACATCTAAGGATGGTGTTGCAAGTCCTTAGAGAACATCAACTATATGCCAAGTTAAACAAGTGTGATTTTTACCAAAAGAAGGTGCAATATTTGGGTCATATCATTTCAGAAGAAGGTATTGCAGTGGATCCAGAAAAGATTAATGCCATCATGGATATGTCTATTCCAAAGAATGTTTCAGATGTTAGATCTTTCATGGGTCTTGCTGGTTACTACAGAAGGTTCATTGAAGGATTCTCCAAGATAGCTCATCCAATCACTTCATTGAAAAGGAAGAATATCAAGTTTGTATGGTCTGAAAAATGTGAGAAAAGTTTTCAACAATTAAAGGAGTTACTTACCAGCGCTCCTGTTTTGAAGATAGCAAATCCAAAGAAGGATTTTGTAGTGTGCACAGATGCTTGCATTGAAGGGCTAGGTGGAGTGCTCATGCAAGAAGAAGTTGTGATTTGCTATGAGTCAAGGAAATTAAAAGAGCATGAAAATAATTATGCCAAACATGATTTAGAATTAGAAGCCATAATACATGCTCTCAAGATGTGGAAACATTATTTGTTGGGAAGAAGATTCGATCTTAGAACAGACCACATGACCTTGAAGTATTTATTTGACCAGCCAAACTTGAATGCTAGGCAAGCTAGATGGATTGAATTTCTTTGTGAATTTGATTTTTAAATTAAGCATGTAAAAGGGAAAGAGAATAAGATTGCAGATGCTCTTAGCAGAAAATTTCATGTTGTAGCGTTAAATGTGTGTAAATCAGATTTGAAGACAAGAGTTCTTGAAGCTCAAAATAGTGATTAAACTTGCCTTCAAATTAAAGAGAAGTTGTAGTAGGGTAATGTGGATGAAAAGTGTGCGGGATATCAACTTGATGAAGATGATATCCTCATCTATAAAGATAGACTGAACATTCCAAATAGTGCAGATTTGAAGAAATTGGTGATGGATGAAATACATCAAATGCCATACTCTGGACACCCAGGATATCAGAAAACTATAACCGTAGCAAGAAAGCAATACTTTTGGCATAGTATGACAAAGGACATAGCTGAGTACATTGCTAGGTGTCAAAAGTGCCAACAAGTCAAGGTAGAGCACCAACATCCAGCAGGATTGGTGCATCCCTTACCCATTCCGGAGTGGAAGTGGGAAGTGATCTCTATGGACTTTATAACAGATCTTCCCATGACAATGAAGAAGCATGATTCAATCATGGTTGTGGTTTACAAGTTGTCAAAGGTAGCTCATTTTATTCCAGTCAAGTCCACTCACAAATCTAATGACATTGCAAATATTTTCATGAGAGAGATATTCAGATTACATGGATTGCCCAAGGCAATAGTTTTTTATCGTGATATTAAGTTCACTTCCAATTTCTGGAAAGGATTATTTCGGGAATTGGGAACTAGATTGAATTTTAGTACAGCATATCATCCTCAAACAGATGGCCAAACTGAGAGGGTGAATCAAGTTTTTGAAGACATGCTGAGAATGTATGTGATGGATAAACCATCCAAGTGGGAAGATTTCCTACACTGGGTAGAATTTGCATACAATAATGGACATCATGCATCATCGGGAATGAGCCCATTTGAGGCATTGTATGGAAAAGGATGCAGGACTCCAGTGAATTGCGACAGCCGGGTGAACAGGGTACTACTTGGACCAGAGATGATCAAGGAAATGGAACAGGAAATTGTTAAGATCATGCAGAATTTAAAGGCAGCTCAAGACAGGCAGAAGAGTTATGCAGATTTGAAAAGAGTGCATAAGAAATTTCAGATTGGGTATCATGTTTATTTGTGAGTGAAACCAAGGAAAAGTTTTCTCAAATTGGGAAGTTGTGCCAAGTTGTCACCAAGATATTGTGGACCATTTGAAGTCCTAGATAGGATAGGGCCAGTTGCATATAGAGTTGCATTGCCTGCTAACATAAGAGCTCATAATGTTTTCCTTGTATCTTTGCTTAAGAAGTATGTACATGATCATAATCATATGATTGATTGGAATGTGATATAGGTGGAACCCGAGAGAGAGTTCCAAGTAGAGCCTATGCGCATCCTCGACAAGAAGGTCACTTTGCTCCGAAACAGAGCCATTAGGCAGGTAAAGGTCCAATGGGAGCACCTTAGTCCCGATGAGGCTACATGGGAGCTGGAGAATGCCATGAGAGAGACATCCCATTTTTGTTCAGTTTTGAGAACACCGAGAATGGTGTTGTTCTAAGGGGGAGGGGAATGTAATACCCCAATTTTGACCCTTATGAAATATTGGCTTTTAATGTAAATATTGTATACATGCGATGTATGTTTCCCTAGCGTGGAGCTCAAGGCCAAGGCCCCACTAGTGTATGTTCGGATTTTATTTAGAATGGACAAGCATTTGATATTTTGTTACCGATATGCTATTAAGCCATGAAATATTGTAAATGGATGTAAATATTAATATTTCAATAAAATACCAAAATTGGCTATGGAAGCAAAGAATGAGAAGGGGCCATGTGTATTCCACTAGGGAGTGGGAGGGGGTTGTGGGGATAAACCATATGCTGCCAAATGTGATTGTGAGAACCCATTTGACTTTCCTTGCTGACATTTAATTCTGTTGTAATGAAGTTGTTGAAGAATTCAGTCCATGACTTCAATGGAGCATGGGCAGCCCATAAATTCATATGGCAGAGTATGGGCTCTGTTTTTCTTGTACCACAAGTCACCCTACCTCATGGGAATTGGTCCTTCCTCATTCCCATTCCATGGTGGAACAAGCCAGCATTAGATTTCATCCATTACGAATGCCCAGCAATGAGAAAAAACAGAAATCGCAACTTTGCAAGAACCCACGTTTTGAAGTGCCATAAATGCCCAGAATTTGGTATTGACAGTAAAATCCAATGGGGGATCCATAGATATGAACCTTGGGGTGAAATTGAGAGTATTAGATACCCCGAAATCCATTGGAAAACCCAGTTTTTATAGCTCAGAAATCCAGTGACGGGATTGAGTTATTTGATGACAGAATTGTGAGAAATTCCAACTGTGAATTCCAGAACAAAGGTTGGGAATGCTTGATAAACCCAGTGAAGGCTGGAATCTCAAGGATTTAGCATCTTGGACCTTTCTATGCCCATCCTGAAGAGCACTGGAGGGAAGGGATGCCTGAGGGACTGTGTAGCAAAGAAGGGGACCTTCCTTGTGTTGGGTGTGGTAGGTACTGTGGGTGCCTTGACTGTTTGAATTATCTTGAGATACCTATAGATCTATGGTTGAGCTCTCTAGATTAGCATTTCCCTCCTTTGTCTTTTGTATTCTTGCTAAACCCAACTGTGTGTTGGATTAGCATAGTTGTTGAGTGAAACCATGGCTGTGAGTGAGCCCATTTAGTTCCTCCTTGGTGGATACACAACCCAACTCGGGGGTGATCTCTTAGCTGAAAGAATATAGGTTGGACAGAGATCTATGGTTGGGTGGAACGTTGCTCTCACATAGCCAGTTGTTGGACAGCTTCATCTCAAAGATAAGTGTTCTCTGTGTTTAAATTATATGCCTTATGTGTTATGCAATGTGTTCATTATGAATGATGATTATTCATGTTAATGGAATTGATATGAAGTCTGTGCATAGCATGAGAAGGGGGTTGATTCTATTCATGTTGAACCATCATCTACTTGTGATAGATATGTTGATGCATTACAATTGTGTGTGTGCAAATGTGATTTAATTCCGCTATGTTTATATTGAGTATGAATTTGTATACATAAGTTTTTATTTATCTATGAATTTTTTAGTAATGTATGGAGATGAGTTTATCAAATAAGCCCTAGAATGTCAGTCATGTTCCCTCTGTGGTTTGGAATGATGGGAGGGGATGTGACACGGTCTTTCGACAACCCGCAATTCACCACGTGGCATGCAGGGATTGGAATCTCGACCTCGTTCTTTTCTGGAGAATCACCTTTCCGCAATCTGCAATGCGAGATGCGGAAAATTACTTTGTTGTGCTTCTGAAAATGACCTTTCCGCAATCCGCAATGCGGGATGCAGGATGCGGAAACTATATTTTTCGCCCCCCTGGAGCATTGCTCTTCTGCAATCCGCAATGCGGATTGCGAAATGCAGAAACTTGTCTTTCGCGCTCTTTGGGAAATTGCTTCCCACAATCCGCAATGCGGATGCAGAACTTGGAAACAGGATTGCGGAACACACTTTTAACCGTAGATATAATCCCATTGCTCAATCCTAGCCATCCAATCTTCTTTAGTTGCGGAAGATGCTCCTGCTGCTAGTTTTCCCCGTTTTCTTACTGCATCTACGTCATTTGGCTCGGATTTGCTTGATACTTAGCCATTTTTTGGGTTTCCTGATGCCTCACTTGATGCAATCGTCCAATGGATGACCTTGGGGCTTTGGGTGGGATCCTTCCTTCACCTTACCTGGTGGAAACCATAATAAGTGTTAACAAATCCTATGTTGCTCCCTCTAATAGAAAAAGAAGTGAAGAGACTGTATGAAGCCAAAATCATAGTCTCCTTAAGGTTTTCAAAGTGGGTAGCCAACATAGTCCCAGTGAGGAAGAAAAATGGTGAAATCAGACTATGTATTGACTTTAGAAATCTGAACAAGGTGTCCCTAAAGGACAACTATCCCTTTCCCAAAATGGACCACATATTACAGAAGGTTGTAGGGGCAGTAAGAATGTCCATGCTGGATGGATTTTCAAGGTATAACCAGGTAAAGGTACAGCCGGAAGATCAAGACAAGACAACATTCACCATGCCTTGGGGGACCTTCATGTATGAAAATATGCCTTTTGGTCTGTTGAATGTAGGATCTACCTTTCAAAGAGCTATGGACATAGCTTTTGCAGAAGAGAAAGACAAATTTGTAGTCGTATACATGGATGACATCACTGTGTATTCTAAGTCTAATACAGACCATTTGAAACATTTGCATCAAGTGTTTTCCAAATGCAGAAAATTTGGAATCTCTTTGAACCCAAAGAAGTCAAACTTTTCCATGCAATAAGGCAAGTTGTTGGGTCACATAATACCCAAATATGGGATCAAAATTGACCCAGACAGAGTTGACACAATACACAAAATTGAACTCCCCAGGAGTAAAAAGAAGGTTCAATCTTTTATGGGTACAGTAAACTTCTTAAGAAGATTTATTCCCAATTTTGCAAAGATCATGAGATCAATCAAAAACATGCTTAAGAAGGATATCATATCAGGTGGACTGCCAAAGCCAAGCAGGCATTTGGAGACATAAAAAATGCAATTGTTGAAGCACCCGTACTAATCAGTCCTGATTTTGACAAAGAGTTTCTGATGTTTTATTTTTCCTCTGTGCATTCCATAACTGGAGTGCTTTTACAAAAAAATCAGGAAGGGGAAGAGCAGCCCATAGCTTTCTTCAACAGATATCTTAGATATGTTGAGCTCAAATAAAACATCATGGAAAAGCAAGCATATGCCATGATCAAAACTTTGAAATATTTCAGAGTTTATGTTATGCATTCCCATGTTGTTGCTTATGTTCCTAATGTTGATGTGAAAGACATATTGACACAACCTGATCCAAAGAGTAGAAGGGCTAAGTGGATATATGTGCTATTGGAATATGACTTGGAGATCAAACCTACAAAGCTTATCGAATGACAAGGATTGGCCAGGCTCATGGCTGAATCAAATTGGGATTCACTAAGTGTGAACTCACTTTCACACATGTTGGAAGAAACTGACCAAGACCCATTGTTATAGGTATCAAACAAATTCTTGTCTTCTCCTTGGTATTCTAATATTATATATGTTTTGCAGAACTTACGAGCACACCCTGAGATGGGTAAGAGAAAAGCTAGGTCAACCAAGATGAAGCCTACAAAGTTTTGCATATTGAATGGATGCCTTTATTGGAAAGACCTTGGAGGTGTTCTATTGAACTGTATAGTGGAAGATGAAGCCAAAGTGACCTTGAAAGAGTTTCACAAAGGTGTTTGTGGGTGGAATCATTGCTGGAAGGCTACTGTCAAAAAAATTCTCAGGACAGGATTTTATTGGCCCACCATGTTCAAAGATGCATATAAAGAGATAGCTACTTGCCATGAATGCCAAATATTTGAAGGAAAGAAGAATCTCTTATCCTTTCCTTTGAAACCAATCTCTGTAGAAGCCCCTTTCCAGCAATGGGGGCTTGACTTCATTGGTGAAATTTTCCCCAACTCCTCTGGACAACACAGGTGGATATTGACTGCCACTGATTATTTCACTAAATGGATTGAAGCAATACCAACCAAGCAATCCATAGACACAGTTATCATCAAATTTCTAGAGGAAAATATCATGTCGAGGTTTGGTTTCCCTATTAAAATAATCACTAGAAATGCTCAAGCTTTCAAATCCAAGAAAATGGTCAAATTCTGTGACAAGTTCCACATGAAATTGGGCCATTCCACTGCTTACTACCCCCAGGGAAATGGGTTAGTTGATTCATCTAACAAAATACTGGTTAGGATCATCAAGAAGCTACTGCAAGAAAAAAAAATGGCTTGGTACACCAAGCCGACCTTTTCTTTGTGGGTGATAGGATCACCTCTAAGAGATCCATTGGAACTTCTCCTTTCAAATTGGTATATGGAACAGAGGTGATATTTCCTTATTCCCTCATAGAGCCTGCAATGAAGCTGCTATAGGAGCAACTGCAATGAGGCTGCTATGGGAGCAAGAATAAGATCCAAGCCCTGAGCTAAGGAGAACTAAACAACTAGTTGAGATGCAAGAAATCAAGGATAGAGTACATGTTGAAGCTATGTTGGCTCAAGAGAGGGTTAAGAATACTTTTGACAGAAATACCAAGGTTGATGATGTGGGAGATCTGGTATTGAAATGGGATGCTAGAAGGGAAGACCAAGCCCAAAATTTTGATAACCTCTGGCAGGGGCCCTATACAGTCATCGCCCGCCATGGAAACAACGCTTTCTTCTTACAGGCTGAGCATTGTGAACCAGTTGGGAAGAGACCCGTCAATGGGCGTTTCCTGAAGCACTATCTCCAATAAAAAATAACAAGTCTGTTAACCCTTCATCATTGTACATTACCATTTTTTAGTTTCGGTTAGTTGTGTTTTAGTTCCATTTTACAAAAAGGAAAAGGAAAAGGGGGAGACTAGTCTACTATTCTTCCTACCTCAGAGGGAGGATAGCATCCCCAGTTGGAGCCGTTGTTAACACCTCTATCAATGTTCCTGCCAAAGAAGGAAAGGGCACCCCCCTACCGAAACCCCAAGCACACCCATTGACCTCTTACACCAAATAAAGAAGTAGAGAGACCAAAAAATGGCTAAGTATCAACGAATTCCAAACCAAATGATCAAGCCGCAATGAGAAAGATGAGGAGAAAAAGGCTATGGAGTTCTTCCGCAATCTAAAGAGGTTGAACGGTCGAGATTGAAGAACATAGCCAGATAAATGGCTGGGAAACGATCCACAGCACATTAGATGAAAAGATTTCTGACATTCTAACTTTCCGAACCCGCACTGTGGATTGCGGATTGTGGAGGTAAAATGTTTTCAAAATAGTGCAGTTGAGTTTCTGACTCCCGAGTTCCGCATTGCGGAATGCGGATTGCGGAGATATAATTTTTCCCTGAGTGCGAAGTCTAATTTCTGAGTTTCGAGACCCGCATTTGCAGATTGCGGATTGTGGGAGCCCTATTTTTTCAAAGGCGCAAGTTCGAATTCTCGATTTTCAAGATCTGCATTCAGGAATGTGGATTGCGGAGGCGACTTCTGTGAAACTATGAATATATGAGTTTTCGATTTCCAAAACCATCATTTACGGATTGTGGATTGTGGAAGTGATATTTTTCCAGGGGCGCAAATTCGACTTTTCGATTTCCGAAACCCGCATTGCGGATTGTGGATTGCGGAAGTGATATTTTTCCAGGGGCACAAATTCGACTTTCTGGTTTCTGAAACCCGCATTGCGGATTGTGGATTGCGGAAGTGGTATTTTTCCAGGGGCACAGATTCGAGTTTATGGTTTCTGAGATCCACATTGCAGAATGCGGATTGCGGAGTCATAATTTTTCTGGGGAAGCAAAACAGAGTTTCTAATTTATGACTTCCACATTGCGGATTGTGGATTGCGGAAATGGTTTCTGCAAAACTCCGAATATATGATTTTTCGACTTCCGCACTGCAGACTGCGGATTGCGGAAGGATAATTTATGTGAAGTTATGCAACAGTGTTTCAACTTTCCCAGTCCCACATTGTTGATTGTGGAGGTTATTTTTGACAAGGTCCGTTTAGCAGCCCCAACTTCCAACTTCCACATTGCAAAGTGCGGATTGTGGAAGGATAATTGCGGATCGAAGATGGTTTTGCAAAGCAAATTGCAGTCGCAAAAATCACAAAATTTCACAGGGGAATAGTCCAACTATTCCATGATTGAAGGTCAATATGAAGGCAGGAAGAAGCCACAACTTGATTAGCCCTGTAATTTATCCTGCAACTGCCCAAATCAAAGAAAAAACAAGTGGTTTTCCATGGCTCGAATGCACACTGACAGCACACAAAAGTTCCCATCAGCGCATCTAATAGATCAGGAAGTAATTGGTTCAAGCAGCTCGGCGTGAAGGGCCTCATCCTTTTAGTTCAATATTGTTTTGAGTAACAACCACTTATGTTTGAATTAGTTAGAAGTTGTTTGATATTTTGTAAGCCTATAAAGGAAAATTCGGAATTAGACCCAACGGTTGGATGTTTTTGGATTTTGAGAGATAAAAATCTCTACGCATGTATTGAACTTGGCCTTTCAATTAATGTGGAGACCTGATTCTGGAGCAGAGATTCTTGTGATAAGTGTTTTGATGTCTGTTTTTCCTGTGTATGTGTTCTTCATTTGTATTTCCCATTGATTGTTCTCTTCTACAGTATCTAGATCAAGATTACATGGTCTAAAATTCATATTTTATGCTTTAGATGCATATGACTAAGTACTCCACCCTTTCTTCTTGAAGCTACAGGTTAGAATTCATTTACAAATGATCTATTAAATCTGTGATGGAATTTGTTCCCTCTTCTGCTATCATCTGCTGATATCTTTGACTTGAAAAAACCTCATCTACCTCGTCTCTGCCTCTGAAATTATGGCCCAAATCAGTCACTTGTGACTATGAAACCACTGAAGTTTGACTCCATTCCCAAAGGTGCTCCTATCGTTAACCCCAACTAGCTAGAAAATCCCTAAAAGTCATTATTTGAAGGTCTAGTCACCACTTTTACCCATAACCATCCCATGCAAATAATATTTTGTGTGCTTAGTGAATTGTGAAAGAGAGAGCCCTCTCTGTGGTTGGAAAGGCTAGTTTCCATCCACCAAAGCTTGGTTTGAAACAGTTTCCTTAGGATCTCTTCTGCTGCAACCCAGGACAAACTTGAGTGATAATACCGACCATCACAATTATGGAAATAAATGACAAGGAGGATATAATGGTCGAGGCAGAAACTACAATAATCAGGCATATCGACCACCAGGTCGGGCGCGACCATGCTATTATGTATGCTTCAGTGAAGAACATTTAAGTTGCGATTTTCCGTGGAAGGATAGGACCGACTTAAAATTTTGTACAAAGTGTGGATTATGGGAGAAAAATTTGTAAGAGTGCCCCATTATGTTAGACTCCATTAATAAAAGAAAAATTGTTAACATTTTATCGTGTGTCTCTAAAAATGAACCGTGTACCACTAAAAATCTGCATGTAATTACATGACAAGGCACAAAGACTGGGGGATATAACCCTCATGTCACTCGACTACACAATACACAGGAAGATTATCCTAACCCTAAGAAGCAAAAAGATATATTAGAAAATGCCTCAGAAATATTCTCACAAATAACATCTGATGAAAGTAACGAAGAAAATAAAAGTAAAATGCTTCATGACTTACTTCATTTATTAACAAAAGAAGAAGTTGTGGAAAATTTAATCAACATAATGCATCTTATCAAAAATAATGGCCAAAACGGAAAAATTACCAAAACACTATATAGTCTGAATCACAAAGACAAAGCCGACATGGATCCTCTTGTTGACTTGGAATTCGATGGATTTCAAATTTCACAAGTCGTCCTCGAATTTGGATCACAAGAAAACATCATAACCAGATCAACATGGGAAAGCATTGGCCGACCACGACTCGAAGAATCAGGGATATATCTCAAATTAGCCGACCAGGGACTGATTGAACCCATTAGCGTGTGGCAAAATGTCAAAACTTCAATCATGGGTATCAGCACCCATATCGACTTTGAAATGGGTATCGGTACCAATATAGACTTCGAACAACTGTGGGGATGAAAAATGAAAGATTCCATTTCACTGGATAAAGAATAGATTAAGCTTAAAGGATATAGAAAAAAAATAATCGTACCTATCAATCCATTTGAAGGTAAAACCTGTGCAAAACCTGATGATCATGATGAAGACATTCGAAGTCTATATCAAATAGTCCACAACGATGAAGATTCCGTCGAACCTAAAAATCATGGAGAACTGCAATTGGGGACCCCCTTATCTATTGGATAAAAATCTGACTCAGAATTATAAGATTGGAAAATTGAGAACTATGAAGCACAAGCTCGGGAATTCTTGTCCGTTGAAGTCATACCTAGAAAAACAACACGACAATGTTTATTTGTATGTATTGTTCCAAAAATTTGAAAATAAAATCATAAAGTATTCGACTATGATTCCAATGAAGAAGGAACTGACGAGTATTCCACCACTCCGCTATAAAGAACGAGAATCTCTGTCTATGCATATTGAAGAAATATCTAAAAATGTCGGTGAACAAGTCCGACTCCAGCCTTTGGTTGAAACATTCACTGGACAAGTTTCAAGATGGTGGGATACACATCAATATCGTCTACAAACTTGAACAACTGATTCTACAAACTTTATTGAACGGTTTGGAGGGAAAAAGCTTACATAACAAATTATAATACTTAAATTCACGCAAGGCCAAGATCCAGTCCGACATATCAATCTATGCGAAAATGAATGAAAATGAGTTGGATACCGAGTTGAAAGATTATACCCTCATCTTCTTCCAAATACACTTGAAGATATACCCAACAAATGGTATAAGATGGAAGAAGGTCGAGGAGACACATTCAACTAGATAGAACTTAAAGAAAAATTCATCAAAGATTTTTCTTTTACCTCAAAAGAAGAAAATATACGAGAAGCAGTTGACCAAATTGAAAACTTCATCCAACTTTCGGACAGGACTTCTACATCAACCACGACTGGACAACTTCAACCGGCCTGCAATAATATTACCATAAGAGAAATGCGTTGATCGACGCGACTTGATCTTGAAAACGATAAAACGCTAGGCAATATTTTTCAATGGAAAAGACAACATCCTCAAGTTCAAAAGCCTGTAAAGACATTGATGAACATCATTACAAAAGGGAAAGGGGAACTAGAACGACTGACTGCAAATAAATTTCCCTAGGCTTTTATAGAATTTAAAGAAGGGGAGCGAAATATTAATGAAGAAAGAGCACCGGAATGGATGGACGTGAAAATCAAATTAAAAGAAGTTGACATATTGAATGGCGACCGACCAAAGTTAGCAAAAATCATATATTATTGGTCTGATCAACAAATAGCCGACATTATCATAGTGGAGCTAAAGATGGCAGGTCCCGAGGAGGATCTCTATCAGCCAAGAAGTAATGCTAGTTGTCTCTTGGAACTGCAGGGGTCTTGGTGGGGTGAACAAAGTCGAAGCAATCAAAAATATAATCAAATATGAAAAGCAAGATCTCATGCTAATCCAAGAGACCAAAATGTTGGACGTAGAGGTCATGGCCCTCTCACGCTCCCTTTGGAAGAATTGCCATGGTTCTGCTCTCAGTGCTCGCGGAGCCTCTGGGGGTATTTCCACTCTGATCTCCCCTAATTTTTCAATTCTTTATTCTTCCGATAACAGCCATTGGATGTTATCTAAAATAAAGGAAAACAGCAGCAACAACCCTTTCTATATCTACAATGTTTATGGCCCCACTCACTACAGGGATAAGATCAAGTTCCGGGAAGATCTTAGCAGCCTTAAGGACAACATGCAGGGGAAAAATCTCATCATCGCTAGAGATTTCAATGTCACAAAATCTCAACAAGAGAAGCAAGGAGGAAACATTGTTCGTGACCCTTTTGGCGAAAATCTTGAGGACCTATTGGATGGTCTGGACATCATGTATATTCCACTTAAAAATGGGAAATATACCTGGAGCAACAAGAGATGCAGAATTAGGCACAATGCAGCCAAGCTATATCGTTTCTTGGTAAGCTCCTCTTTCTTTCGCTCTGATTTAATTGCTTTCTCCTTCACCCTTCCCTATGCTACCTCCGACCAAAGACCTATCGCCCTCTCTCTCTCTCCTCCTGAAAACCTTGGGCCTATCCCCTTCCGCTTCAATCCTCTTTGGCTTCAGAACCCCTCCTTTTATGACATTGTCAGTAAAGCCTGGAACTCGTGCTTCTTTGGATCTCCTGGTTTCATTTGGGAATCCAAACTCAGAACTGTCAAAATCGCGCTCAAGTGCTGGGCCAAGTCCTCTTTTAAAAATCCTTGTCAATCTAAAGTTAACCTACAAGATGAGCTCATCAAGCTTCACCAGCGAATGGAGTCAGAGGAGGTGACGCCGACTGCTTTAAGACAGGAAAAATATTTAGATCTGAAAATCCTCAGTGCGGCCAAGCAGGAAGAGGAAATCTAGACAGCTTTGGCTCAAGGGAGGTGACAGCAACACGAAATACTTCCATAACCAGGAAAAGGCGTGACGTAGCCAGAATGTTATTAGAGAGCTAAAAAACCAGAATGGAGAAAGAGTCAGTGGACAAGAAGACATAAAACAACATGCCTTCAATCATTTTAACGAGCTCTTCAGGGATAGTGGGGATACTGATCCTAAAGCACAAGCTGATCTTTTGGCGGGCATCCCCAATCTTGTTTCAGATAGCGCTAATAAAGACCTCCCTAAACCAATTATGGAGCATGAGATTGTGAATGCCATCTGGTCCCTCCAAGCCGACAAGGCTCTTGGCCCCGACAAATTCACCATCAACTTCTACCAGGCCGCTTTGGAGATCATTAAAGATGACCTGAAAAGTATGCTCAACTGGACCAAGAAGAAAGACAAAATCAGTGGGGCTACCAATTCCTCCTTCCTAGCCTTAATCCTGAAAGAAAAAACTCCTTACTCCATCAACCGCTTCAGGCCTATTTTCCTTTGAAATACCTTCTATAAAATCTTCTCTAATATCCTCTCCACCAGAATGAAAAAATTCATGGGAAATCTCATCTCTGAGTCCCAGGGGGGATTCATTGTCGGTCGCCAAATCTTCGACAACATCATCATCGTACAATAAGCAATCCACTCCAACATTGATAAGAAGCATCAAGGTATGGCCATCAAACTTGACATGGCAAATGCCTTTGATCGTGTAAACCATAATTTTCTTTTTGATATCATGATCAAGTTTGGTTTCTCTAGAAGATTCGTCCGATGGATTAAAGCATGCATCAGCAATCCCTGGATTGCTCCCTCAGTCAATGGTAGATCGACCGACTTCTTTCAGGATTCCAGAGGTCTGCGTCAAGGCTTCCCTTTGTCTCCTTTTCTTTATCTCCGTGTTGTTGATTCTATGAGTAGGAAACTCCACACCCTGCAAGCCTCGAGAGAACTAAAGGGAATAAAAATTGTTAGAGGCATCAAGCCGGTCAACCACTCCTAGTTTGCTGGCAATACAATTTTCCTTGGGGGCACCTCCATTACTATTTCTATTAGACTTAATCAAGTCCTAATCACCTTCATTAAAGCTTTTGATGGAAAAGTCAACTCAGCCAAATCGAAAATTTACGGCTGGAATTGCCCCCCTGGGGTTCTTGCAAGAATTGCAAGAATTCTGGCTTTTGAAGGTATCGGAACCTGGAACTCTTTTATCTACCTTGGAATTCCAATCTTCAAGGGTAGAAAAATATTTGTAGACTAGAAAGGGATAATTGATCAAATCAAAAATAAAATCAACTCTTGGGGCTCCCGTTGGAAAAATCCCATTGGCAAACTGATCCTGATCAGCTCCATTCTTTCGGCTTATCCTCTCTATGCTTGTTCCATCTCTCTGGAACCTAAAGCAGTGACGCTGGAAATTACTAAAGAGCTCAGGAAGTTCTTATGGCAGGGAGGGAAACCCAACCTTTCCAAAAAGTTTCATTTGATCAACTGGGATACTGTGTGCAGACGCCAAATTTATGGAGGTGTGGGGATCAAAGATCCTTCATATATGAACCTTGCACTCGGTGCCAAAATTATCTGGAGGATCATTTAAGGGAAGAAAGCTTGGTGGAAAGAAATTTTCTACAAAAAATACACGACAGGCGGTAGAAAACGATGTGTGGATAATATTGACAAGGAGAAATGAGGGTCCCCTATCTGGAATCTCTACAAAGGTGCGGCCTTCATCATTCAAAGCAACTTGTCATGGATCCCTGGAAATGGTAAGCAAATCCAAATTTGGAAGGACAACTTCTGCTCCAGTCCTCCTGCGAACTCACTCCATGAATTTCGTGATTTGAGATGCTGGATGGAGCAAGCTAACATTCACACTCTCTTTGATTTGTCCTCTTGGTCCAACCAAGGTAGATGGATGGGATGGCTAAATTTGGAGCTCCCGGATCACCTTCTTCACGACTATTGGTCGCTTCTCTCTCGGTATCATGGTGCTCTTCCCATTCATCAAAATTTGAGAGACAAACAAGGCCGGGGAAAAGTGAGCACTTACTCTGTTAAGGAGGGCTATGGGATTCTTGACGCCCTTAGAAATCAGCATAACAAGGATAACAAGTGGAACAAAGTCTGCGACAGGGATGGGATCCCGAAAGTAAACGTCTTCAACTAGACACTTGCTCATAGAAAGGCTCTCACAGCCGAGAATATCAGGAAAAGTGGGATCAAAGGGCCGGCTAGATGTGTTCTTTGCAACGAGGCAGAGGAAACGATTGACCACCTATTTCTGGATTGCAGCTTCTCGCAAGAGGTTTGGCATCGGGACTATAGGGAAATCCAACCAAATCTCATCCTCCCTACCATTTAGAATTATCTCTTTGCCAATTGGCACCTCTACTACCATAACTCGCTATCCAGGAAGCCGGAATTCAAAAGAGCATGGGTAGCTTTTCCAAAATTCATCTGCTGGAAACTTTGGACCACGAGAAACAAGGAGATTTTTTAAGGTATTAGAGCCACCCCTGGTAAAGTCCTCTCTTTTGTGAAAGATCTTTGGATTGATTCCCTTTCTGCAAGATGTATGAAAAACATTGGCAAGGAACCTCTAAATGTGGAAGAGAAAAATTGGGTGGCTGACCTCTTGATCCCCCCTATTTCCACTTTGTCCTTTCCTTCCAAGAGTCATAAGCCACAAACTTGGCACATCAAAATGGAAACATAGGAACTACAGCTTTGGGTCAAGTCTATTGGCAGTCATATCCTATTTTTTTTATGGTGCCTCAAAGGGAAACCCTGGGTAACAATGTGAAAGACTTCGCCTGGGGAATTGGCAGAAGGACCAATAATGAAGCGGAATGGCTCACACTACTCAAAGGTATGGAGGTCGCTAGGAATGCAGATGTCAAGGATCTTGTCGCTATTGGAGATTCAATGTTGGTCATCAGGGAAGCCACGGTTCTAGCCAAAACTCGTCAAAAACTGGTCTCAAATCTACATCATCACTTCATCTTCATGGTCAAGGAATTCAACAATATCTCCTTCCTTCATGTCCTGAGGCACAATAATCAACAAGCCGACACCATGGCCAACATTGGAGCCGGCTTGGACTGTGGTATGATGATCAGTAATGGAAAAATCTCGGCTAACAACTGGGTCCCATAACCCTCCCCCTCCTGGTTTGTATTGGCTCCTTATGGCCATGCCTTCTAAGTGCACCCTCTCAGATTGGGTTTTACCCCACTACCCCTTTAATCTTGGAATAAACCTTGATTTGTTTGTGTTTAATGCTAAGATTGCCTTGGGATTTCCCTACCCCCTAGATCCTCTCACGCGTCCTCCCAACACAAATGATGGCCTCTCCTGACCAACTCCACCTGGCTCGCATGTGAGAATTCATTGCGACCAGGCTCCGAGGACAACACGACTTATATCATGTATGAAGGTGACATTTTTCGCATCCTGCACAACCCCCTACGCCGAGTGTTGTGTTTGTTTCTGCTTTTTATCATGGAAGGCTTTGGTCAGAACACTCCCGCGCTGCAATGCAGACGTTGCAGGAAGCATGTCTAGGCTAATTCGAAGGGGGTTAGAATGAAGAGATATATGTCTTCTCTCGATGTGGTGCAGGGGCACGGTGGCTCTGAGCAACAGGCTCCTCGTGGGGGTCTGGTGCAGAATGGTTTTCGTGGATACAACTCTGGAAATGGCAGAAGCTCGGATCCTCCCGACGGGGGGCAGGGATAGAGAAACAAGGGTTCTGGGATGCATGTTCATTGTTTTCAATCAAGCAATCCGACCAGCAGCAGGAATTGGCCTCTTCTAGAAGTGGGACATGGCCAGAACAATTATGGTTATGTGCAGCAATTTGTTCAAGGCAACTCTGGAGATCCGGACAGTGACAGAAACCTGATGCACCATGCTGGGGATAACAGTGGTTTTGTGAACTTGGGCTCCCCGCAAGGACCCGACAGCCCATCCCCGAGGGTTCTCCCGCATGTTTTGGAAGTGGAAACACATGTTCACTGGCTTAGAGGAGAATACTCAGACTTGAAAAAATCCATTTCCCACCTCTCCAGCTTTGGTCAGATCTCGAACTTGGAAGTTCAAAACAGCAGCAGCAAGATGAAAGATTATTTCGAAACCATGTCTGGAAAGGTTGATTCCCTGCATTGTTGCCTTAGGATTGTTGAAGCTAAGGTTGATTGCATCAAGACCGGCCCCACTGTTCTCCACGGCGCTGATGATGGTAATGCAGGTGTTGCGGCTGGGAGCAAGGAGAAGAACACTCTTCAACTCCATGCCAATTGAACCTTCGCTGTCAACTCGTTCTTGGTTTTTACAAAACCTTTTTTGTAATGGATGTCTCCTTTTCTTTGTTTAAGCTTGTAGAAGCTGGCCCATCTACCTCGATATGTATTTCAGCTCTCGAAGAATAGGGAATGTGTATGACATGCAAAGACTGGAAGGTGATGAGTCTGTCTTGACAACTCTTCTTTGTTGGGACCAATCTTCCCACCTTTTTGTAATCTCGTCCTTCTTTTTAATATAAAAGCTTATTACCCATTGTTGTAAAAAAACAAAAACAAATAGCCGACATTACCAACCTACTGAAAGAATACCAAGATATTTTTGCACGAGACTACAAAGATCTAAAAGGACTTGTCCAAGAAATTGGGGAGATGAATATTGACATCAAGCCGTATGCCAAACCGGTCAAGAAACGGTCGTATAAGTTGGCACACAAATATAAGGATATAGTAAAAAAGGAGATTGAGAATATGCTCATTGACGCAATTATCTATCCAGTTGATCAGTCTTAATGGGATATACCTATGGTCGTCCAGCCAAAGAAGCATGACCCTACAAAATTAAGAATATATGTCGACTTCAGAGGATTGAATAAAGTCAGGTTAACCGATCCATTCCCCACACCATTTTCTGACAAAATTATTAATGAAGTCGTAGGACACGAATGATATTCTTTCACTGAAGGATTTTTTGGTATAATCAAGTGCTTGTTGCAAAAGAAGACCAGCACAAAATGACATTTGTCTTCGAATTTGGATCCTTTTCCTATAAATTTGTGCCATTTGGACTCAAGAATGCACCAGCAGTATTTTCCAGGATAGTGGTAAAAGCATTTCAAGAGTATATATATAAAACTATGGCAGTTTACTTCGATGACTGGAAAATATATTCACTATTAAAAGATCACATCCAGTATCTTCAATTGATGCTAGAACGCTGCCATCAGATTCAACTATCGTTGAACATTAGAAAGTGCATCTTTGCTACTCCCATTGGTATCTTACTTGTAAAGAATGTATTAACGTCGATTATGCCAAGATTAAAGTCATTCTCGATTTGAAACCTCAAGTGAACCCAAAGCAAGTTCGCATACTTCTTGGTCATACAGGTTATTACCAGAAGTTCATCGGGCATTACTTTGATATGACTTATCCGTTGGAAGAATTACTCAAAGAAAATGAAGACTTCAGATGGTCGAACGAATGTGTAGAGTCGTTTGACCGACTTAAAAGAAAACTCGTCGAGGCACCAATTTTGAGGTTCTCGAATTGGTTGATTCAATTTCATGTTCATATCGATGCATCAGGAATTGCAGTTGGTGCAAATATTACCCAACCAGCAGAAGACGGAATGGACCACCCGAACGCATATGCTAGTCTCAAACTAAACAAGGTTGAGAGAAACTATTCTACGACAAAATGAGAATCTTTGGGCATGGTTTTTTCACTCCAGAAATATCGACATTACCTTCTAGTTAATCCATTTAAATTTTATACAGATCATCAAGCACTCAAGTATCCAGTCAATAAACCCCTTCACCATGGTCGACTATGCAAATGGTTACTCTTGTTTCAAGAGTTTGAGTTCAAAATAATTGTCCAACCGAGGAAAAATAATGTCGGACCTGACCACCTATCCTAGGTTGAAACAGGAGAAGATCCTAACGTATTGATGACGAATTCCCTGACGCCCATCTCTTTCATGTTGTAGTCATCCCAACAGAATTGTAGGATATAACAGAATTCCTTGGGCAAGGTCAAGCCCCTACTGGAAAACTGAAAAAGAAACGAAAGGTACTTGCGATGAAAGATGCACCTTATACTTTAATAAATGGATTCTTTTATAAACTTGGAGCTGACAACGTAGTAAGACGATGTGTACTTGAGCATGAGAGACAAGATATTATTAATGAAGCTCATAGTGGACCTATTGGAGGACATTATCACGCTGACACAATTGCATGAAAAATTATTCAGTCTAGATTATGGTGGCCCACATTGCATAAAGATTGCATAAATCAAGTATAAATGTGACAAATGCCAAAGACTAGGTCGACTGCTACCAAAGAACGAAATGCCATTGATACATGTCAATCCTAGTCTAACATTTGAAATATGGGAAATCGACTTCATTGGACCATTCCCAGTATCTGGCCGACGAACGGGAGCCAAATATATTATCTCCTGAGTCGAATGTGTTACTAAATGGGTGGAAGCTAAAGTTTTCGGAGCCTGTTCTAGTGAAGTAGCTGCAAAGTTCATATATGAGAATATCCTCACAAGGTTTGGTTTCCCCCTCACTCTTATCAGTAATAGTGGGACACACTTTCTTAATAAGACAATATCAATACTATTAAAGGAATTTATGAATGATCACCAGAAGAGTTCTTCGTATCATCCATAGTCGAATGGAGTGATCGAACCATTTAAAAAAACATTAACTAAGGGTTTGACAAATCTCTGTGGTACTGAGAAAGATGATTGGGATGATATGATACCAGCTAATTTATGGGCATACAAGACATCATATAAACGATCGACCGACTAGACGCCATTTAAAATGGTCTATGGGTAAGAAGCAATCGTTACATTACACTTCAAGCAATAGGAACCACTTATTGTAGATATACTCCACTTAGATATTGCTAAAGGTACAAAAAATAGACACTTCGACTTGTCCAAGTTAGAAGAACATCGTTGGATCGCCATCCAACATCAGGAAGTTAAAAAAAAACAGCAAAAAGCATGGCATGATCGTAATATTCAAAACAAAAATATATCATTCAGTGACATAGCCCTAACTATGATAGTCATATTAAAGGAAAACCGAAGAAATTGCATACTGTATGGCTTGGTCCATATGTCATCGAATAAATCAATCATAATGGATATGTTCGACTAAGAACATTACAATGAAAGGTTTTTTCCAAAGTCATCAATGGTTCCATATTATGAAGCGTTATAAATCTTGGGTCTGGTATGACTTCGATCGAATGGTTGTATCATCATTCACTCGACCATCGTGCCCCAGGCTTGTAAAACTAGTTACTTTTTATAAGCTTAATTTTAGTTTTATAAAAAGAGAAATAAGTTATTGATGGTTGGCAGAAACTAAGTACTGCACAATAACGGTAGATTGGACCAGGAAACATGAAGACAAGTCCCAGTTGGAAAAATGAGTTGCTCACCGACGAAGGGAAGATACCCAACACTGACTACTAGGAATATGTCGAACAGTTCATAATATCCAGAAGACCGACTAACCGTGTCAGAAATCACACGAAGAATGTCCTTTGAAGCATGATTCGAGAAATTCCTTCACACGTGTCACATAAGCCATCACATATTACCAGTGCAGCTGCAGTCATCGACCCTTCAGATACCATCATTTAATTTACCTCCATGTCAGCATACGGCTCACCTTTAAGGCATCGATCTGATTGATACACATACGATCCCTCCAGTAAATCTGTAGTCGCTACATACAATATCCATGGAAATGATCCTACCGTACTTCAAAAAAAATTCATTTCCCCATCCGTCCCATCCCTATCAATTCACCACTTCACTAGCCACTCCCAAAATTCACTATAAAAATATGTCCATACTCCGTATAGCATCACAGTAATATCCTCGAGAAGTCATGGCATTCTTTTTCTCCACCCATGTATCTTTTCCTTTGTTATTCTATCAGAGCTGCTTGCATTACATGACTATTCCCTATCACTTCTCGTGATATATAAGCATTTCGTCACCCCCCCAATGGAATCTACCCTCCACTCCATGATATATGATCATTTCGAGAAATCGTGATGTTCCAACACTAGGAATTGTCATTTTGTTCCTTGCCACCAATCATGTTCTCGAAGCTCCTTTTCCCACAATCAACTGATTTGCAAGCTGGAGCGCACGTGGAAGTCTAGAGGGCCAAGTAACTATATTCTTGGACGTTTTTCTTCTCTGATACAACAATCGATTGTTTTGTTGGTCACCTACATAATTGTAGAACCACTAGATGTTGTTCAGTACCAGACTCAAAGGCATAGATGTTGTTCAGTACTAGATCATGCTGTCAGCTAATTCTTCA
Source organism: Larix kaempferi (assembly GCA_027924585.1). Classification (NCBI taxonomy): domain Eukaryota; kingdom Viridiplantae; phylum Streptophyta; class Pinopsida; order Pinales; family Pinaceae; genus Larix; species Larix kaempferi. The sequence continues at coordinate 5,117,980 of BSBM01000885.1, forward strand.
TACATGGGCACATTTCCAACCACTGTACTAGTCTATATCATTCTAGATTCATCACATGTAGACATTTAGTTCGCATATACAAGCAGCAACAACCTTCAAATTTTTTATCCAACTTCAAGTTAGTTTTCTGATCTTTTCAGGACGAAGAGTCACTTTGTCGGTGGGGGAGATGTTGAAGGAACCTAGTTTACGAGTCAACTAGGTCCTCTATCGACTATGGTTGGCCCAAATCCGTCGGTCGGTTATTCGATCGACCGGTAGTTGTAACTTTATAACTGTATGTAACTTGTATAAATAGGTTGTAGAGCCGACATCAAAATATATCTCTACATTGATATTATACTCTACTTTGGTCCCATTAATATAAAGCTTGTTGATGTTGTCCCATTTACTCTCATATATGGTTCTATGATGTGTGTATGCATGTGACTCTTTCTCTATATTAGTATAATGTACTACTGGTAACCGATGCAATCCCCTAGACTACAACATGGTGATACAACCACATTTCTTGTCATTTCAATCACAAAATACATGGTTCCACCTTCTCTGGCTTTTACCCTTTTGCCCCGATTGTGATTATTTGTGCAACGGATTATAAATATAATAACTAATCTCCTACAAAGAAGAATTTCATAAAATCAAGATAATAGCAATAATAAGTTAGAAATAAATTTATTAAGTGAATTGACTAGAGCTACTTTTCTCTCTACTTTTACGATATTTGGGGAATTTGGTTCATAATAGGGAGATCCATCAAGTTCTTTACAAAGTGTCCAAATCGGAGTCTACTTACGTTGGATAATTAAAATGGGCTCACATTTATATAAACAAATATATTTTTATAACAAATATGCTTTTAAAATTTCATACATAAAAGCTTTCCCAAAAAAAGGTTGTGATGATTTGAATATAATTTTCACTCCCATAGCAATTTTGGAGTAGGAAATGAGGACTGAGTCTATGATAGGATGTCCTCACAATGCTAAAGTCATAGCAGACAAGGAAAACCTAAACTCATCAAAATTTCATAATCATATCACTATACTTACATAGAATATACAAGACTCGCCACTACCTATAGTTGGCAGAGAGTAGGTGTGGTGTAATGGGTGTCAGAAGGAAGGACATCATGTTTCTGAGTGCCAACTGTTGCAGGAGGGGGTTCCACCCAGACTTCCTATGGGACCCTTTCTAGGAAAACCTACAAGAGGATTTACACAAGTTTCTATCACTAATCAATTTCATAACATTGCAGCTCACTCGATTTTACCTCATGTTGATAGTTCACAAACTAGAGAATATTATAAAATTTGTAGGACATATGGACATCCTCCCATAAATTTCCCCATTTTGCAGAAGTACTCTTATGTTCTTAATGCAGTATGTTCTGATTTCCATGGCACTTCTACTCACAAAGGAATATTTAACATATATAACTGGTATCCGATTAACCTTGAGCTATGTCATCTAGACAGGGTGACCATACTTTATGTTGGGAAGAAATACTCATGATGCACCTAAATATCAATTGCTCCAAGGTGACTTCATAATTAGCAGATTCTTTTGTCATAGGACCCATGCCTCTCTTGAGTGTCCCAGGGTAAGAATTTATTAAATTAATAACTCTAGAGGGTGTGTCAATGTAGTTTTTGAGCACATCCTTAGTCACTCTTGTAATGATTATGATGGAAACTCTTTTATTTCAGATTAATTCATCTATTTCTCTCCAAATATCATATGAACTCCTTAGGTAATCCCTTTCTCCTATGGGAGGGAGACTGCATCTTTATATTACCTTGTCAATGACTAAACATACGCCTTTTCAATTTTTAATTGAGTTGGTGATCTCCATTTCCAATGCAGCACCATTCCTTTGACAATTCTATGAAGCTGCATACTTAAACTCATTCTTGACAAGTTTGTAGGTACATCTTTCTCTTTTGATTGCCATCTCTTGAGGCCATCCATACCCATCTAAACTCCTTCAAGAAGGGCAGTTCTTTAATCTTAAATTTGTCTCAAGAAAGTTAAGAATGTGAATTCTTGTAGAGTTGTATACATGGTCCTTTGAGCATAATTTAATTAATCTAGGAGGTCACAAGCGTAAGTATGAAACTCTAAGAGGCTATCAATATCTTCTTTGAGATGAGCTACTTGTATTTCTAGTTCAACAATTCTCTTCTTATACCTATTCATCTAATCTATCATGCTTTGGACATTGGACTCAATTACTTGTGAGAAAGAAACACCAGTGGATGCTACAATGGTTGGATCATCATGTATATTTATGATCATTGGTGTTTGAATGGTAACCATCAGCTATAGGACTCCAAGTAGTTTGAGCTTCTTATGTGTTTTCTTCACTATTGGATTTATATTGTCTTTGAACACAAAATACTCCAATGACTCTAGTGCTTCAGAATTTGATGGCATGAATCTGCCTAAGCCCATCTCCTGTAGTGGGAAATGTCCTCTCATTATGGGTGGAATAGATGTATTTGGAGACACATTGGAATTTGAGGTACCAATGTCCATTTGTTGGGCCTCTTCATTTTTCTTATTTTATTCCTCCTCTTTATCTCTCAACTTAAGATCTTGTCGTGCTTCGTAAGCTGCCTTTGCTTCCTACTACAGTTTTAAATATTCTTCCCTGACCTTACCATTAGCTTCATGTTTGTCCTTAGTATCTTGGGATTGTGCTTCAAGCCTTATTTTCTATAAGGCCTACAATTCTGCTTAAATACTTACCATTATTATTTGTTGAAATATTGTAACCTCTAAGAATATTATATTTGTATCATATTATTCTGGAGATGTTACATTCCTCCAACGGGACTTTATTATGTATCCGGAGATGTTTATTCCTCTGATGGATTGTGGTAACTAGGGTTATTAGATCACCCATGTGGGGTCGGCCCTGAGTTAGTTTATTAGGGGTTATTAGACTCTCTTAGGAGAGGTCGGCCCCATTAGGGTAAAAGTTAGTTCGGAGATGAGTATAAGTAGAGGAGGATGTTCCTCACTTATCTCATTCATTCATCCACTTGGGAGTAGCACCCAAGTGAGAGAGTGGTCTACATAGGAGTAGAAGGAGCTCTAGTCTTGGACTACATCTTGTATTTGGTTGATTATCTATATTGAGGAAAGCTTTGCTGGGTTTTCTACCCCATGAGGGTTTCCCAGGGTAAATCTTTGTCTATCTTGTGATTGTGTTTCTTTCAATGATCTTGCTAGTGAATTTAGGCTAAACTTAACATGGTATCAGAGCTAGCCTGAATAGGACATCTTTCACAAGGTGAAAATACCTCTCTCTCCTCCTTCGGTGAAAATTAGGGTTTCTGCAAAAAGTTTGAATTTTTGAATTCTAATTGCATGGCTGGATAACCCTCCTCAAAATTGAAGTTTTGAGCCCTAGATCGTGATTTTTGGTTGGGTAGAACTCTGGGAAATTCAAACCCTAGTTTGACCAAAAGTGCAAAAAACCAGAAAACCAGAGAACCAGAAAAGCTGCGCACCTGTGCACCAGAAATCCAGAAAAGAGAAGACCAGAAAAACCAGAAATTTTGTTGCAGATCTAGAAGGTGAAAAGTTGAAGTTTCCAAAATCAGAACACACCTCCTGGTAAGTGTTATTCTATCTCTTGAGAAACTTAAATCTTCGTAACCCCCTGAATAAGATGGCCCCAAGCACTAAGCTTGAAGACAAGCTAGAGGGTATAGAGAATTTTCGGGCATGGAAATATAGGATTGGTGTCATTCTTGAAGAGAATGATCTTGCCCAATATATCAAGGATGAGATTGCAGAACCAGAAGAAGATGAATCCAAAGAGAAGTATAGGAAGGATTTGATTAGGGCAAAGAGAATCATTGTTGATTCTATAAAAGACCACTTGATTCCCCAAGTGGCATCCAAGAAGACTCCAAAGGAAATGTATGATGCCCTTTCCAGAATGTATGAGGGAAAGAACATCAATAGGAAGATGAATTTGAGAGCTCAATTGAAGATGAATAAAGGATAATCTGTTCAAGACTATTTCTCAAGGGTCTCCAAGTTCAAGGAACAACTAGATGCTATTGGAGATACCCTTGATGAAGATGAACTAGTCATGACTGCTCTAAATGGTATCACTAGACCTTGGGAGTCATTCATGCAAACTATGTGTGCCAGAAAAGAAAGTATGAAGTTTGATGTGGTATGGGAGGATTGCATTCAAGAAGAATCTAGGGTTGCCAACAGAGAAGCCCTGCTCAAAGAAGATGACCAAGACTTGGCCACACACACCAAGAGAAGAAGGAATCAATCCTAATTTAAGAAGGATAGTCACAAGGAGTCTCAATCTCCACAAATATTTCAGAAGAAAAGAGGAAGAAAACACTCTTCTTTCCAATGTTTCAATTGTCACAAAATAGGACACATTGCTAGACATTGTCCTTCAAAGAAGAAGAAAGATCTTCACCATAAAAGACATCAAGCACATCTTGCAAAAGATGATAGTGAAGAAGAAGAAGAGGAAGAAAGGCCTCACAAGAAAAGATCTAGAAGAGAAGAAGAAGAGGAAGAAAGGCCCTTCAAGAAAAGATCTAGAAGAGATGAAGAAGAAGATGCAGAAGAGTATGTTCTATTCTCTGCACTCTCTGGATCCATAATACCTGGAGAGGATACATGGCTTATTGATAGTGGTGCTTCAAAGCACATGACTAGACAAAATAAAACTCTTTCAAAACTGGAAGAGAAGACCTCCCCACAGAAAGTGTCATTAGGAGATGACTATCAATATCCCATCAAGGGAATTGGTGAAGCAAACTACAAACTTGACTCTGGAGCCCTCATGAAGATGAAGGAAGTATTGTATGTACCAAGATTGAAGAAGAACTTGCTTTCCATCTCAGCTTTGGATAAGAAAGCTTATAGGGTTGCATTCATTGATGGACAAGTACTCATGTGGTCCAAAGGTAACTCTATTAAGGATGAAATTGTCATTGGTGAAGAGGAAGGAGGTCTATACAAACTCAAGGGTCATTCAGAAGCTGCCCTTATTCATGAAGCCACTAGTCCAAGTGATCTATGGCATAGAAGGCTTACCCACATTAATTACAAAGCACTACCTCATGTGAGTAATGTAGTTGTAGGACTACCAGATCTAAAGATTGAACATGAAGGCAATTTCAAGGGTTGTGCAGAAGGGGAAAATATCAAGAATCCTTTTCCAAAGAGTGAAACAAAGACTAAAAGTACTTTGGAATTGATCCATTCAGATGTATGTGGTCCCATGCCCACCACATCCTTGAGTGGATATGAATACTACCTAACTTTCATTGATGACTATTCAAGAAAGACTTGGATATATTTCCTGAAGGGAAAAGATGAAGTCTTTGGAAGATTCAAGGAGTTCAAAGCCTTGATAGAGAATCTTTCAGAAAAGAAGATCAAGATACGTAGGACTGATAATGGTGGAGAATATACTTCAAAATATTTTGAAGCCTTTTGCAAAAAAGCTGGAATCAAGAGGGAACTAACCACTCCCTACAATCCTCAACAAAATGGTGTTGCGGAAAGAAAGAATAGAACCATCATGGAAGCAGTAAAGACAATGTTACATGATCAAGACTTACCTATGTACTTATGGGCTGAAGCAGCTAGGACAGCAATCTATGTGCACAATAGACGATCTCACAGTGCCCTTGAATTCAAGACTCCAGAAGAAGTCTTCACAAGAAAGAAGCCTGAGGTAAGTCACCCTAAGATATTTGGGTGCCCTGTGTATATTCACATACCTAAAGAAAAGAGAACTAAGTTGGATCCTTTTGGGAAGAAGGGAATATTTGTTGGGTATTGTGAAACATCCAAAGCATTCAGGATTTACATCCCAGGATTCCATCATATGGAAATCAGTAGGGATGTGACATTTGATGAAGAAGCAGCTCTGAAGAGGTCTAGGAAATGCCAGTATGAAGAAGTATATGAAGAAGACGCACCTCCTAGAATTGCAGAAGTTGTACCATCTCCTGAAGATGAAACTCCTAAAGACCATGACATGTTAGAACCACAAGAACCCCCCACTACAAACTTTTCAAGAAAAAGAAAGCCAGCATGGGCTAGAGACATTATACTAGGAGCTGAAAAGTATGGAGCTCTAGAAGGCTCCACTAGAGTGAGCAAGAAACCAAAGCCATTCTCCAACTATGTGGCTTTGATGTGTAATCTTGTACATCAAGAACCTACTAGTTATGAAGAGGCAGTTCATAAGAAAGAATGGGTAGAAGCAATGGTAGAGGAATACCAGTCAATAATGAAGAATGATGTTTGGGACATAGCTCCCAAACCAAAGGACAAGAGTGTGGTATCCTCCAAATGGATATACAAGATAAAGCATGTTGCGGATGGTAGTATTGAAAAGTATAAGGCAAGGTTTGTAGCCAGAGGATTCTCTCATAAAGAGGGAATTGACTATGAAGAGACATTTGCACCAGTTGCAAGGTACACTTCCATTAGAACCATCATGGCACTTGCATCCATGATGAAGTGGAAATTACACCAGATGGATGTGAAGACAGCTTTCCTGAATGGTGTAATTGAAGAAGAAGTGTACATAGAAAGACCACAATGATTTGAGGTGGAAGACAGAAGAACCCATGTATGCAAACTAAAGAAGGCTCTGTATGGGTTGAAACAAGCTCCCAGAGCTTGGTATGGAAGGATTGATAGCTTCTTAACTAGCTTGGGATTTACCAAGAGTAAAGCTGATCCTAATCTTTATCTCAAAGTTATGAATGATGAACCTGTCATCTTGTTGTTGTATGTGGATGATCTATTTCTGACTGGAAATGAGAAGCAGATTGTCGAATGCAAAAACAAGCTCTCTTTAGAGTTTGAGATGAAAGATCTCGGATTGATGCACTACTTCCTAGGTTTGGAAGTATGGCAAGGTCCAAAAGGAATCTTTATCAATAAGGGAAAGTATGTTGTGGAAATCTTGAAAAGATTTGATATGTTGGAATGTAAAACCATGGCCACTCCCATGGATTCCAACCTGAAGCTATTAGCAGATGACTCATCAGAGTTAGTGGATGTAACTCTGTACATACAAATTATTGGATCATTAATGTATCTGAAAAACACTAGGCCAGATATCTACTTTACTGTGAACACCCTGAGTCAGTATCTAGTGGAACCTAGATGTGTTCACATGATAGCTGCAAAGCATGTGATGAGGTACCTAAAGGGTACAGTAGATTTTGGTCTATATTACCTTGGAGATCATGACTTCAGATTGTATGGCTACACAAATGTTGATTGGGCAGGAAGCGTATCAGACAGAAAGAGTACATCGGGAGGATGTTATTGTCTGGGATCTGCTATGATCTCGTGGTATAGTAGGAAGCAGTCTAGTGTGGCTCTCAGCACAGCTGAAGCAGAATATATAGTTGCTTGCTCTTCTAGTTGTGAAGCGGTATGGCTTCGGAAGTTATTATCAGGACTGTTTGACTTAGAGATGGATCCCACTGTGATCCTGTGTGACAACCAGAGTTGTATCAATATGACAGAGAATCCAGTGTTCCATGATAAGTCAAAGCAGATAGAGATCCGATATTTTTATATACGGGATATGGTGCAGAAAGGAGCTATCAAGCTCGAGTATGTGAGCACTGACAAACAAGTTGCGGATGTATTGACCAAACCTCTGTCTCGAGTAAAGTTTGAACATTTTCAAGACAGGCTTGGTGTAGTTCAGAAGGACCCTCCTCGAAAGGGGGAGTGATATGGTCAATGATGATACTTGGATACTGGTATCAGTGAGGATACCTGTATCGAGGATGAGATTGCCTATATTGACGGTAAGGTCAATAATGAGGATACCTATGTTGATATGGATACGTGTATCGATGATGAGTATACTTGTGTCATTGATGTGGATACTGTATTGATGAGGATACTGTATCATTGACATAGATACTGTATTGATGAGGATACTGTATCGTTGACATAGATGCTGTATTGATGAGGATACTGTATTGATGAGGATACTGCATTATTGATGTGGATACTATATTGATGAGGATACTGTATCGTGGATGTGGATACTATATTGATGAGGATACTGTATCATGGATGTGGATACTGTATTGATGAGAATACTGTATCGTAGATGTGGATACTGTATTGATGAGGATACTGTATCGTCGATGTATTGATGTGGACACTTGTATTGATAATGAGGTTACCTATTTCAATGACAAGGTCGATGGTGAGGTTACCTGTTCCGACGATGAGGTTGATGAATGCTCCCTAGTGGACATGAGAGGATTGTATCATCCCTGGAATTCAGTCCTAAACTGATCCGTAGACAGATGTCTCCGAGAGTGAGGGGATTGTATCATCCCTATACTTCAGTCCTAAACTGATCCATAGACAGATGTCTCCGAGAGTGAGGGGATTGTATCATCCCTGGACTTTAGTCCTAAACTGATCTACAGACAGATGTCTCTGAGAATGAGGGGATTGTATCATCCCTGGACTTCAGTCCTAAACTGATCCACAGACAGATGTCTCCGAGAGTGAGGGGATTGTATCATCCCTGGACTTCAGTCCTACACTGATCCGCAGAAAGATGTCTCCAAGAGTGAGGGGATTGTATCATACCTGGACTTAAGTCCTAAACTGATCCATAGACAGATGTCTCCGAGAGTAGTCCTTAGACTTTGTTTAAGTTGACGAGTGGACTGCATCGTCCCTAGACATGATATCGTGTCTTAAATGGATCATGTGTATTGCAGGGTATGCTTCTATTGTGTTGTTGATCGAGAGGATCCAGTTGATGACGATGATGATGATCGTATGATGACGATGTTGATGATCATGAGATGACGATGCTGATGATTGTGTGATGACGATGATGATGATCGTATGATGACGATGCTGATGATCGTGAGATGACGATGCTGATGATGGTGTGATGACGATGCTGATGATGGTGTGATGACGATGATGATGATCGTATGATGACGATGTTGATGATCGTGAGATGACGATGTTGATGATCGTGTGATGACGATGATGATAATCATATGATGACGATGTTGATGATCGTGTGATGATGATGTTGATGATCGTGTGATGATGATGATGACGATCCTGCTGATGATCGAGAGGATCCAGATGATGATGTTACTATAGTTGCTCGAGTGCTACAGAAGATGAAGACTCAATACTGACGATGTTGATGTTCCAGTATTGAATATCTTGAAGATGTTCCAGTAACTGTTTGAGTTACTGAAGAAAGCTTCCAATTATTTATAGATGTATCATGTATTATGTAGTTGATGACTCCTTGCTCCTGCAGACGTTGTTATAATATCCTTCTCGTTAAGGGGGAGTGTTGAAATATTGTAACCTCTAAGAATATTATATTTGTATCCTATTATTCTAGAGATGTTACATTCCTCCAACGGGACTTTATTATGTATCTGAAGATGTTTATTCCTCCGAAGGATTGTGGTAACTAGGTTTATTAGATCCCCCATGTGGGGTCGGCCCTGAGTTAGTTTATTAGGGGTTATTAGACTCTCTTAGGAGAGGTCGGCCCCATTAGGGTAAAAGTCAGTTCGGAGATGAGTATAAGTAGAGGAGGATGTTCCTCACTTATCTCATTCATTTATCCACTTGGGAGTAGTGCACAAGTGAGAGAGTGGTCTGCATAGGAGGAGAAGGAGCTCTAGTCTTGGACTACATCTTGTATTTGGTTGATTATCTATATTGAGGAAATCTTTGTTGGTTTTTCTACCCCATGAGGGTTTCCCAGGGTAAATCTTTGTCTATCTTGTGATTGTGTTTCTTTCAGTGATCTTGCTAGTGAATTTAGGCTAAACTTAACATTATTGTTGTTGCTTCCTTCTCCAAGTGTTCACACTTCATGGTAGCATAACCTCTACCTTTGCTACTCATTCTCAATGCTACTTAATCTAGTGAGGAATATCTGTTGTAATAACAATTCATCTTCTTTCCAGGTCTCATTCTATTTTGGCCATCTAAACTTGTAGTCCCAACAATGGTAATATACTACATTTTGAGGATTGTGTCTCTTAATCATTTCTTCTCTAAACTGGAAGAATTCAAGAGCCTCTACTCCTTCCTTGGCCTCCATAATATTCAATTTGTTGTATGGACCTACAAGAATTGGAATAGGAACCCACAATGCCTTATTGGTTGCTAAGAGTACTACTCCTACATGGGAAGAAGCTTTATAAACTTATAGCAAAATTTTATATGAAGTCCATTAAAAACATTGGAACAATACTATTTTTTTTAATTAGGTCTTACCATTAGTCGACCGACGAATTAGTGTTCATCTACCAACGTCTTGGAACATAATATGTAGCGAAAAACTGTCAAATGCATGGAAAAACCATCAAACATTTATGTCAAATATTTGAGTTTAGATGGTCAACCAACGAAAAAAAACTCTATGTAACAATAGTAATGTAATGGTGTGCCAAATGTTATAACAAGCTAATGACGTAATTTCGTTGGTCGATGAACGGTGTAGTGTTGGTATGCCAAGAAAAAATTGAAGAGTGTAAACATGTTAACTGTCGGTCCAATGACGAAATTGTGTTTGTCCATGGAGGGAAATGTGGTCATGTACTGATCCCACATTAAAAGAAAACCAAAAATTTGAGCGGGTAAAATGATGGATTAATCTCATTCTACCGATGGCATAGATCCAGTTTTCCAAAAGTTGTTATCGGTCCTCTTACGGAATTGCGTCGAGTAACCGACGATTAGATGGTGGTTAACCGACGATGTTGTCACGGAGAACCGACGTAAGTATCTCGGACGACCAATGGAAATGTTTTGTGGGCCAAAGGTTAATGTATATCCACCAACGAACATGTGTACTCCAAAAAATGACATACATATCTCGGTCAACCGACAAACTTGTGTGGGTTAACCGACAAACTTTTTCGGGTCAACAGACCTGAATGTATCGGGCGACCAACGGTTGCATAATTTGACACATCAACCTTCGGGTTGACATGTGTCATTTTTTTTGTCGATCTTCCCACGAAAATCAAATCCCTCGGATAACCGACGGTTTAAGTATCCTAGATTCGTCAGTTGTACCGCGACATGGCGTGTGACAACCAACGGTTTTCCTTTGAAAATTTTTTCCAAATTTTATAGTGATATAATCTCATTTATTATGCTAATATACTTGCTTAATATTTGTGATTATTATCAAATATGGACTTTTATTATTGTATATAGTTAAATTACTATAGTCATGATCCCATTAACGAAGAATTAAAGTATGTTGCAAGGAATGGGTATGAAACAATGGTGGAAGTTTTGCAGCCCATGCGCCAAGTAATTAATTGTTAACTATGTAATTATTTTTAACTTATAAATAGCTGGAATTATTCATTCATTGATTGAAATATATTATATTGTCCAAAGTGATGATGATGAGGGTGACTCGAAGGGATTGAAGGGTGTTGACAACTATTTGACCTATGTGTTTTTATTATATCTTTGAATGTTAGCATTTTTTTTGTTTTATTGTTCCACGTGATAGGTAGGAAGGGACAAGAAGGGGACTTTTCAAGCCCGAGCTACCTCTACACATATAATGGAACAAATGATAGGTAAATGGGAATGCGAGGAGATAGCAAGGACCCTTGCCATAGGGCAAGGGAGTTGTGATCCACATTTGGTAACAATGGTTTGGCCCTTCTGTGAGGTCTAGGAGATCTGTCAATGTGGGAATAGAATATCATTCACCTAAGTGACAACCGTGACATAGTTATATATGTATGTGAACATTATGGCATTTTCTTAAACAAGTTGTAGAAGCATGATATTTGATGGTGCTAGAGTACACGGTGAGGTTGTTCCTATCACCTTGCCCTTGGTATGGTCTAGATGGATGTTGTTTTGGAGTGAATGGGACGGTATTTTCACTGATGATAGCAAAACTCTCTTGGGTCTTAATCCAAAAGGGGGTTGTCTATTAAATCCACTCTCCTATGCATACTTGTGTTCTTGGTGGTTGTTGTTAGTGGGTGCCTCCAGAATTGAAGATTAAATCTACAAGTCGTTGCATCCATAGGGGTTCAACATGGTGAAAGGGTGGTGAACAAGAGGCAAGTCGAGTGGCATGGGAAAATCCCACATGTCAAGAGTCATTCAGGAGGAAAAGGTATCCCAAAATGTATTGAGAAAGGTAATTTCGGCCCCCACCTAGGACACCAAGCTTATGAAGACAATGAAACATTATTGACAGATGAAAACCCTCCTGGGTAAAGCCATTGTGGACAGTAACAAAGAGAAGAAGGAAATCCTCCTTCAGCTCAATGAAATGCAAAGGCATATCCGTGGGATAGAGGCCACCTTGAAGCTTCTTGCCAAAGCTCATGTTGAAATGAATGCCAAGCTCAATGTCCTAGCCAAATAAACCATGGGAATGGTGTTTAATGAGCAAGTCACTCCATGCCATGCCAACTTGACCCCAATGGTACCAGAGGTGCCCCCCATCGTTACTGTTTATGATGATGCTTTATTTCAGTCTCAGTTGGTATGCTTTATTTTTTGTTGTTAGTAGTATAGTTTGCTACACGAAAGACTCTACGTGATATGAATAGTCTAGGTAGCTAGTTTGGGAGACTCTATAGCATAGTAAGGGACAAGCCCCACTCTTTCAGGAAACAAGATATTTATTTTTATCATTCTAGTAAGTTTGTTACCCTCTTTGATTATGGTTCCTTTGTAACATTTTTTATAAACTGTGGTTGGTCTGGTTTCCATAGTGGTAGACCAACCACATAAGACTATGCACCTTTTGTTTTTTGTTAATATAATTTCCGATCTAGCTTACAAAAAAAAAATTATTGAACTCATGTTCATTTATTATGTTCAACCTCTAATGTCAAATTCATTTAATTTCCTTGCACACGTACATGTTATTTCATGCAATCTTGTGTAGAAAGTTGTCATTTCCCTAGGGTGGTAGTGTACCCCTTATTTATAGGTAGAAAAATTTACATGGTTATTTTATGATTTAATTTAAAATTTCATCGGTGTGTTTACACAGGTTTTTTTTCTTTTGTGATATGAAATTGATTGAATGTCAATGCGATAAATTTTCATAATTGTGTGTATATACATGTTTTTTTGTTCTATTCATGGTTTTTGCTCTCATGATTAGTACGTTGTAAGATAGATTTATACTAATCCATCAATCTCATCAATATTATTTTTTTTTACAAAAACCTATAAATATTTGCATTAAAAGGGTTGTGGAAGACCAAATGGAGATATAATACATACAATCCAAAACTTTTTCAAAATTGCTTCTATGAGCTGATCATGCAACCAAAATTATTTCACGACATTTTTGAATATTGCCAAAAATTCTATTACACTATTGTACCTAAAACGATAATATCTTATATATTGGACAAGCATCACAATACAAGTTAAATTTTGACAATACCCTTAAAAATGGGTAACTTATTCGATGTGATAAACAAGGATGGAGTTGGAGTGAGGGTTTGGAGGGAGATAGTGTTAATTTTAGCCTAATTTCACAAGCAAGATCACTCAAAGAAACACAATCACAAGATAGACAAATATTTTCCCTGGGAAACCCTCATGGGGTAGAAAACCCAACAAAGCTTTCCTCAATATAGATAATCAACCAATACAAAGATGTAGTCCTCAACAAGAGCTCCTTCTCCTCCTATGCAGACCTCTCTCTCTCCTATGCGCCAATCACAAGTGAGTGAATGAATGAGATAAATGAGGAACACACCTCCTCTATTTATACTCATGTCCTAACTGACTTTTCACCCTAATGGGGCTGACCTCTCCTAAGAGATTCTAATAAACCCTAAACAGCTAACTCAAGGCCGACCTCACATGGGAGATCTAATAACCCTAGTTACCACACTTTCTCGGAGGAATAAACATCTCCGGATATACAATAGGGTCTCCACGGAGGAATGGAACATCTCTGGAATAATAAAGTACAAATATAATATTCTTAGAAGTTACAATATTTCAACACTCCCCCTTAACAAGAAGGATATTATAACAGCATCTGCAAGAGCAAGGAGTCATCAACTACATGATACATGATACATCTATAAATCATTGGAAGCTTTCTTCATGCATCATCATCAGTAACTCAAACAGTTGCTAGAACATAATCAATACTGGAACATCAGCATCGTCAGTATTGATTCTTCATCTTCTGCAGCACTCGATCAGCCACAGCATCATCATCTGGATCTACCAATCAACATCATCATCTGGATCTCTTTATCAACAGCCTCATCGTATGGATCTATCGATCAACATCATCATTTGGATCTCTCGATCAACAGCTTCATCGTCTGGATCTATCGATCAACATCATCATCTGGATCTCTCGATCAACAGCCTCATCGTCTGGATCTACCGATCAACGGCATCGTGATCTAGATCATCATGATCAACGGCATCGTCATCTAGATCATCACGATCAACAGCATCGTCATCTAGATCATCAGCATTGTCATAGAAGCATACTCTGCAATGCACAAGATCCTATTATGGGATGATCAATCCCTCTCACTTTAGGACATAGGTCCAAGGATGATACAATCCTGATCCACTTACGGGATGATCAATCCCTCTCAATTTAAGACATCTCTCATGTCTATGGACGATGCAATCCAGATTAACTTACAGTATGATCAATCCTTATCTCTTTAAGACACCTCACCATGTCTAGGGACGATTCAATCCCAAATCAACTTACAGGATGATTAATCCTTATCACTTTAAGACACCTCACCATGTCTAGGGATGATGCAATCCTGAATCAACTTACAGGATGATTAATCCTTATCACTTTAAGACACCTCACCATGTCTAGGGACGATGCAATCACGAATCAACATACAGGATGATTAATCCTTATCACTTTAAGACACCTCACCATGTCTAGGGACAATGCAATCCCGAATCAACTTACAGGATTATTAGTCCTTATCACTTTAAGACATCTTACCATGTCTAGGGAAAATGCAATCCTAAATCAGCTTACATGATGATTAGTCCTTATCACTTTAAGACATCTCACCATATCTAGGGTTGATGCAATCCCGAATCAGCTTACAGGATGATTAGTCCTTATCACTTTAGGACATGAGTCCAAGGACAATGCAATCCTAATCCACTTACGGGATGATCAATCCATATCACTTTAGGACATGAGTCCAAGGATGATGCAATCGCGATCCACTTACAAGATGATCAATCCCTATCACTTTAGGACATAAGTCCAGGGATGATGCAATCCCAATAGTCCTCTTAGACAAAGTCTAAGTACCACTTCATCGACCTCATCGTTGGAACAAGTAACTTCATCATCAACCTCATCGTTGGAACAGGTAACCTCATCATCGACACATGTATCCTCATCATCGATACAAGTATCCACATCATCGATACAGTATCCTCATCAATACATATCCTTATTATTGACCTTACCATCAATATAGGCAATCTCATCATTGATACAGGTATCCACATCGATACCAGTATCCAAATATCATCATCGACCATATCACTCCCCCTTTCGAGGAGGGTCCTTCTAAACTACACCAAGCTTGTCTCGAAAATATTCAAACTTTACTCAAGACATAGGTTTGGTCAACGCATCAGCAACTTGATCATCAGTGCCTACATACTCAAGCTTGATAGCTCCTTTCTGCACCATATCCCGTATATAGAAATACCGGATCTCTATGTGCTTTGACTTATCATGGAATACTGGATTCTCTGTCATCTTGATACAACTCTGGTTGTCACACAGGATCACAGTGGGGTCCATCTCTAAGTCAAACAAACCTAATAACAACTTCCGAAGCCATACTGCTTCAAAACTAGCAGAGCAAGCAATTATATATTCTGCTTCAGATGTGTTGAGAGCCACACTTGACTGCTTCCTGCTAAACCACGAGATCATGGCAGATCCTAGACAATAACATCCACCCAATGTACTCTTCCTGTCTGATACACTTCCTACCCAATCAGCATCTGTGTAGCCATACAATCTGAAGTCATGATCTCCAAGATAATATAGACAAAATCTATCGTACTTTTTAGATACCTCATCACATGCTTTGCAGCTATCAGGTGTACACGCCTAGGTTCCACTAGGTATTGACTCAAGGTATTCACAGCAAAACATATCTGGCCTGGTATTCGTCAGATACATCAATGACCCAATAATCTGTCTGTACAGAGTCATATCCACTAACTCTGAAGAGTCATCAGCTAACAGCTTCAAGTTGGAATCCATGGGAGTGGCCATGGCTTTGCATTCCAACATATCAAATCTTTTCAAGATTTCCACAACATACTTTCCCTGGTTGAGAAAGATTGCTTCTGGGCCTTGCCATACTTCCAGACCTAGGAAGTAGTGCATCAATCTGAGATCTTTCATCTCAAACTCTGAAGAGAGCTTCTTCTTGCACTCGATAATCTATTTCTCATTTCCAGTCAGAAATAGATCATCCACATATAGCTACAATATGACAGGTTCATCATCCATAACCTTGAGATAAAGATTAGGATCAACTTTACTTTTGGTAAAGTCCAAGCTTGTCAGAAAACTATCAATTCTAACATACCAAGCTCTAGGAGCTTGCTTCAACCCATACAAAACCTTCTTCAGTTTGCACACATGGGTTCTTCCATCCTCCACCTCAAATCCTTGTGGTTGTTCTATGTACACTTCTTCCTCAATCACACCATTCAGGAAAGCTGTATTTACATCCATCTGGTGTAATTCCCACTTCATCATGGATGCAAGTGCCATGATGGTTCTAATGGAAGTGTACCTTGCAACTAGTGCAAATGTCTCTTCATAGTCAATTCCTTCCTTCTGAGAGAATCCTCTGGCTACAAACCTTGCCTTATATTTTTCAATGCTACCATCCGCAGCATGCTATCGTTCTATTATGTCATGTTTTTTCAGGTGTTACATCTTTAGGGGTGGGTATAGCTTCTGTAATCCTGGAAGGTGCATCTTCCTCATATACTTCTTCCTACTGTCACTTCCTAGATCTCTTGAGAGCTGCTTCTTCATCAAATGTCACATCCCTACTTATTTCCATATGATGGAATCCTGGGATGTAAATTATGTATGCTTTGGATGCTTCACAATATCCAACAAATATTCCCTTCTTCCCAGAAGGATCCAGCTTGGTCCTCTTTTCTTTTGGAATGTGAATGTATACTAGGCATCCAAATATCTTGAGGTGACTTACCTCAGGTCTCTTTCCTGTGAACACTTCTTATGGGGTCTTGAAATCAAGAGCACTATGAGATAGTCTATTCTGCACATTGACTGTTGTCCTCGCTGCTTCAGGCCATAGATATATGTTGATGTAATTGTAACTTCGGAATGTATTTCACATATATGTATATTGTAGTCCTATAGAGATGTTATCATTCCTCTATACGGAAGTGTCGTCATTTATATTGTAAGTGTCGTAACTTATACTTGATGGGTTATTAGACCACCTTGATGGGGTCGGCCCTGTATGAGTCATGTGGGTTAAAGGGTTATTAGACCACCCTATGGTGGGTCGGCCCTGTCAACATTATGTTATGTGGTTAAGTTAAGGCCGACCTAGTAAAGGTTATTAGGCAAGTCAAGACATGTATAAATAGAGTGCAGGAGGCACTCTATTTGATCATTCACTATCTCACTCTTACACTCATTGGAGAGTGGAGCACTAGTGGAGGAGGAGAAGTTGTTGCTAGGAGTATATCTCTTATGCTTGGGTTATATCATTGCTCTATCTATCTCTGAGGAAGTTGTGGGGTTTTTCACCTTTATGGTTTTCCCCAGTGAAACTCTGTGTGTCTATTGTCTCTTGTGTGCTTGCATTATTATGTCCATGATTGATATGCTATAGATATGATGTACATGTTGTTCTCTCAGTTAGGATCCTAGATCAGATTGAAGTAAATTCTGAAAAACTAACATGGTATCAGAGCTAGCCCAAAAGAAGGCATGGTATGGCATTTATGACACTTGTTGCACTTGCGAAGCTAGGGCTTGATATAGAAAACACCAGTCATCGTAGAAATTTCGCTATAAATTAATTTTGGCGAGGTTTCGGGATCTAAAAGTCTTACAGGTCGAAGATAAGATCCCCATGTACCTTGTGTCCAAAGGAGAGCCTCTAATTCATTGTATTTTCAGATTTATGATCTGTACAATATAGGGTTTCTGCCTCTTCCAAATCTTAGTCATAAACAGGTGACCTAGGAAAAAAGGTCACAACTTGGGATAGGAAGCACCAAATGAAATTTCGTAAAAATTGGAAGGTAGGGCACGGTCTGTACTTTCACAGATACGATTTTCAGAGGCTGAAATTGAACCAGTGACACGTGGCACCCCATACAAGTTTGCTCTCATGTTTTATCCCATAAACAGGTCACGTTGTGACACTTGGCATAACTCCCTCTCAGAGAATCCATTTGATTTCAGACCTATGGGGTTGGAAAAATAACAGGTCAAGATACCATAGGAAGAATTTTTAGACCCTGTAGATCTGAAATTTTGGAATTACACCAGAAACAATCAGGTGCATATTTCTGTCAAAACAAAATTGGATTTTGAACACCTTCATTCATGGCTACGGGAATTTAGGGTTTCAGAGAATGTTGTAATTTTTGTATCGGAGACCATGCCTGGATGCTCCTCTTAAAAATCAAAATTTAGAGACCAAGATTGAATTTTTTGGTTGGGCAGAAGGCCAGGCTTGATCAAACCCTAGTTCGGGACTTTGATCGGAAAGGTGAAAAATTAGGGCTTCTACAAAAATGGAAATTTTTGAAATATGTGACCATAGCTGGAAGCTCCTTGGAAAAATCGAAGTTTAGAGATTTGGATCAAACCATTTGTTTGGGTGAAGCTCTGGGAAACTCAAACCCTAATTCAGGGTCCTCCCTAGTGAGTCCGGAAGATTGAAAAGCAAATTTGAGGGGTGAAACTTTGCAGTTTTCAAATTCTGAGTATATCAAGTTGATCAGCTCATCAAGGTGCATCTTTCTATCCTTTTAGAATTTTGAAAATCAAAGTTTGAATTTTTAGGGTTTCCCTGACAAACCCTAATCCAGCTCCAGATCCAGTTTCTGCAAAATCAAGTGGATTAGGTTAATCCTAGAAGAGAATGGATTGGTCACCTGCATAAGTGAAGAAGTTCTAGTTTCAGAGGGAGATGAGGCTAAGGCCTTACATAAGAAGATTACAAGCAATCTCGACAGGTATGACTTATCCAGGTATGTTTCGAGATCTGTTCATGATTAAGGTTATGGTATGTTTGTCTTCATTAAGATTAATACAATCTTGATTCATTTCAGACTTGTCATATCACCTTAATAAAATATGAATGTAGATATTCATTGATTAGGGTTTTGAAACTTATGATTGTACTAATGCATTGTGGTGTTGTATGAGGATTATGTTATCCGCTAACATGAAGGTACAAATCAAGTCTTAGATCAAGACCATGGTGACATGAAGACAAAAAATCATCCATTGTCATGGATCACATAGAAGATCTAATTGCGAGGTATGTATAACTTGGTTCTATAATGGTTAACCTATGAGATATGCAGGTTACTAGCACAAGTCATTGAAGAGAACAAGAAGACATTGCTAGACATAACTAGAAAATATGATAACCAGGTATGTTTTTCCTATATCAAGTTAGAATCCTACATTGTGTTAGGATCTTATACTGTTGTATGGTTGATAATGATTATTCATGAAGTTAGAAATGTAAGTAATCAAGGGTTTATGCATATTATGATGATATGACTAACCAGAAAAGTCCTTTGGTCAAATAAAGAATATGCATGCGTAAAAGAAGTATTCCCTGAAACCTTGAATACTAATGTTTGTTATCTATGTTT
The DNA here is from genome assembly GCA_027924585.1 of Larix kaempferi. Classification (NCBI taxonomy): domain Eukaryota; kingdom Viridiplantae; phylum Streptophyta; class Pinopsida; order Pinales; family Pinaceae; genus Larix; species Larix kaempferi. The sequence continues at coordinate 5,137,960 of BSBM01000885.1, forward strand.
GAAATGATCATGAATATACATGTTTAAGATTATTGTGTTTTGATAGTATTGAGATTATACTAATGAATGTATGTATGAGACCTCGAAGATAAAACAATGATGATACTAGTAAGTATGCATAAGTGATTGAGGATGGATATAAGTTCAAGGACAGGTAATCCAGGAAGCAAAGATCAAGAGGGAGCACACTCTAGTAGTTCCTGCAAGAAAGCAAATATTGAGAGGGAGTCCACCCTACAAACCAAACAAAGATAAGTATTTGAATTGTCATTTCTTGCATATTTGTTTGTTTAAATAATATTGTTCAATGATGTATATGCTTATGTTCCTAGACTTAGGGTGTGTATTATGCATTTTAGAATAATTGCATTAATGAAAAGTATACTACTAATATATGCATGTGATGGGTAAGTGGCCTATGGCACTATACAACATTCCATTGCTACTTATCTAGAATGAAACCTCTTTGCTGACATGTTGGGAGTTGTGCACACTCTTAACAATGTTCTGGTAGAGATTGGAAGGCATCTAGAAAGTTAGGGGATATGGATAAATATTGTATTGAAGCATTGGCTAAAATAATTGATGACTGTATGACATATTTATTTATGTGTAAGAATTTGTTCTGAAAACTATGAGATGTTTCTAATCATGCAATTTAACTTGCCTTGTAGGAAAGATCATATACCATCACCTACAAAAGAAGGACTACAACATTTGTTCCAGCAAAACAGCTATCTATTGAAGATATTGAAGTTCCCAAGATCCGGGATGAAGTAATGGAAGAATACCATGATCCGTCGATCATGAAGAAAGATGTTTGGGATGTGGTTCCAAGACCAGATGGGAAGTCTATTGTGACTTCCAAAGATCAAGCATGCTGCAGATGGCAGCATAGAGAAATACAAAGCGAGGTTTGTAGCTTGTGGCTTCTCCCAGAAAGAGGGATTGACTATGAAGAGACTTTTGCACTTGTAGCCAGGAACACTTCCATCATATCAGTACTTGCTCTGGCTGCAGTGATGAAATGGAAGGTACACCAGATGGATGTCAAGACAGCTTTCTTGAATGGTGTAGTTGAAGAGGAAGTGTATGTGGAGCAGCCACTCGGGTTTGAGACACATGACAGAGGGACTCATGTGTGCAAACTGAAGAAAAACCTATATGGTTTGAAACAGGCACCCAGGACCTGGTATGGCAGGATAGATGGCTTCCTATCCAGTTTGGGCTTTACTAAGAGTAAAGCGGATTCCAACCTTTACTACAAGGTTGAGGAAGGCAATCCAGTGATACTGCTATTGTATGTGGATGACCTGTTTATGACAAGTGAGGATGGATTGATTGCCGATACGAAGAGGAAGCTGGCTGCCGAGTTCAAGATGAAGGACTTGGGTATGATGCACTACTTTCTAGGCATGGAGGTGTGGCAGAGTGTGGATGGAATATTCCTTGGACAAGGGAAGTATGCAGTAGAGATCCTGAAGAGGTTCAGGATGATGGACTGCAAGGCCATGGCCACACCTATGGCATCGAATCCAAAGCTTCTGTGTGATGCTTCATCTGAGCTGATTGCTGTCACGATGTATCGTCAAATGATTGGTCCCTTAATGTACCTGATGAATACGAGACTAGATATTTGCTTTGTGGTGAACACATTGAGCCAGTTCCTGACGGAGCCGAGAAGTGTTCACCTGGTTGCTTTTAAAGCATATTCTGAGATACCTGAAGGGTACAGTTGATTATGGGCTCAAGTATGATGCAAATCAAAAGTTTAACCTGCAGGGTTATGTTGATTCGGACTGGGCAGGCAGTGCTGCAGATAGGAAGAGCACTTCTAGGTGCTGCTTCAGTATGGGATCAGGTGTGATCTCTTGGTTTAGCAGGAAGCAATCTTGCATAGCAATGAGTACAGCCGAAGCAGAGTATGTTGCAACTTGTTCGGATAGTTGTGAGGAAGTATGGCTCTGGAAGCTACTATCTGAGTTATTGGATCTCCCACTGGAGGCTACTGGTATTTTTGTGACAACCAGAGTTGTGTGAAGCTGTCTGAGAACCCGGTGTTCCACGACAGGTCGAAGCACATAGAGATCAAATATCACTATATCAGGGATATGGTGCAGAGAGGAGCAGTGAAGCTCCTGTATCTTGCGACGGATGAGCAGTTTGCAGATGTGTTGACAAAACCACTAGCCAGAGTGAAGTTTGAGTACTTCAGAGAGAGGCTTGGTGTTCTTTGGATTGACGACACTTCGAGGAAGAAGTGATGGACACATTTGCTGGAGCCATTCCAAGCATGGTGAGAGGAGGATCCTTCCCATGGCTATGGATTTAAGCGTTGGATGATGAGCATCGGGACGATGCTCCAGTTACTATATCTGTATATGCATCATGTTGGATGTTGGATATGATTAGTTGGATCATGTATATGTATATGCATCATGTTGGATGTTGGATATGATCAGTTGGATCATGTATCTGTATATGCATCATGTTGGATGTTGGATATGATCAGTTGGATCATGCAATTATGTATGCATCATGTTGGATGCTTGATATGATCAGTTGGATCATGCAGTTATGTATGCATCATGCTGGATGCTTGATATGATCAGTTGGATCATGTATTTGATATGTATTAGGTGGATACATTGTATGATCAGGTGGATCATGAATTTGATATGTATCAGGTGGATACAGTGTATGATCAAGTGGATCATGTATGATGATATGTATCAAGTGGATACATTGTATGATCAAGTGGATCATGTATGATGATATGTATCAAGTAGATACATTGTATGCATCAAGTGCATGCATTGTACGATCATGATGATCATGTGTGAGTATCAGGATGATACTCTGGATGATATGCATCGAGACGATGCATTGATGATCAGGATGATCATACTATCGTGACATGCATCAGGAGGATGCTTTGACATGATTAGGTGGATCATGAGTGATGAGTCCGAAGACACAGATGCACAGAGCCTTTCCAACATGGTGGTAGATGTGTTCTCCCATGTGCGTTGATGTGAGTGTTGAGCCTTTCCCGGATGGTCAGAGGAAAGTCCTTCCATGCCGGTGAGTGTAAGTGTTGTGTTGTGTGCATCTGGACTATGTTTCGTGGACGATGAGATGATCAGTATGATCATGAGTATCAGGATGATACTCTGTGGTCATGGACAGGTTGTGCAAATAAGCATATAATAGCGCCCTGGGATATTTGCAGACACTCTTGCTAGGTTTTGCCGATGGCATATAATAGCTCCCTAGGAGGTTTGGCAAATGCTCTTGCTAGGTTTTGCTTGGAAGGACATATAATAGCACCCTGGGAGATTTACAGATACACTTGCTAGGTTTTGTCGTTGGCATATCATAGCTCCCTGGGAGATCTGGTAAATGCTCTTGCTAGGTTTTGTCCGTGGCATATAATTTCTCCCTAGGAGATCTTGCAGGTTGTGCTGGGCACGTAATCAGTCCTGGGATGCTCTTGCTAGGTTTTGTCGGTTGCATATAATGTCTCCTTGGGAGATTTCCAGATACTCTTGCTAGGTTTTGCCTATGGTATATAATATCTCCCTAGGAGATCTGGCAAATGCTCTTGCTAGGTTTTGCTTGGTCACATTTAATAGCTCCCTGGGAGATCTTGCAAGTTGTGCTGGGCACGTAATCAGTCTAGACATGCTCTTGCTAGGTTTTGTTGACACACGTAATAAGTCCCAAGGATTCCATAGTATGGCCAATGATGATGAAGACCTGCAGGTGGTGGGCCTACATCTAGCATGAAAAAGGGCTGGCTCTGCAAAACTTCCTATGACGAGTAGTTCAGAGATTGATTGAGATAGCAGCAGCAGTAACGATGACAATGATTCGATGTCGATGATCCAGTGACGATGATCCAGAGAAGAAGACTTGTGCTAGTAGATCTGTGTCGAGAAATACCTTCCTAGTTAAGAGGGAGTGTTGATGTAATTGTAACTTCGGAATGTATTTCACATATATGTATATTGTAGTCCTATAGAGATGTTATTATTCCTCTATACGGAAGTGTCGTCATTTATATTGTAAGTGTCGTAACTTATAATTGATGGGTTATTAGACCACCTTGATGGGTTCGGCCCTGTATGAGTCATGTGGGTAAGAGGGTTATTAGACCACCCTATTAGGGGTCATCCCTGTCAGCATTATGTTATGTGGTTAAGTTAAGGTCAACCTAGTAAAGGTTATTAGGCAAGTCAAGTCATGTATAAATAGAGTGCGGGAGGCACTCTATTTGATCATTCACTATCTCACTCTTACACTCATTGGAGAGTGGCGCACTAGTGGAGGAGGAGAAGCTGCTGCTAGGAGTATATCTCTTATGCTTGGGTTGTATCATTGCTCTATCTATCTCTGAGGAAGTTGTGGGGTTTTTCACCTTTATGGTTTTCCCCATTGAAACTTTGTGTGTCTATTGTCTCTTGTGTGCTTGCATTATTATGTCCATGATTGATATGCTGTAGATATGTTGTACATGTTGTTCTCTCAGTTAAGATCCTAGATCATATTGAAGTAAATTCTGAAAAACTAACAATACATAGGTAGGTCTTGATCATGTATCATTGTCTCTATAGCTTCCATGATGGTTCTATTCTTTCTCTCTGCAACACCATTTTGTTGAGGATTGTAGGGAGTGGTTAGCTCCCTTTTGATTCCAGCTTCTTTACAAAATACTTCAAAATCCTTTGAAGTATATTCTCCACCATTAGCTGTCCTGAGTATCTTGATCTTCTTTTCTGAATGATTTTCTATCAAGGATTTGAATTCCTTGAACTTTCCAAAGACTTCATCTTTTCCCTTTAGGAAATATATCCAAGTCTTCCTTGAATAGTCATCAATAAATTTAAGGTAGTATTCATATCCACTCAAGGATGTGGAGGGCATTGGTCCACATACATCTAAATGAATCAATTCCAAGATACTCTTAGTATTTGTTTCACTCTTTTGAAATGGGTTCTTGATATTCTTCCCTTTTGTACATCCTTTGCATGTGCCATCATGATCAATCTTTAAGTCTAGTAGTCCTATAACTACCTTTCTCACATGAGGTAGTGCTTTGTAGTTAATGTGAGCAAGCCTCCTATGCCATAGCTCACTTGGGCTAGTGGCTTCATGAACAAGGGCAGCTTCAGGATGGCCCTTGAGTTTGTATAAGCCTCCTTCCTCTTTACCAATAACAATTGCATCCTCAATTGATTTTCCTTTGGGCCACATGAGTACTTGCCCATCTATGAATGCAACCTTATAGCCTTTCTTATCTAAAGCTGAGATAGAGTAAGTTCTTCTTCAAACCTGGTACATATAAGATCTCCTTCATCTTCAATGGGGTTCCAGAATCAAGCTTGTAGCTTGCTTCACCAACTCGCTTGATGGGATATTGGTAGTCATCTCCTAGGAATACCTTCTGTGGAGAGGTCTTCTCTTCAAGTTTTGAAAGAGTCTTCTTTTGTCTTGTCATGTGCTTTGAAGCACCACTATCAATGAGCCAAGTATCTTCTCTAGGTGTTACTGCCCCAGAGAGTGCAGAGAATAGAACATACTCTTATGCATCTTCTTCTTCTTCTACTTTAGATATTTTCTTTTGAGGCCTTTCCTCCTCTTCTTCTTCACTATCATCTTCTGCTAGATGTGCTTGATGTCTTTTGTGGTGAAAACCCTTTTTCTTCTTTAGAGGACAATCCTTAGCAATGTGTCCTATTTTGTGACAAGTAAAACATTGGAATGAGGAGTAATCTCTTCTTTGATTAGTTCATCTTCTCTTTTGAAATCTTTGTGGAGGTTGAGACTCCTTGTGACTATCCTTCTTGAAGTAGGATTGATTCCTTCTTCTCTTGGTGTGGGTGGCCAAGGCTTGGTCATCTTCTTTGAGCAAGGCTTCTCTATTGGAAACCCTAGCTTCTTCTTGAATGCAATCCTCCCATACCACATCAAACTTCATACTTTCTTTTCTAGCACACATAGTTTGGATGAATGACTCCCACGATCTAGTGAGACCATTTAGAGCAGTCATGACTAGTTCATCTTCATCAAGGGTATATCCAATGGCATCTAGTTGTTCCTTGAACTGGGAAACCCTTGAGAAATAGTCTTGAATAGATTCTCCTTTATTCATCTTGGTGCTCTTCAATTGAGCTCTCAGGTTCATCTTCCTATTGATGTTCTTTCCCTCATACATTATGGAAAGGGCATCATACATTTCCTTTGGGGTCTTCTTGGATGCCACTTCGGGAATCAAGTGGTCCTTGATAGAATCAACAATGATTCTCTTTTCCCTAATCAAGTCCTTCCTATACTTCTCTTTGGCTTCATCTTCCTCAGGTTCTGCAACCTCATCTTTGATATATTGTGCAAGATCATTCTCTTCAAGAATGAGACCAATCCTATATTTCCATGCCCGAAAATTCTCTATACCCTCTAGCTTGTCTTCAAGCTTAGTCCTTGGAGCCATCTTATCCAGGGGACCACAGAAATTGAAGTTTTACAAAGGATAGAATAACACTTACCAAGAGATGTACTTGATTGGATTGAGATAACTAGAGAACTCTGCTTCTAGAAACTTCAACTTTTCACCCTTCAAATCTAATCAGCAACTTTCAGATCTGCAACAAAACTTCTGGCTTTCTGGTTCGCACCTTTTCTGGTTTTCTGGTGCACAGGTGCGCACTTTTTCTAGTTTACTGGTTTTCTGGTCCAAAACCCAAACTAGGGTTTGACTTTCCCGGAGTTCTACCCACTCAAAAATTTCGATCTAGGGCTCAAAACTTCGATTTTGAGGAGGGCTATCCACCCATGCAATCAGAATCCAAAAATTTCAACTTTTACAGAAACCCTAATTTTCACCGGAGGAGGAGAGAGAGGTATTTTCACCTTGTGAAAGATGTCCTATTCAGGCTAGCTCTGATACCATGTTAATTTTAGCCTAATTTCACAAGCAATATCACTGAAAGAAACACAATCACAAGATAGACAAAGATTCACCCTAGGAAACCCTCATGGGGTAGAAAACCCAGCAAAGCTTTCCTCAATATAGATAATCAACCAATACAAGGATGTAGTCCTCAGCAAGCACTCCTTCTCCTCCTATGCAGACCTCTCTCTCTCTCCTATGCGCCAATCACAAGTGAGTGAATGAATGAGATAAATGAGGAACACACCTCCTCTATTTATACTCATGTCCTAACTGACTTTTCACCCTAATGGGGCCGACCTCTCCTAAGAGAGTCTAATAACCCCTAAATAGCTAACTCAGGGCCGACCTCACATGGGATATCTAATAACCCTAGTTACCACACTTTCTCGGAGGAATAAACATCTCCGGATATACAATAGGGTCTCCACGGAGGAATGGAACATATCCAGAATAATAAAGTACAAATATAATATTCTTAGAAGTTACAATATTTCAACATATAGGGTTTAGAACGATGATGGCGGATCCTGGTTCAAAGGTGCAAATGGAGGCCCACTGGAAGGTCCTGCCATATTTTACTTTTTTTATGCATTTTATCCAGAAAACTGTGAAATTCTAAATCACAGCAGATCGAAGAGTTGAGTGTACCTCACAAAGAAAGAATGAGCAGAAAAGATGAATTAGAGTGAAAAGTGCAACAAAAATGAGCACACAATTAATCATGCATGAGAACTCAGATAGGAGCAGAATAATGTCACATGATCCAATAATCAGTATATTCAACAATGATGATACAATGGTAATAATTCAAATCACACAGGAGAATTCGAACCTATGTTGGTCTAGCATAGGAATTGTCACCACTGAAGTGCTCCGGAAGACTCAAACTCAACCAAACTGAACCTAACCTCAGATAACTGAAGACACAACCAGTTAACTGACCCAAGGAGGGAACATTAGTGATTTTTTCATGCATAACAATTAGAAAAGGGCACATGAGGCCACAATCAGTGGCATCAGGAGCTCCAAACCCCCACAAGAGTCAGCTAACTCAGGTGGACTGCACTGGAACACTTAGTCTCCAACCTAGTCTGAGTTAGTAAAACCAAACAGATCTAGTGGATCATGAGAAGAATAGTGGATCCCAAACTCTCTCGTACCTTGCACATAGTGCACGATCCTCTTAGCTGCTTTCCAGTGCAGCTCATGTGGCTCCTGTATGTACCTAGCCACAGCACCAATAGCTTATGATAGATATGGTCTCAAATGTGTCATATATAACAAGATACCAATCAGTTGTCTATAAAGAGTGTTATCAACCAAGGGTGTGGAACCACCTCCTTCCAATCTAATGCTAGATAGGAAGGGAAAGGATGTGGCTTTGAAATCAGCCATATGAAACTTTGTCAGTAAATTGGATGCATAGCTTGATTGTGAAACCATGATCCCTGAAGCATTTTAATTCACTTCAAGACCAATGAATTGTCTGAACAGTCCTAGATCTGTCATAGCGAATGCTTTGTTCAAGGAAGACTTGATGTGCTTCAACCCAGTAGAAGATACACCAGTGATGAGAAATTCATCCACATCTAGAACAATCAACAACAAACATTAGTCCTTATATTGCATGTAAACATTGCAATCAAATTTGCATCATTCAAACTTCAATGATAGTAAGAAGGAATCCATCTTTGCATACCATGCCCTTGGGGTTTGCTTGATCCCATACAATGATCTCCTCAGTCGGCATACTAAGGAAGGATCATCAGTGTACCCCTCAGGATGTCTCATGTAGATATCTTCTTCCCAAGTCACCATGCAAGAAGGAACTCTTTACATCCATGTGATGTACCTCCCATGCATACGAATATGCAATGGCCAAAACAACCCTCACTGAATCCATTATTGCAACGAGAGCAAATGTCTCATTGTAGTCCAAACCTTGGAATTGTGAGTACACCTTTGCAACCAGTCGAGCCTTGTACTTGGTTGTAGATCCTTCAGATCCAAGCTTAGTTTTGTAGATCCATTTACACTAAACAAGTTTCCTCCTTGGTGGAAGAGGGACAAGGTCCAATGTTCCATTTTTTTGCAGTGACTCGTGTTCTTCATCCATGGCAACTTTCCATCTCGAATCATGGCAAGCCTCTCTGTAAGACTGTGGATTATATCATACCATCATGAAGCACCTCTCAGGGAGAAGTGTATCTGTATGGAAAAGTGAAATGTTTGCATCTTGGTATTGAGATCTTGTTCTTTTGTAGTCATATGGATCTCCAACAATAACCCATGTTGCCTCAATAAGATTTTGAGTCCATTTAGGCTTTGCATTAAGAGTAGGTGCTGGATCTAGATCTGGATATGCTAGATATTCTTGCTCAATATCTAGATCTATATCATATTGTTCTTCTTCTTCTTCTTCTGAATATGGATCACATGTCGAAACATCATTAGGAGCGAATGGAGGAGGTAGATTAGTTATACCTTCTTTGTCAGTTGTTTCTAGATCATGCAGTGGGTCCTCATTGAACTACACACTTCTTTCAATGAATCATCTCTTGGTTGCAATCTCCATCAGCTTGTAATCCTTTGCATCTTTTGCATATCTAAGAAGGATGCATTCGCTACTTTTAGGTTGAAGTGCTTTCCTCTTGTCAGTGGGGATTCTGGCCCATGCCTTGGATCCAAAAACCCTCGGATGACAGACATCAGGTTTGTGTCCCAATGCTTCAAATGGAGTGACCCAATCAATAGATTTGTGGGGCACCCTATTCTGAATCTATGTGGCACAGTTTACTACTTCTATCTAGAGATTTCATGGGAGATCTCTTGCTTCAAGCAAGCAGGTAGCCATCTCTTTCAATGACCTATTATTTCTCTCTGCTACACCATTTTGTTGTGGTGTGTATGGAATAGACTGTTGCATCTAAATTCCTTCGAAAGCACATAGTTGTTTCAAATCCGTTTTGATGTACTCCCCTCCATTATCAGATCTAAGTGATTTTATATTCCTTCCAGCATTGTTCTCAACTAGGGCTTTGAAAACTTTGAAGCATTCAAACACCTCAGATTTTTGTTTGAGAAATTAGATCCAACAGAACCTATAATAGTCATCAATGAAGGTCATAAGATATCTGGATCCATTCATTGAAGCAGTGGGCATCAATCTTGAAATATCACTATGAATCAGATATAGGATGGGGGAAGCTCTCTTTGCCTTCCCAACTTCATACTTTTGCTCTAGGTGCTTCCCTACAAAGCAACCGTTGCATATCCCTTGAGAGAATTTTATGTTTGGTAGACCTTCAACCATCTCTTCCTTGTGCAACTGCTGTAGATATTTGAAGTTTAGGTGTCTGAATCTTTCATGCCAGAGTCTACTTGTCTCATTTGCATGAGTCAAGAGAGCACTTTGATGGGAGTATGGAAAGAAGAGGGAGAACTCATAAGTCTTGGAGGCATGATTTGCAACACCTTTGGCTATCATCTTCCCAAATGATCTCTCAGTAACCTCAACTAAATCAAGTCCAAATACTACTTTCTTTGGAGGACATGTGTGTGTCATCTGGTAAACAGACAACATATTAGATGCTAGAGAGGGCACATACAGTACATTGTTGAACCTTCCATGCTCAAGTTGTATGGTACCTTTCCCTTCAGCAAAGATTTGAGAGTCATCTCCCATGTGTATGCTTGGTCCATCAGTGATATCTAATGAATAAAATGACTCTATGGAGGCAACCATGTGGTTGGAGGATCTAGAATCAATAAGAAAAGCTTGGGATTGTGAGAACCCAACCTTCAATGCATGGCATCTCTCATGATATTCTGACTTTCCACCTGGATCAGTCTTCCTTGCACCTTTAGGGAGGGAAAATTTATGCTGCTCAAGGATTTTTTCCATTAGATCTATGGTCTTCTTCATACAAGAACTCTCAAGGTGATTACCCTTCTTGTAGTATGTACACTTGGATTTCTCAAACTTATTTTCTTTTTCCTTCTTGGAGATGGAGGATCCTTCTAATGGACTTGACTTGGCATTCTTCTTGGGTTCAAATGGCCTCTTATCCTTTCCCCTGTGCTTCCCCTTTCCATTTGCACTTTTTTCTTCTCCCACCACAAGAGCTTGATTTTTGGAGGCCTTCAAGGTGCCCATGTGGATCAATTTATCTTGTTCTTGGATGAGAGATTCAGTGAAAACATCTAGCGATGGCATCTTCCAACCAAGAATTGACATTCACCCTGAATGGAAGGCAGAGACAAATATGGAGAACTCGGGACCTAGCTTGCTCAGAATGGATAGCACCAATTGCTCATGCTTCTTCTCAATGCCACACTACTTTGCATTGCATGACCAGATATTTGAATTTGGAAAAGAATTGATAAATGGTCTTGAAACTGCTTGGTTGAAGAGAAATCGAAACATTTTCCAGAATATGGCCTCTTAGCTCATCTTTTTTGTCGAAGAGGGTATATAACTTCAACCATAGCTCTCTTGGATTCTTCAATCAATCGAGGTGGAAGAGTAGATCTCTGGAAATGTGAATACACATGAAACCGAATGCTTCATCCAATCTATTCAGATACTTGGCCTTCTCCACAGGTGCTTGTGATTCGACCTCCTTCCCTGGTGTTACCATGTATAGTGACTTGTTGCGCAATACCATCTGCATATCAACCCTCCAATCAAGGTAATTAAAGGGTGTCAGGATCCTGGGAAAGAGAGGAGAGTTTGAATTGTCCATGAGAACTGCTGGAGCGAATACAAGGTGAAACGGTTGCTACTGCAACACTCAAAATAATTTGAATAACTTGCAAAAAACTCTCAATTTTGGAGATATACTACTACTGAGCACTGCTTTAGGGCAGTAGGCACATTTTTTTGGATCCTTCATACCTGGCTAGACCTCAAAGGATTTCTCCAATGAATTCAATACAATGGCACCAGGATTTGTTGTGGAAATCCAGACGCTTCTGATGCTCTACTAAAAGAAACTGCCCAACCTATGCTCAGTGGATCTGATGCCATGTGAAATTATAAATCATAGTATATCTAAGAGCTGAGTGTACCTCATATAGAAAGAATGAGTAGAAAAGATGAATTAGAGTGAAAACTACAACAAAAATGAGCAGACAATTAATCATGCATGAGAACTCAGATAGGAGCAAAATAATGTCACATTATCCAATAATTAGTATAGTCAACAATGATGATACAATGGAGATAATTTGAATCACACAGGATAATTCGAACCTCAATTAGTCTAGCATAGGAATTTTCACCACTTAAGTGCTCCGAAAGACTCAAACTCAAACAAATTGAACCTAAACTCACTTAACTGAAGACACAATCAGTTAACTGACCAAGGAGGGCGCATTAGTGAGTTCGTCATACATAACAGTCAGAAATGGGCGCATGAGGCCACAATCAGTGGAATCCGGAGCTCTAACCCCCCACAAGAGTCAGCTAACTCAGGTGGACTACATTGGAACACTAAGTAGGTTCCTATAAAATAGGGAACTGATTAAAGTGGTCCTAAAATGATGCATGCAGGGCTCAGAAGGTGGTAAATGGATCCTGGATAACATCTGCACACCACTAGGGGGAAAATGAAATCATCAACTACTAGGAAAATGAAATAATGCTAGGTAGGACAAGGATGGAGTATTAAAATATCCTAACCAAAATGACAAAATATCCAATGGACTGATCAGTGGAGTGCGGGTCCGTGAATCCAGTACTTCAAACCTCCCCCCGTGTTTTACCCTGTAGTTGATTCCCCAGCTCAGGAAGAAGTTCTATGGAATATAATTTTCCAGACATTGGGGGTTCCACCTCTGAACGTGACCAAATATCTGATGAGTGGTGGGAAAGAGAGGGTTTACTCAAACCGGATGAGGATTATAGGACACTTCTAAGTGAAGATGTCACTGTCGCACATAATGGAGACAAAAAAGTAATGACACAATCAGAACTTGGATTGAAAAGTGTTGGGGCCTCATATCCGATTCATATTCCTGAGCTAGATACTAGATACTCTCAGTCGTCTGGTGAGGGATCTACGAAACTAGTTCCGGAAAAAGTTCTTCCCCCACAACTCAAGAACTCGAACCACTCTCAAAAGGGGGTTGTGTCCCATTGGAAGAGTGGTTTCACTTGGCGACATGGGAAGTGGAAAAGGCGGCAGGAGGGGATAAGTATGATGCTTAATAGGGATATCGGTTTGGAAGGCATAGTGGCCTTGTCAATGAAGGCGCTCGTGGGGAAATTCAACTACAGGGCTATGAACCCTAAGTAAATTTCACAATGGGTTTCTTCCTTATGGGAGCCATATATTGGGTACATACCAGATATCTTGTTTTTTTCTAAAGGATGGTATGGCTTCATCTTCATGAAGGAGGAACATACATCACTTATTCTAGAAAAAACTTGGTTGAGGGGGAATGGGATCCTGACGCTCAAAATATGGCATTCAAGGTTCGACCTAGCCTCCGAAAGGATCCGTTTCAGACATATCTAGGCAATCCTTCAGGGTTCCCACTAGCTATGTGGAATAGGTCGGAGTTTGAAGTAGTGGCCAACCATTTAGTTTGTTTCATCTTCCTCAGTAATGAGGTCCTCACCGACATGGACAAAAGAGTGGAAAAGATCCTTGTCGAAATCGACATGTCTAAAGGATTATTGGATACATTAGAGATCGAATAGAGGGGTAGAACTTATGTTCAGACATTGGATTATTGGGGGCTTCCTTTTAGATGTTCCTGATGGAGAGAGGTTGGGAACCTCTCACATCAATGTTCCTCATCTAGTTCGGTTTCATATGTGGATGACTTCGCGGAGGACATTCAAGCCTGGACTTCGGAAGATTATTACTCCTTAGAAGATGATGTAGGTGCACGTGCTCCACTGGACATAAAATATGGTGATCCCCTTCAGAAGTTTTCACCAGACCTCTTGTCTCTACTTGGTAAGCTTTGGATACTAGATTCATATTTTGCTTCATCTATAATGGATTCTGAAGGAAATTTTATTACATCTTTGGAAGCCAAAGGGGACCAGATTGATGAGGATTTAGTAGGGGGGGATTTTTTCTATCAGGGTGTTAATGTGCGAAACTTTGTTATTCCTCCTAATTATATCTCTGTTCCCCAACCCGGGATGGCTATTTCAGATACTCTGGTTATTCCTATTTTGGATCCATCAAATAAGCCTATATATTATCCTTATCGGTCTCCTTGTTTTGAAGATGGGTCACATTCACTACCACGTGGCTATTCGCCCTCTCCTACATCTGTTGAGCCCTCTTTTCCCATTATTACACCCACTGTGGGGTTGTATATTTCGTAGAAAGACTCATTGTTGTCATGATATTATCCTTCTTCCAGTAATTTATACTCTTATCATACCGGGCAATCCCTAGAGGTTGTGGACTGCTCATTGAAGATCCCTTCATACTGTGAAATAACAAAGAAAAATACACTAGTGACATATATCGGGAATGCCCCGGATGATAAAATCCTGAAATAGGAAGCTCTTGGGTGTCGATATAAACATGCTCCTGAAGCAAAATATGCAAAGGGGGCTATTCAAGGGGGTTTAGCCCAAAATTTCTCTCCTATCAAGACGAGAAGTGCAAGGAAAGGTAAGCAAAAGTTATTGGGTGATGATATTATTGATCCTTCCCTATTGGATGCATCTGTCACTCCTTCAACAAACTCAAGGTCCCTTAGAGACATGAAATCTCTAGCCAAGGTCAAACGATGATTTTTTTGTCCATCAACATCAAAGGGATTGGGGGCCCTCATAAAAGATTATCCCTCAAGTGGTTAGTGGAAAAATGGAACCCAAATATCATATTTTTGCAGGAGACCATGGTATATGCACAAACGGCGAGGTGTTTTTTTTCAATCTATAAAAAAATGTTGGGCAGTCTGCTCGGCTGATGCTGATGGTATTTTCGGGAGTTTGCTCTCATCATGGAACCCTAGAACCTTAAATCTTTTGGAATATCGGGTTCCTTTGGGTAATTTTTTTCGTGGCAACCTCTCAAGGTATAACGAGGAAGTTAATTTGATAAAATGTTACGGACCTTATTCAAACAAATCGCAGTTTTGGGACCAAGTGGTTTCAAAGGGTTTTCTTCATCTCCCAAACCTTATACTAGGTGGTGATATTAATATCACTCTATCGGCTAAGGAATATTGGGGAGTGATATTAATCTCACTCTATCGGCTAAGGAATATTGCGGAGTGATATTAATCTCACTCTATCGGCTAAGGAATATTTTCTCCTCTGCAGGTCTAAATGACATTAAAACGGCCCCCTTATGCCTTACCTGGAACAATGGGAGGGCAGGCATAGAGGTTGTGTCCAAACAGCTTGATCATTTCTTGGTGGGTGACAGTTTTTTGGAAACAATGCACAGATATTGTTCCTGGGTGGATTTGGTATCCATCTTGGACCATAAACTTATCCTTTTGGAATTGGATCTCGAAGTTAGTAAAATCACATTTCCGTTCAAGTTCAATCACACGTGGTTAAAATAGGAGGATTTTAAAGCAATGATCATAAAGGAATGGCTGAGTTTCGATATGGATCTGTTGGCTTCTCCTACGCATAATCTAATCCAGAAGTTGATTTTATTGAAAAGAGTGATTTTGAAATGGGAGCGGACCCAGAAAAAATTACTCCAAGCAGATCTTTGCCAGATTGAAGCTAAATTAGATGGTTTGTATGAGAAGAATTTGGGTAGTTATCTTTCTGAACAGGACTGTGAAACCCTACAAGAATTGGAAAAAAATCATTTAAACATCTTAAGCATTGACAAGGAGACATGGCATCTCAAGGCAAGGGTTCTTTGGATCTCTTTAGGGAATCAAAATAACAAGTTTTTTCATAGATAGCAGGAGGGTTAATAACTCAATCTGGTCAATTAAAAATGAGGAAGGTGTTTGGATTGGAAATCAATAAGATCTCCATTTGGAATCGATTAGACATTTCCAAAAATATTATGATGAAAATGGTGACTTCATTGTCAAGGAACAATTCAATATTATTAAAGAATATCTTCATTTCTTCTCGGAGCAGGATGGAAACAAGATATTCGAGCCAGTGACCTTGGGTGAAATACACAAAACTCTAAAAGGATTTGCAAAAGACAAAAGCACGGGCCCATATGGGTGGACTGCGGAGATTTTTTTGGAGTTTTTTGACATTATGGGAGATGAAAGTATGGCTATGGTTGAAGAAACAAGGATTGAAGGTAAGGTTTTTGTTGCTTTAAATTCTTCGTTTATAACACTTATCCCAAAAGCTTCGATGACTGAATCTTTTAACGATTTCATACCTATCTCATTGTGTAACCTTATGCACAAGTTGGTTGCTAAGATTATCACACAAAGGATTAAGTCAGTTCTCTCGAAATGCATGTCAAGAGAGCAGTTCGGCTTCCTGGAAAATAGGTTGACTTTGTAGTTGGTGGGTAACAAATAGATCCACTAGGTAGATAAAAGAAGTAATATAATAATGAGGGGTAGATGGCATAGACCCCAAGGAATACTCATGATAAACTATACATACACATGAGTATTATTGTATTGATATGTTGAGTATTGTATTGTAGTAAGTATGGCTTGTGGAGTGATTCCTTCCATACAGAGTAATTGATTATGTTATCCTATCTTAATTGTTCTCTCTATATTCTTGCATTTTATATTGTGTGGATGAATTTTATTATTCTCAAGTTAAGGATCTATCTTCTATCTTTTATATACCAAGGTTTACTACAAGTGGTATCAATGCCTTACAATTACTCTATAATAACCAATTGTTCATAAAAAAAAAGTGGAATATTTGGGTCACATTATAAGTCATGAAGGATTGCAAATTGACCCTAAGAAAATTAAGGCAATGAAACATTGGCCACACCCAAAGACACTCAAAAGTTTACATGGTTTCCTTGGCCTTGTTGGATACTACAAGAAATTGGTGCATACTTGTGGCATAATAGTAGACCCATTAATATCCTTGCTAAAAAAATGCCTTCATCTAGAATGATGCAACAGAGCATGTCTTTCATGCCTTACATGAAGTTATGTGTACTTTCATCCTTGAATGTGATGCCTTTGGCAAAGGTATCTAAGTAATTTTGATGCAAGAAGGGTGCCCATTAGTGTTCACTAGTAAACAAGTGTGTGATAAAAACTTGGGAAACATATGAAAAACAAATGATGGCCATCCTTCATGTAATCAATACATGGTGCCCTTACTTGGTTGGGAATCATTTTACATTAAGGGAAACCATAATAATTCAAAGTACTTCTTGGAATAATGTTGGTCAACACTAAAGCAACAAAAGTGGGTCACCAAGATGTTAGGCTATTATTATGATATCATTTACAATAAGGGAAAGGAGAATGTGGTGGTAAATGCCTTATCTCCAAAGTATGAGGAAGAAGGGTCCCTATTGGCTTTATCCTTAGTAGTCCCATATTGGTAGCAGATGTAGCTAGGAATGGTTTCCTAATGACACGGTCATTCAACTTTTCCAATAGCTATGGGAAGATCCAAACTCTCTTACTGTCTACGGTACTTGGTAGAATGACACATTACAGTATAAAGGGTTTATCTTTTGGTACATATTTCTACTTTAAAATCAACCTTCTTAAAGGAATTGCAATCATCCCACATAGTGAGTCACTTTGACTTTAGTATACATATGAATGGGTCAAATGTTGATTTTTTTAGAAGGCATGGAGAATGACATATGTACCTTCAAGGTTGAATGTGACACATGTCAAAGGAACAAAGGTGAAACAATGAATCCACTTGGGGCATTGCAATCCCTACCCATCCCTTAAAATTTCCTTACATTTTATCATTGGGATACCTAAACTAGGAAACAAATATGTTATCATGGTGGTTGTTGACCACCTTCCGAAATGCCCACATGTTTTTCTTTCAAAACTCATTTAATCCATCCACAATTGCACAAGTATTCATGGATCATATTTTTAAAGTGCATGGCATGCTTAATTTAATTGTGGTGAATAACAATCCTACATTCGCTAGCAAATTCTAGCAAGGAGTGTTTAAAGTACAAGGCACCCAATTGAAAATAAGCATGAGCTATCACCCCTAAATAGATGGTCAAGTAGAGATGGCCAATAAATTCTTAGAAACTTATTGATATGTTTTTCAAACCAACAAGGCTAGCGGGTCCAATGGCTACCCCTTGCATAATGGTGGTACAATTTCACCTATCGTGAACCAATATGTCACCCTATGAGACTACCTATGGGAAAAAGCCTCCATCCATGGCCTTACTCTTACCAAGCACATCTAAGGTTTTGGTAGTGAACATAAATTTTAAGGCAAGAACTGACATTCTCTTCATTCATTAGGACAATTTGGTCTTTTTCAAATTTGAATGAAGCAATAGGGCATTGATTCAAGTACCACTTTGAAGAAGGGAATCAAGTCACTTTCTTTGTCTATATCCCTATAAGCAAACCTCTCTCAAGAAGAAGATCCACTAGAAGCTAGCACCCAAAATTTATGATCCCTATCAAATCCTCAAGTGAATTTAACAAGTTTCCTAGAGATTGGCTCCCCCATCCCACTCCAAGATCCACCTATAACTATTTCATGTGTCTTATTTGAAGAAAATGATTGGTGCAAATTTTCAATTTCATACTATCCTCCTTGAACTTGATGATGAGGGTTTATTTTGGTTATATCTTGAGTTAATACTTGACAAAAGAGAACATCATTTGTGCTAGTACATTATCCATGAAATATTGATATATTGGAAGGATATATAAGATGAATATGCCACCTAGGAACTAAACATGATTTTACAATAGATCCCATATCTCTGACTTTGAGGACAAAACTACTTTTGATGGCAGAGGGCGTGTTAGGGTCATATTCTAACCCCAATAGTTATGGGTAATAGTTGTTAGGAGTTAATTAATTAATGTGCATTGGCCATTAAGACCCCATAGGTAGTTGGAATGTGTTTAATTAATGTAAGGGGCATTCTTACTAAATAAGGCCCACTAGGTAGTTGATACTCATTAATGAATGTGGCCTAGTCATCAATGTAGAAGCCACTAGTGGTTATGGTTTGGGATAGATATAAACTATTTATATAGCTAGAGAGTAGAGTAATATTTTATTGAGAATTATCATTGTATTATATGATACATATGGATATCGGTGACCACCCACATATTCCACTGGCTCAAAGCGGTTTTCCATTTTGGCAATTTTCTAGTAGTTTTTCTACAATTTTTTTGTTCTGAACTTCCGGGGTCGTCTTGAGGCCCTAAACGATGTTTTTGAGCCCGTAGTGGTCCAAACGATAATTGTAGGATTTGGTATGGGACCAAACCACTATTGTACTCCTCAGATAGATCTTTCCAACGACCTATTGAGCACCTCAAACAGAGATCATATGCAAAATTTATGACCCCGAGAAGTTGACTACTCAACTAACCACCTTGGGGCCGCAAACTTTATGATAGTTCATCTCCTAGTGTTAAGTTTTTGGATGTTTAGGGTCCGTGCCCTCATGCTTATGATAAATAGACCCTTTTGGCCTCTTTTTGTATTCAACTTGTCATGAATGAGTGTAGTCATCGCATCTCTTCTCGGAGATAAGCTACCACCATTATAGTTGCTTTATTTTACAGTCTGCTCTATTTCTGTCATTTAATAGAATTTGTGTTTATTGTATCATTGTGTTCCTTGCAATATATCTGTGTATATGTTTCTATATATGTTATTTAATTTCATTCTCACATAAATCCGTATCATTATATCTCTAATCATTTGTAGGTTTCCTCCTCAAAGAGACACATGAGCATTGCTCACCTTTTGAAATATCAATAAAGTATATTATTATGAAAGTCCAATACTCATCTTTTTGTAATTTGAATTTCCTCAGATATTGCTCCTAATTATTTGCTTCCGATATACATTACAAATGGGGAACAACCTAAAATTCAATTCCGTTGTACATTACAAATGGGGAACAACCTAAAAGTCAATATTTCTTGACAAAGTCTTGTGCTTGCTATCTAATGCTTTCCTTGTCCCAAATACATGGTATAGATTTTCCCAAATGTAAAGCCACAAAGTAACAATTTCGAATATAAAGCTGAGAATTTATGGTAGCCATGGAAATGAAGATCTTGCCCCTTAATAACTAGGAGGATTAATAGAAGAAACTATTGGGGGGCATCAATAAGGTTCTAGTGGAAGAATGATCATGAACTTGAGTTAACTAGTTTGAAATATTGATTCATATTTTTGAGTTGGCAAAGTCAAGTGATGAGTGACGAAGGTTGGGTAGGGTACAGGAACTTAGTAACTTTAAACTACAATCATAACATAATCTAATCATGAAGTAACCTACAAAGTAAAAATCCAATGCTAAACTAACCAATATAATATTTTTCTTTTTAAGATCATTGTTGACCCAACAAACCATATAAGCATCTAACGCTTTTTAAATATTGACATATACTTTAAGAAATGGTTAAGGTTGAACAAAATCCAATATAAGAGACAAGAAATGTGAATTTACAAAGGCTTATGAGCCATAATCTTAGTGTTTTTTATTTATTATTTAATATATATGTTTTGGGAAAATGTAATTGTGAAACATAATGTACATAATCAGCAATGTGTTGCTTGAGCTTCCTATGATGTAATTTTTACAACTCAAGGAGACATAGGAAGCTCTTTCCTCTACACATAGTTATAAAGAATATAATTTTACGATTAATCAATTATAAGGATCAATTGGGATCAATTAACAAGAGTACAAAGAAGAGAATCAGGTTTCTATTATTGAGAATGTGTTGTTTTGAAGTTTTTATTCAAAGCTTCTTTTCTCTATAATTACTATGTAAATGAAGTACATGTCGTATCCTCTGCACTATTTGAAGACAAATTTTGTAAAGGCTACCATAAAGGAGTCTTAGAAGCCTAAATATAAGTAGTCAAATAATAAATTAAAAATTAGTGTGACGTATAGTTACTAAACTGGGTTTTTTGTTGGCTAAAATTGAAGTATACTCTGAGATGATGGCTTAGTCCTAAGCATGACCTGGGTGCGAAGCATTAAGCGTAATTAAATATTTCTAGGACATAGTTAATAGACTATCTAATGGCTTTATAATTTTACTAATTTTGAATTATTAAGCAAAATTTCTTAAAACTTTATTAAAAAACCTTATTAAAAACTTTGTTAAAATTAATATAATAATATAGTTTTAATTATGTCCATTAGATTTAAAACTTTATTAATACTAATTATTATATTATATTATATTATATGCATTAACAAACCATTTACATATTGGTTCTAAATTATTAATATTAAGATTATTAATAGAAACCTTTATTAATTTACCAAACTAACAATCCTAATCTCACAAATATATTTATTTTATTACCCTAAGTTTCTTGTGTTGTATCTTGGCAGAGTACAAGATGTCGGCTTCCTCACTATCTAGCTCTAATTATTTATAGGATCACATGACCTAATCCTTCCCTCGACAATTGTCTATGTCCTGATGATGAGCCTCGATGGAGGGCTCAAAACATTGACTATATCTTCTACATCGCAGAGTATACTCCAATTTCAGCCAACAACATGTCTTTCTGCGAATTCTCGGCTCATACCATAAACTGGTTTTTTTAAGCCTGAAAAGGAAGTATGATATATATTATGATTTCACTTATGAAATGTCGAATATAAAGTTTTTTGTAAGAAAAAAGAAACTATGAAGCCTAATCATCCCTTAAATTTAAACAAATTAGATAAATTGCACAACACGATATTTTGTTTCAAAGATGTCATGTGTGGTGTCACTTGCAAAAATACGAAAGATTCACATAAATGCATAGTTGGTTATGCAAAATATAATAAAAAATAAATAGGGCTATCCTTGATTAAAGCTTAGTAAAATGCTTGAAATTTGAGGAATTTCAAGGTTCAAAATTATAGGTGGAGCAAAAATGGCTCAATTGTGCCCAACTTCCTTTTAACCATAGCAAAGACTTTATACGAATAAAATGGTTGATTTGATGATGATCATAAGATCAATCCCTCATGGATCATAAAATTCTAAAACAAACTAAGTAATGGTCAATTCTAGGAATTACAAATGATCCAAGAGATTCTATAAATGGATGCATGTAAGAAATGCAAGGAATTGTAGGATGTAGGATGATGTATTCAATCTCCTTACTTGGTGCATTCAATAAGTTGGTTACTAAGGTATTCTAAGCGCTAAGGTTTGGTGGTAGTGAGGTGTGGTGGGAGTTACTAGCTTGTACAGTGATTTGAGATGGACAATCCACAACCCACATACCACCATATTACAAACATCAATGGTTATTACCCAACACATGTTGTAATCCAGCATAGCTCTCACATGAAAAATGTCTTATCAATGTAATTAACGTGGAACAAAATTTCAACATAGGAATATGCCACTATATAGATAATGTGTAGCATCACATAGACAACAACCGCATGCTAATGATGGCAAAGATATGTGTCAACGTTGACATCCATTTACAAATGTAGATTGTAAAATTTAGTGTCTAATTCCCCATTCCATCATGGTTGGAAATATGGTAGTGTTATATCATCAGAGGGGTTCCATTACGAAGTTCATTTAGAGGTGAAGGCTTTTTTAATATTTTAGTGTTAGATATATTTGATGAATGTCTGATGAGCTTGTGCATGTAATATTTTTGTTTTTGTTTCTCCATTATTAACTTTATATATTGTTAGTCTTGTTGGCATGCATTGGTCTTGAATGGCCTAAAACCACCCACCATAAGGCCATTCGGAGCCTCTTAATGGCCTCATCTAATCCCAAAGAGATGTGTTGATTCATGATAAATATGTTATTGGTAACCACAAGCATGATGGTCCCCCAAATGCACCTTGGAAGATTGTTTTGAAGGTTTACCATGAGGTAACAATAATTCCCTTGAGGAAACTCCCATTGATATTTATGTTTTTGAGTATGAAATATGTAACACATGCAAATAAAACACACTATTTGGGAACTTTATTGATCAATTACCTCTCAAATCCGTCATTGAGGCTTAAGTTAACAAGGTATGGGAACCAATGGGTGGTGTTTCCTTCTCACCCAAACCCTATACAAGATCTTATCCCTTTTCGGTTTGGTTGAGGAATCATATTGTGTTCCAATTGTTGATCATGGATGGTATATCTATCAAAATAACCTCATTATATTTGGGTTTACTATTTTTATGTTGAACAAACTATCATATTTTGTATTATATGGGAGAATTTTCTCAGCTTGCCCATCCTATTATATTTCGTCTATCACATCTCTACATGAATAGGAGGTTTTGTTTGTCATGTGCTTTCCCACTTTAAGGGTGTGTCTAGGAGCTAAGATGTTAAATATCTCCATAACTTGTCTTAATTCAAGTATGGTACAAGAAAATCAAGACACCTATGTGATATATCAATTTATCTAAAACTTGCTTCCATTACTATACTTTAAGCCATAAAATATATGATTTCCCCCTCATGGTTAATCTAGATCCATTGGCTGCTCAAACCCATTTTCAACTAGGGTATTGAGCCAGTGATTAATCTATTGGAGGTTGAGTTTGAGTATTTTATAAGAACTCCTTGAACAATAAGACAAATGGAACCCAAAATACCTAACCTACCAACATGACAACCCCTAGTGTGTCAAAACCCACTAAGTATATAGCATTGACCACTAGGAAGGAGGTCATAAGCCCCTCTCAATCCTCCTTGTGAAAAGGAGGGGATGGGGTTCTCCCCACATCCCTTATGAACTCCCAAACAACCTTTTATGCCAAGGAGTCCTATAACAATCCCAACATGCATATTCCAAAAGAATGGTTTAATGCTTCAACCATGAAGGGCACAATGACTTTGAATTACTATGAAATTCTAGATGGGCAAGATGAAAATGTTGACAAGAAACATATAAACTATGTTCAACATAATTGTTAGGTTTCAAGATAGTTAAGGACCTTTCCCACCTAGGAAGTTAATACATCATTTTCTTTTAATTTAGGTGATTACTTGCACACCGTAACAAATTAGGATTAAACTCTAATTCTTTCTATTTTTGTTTGCATGTGGGATCAAAGGGAAAATCCAAAGGCTCATTTTAGTCATTACATATTTTGCTTTCATATTTATTTTGCAATCAAGTAGATTAACTAGATCACTAAACAAAAGAAAATTAATAAACCCAATTTATGTTCTTTGCTTAGTTTATTCCATGTTGTACTTGAACCTAGTATAACTCGCATTTTATTTGTTAACAGCCATGAGAACATTAATAAAACTAAGCCTTCCCCTTTTCCCTTTCCTAGTTTTCCTAGGTTTACCAAAAGCTATGTAGTGAATCCACCTCTACCTAGGCTAGTCATCCTAGCTAAGATAGCCTTGTTTGGTCACAATTTGGATTGCTTCCATAGAGGATATCCTTTACCACTCCCACAGAATTATTGAACTCCTACGTTGGAACATAGTCTTCCTATCTCTTCCACCTAGGTTAGGTTTACTAGTTCCTTCCTTAGGTTTCCCAATCATACCTATATTTTGGTTACTCCAGTGTGCAGCTACTGTCAACCCTTCATTCTCTTGAGTGAAAGGTTGTGTTCACCTTTATCTCATCCTCTTACTTCATAGTGGGAAGATTTTTCATTTTATCCTTCCTCTTTCCTTCCCAAAGTAATGCAATCACCACATTTTAGCAAATTCATTGGAGATTTCCCTTCACCTTTCATTCTTATCAAAGGGCTTCACCTTCCCTCATGGGGAAATATATCTCTCCCTTGCCTTCTCTCCTAGGTGGAAGGGTTGCTCTTCTACCTCCTCTCCTTTCTGCCAAACTACTTTCCAAAGTAGTTCCCACCTTAGATTTATGTCTTTCCACCATGGAAGTTCTAATATGTGTACAACCAATACCAAAAAATCAACCCATGTAACTTAAATATTAACTAATGCACTCAAAATACTCTCTTAATCAACCTAAACACTATATTAAAAATACTTAAATTGTTAATTGAATGAACAACTCTCGAAAGATAATATTGGCCTAACTCAATAACAACCTCACACACATCATGCATGGTGTATATGTATTTAAAAAACAATCAAGCAATCATTGTCGAACACCTCTCTTGGTTACACTTGTGGCCTATCAAACCAAATTCCCCCCTGCTTGTGTTGACTCTTACTTTATTATTAATTACTTATCTTCCCATAATGTTGATATGCCATTCCTTAACATGTTGAATTATTGCCTCGAATGCATGAGTATTTTCCTCCAAGCTCTTTTTGAGATAATTCCCAAGTTTTCTTACTCAATGGACCTTATGTTTCCTTTGACCTCTCTAACTTCTTGACTGCAACCAACTGCATCATCAACATTTCCTCTCATATCTACATCTAGATCTAGTTTGATAGAGCATTAATGAAATATTTCATTTGTCAACTCTCGACCTACCCTCAACATAACCTCCATTAAATCCTATCACTTCTTAACAATGAGAAAAAAATTATTCACCAATGTGAAATGTATTAAGGGATTTAATAAATTGGAAGAAACCTCAATCAAAATTGTCACTATTAACTTTATCTCAGTACCCAAAACTATTCTAATGTAATTTGTAGTTTTGGATTGAAAATTTGACTATAACCTCCTCCACGGTGATTCATGGTTTGACACTATCCTCACCATCCACCATGCCTTCATAGGAGAACTTCACATCCATTGGAAAGGAAAAACCTATTGTACCAAAAATTATCAAGCATGACACTAATCCTTTCTCTCGTGCTCCAAATATTGAGGTTGAACCTCTCATCTCTTATGCACGCTAGTTTCCTACTCCAAAAAATTAGAAGATCCAAATAGTCTTAATGTTGAACCTTATAAATTAAAATATATTTTACATGGTTAGGTCCATATGCATAAAGGGGTGGTAGGTGTGCGAGGAGGCGGTTGTGCCTCTTCGCCCCAAAGGAAAACTTGTTACTTAATTTGCTTGGAAATTAGATTTGGAAACAAATAACCAAGCAAAATCAATGGTGATATGGAAAGGGCCACAATTAGCAAAGAACCTAGGTATAAAGGAGCTTGTAGTTTTGGGGGACTCAATACTAGTAATCCAGTTCATGATTGATCACTCTCTTCCCTCGAACCTTGAGCTTAAAAGGGTAATGAGAACAATGCAAAGTATCAACCAAGCATTTGTCCAAATAAAATTCTATGAAAACCAAAGGAAAATCAACTCTGCAACTGATAAAAATGAAAATCAGGGGTGCCAAATATATTTAGACATCGTGAAGTAC
This sequence comes from Larix kaempferi, assembly GCA_027924585.1. Taxonomy (NCBI): domain Eukaryota; kingdom Viridiplantae; phylum Streptophyta; class Pinopsida; order Pinales; family Pinaceae; genus Larix; species Larix kaempferi. Next base: position 5,164,315 of record BSBM01000885.1, read on the forward strand.
AAAACTGGGAGGATGGGGAGGATGGGGCATTGCCCCATCCCCTGAGTTTTTTCATCAACCATTGTGAGGATTGGATGTGACATATCAATTTAATGAACTCATTAAATTATGGATACAATTGGCTCAAGATCCCTCGCATGCAATCCAAGCATAATCTCCACCTCATTCTCGATTTATCTCTTTCATGATTCAACATATTTGGAGTTATAAATCTTTAGGTGAAGGGGTTCGCTAGTGTGCTTTTTTGAATCCTATGAGACTTCAACTCTAGCTTGTGCTTGGGATGTTAAAGCTCCTCAAATTTATGCATCTTATATAAGTTTTAAACCTACAATTTGATGAGACAGGAATTCGTAGACCCAAAAGGAGGAAAGCAACAATCAAAACCCCTCTTAATCATATAATAGGTGTGTTCATTGTGAGGTATTAGGAATGTGCAGTGCCATCAAGAGATGTGACTTCCATTGTGATGATTTCCAGGATGGTATAGATTATGTGTTGAGAAAATGGGATACTTGGAAGTGAGACTGGGAAGTGAATAATGACAGAGAACTGAAGGTGACTAAGATAAAATTAATTCATTACAAGCATAACTACTCAAACACAAAGGTAAATTGACTCTTTTATAAGTTGACATGGAAAGCCAAAAATAAAATAAAAAATAAAAATTAGAGGAAGAAGCAGCAAAAGTGAAATAATTGTAGGATATAGTCCAATGTGTGGAGATGGAGTAGAGGCCTAGATTTGAAGAACTCTATAAAGCCATCTCACATGAAGCATCAATAGGAACTGTGGAGAAATATGCCGTGAAACAAACTCCAGAGGTAAAAATACAACATGACTCTTTTCACAGTATTCCGATAGCCTATCAAAAGAGAAGTGGACATCATGGAATACAATAGTTTCATTTAATTATGAAATGCTTTGTAATTCTTTATCTCTATTAGGTTAGTTTATATGTCTTTATACTGGCAAAAGAATGGATCTTAGGAAGAACTTAGCCATAATTTGGTATCTTAGAATTAGTTATTTGGATATGGGCCTTTCATATGGCCATTTTTTTATCTGTAAATCATTTTATGTTCTATACTCTCATGCTGACTAGTGAGACCGAAGCCATTTTTCTTCTTTATTAATATATCAAGTAGACGTTGTTGCTATAAAAAACATATGCATAATCATGTTGCCTCCATGTGCATGTGATCTCATCTTGTCTCAAACAACTTGAACATGTGAAGTTGCCAATGTCACAACCTTAACTAACCTATTCTATACCATATGCCATTTTCCCTTCCCCTTACCCTTAATATCAATAATCAAAGCTAGCTTAATGATTTGACACAAATGCAATTGGTGATCGTGTTACCAAGATGTCTAAAAAAAACTAAAATTCTGCACCTTACTAAAACAAAATTTGATGCAATTGAATCCACAACTAGTCTATGGTGTCAATACCATAAAATTCACACCCATAACACTTAAAACTAGTGCATCCTTGAGAAAAAAGGACATAAAGCATATCACCTTTCAAAATTATAAACAATAAAATGCCACTACAAAATCCAATGCCATACTTGAAATCTATCAAAGTCCTTTGCATGAAAACCATGGGAGTAACTTTTCTCAAACCTCTCGCCCCTTTAGGAGGATTGTATACTCTCATCCCTACCCTCTTTGGGGGGAGAAAAATCTCATTTCTATTCACCTTGAAGTATGATGCATCACATATATGTATCCCTTGGGGAAAGGCTCCTCATGTCCCTTTGCTTTCTTGGGGATAACCTTTTGATGATTTTTCAAGTTAACCCCTCTCCACCTCCCCTTAAGGCCATCCTCACTTTAAATTTCTACTTTACCTCCCAAGCATGCCCACCTCTTATTTATCTACATCCTTTTTCTTTTACTCTCAACTACCTCTTGTTGCACAACCATTTATCAACTTCCCTCTACCTTAATTTCCATGCTTCTTATCACTTGTCATATATCATTTACTAGTTGTCACTTGACCTGGTGGTAAATTATTACCAGGGTTATTTCCTCAAGTCAAGGACTGGCATGTGGTAATATGTTTCTTCATTGTGATCAATGATCGTGCCTTGCTTGCCTTTTACCATTTTCTACACTAGATGATGACCTTAACTTGATAATCATGTAGAACAAAATTGTTGAGATGTTACCTTAGCTTTAGTTATTATTTCCTCCCCCTTGGCTATGAGCTTTTCTACCTTGCTATCTTGGTCACCATTTCTATTTCCTTCTACCCTTCGGGTAAGATACCTTCCATGCATACTTCTCTAGGAGTAGAATGTCTTTCAAATCTACTCTTCTCGAGGTAGGATTCCTTTCACACATGTTCTAAAAAGACTAGGTTATCTTTCATGCATGTTCTTGTTGGAGTAGTCTATATTTTATCCATGTTTCACTCATGGCAAGTTGAGTTTCACTCTTAATCCCCTTATACAAGTATGCCTTTCATGCCTAATGTTCACAAGGTTGACTACCTTCCACTCCCACCCCCTCGGGGAAGGATTTCTTTCACACTTCCCCTCCCATCGATCATAGATTGTTTATCATGCTTTCTCCTCCCTTATGGAAAACTGTTAAAGAAATGTAACTACGGAAGATATTCTAAATGTACTTGTCTAATGTATTATTGCATTCCACCTTTGGGAGATGTCATTGATGTAATCGATAATGTAAGTCATTGAAAGAGTCGATGTAAACCCTGGGACTTGTGTCGGCCTAGAAGAATCTAGAAAAGAATAATATATTATGTAATTGACAAGTCGGCCCAATCAGTTAGGTCAAGTCGGCCCTGTTGGGGAAAAATTCACCTCAACGGAAAAATTAAATAACCATTAGTTTGGAACACATCTATCAGATCCACACCAGACATATGGATTTCACATGATCTCTTGAGGTCACATTCGACACATATCTCACATTATAAGGTAAGTGTAAGCATGACTCCCTCACTTTCCTCTTCACTTTGACACATTTCATTTTCCTGGATTAGGTATTGCTTACATGACTAAGTGGTATATAAGATCATTTGATTTCCTAGACATTGTTTGTCTTTCACATGTACTTCTTGTGCTCCTATTTTAATTGAATAACTCTCTGAGTATTATCGTGTGATTGATTGATGACTTCTTTATGTTTTTTATTCACTGTGTCACTTAACTATATAAGTGCATGCAACCATACATGGAGCATATGCACTTCAATTCTACACTTCCATAGGGCTGAGTGGGTCTTTATGTTGTCTAATAGAGTTAGCATTGTGACATGACAATTCCCTCTTCGTGTTTAGGAAGTATAGCATCTTGCACATTCCATATAGGCCACATCTTAATCATCTTATCATCCCCCTATTTCTCATTTCATGTTTCTCATGATTCTTTCTCCTCTTATAGTAGCTTGTATATTGTGTTTGTCATTATTGCCAACTTTTTTTATCTCCATTTTTTTTATCGTACGCTTGTCCAACTCTCGGTGTCGGCAGGCTGCAGGGCGGTTGTTTCTCGTTGGGCTCGGCTACCCTGGTGACGCACAGGGCTAGTATGCCGACCCCGTCCTTGGGACCTTCAGGTTCGGCTGGGGATGAGGACACAGGTTCAAGTGGATCCAGTGGATCGGAGGCAGGGAGGACTAGAAGATTGGGCCAGGGAGGCTGCCTTCCCAAAACCCTGACTATTCTTGCCATCCAGGTCAAATATGACAAAATAAGAGAGAGGGTCGAGCAATGGAAGGAGAAATCCCTGATTGGGAAGCTTGTGGGGATCTGGCCTAGAGAAAAAGATCTTGTTCGTTGAATCAAGACCACATGGAACCCCAAAGGGCATTATGATTTACACTTGGGTGCCAAGGGGTTTTTTTCTATTATTTTCTTCAATATGGAGGATAGGGATAGGGTTCTGGAGGGAGGACCTTATTTCTTTCTCTCCTCAGGTCTATACCTCAGGCCATGGAAATATATATTTAACCCTGAAACGGAGGACATGCGAGTTGCCCCCGTCTGGATCAAGCTTTACACTCTCCCCTGTGAGTACTGGGATCTGGAGATCTTGAAAGACATTGGAAATACCCTTGGAGAGTTTGTAAAAGTTTCAGAGCAGACCAAGCTCCATAGGTACACTGCATGTGCCCGCATCTGTGTCTACATGGACCTGTCTAAAGATCTCCCCGAAGCGATCAGCTTGAACTAGGACGACGAGGAGTGGATCCAACCCCTTGACTACGATCAGCTCCCATTCAGATGCAGAATCTGTCACGATTATGGCCATTTTGGCAGGAACTTCCCGAAGACTTATCAGACGCCTCCTCCATCCAATCCTTCCTAGGAGGGGGTGAAGAATAAAGAAGGTTTTACCCAAGTCCGAAACAAGCGGAGGAACAGAGGTGGAGATCACCATAAGAAAGGCAAGGAGAAAGACCAAAAAGGGATCAACAACAAGAATCCCTTCCAGATCCTAGAAGAAATTGTTGAGGATGACCAGGTTGGAAATAAAGGGAAGAGTCTTCAAGAAACAGTTGCGATGGAAGCCGAAACCCCAATGCTTCAGGCAGTTCCTTCTGAAAATCAACTGATGATTATGGAGGAAGATGAGAATGAAGAAATGGAATTGGAAGAACTTGATCTTGATGAAATCGAAAAAGAATGTAATAAAAAGGGTAAAGGCTACGTCTCGCGCAAGCAATTAGAGCTTATGCAAGAGGTAATTATCAAATCCAAGGCTTGTCAGCAGCTCGGGATATCCTCGGACCCCCACAAAGGGAGAAAAAGGAAATCCCCAGAGGAGGAAATGAAAAGGGGCAGGAAGTCCAATAGACAAATAATTGCAGAGATTGGAGTGAGACTCATCGAATCAGGCCAGTACCCAACGATTAAGGAGGCATTTTCTGAAGCCAGTAAGGTTACCCAATGAAGCTCATATCCTGGAATATTTGAGGGTGTAACCATCTGAGGAAAATAAAAACTTTGGCAAGAAAGATCAAGAAGGAGAAACCTGATGTTCTTTCTCTACAAGAAACAAAATGCAGTTCTGAAACTATGGAGAAGGTGGGACAAAGGATTTGGAAAGGATGCAAAGTTATCGCAACAGATGTTATAGGCATGGCTAGAGGCCTAGCTGTCTTATGGCTCCCTCACTCTTTGCTTCTGTCTGATTGGAGAACTAATCAGTTTTCTATTTCATCTAATTTTACTATTTTAGACTCTGGTGCAAAAGGTACTCTGGTTAACATTTACAGTCCTAGTGCTTTGCCTCTTAAGCACTCTTTTATCAGATTCTTATCTTGGATGGTGGAACAGGCTGTATAGGGCTCTTTGATTGTGGGTGGATAGTTTAATATCATATCCACGCTTGATGAGAAGAAGGGTGGCAGGAGAGTTATGGATAGATTCCAAGAAGCATTCATGGAGTTTCTATCCCATAGTCCTTTCATTGACATTGAGACTGGAAATGGGTGGCATACCTAGAATAACAAACGAGGTGGTCAACATCTTGTGGCATCCAGACTTGATAGATTCCTGATGTCTGAGGACATTTCCCGTGGTATGGGAGATGTTAGCGCCAGTGTGATGCCCTCAGCGGCCTCTGACCATTGGCCTATCTGTCTCAATTGGGATTGGTCAAACACTGTTCTTTATAAACCTTTTAGGTTTGAGCAGTTCTGGTAGGAGCATAAAGACTTCAAATATTTGGTGGGGGTAGTGGTGGTAGGATCTTGTCCCCCCGGAGGGTACCGGAATGTTCCAATTTCAAAAAAAACTCCAAGCTCTCAAAGCCAAAATTCGCACTTGGAACAAGGAAGATTTTGGAAACATCTTCAAGGACAAGCAAAAGTTGACCGAAGATTTGGAGCATATCCAGCGCAGAGGTATGATTGAAGGCTAGGATGATTCCTTAAGAGAGACGGAGCACCTCCTGCTCAACCAACTTGAAGCCAGGGAAAGGCGGGAGGAGATTTACTGGAAACAAAAGTCTAGGAACCAGTGGCTCCAAGATGGGGAGAAGAACACGAAATTCTTCCACAACACGGTTATTCAAAATCGCCATAGATCCAAGATTTTTAAGAAAAAGGGTGATGGGAGTCAAGTGGAAACAGTAGGTGAGATTGAAGAGGTTCTTGTCAACCATTTTGCTTCTGTCTTAAAGGAAGATAGGGTGGACCGGAGCCCTACAATTTCCCAAATAACTTGTCACATTCCTAGAATTGTCTCTAGAGACCACAACGAGCTGCTGAACAAACCAGTTTCTCTTCAGGAAGTTCAGGAGGCCATGCATCAGATGACCCTTGGGAAGGCCCCAGGACCGGACGGTTTTACCACTAACTTCTTCCACTCTTTCTGGGATATGATTAAGGTTGAGGTTCTGGGAATTGTTGAAGAATCGCAAAAATGTTGTGGGACTCTAAAAGCTTTCAATGCGACCTTCCTCTCTCTTATTCTGAAGGAGGAAGGAGCTGACTCCCCTGGAAATTTCAGACCCATAGCCCTTTGTAATGTTATTTACAAGCTCATTACTAAGGTGATCGCCAATAGGCTCCAACCTCTGCTTCCTTCCCTAATCATCCTGGAGCAATCCGGTTTTGTGGAAGGAAAACAAATTGTGGATGGTATCAACTTGGTTCACAAAACCATCCACTTCATAAAGCTTACAAAGAAACCTGGTATGCTTATCAAGTTGGATTTAGCAAAATCTTATGACAAGCTCAACTAGCAGCACATGCGTGGCATTTTGGAGGCCTTTGGGTTTGACAAAACTTGGGTAAAGTGGATTATGAACCTTATCTCTAATCCTTTCTTTTCCATCCTGCTCAATGGATCCCCATCTAAGATCTTACAGGCTTCTTCGAGCATCCGCCAAGGGGTTCCCTTTCTCCTTTTATTTTTATCCTTATGGCTGAGGGACTGAGCAGACTCCTCCAAAGCCTAGCAAATGATGGTAGTATTCGTGGCCTCCAACTCTACCCTGGTTTGGATAAGCAGACGCACCAACAGTTTGTTGATGACGCCATGCTAATGGGGCACCCTTCATTCCAAGAGGCTCGTATCTTCAAGAAAGGCTTAAAACTTTTGCAAAGGCATCCAGGCTTGAAGTCAATCCTACCAAGTCTCAAGTCTTCTTCTTCCATACTGCCGAAATTACCCAGCGTAATATTCTGAAGATTTTAGGCTATGCCAAAGGCTCTCTCCCTTCAAAGTACCTGGGTGTCCCCCTCATGGAAAGCACCATTCTGAAGGTCTCGTGGCAAGACTTAATTGACAGGATCTGAAAAAGGATTGCAAGTTGGATGCTCAGACCTCTAAATCTTCCCAGTCAGTTAGTTTTGGTTAAGTCTATCCTCCAGGATATGCCTATTTACCTCTTCTCTATGCTCTCTACTCCTAAGTCAATTCTCAAATAAATAAGGAGCATTCAACGAAATTTCCTGTGGGGTGGCAGGGAGGAAAAATCTAAGTTTGCTCTGGTTAGCTGGGAAAAGCTCTATCACCCTAAGAATGCTTAGCATTAGAGACCCAGAGATCCTTAGCGAAGTCTATGGCTCCAAAATTTGGTGGCAGTGGTGCAACCATAGCTTGGAACCATGGGCTTGTTTGTGGCACGTGAAATATGCCAGAGATAGGCTACATGGGAATCTAATCCATTTCAATGAAGTCAGGAATGGTTCCCATATTTGGGCAAAAGCTTTTTCTAGCCATAATCTTGTACAAGATCACAGCTTTTGGGAAATTTACAATGGTGATTCTACCAACTTTTGGGATGACTCTTGGCAACAGTTCCCTAAACTAGGTGCAGACCCCAGGTGGAAGGATATTCGGGCTAGAAGTATGGCCAATGGAAAGATCCAACTTTGTGACTATTGGGAGGAAGTCTTGGTTGATGGCCATAGACAGTGGGCGGACTATGGTTGGATGGAAGGGCTTATCAATATGGAGGATCTGAGGGCTTTTGAGACCATGCTTAAGGAACGTGTTATTCCTGTCAAGATGGGGCCTAATAAGCTTTGATGGGGTTATAACCCGAAAGGAGTTTTCAGTATCAAAGAGGCATACGACATCAGAATCAACAGCAATATGGAGGGTGATAACATTTGGAAGAAGGTATGGGGGATGCACCCCTGGACTAAAGTCACGATCTTCTGTTGGCTGGTTGCCTGGGTAAGAATTTTAACCTGTGAAAACCTCGGGAAAAGAGGGATTATGGGCCCCTCTCGGTGTCCCTTATCCTGCCTCTCTGAGGAAACCTCTGGGCATTTATTGGATAGCTGCACCTTCTCGTCCAGTCTGTGGGATTAGGGTGTTATGATCTTTCGCAAGAGCGACCGGGTTAGAGATCATCCGGCCTAGACCATCAATAATTGGAATTTCAAAGCCTTTTCCAATCCGATTATCTCTACCTTTTGGTTAATGTTCCCTAGGATGGTTTTATGGAATGTTTGGAAGGATCGAAATCACCGTATCTTCAGGGACAAAAGTCATAACGTCGAAGTGATATGGAATCTAATTGTCAATAATATGAAAGAGACTATCCAAAGCATTTCATGGGGGGATAAGGATCGCGATCTGTCGGAGGGGGATCGTCGCATTGCTTCGGGCTGGGGGATTTGTAGTTCTGATTTGGAAGGTTTGCGCATAAAAGCTAACACTTGTAAGCCTTCCAGTCCTCGATTTTGGTCCCCTCCTCATGCTCAGGTCTTTAAAATTAATTTTGACGGGCCTTCCAAGGGTAATCTGGGATTGGCTGGTCTTGGAGGGGTTTGTAGGGACGGAGCTGGCTGAATCCGTAAAGTCTTTTTCGGTAACCTCAGAGTTGATTCCAACAACTCTATTGAGTTGGAGGGTCTTATTCAGGGCATCCACATGACGGTTAATGAAGGATGGTTCCCGGCTATTTTGGAGGGGGATTCTCACATTATTATTTAGTTGGCTAAGTGTTTGGACAACGACCAATCTCCTGCTAAAATTTCCTCCAGTTGGCGCCTGCTGTACAGATTAGATCTTTTGAAATCTATGCTGGCGAATCATAGTGCCATCACTTTTTGCCATGTTTGTTAGGATGTTAATAAGGTGGCAGACTTACTGGCTAATCAAGGTATCAATGATGGTAGAGCCCACTCTGAGGGTACCCTGGAGGACTACCGACGCAACACCTGGGTCACTAATTGTTGCCACTTGGCCAGCTCTGATCTCGAAAATTATCGTCAACAAGAAGATGGAGCCTCTCTTCCTTGTGAAACTGACATGGGGCATTTGGGGAGGCGTAATGGCGAGTCCCATCACTAGGGATTGCCACGAGAGAATCAAATTCCACCCTATATTTAATCCTGTATTCAATACCAGCATGTACATTTTATGGCAGGATTTGATCGAAAGGAATGAGCCGTATAACTTTCCTTTTCTAGCCATTAGTGTATGTTTAATGATCCTTTATGGTGGTGGATGTTTCATGATTGATCTTCTTTACGAGATGGGAAATGACCAATGTTTTGTTGTTGGGCTGTTCATATCGTCTCCGGTTATTTATAGCCCCACAGACCTGCATCTGATCGATAGCTCTTTGCTTTGTATCAGGTTTTCCATGCTCCTTGTGAGTGGTAAGACTGTTTGGGTGAGTGTGCGTGATAGATTCTCTCTTGGCCGTCCGCCTGACTCTGTCTGGTTTAGGGTGATGGCCCCAAAATGTAGCATTGGATCGGAGCCCAATTTGGATTCGAGCTCTAATAAATTGAAGGGTTCTGCTAATCTTTGTGTTGAGAGGGGTATTTCTTAGGGTCGGGTTACTAGGGCGCATTCTAGAGCCCAGGAGGCAGCCCTTTTTTTCTGTCAGCATATTCCATCCCTGGTTAGGGAAGAGATTGATCAGATTGAGAGTCGGCTGTGGGATACTGCACGGGCCATTCCAGTTGAAAATCTTCGTCGTGAGGTGGAAGACTGGGTCATCGACCCGGGCACTACTTCTGGTTGTGCCTCGGCCTATGATCGCATGTTGATGGTTTACTGGGTCATTAAGAATCTTTTAGCGCACATTACTATGACTAATTATCTCAAGAAGGAGGGTGATGAGGAGCCTGTCAGGGCCTGGAAGGCACACAACGCTGATGCACGGTTGATGCACCATAAGATAGATGCAATTGCCAAGAAAATTGGCCTGACCTTTGTTTACCCTGGTATTGAAGATGCGGAGTTGGCAGGGTCCAGCACTCGTCGCCAACACGCTTCGGCTCAGAATATGCAAGTGGACAACGTGGATCTTTCGACTTAGAAAGGAAAACAGAAGCTCAATGAGGATGCCGACACCGTTGCTGCTCTCTAATTCCTTTCTACTATTTTCGGTTGGTCTGAAGAATGTACTCTGTCTTTTCTCTCTTTATCGACATTATAGCTGGTCTTGGGTTGTTAATTTTGGGCAGTCTGTACTTTGATGCTGGGTCTAATTATGGGGATGGTTTTGCTATGGCTCCAATTTTTGTAATGGGGTGGGTATCCTGCAAAGATGATCTGTGTTCTGTAAGCCAAGGGTTGCGCTTTAAGTGCTTTTTGTAAACTGTTTCTGAAGTAATATAGTTCTTTTTATTTACAAAAAAAAAACTTTTTTTATCTCCATTTATCACATTTCATTTGCTTGCATGATTACTAGGATTCCATCACATTTCATGTCAAGTTGCAACTCTTGCACTTTATTGGATTCATGTTCTTGGCAAGGGGGGAACTAATGTATGTGAAATTTTTACTTTGCATTGGCCATACAAGAATCCTAATATATAGATTTTTTACATCATGCATTATTTATACAAAAAACCCACCATATGATAACCACATGAACCGTACACATTATTATGGTGGATTCATGAGCACTAAAGTCCCTCCTCGTTTGTGTCCCTTCTATGGTTTGAATAAACAATTCTCTTTAACCTTAGGCCATTGTATATGAGGTCTCCCATGGCCTTTTCCTTGGTATCTCACCCTGTTGACCATATTTATCCACATAAACCCCATTTGGTTTCCTTCTACCCTTCTTAGGAATTGTTGAGCCCCTATGCACCTAAATATTATCTAAGTCACTTTGGAATTCACTTTTGGGACCATATGCACCCCCATTTTTGCTAAGTCTGCTTTGTTTATGATTAAAACTTTGACAACTTTAATCATTTTGTTAACATTTTTTGTGGCCTATTTATCAGAAATAGTTTTGCTCTCATCATGTTTGTCTCTAGTGTTAATACCAACTATCTGTATTTCCTACGATGCAAGGACTAGTATTTAGCATAATGTGCACACAATTGGATTCATTTTCCATTCAATTAGAGAGTCAAAATCTACAATTTAATTGTTACAAGGATGATTTCATATCCTATAATAATGGATCATGTTGTCAACCCATTCTAATGGATATATGTGCATAATAGTCTCCTCCTCCTCATTTACTTTATTTTAACTCTCTCACTCTACTCTCTAATAGGTTACTTTAAGATCTTGTAGATTAGTGTGCTATAGTTATCACATGAACTTGAATATCCATTAGTTCTTTATCTTTATCATCCTCCTTACTCGAGGAGGTGTTGTAGTTTTTATCCATAGCTTTCACTCACTATTTTGGTATACATTTTGCTTTTGGGGTTGGAGATTACATCTAGTAGTGGTTTTGAGCATACCTCTTTACGTGCTTCAATCGGCCTCTTCCGTACACCTAAGGGGGGCACTTTAGAAATATGTGTGTGAGTGGAAAACTTCCTACTATTGAGGACACACAGCATCATTTGTTTTATTTTTTTGCTTATAGTGTAGAATTTTGTGTGCATTGTTTGCTTGTTTCCTTTTGTTGAACATAGTTGTGGAGATCATAGAAACTTGTTGGATTTTGTAAGAGGATATTTACAAACCTAGGTACTCCATGAAGGCCTACCATCTTTATTTCTAGAGCTAGTTACTTACTCATTTCTCCTTTAAAGTTCAAGATTATTGTTTGTTAGGTTTCAACATAGTTAAGGGCCTTTCCCACACTGGAAGTTAATACACCCTTTTCTGTCATTTTCAATTTCTTGCACATTATGGGGATAAGCCTTAATTCTTGTTGTTTGATGTTTTTTCATGGGATGCGAGGGGATTGGATTTACTTTTCAATCAATTAGAATAACTATATTACCAAAGAAAAGGAAGATAATAACCTTGGTTTACTTTCTTTGTTTTTTAAGTTATTTTCTTAGTTTATTTGTTATTTTCTATTTTTCATTTAACCTAGTTCAACTCACATATTAGTTCTAATATCCATAAGAACATTGATGAAATCAAACCTTAATATACAGGGATCAACCTTCCCCTTCCCCATTGTTAGATTTCTTATTTTTGCCTAAAAATTGGGTAGCTGCTCCACTTCTACCTAAACTAGTCATCCTATCTAGGCCATCCCTGTTTTGTACGTAGTTGGCTTTCTCCCTGGGGTTGGGGGTTGGATCTTCTAGTTTACAACTCTCCCACCCATGTCATAGTATTAGTTGGTCTCTTAGATTAGAATTTAATATTTCTACCTCTTCCACCTAGGTCAAGTTTACCTATCCCTTCCTTGCTTTGCCAAAGCATAACTACATATACAATATTTAGTAATGGGATTGAGTGAACCAAGCATAAATGCATGCTTCAAACTCTATAGAGATAATTTCTCAAGGGTAATTACCATGACAAGATTCACATAATAAAATAAAAATCACATAGCCTAGTGGTATAGCTTGGTTGGTTCGACCCTTTACTCCAAGGCATGATGCCAATGGAGTCCCATTGAATCCTATGGGATTACCAGACACTATTGTGGTTGGTGGTTAGTAACACCCTCCATCCAAAGTACTAGGGAAGATGGGGAAAACCATAGGATGATGATGAGGTACCAACTTCATCACTTAGAATGCTTAATATGCAAGTGAATGAGGGGAAATTATTTTTCCATATTTTTTTTAATGGAATACACATCATGGAAAACCCTCCGAGCACTTCATGGAAAACCTATCATGAAAAAAATTATTATACCAATATGTACTTCTATGTACTTTTATTGGCTCTATTTTTTGCTTCAAACTTTAAGAAAATTTCAAGAGTCCTTACACGGGATAGTTTAAGTTTGCCAACTTTTTCTTTTGGATATTTTTTCTTTTAGTTTATTTGAAGGGGTGAATATTCTTTTACAATATCAAATTTACAATTATAAGATCGAGAAGAAATTGTCTTCCTCATAGATTTTATAGCTCGATTAATAAGTTGTTTATTTCTTTTTAACAAAAACATGTAGTTTTGTTTTAATAGAAAAAAGGGGGTTGCGACTTAATCATCCATCCATATGGTACAGAGAATTAACAAACAAGTGCTTTTAATAACATATTAAGCATTCTGAGTGATGAAGATTTAAAAGCATTCATCACTTAGAGTTCTTAATATGGATTCAAAACCTTCATCACTTAGATTCAAATCCATATTAAGCATGCTTAATAAGGTTATTAAAAGCATGTGTTTGTCAATACATTGCTTTTAATAACTTAGGATTACCTTAACTTGCCTCAAAACTATCTTTTTGCTAAGAGGTCAAATTTTTCCTGCTATTGTCAACTAGATGGCATGTATAAAGCCTCATGAACTTTCCTTGGATTGATACAAATTTCCAGAGCATTTAATAACATGTTTAAAGACATAATTGCACAGCCTCTGTTGGGCATTCCTAAACATAAAGTATGCATTTTTTACTAGCAAAAATCTAATTTGGGTTTCTATAACACTTTGAATGTTCATGTTTCTTATTCTTGCTACCTCGTTGGTTGCTCCAATACTTGTACTTGTAGTTGGAAATTTCTAGGGGGGGGCTCTTAGTGACTCTGGGACTATGCATTATCAGATGAACAATAACCTTGTGGGTGAAGGGATAAGCCATGAACGAGTCTCAAATACTATGTTTATGAGAGATTATGACCACAACAAAGGCTTCCTCAAGCTTGATAGACACGGGGAAGGACTCAAACAAGAGATTAGAGTCATGAAACTTAAACTAGAGGTATACCATAGGGGAGTCTACAATTGTGTATGAAGAGAGATTTAAATCATAGGGGAAAGTTAAAATGAATTGGGGGGGGGACTAAACATGTAACAAACAAGGTCGAGCTATGAGGAACGAGACCAAAATGAGGGAGACGAGACCAAATTGAAATGAGCAGGACCAAATGAAACACACAGGAACAAATTGAAATGAGTGGGACCATGACAACTTGGGGTTTGGGCAAATTCGACATCAATAATGAGGGGCACGACCATGCTAAGCAAACAATTGATGTATCTTTGAAAGAACAAAGGCAAACTAAGCAAGCGAACCCAAACTAACGAAGGATAGAGTACCCATAAGGAGAAATGAAAGACCTATTGGAGCATAAATATAGCCAAACCAGGAAAAGAAGCTATAGGATGTATTGGGAATTGAAGAGCATTGAACTTAAACCTGAGTCCATGCTTGCCATGAGCCATCCTATGCTTGCCTAAGTCATGAACAATCCAAGCTCGAGTGAACCAAAGACCTTCTACACATAAGAAGAAACCATAACAAGGGTGGAGAAGATGAAGCATTTCCAAGGAAGACCTCGCACTATAACCTTATGGGAAGTTGGAACCCATAATAACCCACATGCTATAGAAATGATGATGGGAACCTCCATATCTTTAAGGTGACTGCTACTTGAAGGATAAGCACAGAGGAGGTATGGGAGGAGCCCCACAGATCTTTGAAATAATTCACTTGAAATGTGACCATCATAATGAGGAAGGGGATAAGTGGAAATGACTTAGGGGATCCGGGAATAACCTTCATACCCCGCATTTTGAAGAATATGCCCTTGAATTAAGGTGCTAGCTCTTTTAGCTTGGTAGTTAGCTTTGTTATTTAGCTCTCCGTGGACATTGAAACACTACACCTAGTGGAAGGTATGAATTAAAATTCAGATCTGATCCATACCTCTTTTTAAGTACATTTCTCTTGAGGAGCGATGCTCTTGGATGAACTTAAGAACAATCATAGAGTCTCCAATAATTGTGAGGACTCTTATTCCTTTTTTGTTTGTTATATAAATCCCTTTCCATAATGCTTGGACTTCTGCCTGTTTGTTTGATGCTATCTCGATTCCTCGGGCGAAAGCATGTTTCATGTTTCATTAGGGGTCATAGAGCACCCCCCCTCCCCTCGCACCTGCCACCCCTAATAAGTTGTATGCTTTTTAATTTCTATATAAAATTGTGGTTTTTTGAAATATGTCATTTTTAACAATAATATTCAACAAAAAAAACATTTATACATATCAAAAAATAATATTATTATAAATTGGAGACTCAAATAAATCCTAGTTACAAACTCCTAAGCATTCTCTTTATTGTAAGGTCTTTGAAACCCTATCTTGAACCATGAAAGCAAAGTGATTGAGTATTGAATTGGTCACATTTTGTGGAAATCAATTTCAATTGTGTTAAATCAAGTAGATATTACAGGGTATGAATGAATATTGTAAGTCCCTAGCCTTCAAATATTTTGGGCACCTCCATCTCATGACCACCTTGGTGGTCACTTGCTAGCACGAATATACATGTTATGAGGTTGATGGCTAGATGAATTGGTTTATGGGTGCCTTGGCCAGTTAGTAAGGCACACCATGAACACACCGATATCCCTTATATGAAGGCACGGTGCACCATAGACAATGGCAACTCGCATTAGTTGGACAAACAAAGAGAATCTTGGAGAGAACCTGGTGAGGAAGAGATTAAGGTTGCTACAAACAAAATCGTACGTAGGAATGCACTATTCATGACATATAAAGTGTCAAGAAGAACCAATTGGCTTATAGCTTACTTGGGCGGACACCATCAACATGTCGAGATCCCTTGTATCAAGGCAAGGTGCACCATAGATAGTGGCAACTCGCATTAGTTGGAAAAACATAGAGAAGCTTGGAGAGAACTTGGTGAGGAAAGGAAGGTTGCTACAAACAACCTCATACATAGGAATGCATTATGCATGACTTGTAGAGTTTCAAGAAGAACCAATTGGCTTATAGGTGACTTGGGCGGACTCAGTTGGATGCACATTGGCTGGGCAGACTAAGTAGGCACACTTGGTTTGATGCACATCAGTTAGGAGCACTTTGACACATGTCAAAAGGATGGATGTTAGCTCTGTCCATGTATAATCCCACCTTCTTGTGTGCACTTGGGCACAAGACACTAGGCATACTTTGAGGCGCCTTGTCGAAAACACTTCCTAGGTGCACTTGGGCATAGCTTTCCAAAGGCAGACTTGAAACATATATGGATGCAATGGCTGCACCTGTTGGGCACACTTGTAGCAGATGCAGATGCAATGGGTGCACCTATTACGCACACTTGTGACAGACACAAATGTGATGGGCACACTTGTGGGCACTTGGCTGCCAGATAGAATTGTGATCACAATCATGTAGCATAGTGGGTAGGACATCATTAGAGATGGGCATAAATAGACAAGTCATGACAACATTAGATATGGGCATCAATAGGCAAGTCAGGTGGGAATAGTTGAGTTGCATGTAGACGCTTGGGTCCACTTAGACTCATAGAATCTTGCAAGAGTTTGGAAATATTCATATATATATATAGTGTATGCCTCGAAGTGACAAAAGCATTCAAGGATAATTAAGCTCGGCAAGTGAAGTGATTCACATAAGTTCAAAGTGAGCTCTGTCATTGTCCTAAGTTATGGGTTTTGCATAGTAGGGGAAATTTGGATTCGCTAGGTGAAAAACAAAGAGGTGAATGGGACCTGTAGGAGGCAGGCCTACAATAGGTTCATGGGTTGGTTTGTACATGACTTTTGGGAATTGGTAAAAAGCTAAGTTGCCTTAGATTCATTGTACTTTTTGTAAAAGAGTGGTAGGTAGGTCATTTCCCTCCCTTGTTGTATACTCTAAACATTCTTCTCATAAAAAAAGTTTAAGGCATCTATCTTGGGTGTCACCTATACATGTGCATGTGTATTGTGGATTGTTTATTTGGATGAATATTTTACTATTTCTTATGATGCTTTATGTTGGTTAGCTGTTGACATTGGCTAAGTGAAGAATTGGCTAATTATAAATATTGCTAGGATGTTTTAAAGGCCATAGTTGGATTCCTAGTGTTGGAAAACTTGGTTAAGTAGAACTAAAGTTGCACATCTACATTACTAACATATTGTAGTTGAAGGCGAAGTTATGGGAAAAACTTAGGGAAAGAGGTGCAGTCTAGTTATAGTAGGCACAGGTTGATCAAGTCCCTATGGCTAAGGCAAGGCAGTGTTGTATGACCTCCGTTGACGAAGTGAAGTTGGGAACAATTCCAAGTTTGAAGAAAAAAAATCTGAGCGGGCTATAGGTTTGTGACAATTAGTATCAGATCTTAACAATGGCTAGCCATATTGCTCTTCACCACTATCAATCCCATGAAAGTTGGTATCATAGATGAATAATGATGAGCTATATTCATCTTCACCATTGTTGCTTCTGTGACAATTGGTATCAGAGCAATGTTGGGCACGTTTCTCCATTGTCCCTTCTGTGATAATTAGTTGCATATAACTTTGGGTACTTTTCATCATGCATGGGAAAACTTAGAGGTAGGGCGCAAACATTGAGGCAAGTTAGCAAGTAGCTGCAAAGGGGAACTTGAAAGTTGCAATCGTAAGTTTGTGCTTGGGTACAATATGCACACAAGGAATTTCATTTGCACAAACTTGAAGAGTCAGGGACTCTTCACCATGACTTGGAAGGAAGTAGAAGACTTCATTGAGCAGTTATGCAAGTGTCCAAGAGCAGGATTGAGGTAGTGAGTGAACCAAGTCTTGAGGCTCGAGTGGAATTTTCATAGGTGCTAAGAAGGTTGCGACATGGATGGCATACAGGACGAGTCATGGGAGACCAAGAGGAAATCTATGGCCATGGAATGGGAATGTCAAGATCAGAAGATCAATGAGATGTGTTAGGCACATGTGATGTGTCTATAGTAGACTAGTGCATGAGCTAAAGCTTGGGCTCAAAAATTGCAAATTTTGACTCACCGAGTGGAATCTTGGGAGTTGGGGGTGGAATCATTTGGAAGGAAGGAGGCCAACTTCACAACATGGGTGCAACAGAAGTTGCCTATGTACTACAGAGGTAAGGATGTTGCTTGTTTTCTTTGTGACTAGGATCATTTTACCATTGTTTGTCCTTTGAAGGAAGAGTTGGTAGAGTTGGAAGGAGTTCAAGTGCAACCAACATTGGTTGTGAAGCCATAAGTCTTGGAATTAATCCAAGAGTAGATTTCAAAGGCAACATTGGAGATTCTAGGTGCCTTAACAGGAGGTCTTGGTAAGTTCATAGCAAAAGGTCAAGAACAACAAATTGTGATGGTGAATCATGTAGTGGATTCTAACCAAATAATTGTTGTAGTTGATGGAGGTGGCCTTGGTAGCCACCTACCATCCTCCTTTCACTGTCACAAACCATAAATGGCTCACTTCTTAGGTTTAGGCAATGGATCCAAGGGAATCAATAAAGGTGCCCAGTTTTGTGAAGGGATGGACAAGGAGGAGTCATTTATTTAGAAGGATGAACGTTGCGATGGTAGGAGGCCATTATCTTCTCCATATTAATGTTAGTTTAGGAAATTTACTATCCAAGAAGCAGGACACTGGACAAAAGATGTGCTAGGGAATGAATGCCTTGAATAACTTGTTAAGTTATGGGAGGTGACTTGAAAGACTTGAGGAAGAGGGGAAGACCTTTCCTTCCAGGCAACAACAATGATAGTACCAAAGAAGTGGGATGCTTACTTGGAAGGAGCAAGACAATCCAATTTTGAGTGGATAGATGAAGGCAACAAAGAAGTCAACCAAAAAAAGTATGCATTATACCTAGATGGATCTAACTGTAAAGTGGAACTAGTTGAATCGGATGCTTACCCACCTTTATGTATGAGAACTTAGGATGTGGTAGAACAAGTTGACTTGGAAAATGCTTATAACCCGCCTTTGTGTATGGGAACTAAGGATGTGGTACAACAAGTTGACTTGAAAGATCCTTACCCACCTTTGTGTATGGGAACTTAAGATGTGGTAGAGTCTTCCTTAGGGGATGGTTTCCATGATGACCCAACAGATTGAAAGTGACCAAAAATATTGGTGCGGACATGCCTCTCTTAGTAAGAGGTATGGAATTATTTAGTTGGCTCATTGCACTTAGCAGACTTTGGGTAGGCTGTTGGAGCATTTGAGGGCGGCGGTTGCAATGAATATCTACCACCTTCTTCTCATTGATAGTTTCCTTGGGATGGCTTATTTCCTAGGAAGATTGGGAATGGAGTCTAAGTATATGAGAAAAAGGTGCCAAGTTCAATGAGGAAGTTGGAAGTATTGGATTGCGGAGGTTGACTTGATAGTTGAGGAAGAGTGGAAGACCTTCCTATTGTTGATCAAGTTGTGCAATTTCAAGTATTGGAAGTAAGGAATCAAGCATAGCATAGACTTGCACTAGTGGTAGTTGCGAAGGTTAGTAGTGAAGGCACACTCCAAGATGCGATTTATCACACATAAAATTGTACACAAAAGGAGGCAAGCCAGATGGACGTCTCATTCTTAAGGAATAAAATTTTAAATGTTGGGTCTAAGTAGTGCATGAAGGCACTCACCCAATGAGACTCTTAGTTACAATATAGTAGCATGGTTGAAGAATAGATTTATGGATCCTTGAACAAGTTAAGTGCTCTTCTACTTCATCAACATGGGAAAGTTGAGGGTGACACATATGTTGGCTTAGGAGGATTGCAACCTTCAAGAGGTGGTTGAGACTCATCCACCAGTCAAGGGGTTGAGTAAATCAATGTAGAATCAAGTTAAGAAGGGGCAGTAGATGACAAAGGTGATTGGGGTAACTTTGTGGTATTTTTAAGGCAATTGTGGTGACATTGCCTAAGTCCATAAAACTTGTGCAGAGAAGACTAAATTGCATATGGAAGTGACCTATTTTTGTCATAAGCATGTGCATTCTCATGCAATGGACATGATGGTTGGATTAACTACCCAATTAGTTCAAGGCATGAAGGGACAAATGTACATATGCATGGAAAAATTGATTAAGTATAAGTATCAACAAGTCAAAAGTGTGCAACATTTTAACAATTGCACAAACTTTTGTGTGGAGGTTGAGTTTCCACAACAATATAAGGCAATTTTAGAAATAATGGGTTGTGATCATAGCATAAGATAACAACCATGACAATGGAATCTAGGAGACATTGTTGATAGAGTTGGGAAAAGTTGCTTCATTCAGAGGGAGCATAGGACAATGGGCAGTTGCACAAGTATTATGGCAGAGACAGTGTGGAGTGGTTGGAGAAGTCGACTACAGATAGATGCACAAGTCTCAACAATAGAGTTGGAGGACAACACATTCTTATGGATGTTGCCAGGGATGGGAACAACTTTTAGTGTGGGGGTGATGTAAAGCCCTAACCTTGATAGGCTTTGGGTACCTCCATTGCACGATCACCTTGATGGTCACTTGTTGGAATAGATATACGTGATATGAGGTTGATTGCTAGATGAGTTGGATTTTGGGTGTCTTGGCCTATCAGCAAAGGCACACCATGGACATGTGAGGTGCCCTTGCACGAAGACAAGGCATGCCATAAACAGTGGACACTTGTATTAGTTGGACAGACCAAGAGAAGCCTGGAGGGAACTTGGTGAGGCAAAGAAGGTTGTTGTGGGAAACCTCATATGTAGGCATGCACTATACATTGCTAACAAAGTGGTAAGAAGAACCGAATAGATTATAAGTGATTTGGATAGACTTGGTTGAATGCACATTGGTTGGGTAAACAAAGTGAGCACACTTGGTCAGATGCACGTTAGCTAGAAGCACTTAGATGCACATTGGAAGGATGGATGTTGGCTTCTTGCATTTTTGGGCACACCTGGGCACAAGACAATTGGGCATACTTGGATACACCTTACCGGAAGCACTTCTTGGGTGTGCTTGGGCATGACTTGTTAGAGGCAAGTTTGCAATGGACGTGGATGCAATGGGCACACCTAGTGTTGGAATTTGCAAACAACATTACCCATCAAACAATTTGTTTATGATGTTTTAAACTTTTGTATCCCCCTTATAATTTTTTTGTTGTAAATTAATACCCTTAATGATTAAAGTTATATCAAATATTGCTTTGCTCATGCTTACAATCATTTTAACCTAAAAAGTAACTATGCTTCTGAATTACAATGAAAACCACTCACACTTGGAATAATGTAAATAAACCGAGTTTTCTAGTAGCACATTACAATAACAATCGCTTCCATGCGTACCTTGCCATTGGTAGTGCCTTGTCCTTCTTGCATTGCCACTACCAGTGCCCTAAGCCCTCAAGTGAATTTCTTTCATGAGGTATTTATTTGAGTTCAATAAACACCCTAAGAGATCCATTGTTTAAAAAGAAATTGAATCATATTATAATGATGTTTTATGATGTCTATTTGAAAATAATTCCCAAATGGGAATTTAGCACAGTGATTGGCATAGTAATGAATTGATCTTAGTAAAATAGAGTTGTTCATTTTGGACTTGCTCCATGAAATAATGTTCAAGGTTAATGATATAGTGGGTTGCATAGTTCAACTTGTTTCTCAAATGAAGATTCGGTAGTAAGCAGTGGTCATTGATACCCAGTAGTAACATGTAATGACTTTACTATCCAATCTCGTTTCATGACATCATAATAGTTATTAATAAAAAATGATGATTTTTAAAAAATAAGTTGAACTTCAAAAATTCATTTTATGCCAACATTTCATAGTTTGCAAGACAAGTACACCAAAATATCATATGTATATAATGGGGAAAATGCCCCATGACAAGCATTTTGCTCGTCAAATTCCAACACTAGGTGCACCTACAAAGCACACTTGCGACAGACATGGATGTGATGGGCACACCTATCAGACACCCTTGCTATGGACGTGGATGTGATGGCCTCACTTGTGGGCACTTGGGTGTCGAATGGACTTAGGTGTGGTACAATGGGTATGACACCATTGGAGATGGGCGTCGATAGAAAATTCATGTGGGCACAATTGAGTTGTGTGCAAACGCATGGGTCCACTTAGACTTGGAGGGGCTTACAAGAGTTTGTCAAGACTCATATATATATATATATATAGTGGATTCCTCAAAGTGAATAAGGCATTCAAGTGGAATCAAGCTTGGCAAGTGAAGTGATTTAAACAAGTTCAAAGTGAGCTCTGCAATTGTGCTACGTTATGGTGTTTTCATAGTAGGGTGAATTTGGACTAGCAAGGTGAAAAATAAAGAAGTGAACAGGATCTACAGGAGGTAGGTTTATGGTAGCTTCAGGGGTTGGTTTTACGGGATTATTGGGCATTGGTAGAAGGCTAAGTTGCCTTAGATTCATTGTACCTTTTGTAAAAGAGTGGCATGTACGTGGTTTCCCTCCCTTGTTGTATATTGTAAACATTCTCCCCATAAATAAAGTTTAATGCATATGCCTTGGCTTCTACATGTATTTGTGCATGTGTATCATGGCTTGTTTATTGGGATGAATGCTATACTATTTCCTACAATGCTTTGTGTTGGTTAACTATTGATGTTGGCTAAGTATTGAATATTCGTTAAGTATGAGTATTGCTAGGATTTTTTAAAGGCAATTGTTGGATGAGTCCCTAGTGTTGGATAACTTGGTTAAGTAGAACTAAAGTTGCACATCTAACATACTATAGTCTAAGGTGAAGCTATGGGCAAAACTTAAGTGAAGAGACATATTCTAGTTGTAGTAGGCACAAGTTGGTTAAGCCCCTGTGGCCTGGGTAAGGTAGTGCCACACGACCTCAAGTGTTGAAGCGAAGTTGGGAAATTTCCTAAGCTCGAAGAAAAAAAATTGGGTAGACTACATGTCCATGACATATATGAAGATATAATATCATATTTTACAAACAAGTGCTACATAGTAGGTAGTCCTTGCTGCTATGTGTTGTGATAGTTCAATTGCAGTTCAAGAGAGTTAGAACACTATATTATGGGTAACTTAGACTAAAGTAAATACAATGCAATATCAACAATCAATCCAAGTAGATTATTGGAAATGAATATAATGTCACGTTAATGTTGTGTTTTCATTGTTGGTAGCTTTCCTTTCTTTCATTCATTAAATAGAGTCAAGTTAGTCCAAAATTGACATTGATAAGGTAATCTTAATAAAAAAACGGCAAGACTTAAAATTAAGATTTGTATTAATATCAATAACCAATTTTGAATATTCTTGGATTATTGGCAAATGGATACAATGGTGCATGAATGTTGTGTTTTCGTTCTTGAGGGATAGTTTTACTTTTTATAATTAGTATTAACATCTCAAAATTGAGATTAGATACAATAAATCTAATTCAAATTTGACAATATTTATCATTAAAATTTGTATTGAAACTCAAATAAAAATGCAAAAAATAATATTTATTTTCTATTCCATGTTTTAATATCCAAGTTTGCTATACCCAAAAATTCAAACGATAATTTGATTTATCAATTTATTTTCATAAAACCTATCTATATTTACTTTTTATGATGATAAAGATGGTTAAGTTAGTGAATAAGTTGCATTTCACATAAACATTTATGTTGCAAATTGATTGGTGTTATTACACTATGTTTACTCTACTCTAGGTTATCCACATTACATTGTTTATACTGTCTTGAAATACATTTTGACTATCCCTATACTATGTGGCAGGGACTAGCTACTAAGTAGCACTTGTTTATTTTGTTAATTTTTAGCAATGGCTTGCAAAAATGGCATGTAATCCAAGGACTAGGACTTCTCAATTCAAAAGAGGGTCTCTCTCTGTTTTTGGTTGGTTTTATTCTTTGATGAATGTTGTCATTCTAATTGAATGAATAGTCCGCTCCAAGGATATGGAAGGTATGTAGTGAATATGAAGAAACTTAAAATAGCTTTCAAGGTTAGAAGAGAAGGGCACTGGAAGAAAGCTCTATATTTTATGTTACTCTTAGTTTTTTTGTTTCAGTTACTTCAAGACTTGTAGTAGTATCATTTTAGATCCATGAACATTGAACATGTTCTATAATCGATTATTATTTTGTGTAATGTTCTCTAAGCATTGAACCAATTTATTAAACCATATTGTTCATACTTGATAAAAGATGCTAAAATGCATCCACCAGTAATAGCATGAAAGAAACAAAATGCATCAATGAGCAATCAATAGCATGAAAGAATATTGTATAAGCTAAAACATTAGTTTTTGCTATGACAATTTTCAACCTTGGTTTTTTATTGTTATTAATGTGCATGATCTATTTATGTGATTATAGTGATATAGGTTTCCAATATTTTATTAATATAGAAGTATGAGAAGTATTATATTTAAGTTTTACCAATTCTTAATAAATTAATTATATATATATTTTTAATTGATTCCCTAATTCAATACACTTCTACATATAATTGGGGAAGGTCATGTTCATCATTAATAAAAGAAAATATCACTATTGGTGAAGAGGGTCAGCACTGTAATTTTTTTAAAAATAATTCATATCAAAGAATGTGCGCACATTAGATAGTAAAATAATTCATATTAAAGAATGTGCACACAACTATAATTAAATAATAAATAATACTCTAGGAAAGTCCCAACTTTATACAGCACCCAAAATTGCCAAACTGAAATATTTTAAGTCAAAGCTAACTAATATATCGTCAACACATAAATGAATACAAAAAGCACATTGTTGTTGTATTTAAGGTTCCTACCCTGTGAACCCTGGAATATACTGTAGAAATCAGAATTATAGATATAATTTGGATATGATAGGTGGTTTTGTAATGACAGTCACAACTGAATGAACAGACACTATCCATGGATAGGATATATTGTAAATTTCTTTGATTCACCCTTATGAATAGCAAGAATTTTTATTTTCTTTTTCTTTTTGGGTTCAGTTAAAAAAAGAAAAAGAAAAAGGTTCCTACCTTATGTTCGAATTCGTTTCTATATATTATGAATATGCGAAATAAGAAAAACAAAGCATTTCATTGAGTGAATAAACCATGTAGTGAATAGTCCGAACATAATCCATAAACCATCATTCCCACCAAAGTGAAATAGATACTAGACATTCTGTATTTGTACAAGAACTCGCTACGACAAGATCATTTGGCTAAGCTGTGTGACTTAACATACATTCTTAATATACACAAAAGACCTAAAAATAAGGTGTGATCAATACATCATAAGTGCAAGTTTAGAAAGCGACGTGCATGGTGGACATTATATAACATAAGATATAAATAATAGAAATAAATTGTTAGGGTTTGTATATCCAACATACAATATATCTGAGAGATATATGCATCAATAATCTAACTGTGCAAGTAAATCAGAGTTAATCACATAACAAATCTCATGGACGAGGGAAAGTAATGATTCGTAATCATAGATAAATACATTCAGAAATAAATACTTTCTCCTCGAAAAATACAATATGCAAATTATAAACAAAATGGAAGTCCAATATGGTTTGATAATATACATAACACATGCCTAATGAACTTATAGTTCTACAAGTGAATAATAACAAGATAACTCAATCTTCATACGTGTAAATTTAGGAACCCCACGCGAGTACAATACAAACCAAAATCACCATGTTCACATCAAAGAACAAGTATGGGGGTTAACGTTCATAATTGCATAAATTGAATTGGTTCGCGAGGGAATGAAATCTGAGTTATTAACTATAGCGAGGCTTTTAACAAATCAAGTGTGGAATAATATGACTCGAATAAATATAATAACACAACAAGAAGACGGACCCTTGAAATATTATTACATATCAAACTCGGAATCATACCATCAAATGGGTCAATGAGAAAACCCATAATCTCATTTATTCAAAATAAATTTATATGTAAAACTCAGACCCAATACAATAGCATTTTCTATGAAAGTAATGGAATTATTAGCGGCGTGAAATCTAAATTGGAAACCCGAGACTAGGTATTCCATACATTGCAAATCTATAACGAAAATGCAACTAGAGCCATGATTGATAGAGTGAGCACTTGCATCCTAAATTAAATTGTCATTTTCAATCTACACTGTAACGATTTCAAAATAAGAGTTCAACCAATAAAATGTTAGATAAATTGATTTTAATAAATATTAAAAAATATAATAAATAAATTATAAAGTTAAACCTTGGTATGCATATGCCAAAAATATTTTAAGTCAAAGCCAACTAATATATGGCCAACGCATAAATGATTACAATATAGCCTTGCCCGCGGCGGGGATAACAACAGTGATTATAATTTCCATGAAAAAAATATAGGGAATATGATCATACTTGCATATCTAAATATAAAGGGAGAGTTATTCTTGTATTATTGGTTTTCCATCCTCAAAACTATGTGGGATGGAAGGCGAATACTTTGTTTCTTGAGATTCTTATGCTAATTAACACTAATTTGAATGTTGTTTAATGAATTGGTTACCTAAGAATATGCCCTAAAAGAATATACCTAATTTTTAAGTGGACCTTGTAAAGAGTAGTTGGACATGAAAGTGAGGATTGTGAGTCCAACTCTTTGTTATGTTCAATGTCTATTTCACATGCTTATTTTCAAGTTTTCCTTCCTCTTGCAATTGATGGAGTGTTGAGCATCTATTTAATATCACCAACATATCAAGGAGTTCAGGGGTTTGCCTTTGATGATGCCTCCTAAACAAGAGAGGCAATCTCCCCTACTAGCTTCATCTCTTCATTCGACACCTACTCAAACCAGGGGAATGTGTCGCAATATATCACCGATATATGTAACTATGATTCAAATTACATGGAGGTTCCGTTGAACCGTAATGTGATCTCTCCCAGTTGACAAGTGGTCATAAACATTATACTAATAACATAAACAAACACACACAAACCTAATGCTCAATTTCTATACATAATTTTTATCGTTACTATTGATAGCGATAAAAGTCAAAACATAAACCTCAACAAAAATAAGGTTACACCAAGGTTCAAGGAGGGGGGACAACAGG
Source organism: Larix kaempferi (assembly GCA_027924585.1). Lineage (NCBI taxonomy): Eukaryota > Viridiplantae > Streptophyta > Pinopsida > Pinales > Pinaceae > Larix > Larix kaempferi. The sequence goes on from BSBM01000885.1 coordinate 5,191,464, forward strand.
GATAACAATAATGATTATAATTTCTATTAAAAAATATAGGGGGTATGACCATACTTGTAGATTTGGATATAAAGGGAGAGTTATTCTTGTATTGTTGGCCTTCCATCCTCAAAACTAGGTGGAGTGGAAGGCAAATATTTTGTTTCTTGAGCTTCTTATGTTGATTGGCACTAATTTGAATATTGTTTAATGAATTGGCTACCTAAGAAAATGCCACTGAAGAATATACCTAATTTTTAAGTGGACCTCATAAAGAATAGTTGGGCATGAAAGTGAGGATTGTGAGTCCAACTCTTTGTTATGTTCAACGTCTATTTCACATGCTTATTTTTCTAGTTTTCCTTCCTCTTGCAACCGATGGAGTGATGAGCATCTATTTAATATCACCAACATATCAAGGAGTTTGGGGGTTTTCCTTTGATTCCTCCTAAACTATAGAGGCGATCTCCCCTACTAGCTTCGTCTCTTCATTCAACGCCTACTCATTCTCATCCTTCTTTAGTTGCCTCACTTCATTGTGTCCATCCTCTTTGACATGATCTTTTGGGAATCATTTTTTTGTGTTCTCTCTTAGTTCCTTTTCATTTAAAACCTAAACATTTTGCAAGGCCTCCAATGGAGGGTGAAGTAGGTGCTTTGGATTGGAAAGTCAGAGTTGTTAGTTGCTCACACTTCTTTCTTTTCATTGTTTGCATTAACTGTTTAGGACATTGGATTGGGGGTATTGTCACTTTCTACTTAAATTGGCACACTCATTGCATATATTGAACTTTAATGGGATTTGTTGAGAGTCGAACTCTTAAAGATGGCACCATCCATTTAGGTCATGCTAAATGGCTTAATGTATCCCTTTTTTGAGGTATACTACAATACAAATTTATACATATGAGCAATGGGATGCCTTTGAAACAACTCTATCCAAGAACCTTCCAATGTTGTGTCTTATGTACTGAAAGGTTTTATCATCCCAAAATATTAGTGACAAGTGTGGGAGATGATACCACATTGAAATTGCCTTTGGGATATCGTCCTTGGGGTTGAAGTTAAATGTCCATCAATTCTGATACAACTCTAGAGGGAAAAGAAAGTAAGGACTACCATGAAGAATCGGAGCTTTGTCCTCCTTGAATTGGAACAAGAAGGTAATGTAACCTCATCTGCAAAGGAAAAAAGTTTATTGGCTTTAGGAATTTGTAGCTTGACCATTGCCCCATGAACTTTCCAGTTAGGCCATTGCCTCATGAACTTCCTAATTGTAGCTTTCTTAGTGAAGAGGAAAGCCTCACCATTGGGATATTCGATGGTGAATTTTATTTTTGGAACTATTGAATGTTTTTTAAGAAATTGTAGGCCTTTGTGTTTAGGGTGAGGGCCATGATTTATGGGCTCGATGATGAGGGTTGGAACATTGCTACTTCCCTTTCAAAGCTCGCATTGTCATTTGGTAGAGCCATGGAGATGACCTCTTTATTATGCACACTGGGGGAGGCTTGGTCATTGGGGTAGAAACCCCAATCACAAATAGAAGCTTGACTCCTCAATTTTCATCTTCCCAATAGATGTTTATTAATAAATATAATCACATTTCCTATACAATTATCTCATTGTATTTCCTTGATGATCCGTGCATGTTACTATGATCTTTCTACATTATACACACATATATTATTTTTTGTTATTATTTATAATTTTTTTACCAAGGAAACCCTTGTGGGAAACCGAGGGGATGCTTTCCCACATTTGTGAATGACATCCCTTGTAAACCCATCATTGTAGGCTATTATTCCTTCGCCAAGGGGATTTGAAACAAGCACCCGCTGGCATGGAACTAACTAAATGAGCAATATCGATGTTGGGCTAGTTTTTTTTGTTTTTTTATAATTTTTTTTAAATTTTGTCTATTTATATTTTACATTCCTTTTATATGAGGCGAAGCTTAACGACAAATGAGTGTAGAGGAAATGATAATGTCCAGTGATCAATATAATTGTAAGAAAGATCAAACTTAATTACATGAGCTTGCTTATGGTTTATTTCATCTCTTAGTTGAAGGAATGCAAATCATTGTTGGTAATAATCCCCGCTTTTATGTTGGACATGATGTTATTATTTTTTGTTAAATTATTACATTTTTTTAGCCAACATTGAAGGATACATTTATAAGGTAGTAGTGGACAATGTTTAATTGTCAGGGTTCTCTATCAGGGTTGTTTGCATATGTATGGTTGATATTAGATTTGCATGGTCAAAGGTTTCAACTTCATTGTCATGGTTTGTATGTAGGTTTTTTTGTCTGATTCTCTATAAATTTATATAAGTATAAACGCAAACTGATTTAAAATATTTGGCTGTCATAAATTTTGTGTTCGAAAAACAATGTTCAACATCATTTTACCACTTAAACACAACTCATGAATTAATGTTAATGTTGACATGTTTTAATTTGACTTTTAAAACTTCGGTAATGAAAAAAACCAACCACCTTCCCTAGCAAATAACATAACTCATGAATTAATGTTAATCTTGACAAGTTTTAATTTGACTTTTATAACTTCGGAAATAATAATAAAAAACTACCTTGCATAATAAACATTTAATTTTTAAAAATAAATGGTGTTCATCCTCCTTACCTTCCATTGACATGAACATTAGAGGCCACCATGTTAACAATATGAAAATGTAGATACATGAGGTTTTTTTTGGAGTTTCGACAGGGTGGACCACCTTTGGACTCTCCCCAATAGACTAGATCAGTGTGCTTTTATGGAGCTTTCTCAGTGTGCTTAAGTGCTGCAACAATGTCTTTAGACACTACCATTGTTTTACTGGAAATCTCTTTCTCTTCTGCCGTTCATTTCCTGTCCCAACACTTTTCATTTAAAACCTAAACAATTTGCAAGGCCTTTGGTGGAGGGTGAAGTAGGTGCTTTGGCTTGGAAAGGCAGAGTTGTTAGTTGCTCACACTTTTTATGTTCATTGTTTGCATTACTTGTCTAGGACATTGGATCAGGGGTGTTGTCTCTTTCTACTAAAATTGGCATACTCATTGCATATATTGCACTTGAATGGAATTTGTCGAGAGTCGAACTTCTGAAGATGGCACAATCCATTCAAGTCCTGCTAAATGGATTAATGTATACCTTTTTTGAGGTATACTACAATACACATTTATACATAAGATCAATGGGATGCCTTTGGAACAACTCTATTCGAGAACCTTCCAATGTTGTGTCTTATGTACCAAAAGGTTTTATCATCCCCAAAGATTAGTGACAAGTGTGGGAGATGATCCCACATTGAAATTGCCTTTGGGATATCGTCCTCGGGGTTGAAGTTAAGTGTCCATCAATTCTGATACAACTCTAAACGGAAAAGAAAGTAAGGACTACCATGAAGAATCAGAGCTTTGTCCTCCTTCAATTTGAACAAGAAGGTAATGTAACCCCATCTGCAAAGGAGAAAGTTTATTGGCTTTAGGACTTTGCAGCTTGACCATTGCCCATGAACTTGCCAACTAGGCCATTGCCTCATGAACTTCCTAGTTATAGCTTTCCTAGTGAAGAGGAAATCCTTACCCTTGGAATATTCAATGGTGTTTTTATTTTTAGAACTATTGAATGTGTTTTTAGAAATTATGGGCCATTTTTTTTAGGGTAAAATCCATGCTTTATGGGCTTGACAGGGAGGGTTTGAACTCTACTACTTCCCTTTCAAGGCTTGCATTGTTGTTTGGTATAGCCATGGAGATGACCTCTTGATTATACACACTGGGGGAGGCTTGGTCATTGGGGTGGAAACTCCAATCACAAATAGAAGCTTGACTCCTCAATTTTCATCTCCCCAATATATGTTTATTAATAAATATAATCACATCTCCTATACAATTATCTCATTGTTTTCCCCTATGATCCTTCTGCATTATACACATATATATTATTTTTTGTTATTATTTATAATTTTTTTTCCAAGGGAACCCTTGCGGGGGAACCCAAGGGATGCTTTCCCAAATTTGTGGATGACATCCCTAGTAAACCCATCAATGTAGACTATTATGCCTTAGCCAAGGGAATTTGAAACAAGCACCTACTGACACAGAACTAGCTAAATGGGCAATATCGATTGAGCTAACCCAATGGGCTAGTTTTTTTATATATAATTATTTGTCTATTTACATTTTACATTCCTTTGATACAAGGCAAAGCTTAATGACAACTAAGTGTAGAGGAAATGATTATGTCCAATGATCAATATAATTGCAAGAAAGATCAAACTTATGCATGAGCTTGCTTATGGTTTCTTTCATTTCTTAGTTGAAGGAATGCAAATTATTGTTGGTAGTACTCCTCACTTTTATTTTGGACATGATGTTATTATTTTTTTGTTATTATTACACTTTTTTTAATCGACATTGAAGGAGACCCGTATAAGGTAGTAGTGGACAAGGTTTCATTGTTAGGGTTCTTTACGAGGGTTGTTGCCACATGTATTGTTGATATTAGATTTGCATGGTCCAAGGATTTAACTTCTTTGTCATGGTTTGTATGTAGGTTCTTCGTCCGATTCTCTATAAATTTAGATAAGTATAAACATAAAATGATTTAAAATATTTGAGTGTCATAAATTTTGTGTCTGACTAACAATGTTCAATATCATTTTGCCATTGAAATTCAACTCATGAATTAATGTTAACATTGACATGTTTTAATTCACATAGTCTAAAAGTTTTATGATTTCAAACGAAAAAATTTGATTTTTTGGGCACGATTTTGAAAAAATCCGATAGAAATTCTTAAAAATATTGGTTACAACTCTTAAACTCTAAAATTTTGTGTGCCCCGGGGTTTTTGATGGTTCTGTTTCTACCATCAATATCGCCATTAAAACCCAATATTCAGATTTTGAAAAATACAAAAAAAAACGCCAGATTCCAGTGAAAATCCCCCGTCCGAACCAAATTGTTGAATTTTTAGACAACTCCATTTTAATTTGACTTTTAAAACTTTGGTAATGAAAAAAAACAACCAGCTTCCTGAGCAAATAACACAACTTATGAATTAGAAGTTTGACTCCTCAATTTTCATATTCCCAATAAATGTTTATTAATAAATACAATCACTTTTCCTATACAATTATCTCATTGTATTTCCCTAATGATCCATGCATGTTACTATGATCCAGGTATATTATTTTTTGTTATTATTTATATTTTTTTTTCCAAGGAAACCCTTGTGGGGAAACGAAGGGATGCTTTCCCACATTTGTGGATGGCATCCCTAGTAAACCCATCGATGTATGGAACTAGCTAAATGGCCAACATTGATTGAGCAAACCCACTCGACTAGTTTTTTCTTTTAATAATTAATTGTCTATTTACATTTTACATTCATTTGGTAAGAGTTGAAGCTTAACGACTAAGTGTAGAGGAAATGATTATGTCCAGTAATCGATATAATTGTAAGAAGGATCAAGCTTATACATGAGCTTGCTTATGGTTTCTTTTATTTCTTAGTTGAAGAGTTAAATCATTACATTTTTTTAACTAAAATTGAAGGAGACCTTTATAAGGTAGTAGTGGACAAGGTTTCATTGTTAGGGTGGTTGTTAGCATATATATGGTTGATATTAGATTTGCATGGTCAAATGATTCAATTTTATTATCATGGTTTATTTGTAGATTTTTTGGGTTTATATTTTTCGGTTTGTTTTGTTGGGACTTCTATTGAAAATCTTCAAAAAGTCTTAGTCATATATATTAGTTGTGGAAATTGCATAATTTGAGTGTTATAGGGGTATTTAAGGATGCAAAATCTATTTATGCATTCAAAAGCACAATTTAAACACTTCCAAATTTAGATTTTACAATTTTTTTACCTAATTTTGACAAAACACAACCAAATAAATAAACTACTCCATATGTAATTTTCCAAAAATTTAAATAAATATAAACACAAAATCATTTAAAATATTTGTCGATCATAAATTTTATATTTGACTAACCATATTCAACATCATTTTGCCATTGAAACACAACTTTGATAATGAAAAAAATCAACCACCTTTCCCAGCAAATAACACAAATCATGAATTAATATTAATGTTTCGCATATTTTAATTTGACTTTTATCACTTTGGCAATAAAAAAAACTACCTCATTTAATTTTTATAAAAATTAAATGGTGTTCATCCTCCTTACCTCCCATTGACCTGAACATTACAGGCCACCATGTTAACAATATGAAAAATGTTGATAAATGCACATCCTCCCTACCTCCCATTGACCTGAACATTAGAGGCCACCATGTTAACAAAAAATATGAAAAGTGTTGATAAATGAGATTTTTTTGGGAAGCTCAGCAGGGTGGACCACCTTTGGACTCTCCCCAACAGACGGCGTTAGAAATGGACGATAATCGTTTATCATCTTAACTTGAAAATCGTGGCCCTATTCCTTCTTATCTTTTGAGTGGTTCCCCCACCCCACCATTCGGCGGATTTGGACAAAACTCCCCTTTACAATTACGCGGTTTCGCCAGAGTTGTTTCTACTTCTTCTGCTACACAAGGGTTGGAAGACAGGCATGCATTCAATCATTCATCATGGATTATGGTCCCGATAACGAAACGCTAGGCACTCGGAAGCCTTAAATGCTCGAGATCCAGGCGAAAATGGGCTCCAGCGACCCCCAAACCAGCGGAATTGCCGTCCTCCTGAACCAGCCAACCCTCGAATCTCTCGATTCCGTGCTGTATCGGTGCATTAACAGCCTGCGTCCACAGAGTTCCCATATCGCACCATGAAGCTTTAATCTCGCGGCCGTTCTTGCAAATTATGCCAAGTTTATGAAATTACGGGGGGGCGAAATTTAATTTTGAAGGCTTTAAAGCGTCCAGATTGTTCTTGATGCCTCCGATCAAGAACATCATCCAGGACATGAAGGGCGGTATCGGGAGCATTTCCAAGAGGAGCTTCGATGTGAAGCTCACCTACAACCGCAGATCGCGGTCGCACTCGCACGGCACCGCGGCCGTCTCTGGCGATGAGAATCACTGCAAAACAGCCACCGAGATTTTGCAGGAGAGCTGCTGGGCGAATTTGCCCTATGAGCTGCTCAGAGATATTATTGAGAGAATTGAGAGCAGCGAGATCACCTGGCCTGCGCGGAGGAACGTTGTGGCTTGTGCTGGCGTTTGCAGAACGTGGAGGGAAATTATCAAGGAGATTGTGAAACCGCCGCAGCTGTCTGCAGTGCTCACATTTCCTGTTTCCTTGAAGCAGGCGAGATATTTTCATTTTCTTCATTTTTTCCCCTGCTCTTCTTTATGTTGTGCAAATAAAATTTCGTTCCTGAGTCGTGTTCACATAGTAAAAACACTTTCTGATTGATGTTGGATTTTTCGTTTTCTTCCGACAATGGGTTTGAAAGCGGGCTTTGTTTTTGCTGTAATTTATTGTAAATCTTGTGATAACTGAAAGCAGTGGTTTTTGTACTTTGACATTAACTTTTTCGTCACTGGTTGGAGAATGACAAATGCCAGAACATAAGTTCTCCGACATTCGCTGGAAAACTGTACGTGTAGTAAAATACCGTCTGAAAACAGTACTTTTCTGGAAGTAATCTAAAAAAGAATCTCTCTGTGAATATAGTATGATATGATTTTTCATTTAATTTTTAAAATTTAATTTGTTTTTATCCTTGACAATTGTCCGACCATGGAATAATGCCATGGATTAAACGGGTCAATTTATATACACCTGTTAAGATTTTTTTTTCAATTTTCTGTTTGAAGATTTAATCCCTCATACTATTCCACATTTTTGTTTCAGTCTAGGAACCTTTGCATTTAAGTTCTAACTCAAGACTTGGTTCCTTTGAAGTTTGGTAGATGCTTGATGTCATGTGTTTGAATTTTTTTTGTCATCGGATGTCTTAATTGTTGAGGCTAGCAGTATCTTTGCATTTTACAGTACCATGATTGCCATTTGGATTGTTCAATGCACTGTTAGAATCTTTTAATTTCTGTCTGGGTCTAGGAACGTTTGCATTTAACATAAGACTTGGTTCCTTTTGGTAGCTGCTTGATGCCACGTGTTTGAATTTTTGTCATCCACGGCTTAATTGTTCAGGCTAGCAGTGTCTTTGCATTTTGCAGTACCATGATGGCCATTTGGATTGTTCAATGCAAGTCAAAACATTTTCCCTGTTGAAGAATTTAGTCCCTCAGAATAGCTCCACATGTGTTTCTTGGAGTAATGTTTGCACTTGAGAGTCAAGCCTTGTTTCTTTTTGATAGCTGCTTGATGTCGTGTGCTTGAATTTTATTTGTAATCTGAGGGCTTAATTGTTCAGTCTAGCAGTATCTTTCTATTTTGCAGTACCATGAATGCCTTTTGGACTGTTCAATGCATTATTGGAATCTTTTCTCTGTGGAAGAATTTAATCACTCAGACTGGCTCTCCGTTTGTTTGTGGGAAGTAACATTTGCACTCGAGAGTCAACTTTAAGACTTGGCTCTTTTTAGTAGCTGCTTGATGCCACATGTTTGAATTTTTTTGTCTTCTGAGGTTTATTTGCTCAGGCTAGCAGTATTTTTTCATTTTTAAATTTGCGGTACCATGAATGCCTTTTGGATTGTTCAATGCATTTTTTAGAATTTTTAGTGGATTGATAGTTCAATTTTACCTTAATAAGGCTAATCTGAATATTTGCATTTTGAAGTTGCATTGGAACATAAGGCACTTGCCCTTGCTTGCCTTAACATCATTTGGCTGAGATCCTATTGAATTGCTTTGGGGCCTGGGTTACAGATTAGAGCCCCGAGTCCATCGAAGGTTAGATAGATTGCCCAAGCGAGTGAGTTACTTAAAGGCAAGGGCAGAACTGCACCAACAGATGCTGGCCTTGCAATTGCTAATGGAACTCTAACAAATGCTTTAAAGGTGGATTTAAGATGACAGGAGGAACACTTCCACTGCAACTACTGTCTTATGCCCATACAATAATCTTTGGTTTGCAATTATCAACAAATAAATGAACTTTCAATCGCTTATTCCAGAAACATTCATTCAGCCACTCCTAGGTGTACCGGGGTTGCCATTTTCTTCCAGATGGGCATTCTGGTCAACTCACCCTACAATCTATCACTCCAGAGTTATGAGAGGGAGATTTATGTCTTCATCAACCAATCCACTTGGAAGAAATCTTTATGTGTGAATATTGATTCCCTTGCCATGCAGATCGACAATTCTTCTCATTAGCTTTTGTTTTCCATTCTCAATTAATGGCACTTGGTCTTTAGTGTATGGCAATCATGCAATACTTCTTGGCTTTATGCAGCCCTCATACATTCTAATCTGGATATCCGAGTTTAGCCTCAAATAGTTGAAGATTGACTTGCAGTTAATGGATTCAGCCTGCAGTACCGAGGGATTGGTTGGTAAAGTATGAGATCAGCTTCATAAATATGATATTGACATGCAAATATGAGATTGGTCCGCAGTCATGGAAAATTGGCTTGCAATTCTGGAAGTTTGTCCTGCAGTTTATGGGATTGTTAAGGAAAATCTAAGACAGCCTTGCAAAATTTGGGGACCTGCTTGTAAATACTCGAGTTGGTTTGCAAATAGTGAAAATTGACTTGCAGATAACTAAGTTAGCTTGCAAATAATCAAGTTTGGTCTGAAATAATCTAGTAGTCTTACAATTCATCAAATAGGCTTGTGTGTTTATGAAATTGGCTTATTTATTATAACGTCGGCCTGCATAATTATGAAGGCAGCTTGCATAGTCTGGAGGTTGGATTGCTGTTAGCACTGGCATGCAAAACTATGATTACTACATTGATGTTACTCAATATAAAAGTTTCTTCCTTCATTAAGTCAGCACCACCATTGCTGAGTAACCAACCATACTCCCTCTCTCAGTCCATCATTGCTTATTTTACAAGGTTCGTGCATTTTTTTGGAGGATATGGCACCTTTCCAGTTGCTGAAAATCTCAATGCTAATAATTATCCATGTTCTATAAGTCCGACAGTTCTTCTAAGAAGGCTATGGTGGAGGGCACACAAGCTCTATACTCTATAAGTGCATATTGCAATATGAAAAGTATTTCAATTTTCGTCTCTTATGCAAACTAATCAATCCAGGTGGAAGTATGTTGACTATCTGTATTGGGAAACACACACTCACTTAAACACTGGTCCGAATTTCCAAGGGTCAGAATAGCAATAGTAACAGGTATGTATGGCACTAAGTTGCATTGAAATGGATAAGGGAATGGATATGGATACGGTCTGGGGGAGGTTTGGGGGTTGCACGGGGTGGATATGACAAAATTTTAGAAAAAGTCAGATATGATATGGTGGGGAAATGGCACACACACACATAATTCAGATTTCATCACTTAGATTTAGAGGCATTCATGTAATTTATAACAATTGAAATTAACAAACTCAAATAATGTCATAGACAATATTCTTCTATCTTGAGTGCTGTAGATAAGCCAAACTTTGTCAAGCATTTAATCAAGAACATGTCAGCTACTTCTAAACATCACTTTCTAAATCCTAAAATTATTTAAAGGCTGAATCCAATTGTTAGCATCCAAGAAAAGAACCATTCACCTCTAGGAGAAGTATTTGTAATTTTTGATTAAACCCAATTTTGGTCAGTTAGGGACTTGACTGAGGTGTATTTGGGTTGGTCCACTGATTCACTAGACAATCAACTAGGAGTTGTGAGGGTCGGTTGACTATAACCGACTGGTGCATGAAGGGCCAAAATTCACGGGCTTGTCTACTTGTTTGGGACCAACTTGGATGATCAAAGTTGACTTAATCATCCATGTTTTAAGGGGATTGGTTAGGTGCTCAAGTATACATAAATGAGCTCATTTGTTGAGTGATATGATGGAAAGTGTGATGACTATGCAATAACACTATCTTTGGATACCACTTAGTTCTCTTGGATGTGTTTACTATTTTTGGTTTATATTGATAAAAATGCATGAAATAGTACTAAAATATCACATGTATATGATATATATCATATGGAGAATTTGCTAAATGTGGCATCATCATAATTTCTCCCATGACATAATGACAAGGGCATGAGAATGTACTAGCAATGGAGTAAATCAGGTCATCATAGGTCAAGAGTTCAGACTGGTTCAAAAAAAGAAAAAGCAAAACACTGAAGCCTGCTGGAAGATATGGAAATAAGTGTTGGTCCATGTAACCCTTCATAAATGCAGTCTGCTGTTTTGTAGGGCTGAAACAGCGACCATATCAATTTTGATATGCAAGTTGTTTTATTACAGTGTTACACATACAAGTGTTTGGAGTTTATTGCAACGAAGGTGAGGAATTGGCACCAAAGCTGAGAAAGGAAACAATCAAATAGTCATTGTACTTCTACACTAGGCTGTGACACTAACACTATGGTAGACATTGGACAAGTGTTTGCAGTAAAATGCCTGAAGATCAGTGGTTTTTTCAACTAAAAGTAAGCATCAATCATTTTTGGAAAATACAATGAGAAAAAAACCATGAGGTATTAAAATTCAGATTACCATTCATCAATTTAGGTCTAGGGTTTCAGTCTTGATTCATAAGCTTTAAGCCTTTATATCTGAAGTTTTGAGGCTTAATTTGGTGTTTTTTCATGCAAAAAATCATATTTTCTGGTTGGGAACTCGTCCTGTAGCAGCTGAAACATATCAGAAAATCAGGAAATGTTTTAGGATCATGCTGAAACTGCTGGAAACAGCTTGGAAACGCTTCAGTTCTTTGGATATGGATTGGAAGTGTTCCAGTGCCATTTCCAATCTGTATCCCCTCTGTTTCAGTTTCCGAAACGGGGAATTGCATATCCCCTCCCTTTACCTAGACGTTTCCAGTAACTTAGTCGATGAAGCTTCTGCAGTGATATAATGTAATTAGATGGTTGACATAGGATAAATCTTCCATAAGCCTTTGGTAAGAACCTGCCATTACCCATGAAGCTTCTAACTGCAGAGACATTTATTGAAGTTGGCCATTAAATAACTCATTATCTCTTTTGTAGATTGACTGCAATTTGAACTTGCAAAATTATATACCCCAAGTATTACATTTATTGGAGTTGGCCATTCAATAATTGATTGTCTTTTTTGTATATCGACTGCAATTTCAACTTTAAAATTTATATACCCCAAATATTGGCTTTGGTCTTAGCAAAGCTTGCTTTTTTTTTGAGTTCAATGTACAACTGGTGTTCTCTCATATGTTCATCACAACCTTCACTTAGCTTAGAATAAATATAAATATTTTTAAGAAAAATAGTGTAATTTTATCCATATATTTACTAAGACTAAAATTCATAATGAAAATTAAAGTTGTAGGGACACTTGTTACTCTGAAATGTAGAACACAAGTTTATAATGTGTATATCAAGTCCTGATTCTTGTCTTATATATATATATATAATCTTCCGTTAATCTGATTTGATGGTATTTGGATCTCAAGGTGATTGTTGTGAATACCTTAGCTTGTTTCTGATCAAACAAGTCATTGATGCTTTGGAGAGGATAATGGTTATTATTGGTAGCATTGTTTCTTTTAATAATATTGTTATAGTGTTGGTTAATAAGATAAATATTCATCCAATGATCTATTTAAATACAAAATAATGGTAGCTTTGTTTAACTATCTACATTAAATACACAAATACATTATACCATCCTTGTTTTTACCAAAGAGCGCACTGGTGAGACTGTGAGATCCTAGGTGATACACTTGGGCCAATGAACCCCTATGTAAAAGTTTTCTGTAACTAAAGTTCCATAACTGTAGTTGTTGAAATTTGCTATTATACTCCAAAAATTTGTATGTGCTAAGCTCCATCTTCCTAAAAGCAGTATTATATCTACTGATCTAGGGTCCCAATCAGAGATGTTAGTTCCTCTTGCATATATCGCAAGGAGAAGTAAATCTCTGTTGAGCTCTTAATCTTGTACTATTTTTTGTCTTGTATATATGGCGTTTTTTCTAACACTGCGAAAAAGAACATGTTTTGCTTCTGGCACCAAATGTTTAGAGAAACCTACATTTGTCTTAGGTGGTAACCCTTTGTAGTTCTTATGGGAAAACATTTGTAGAAATAGTGGCTATTCTTCTAGCCTTTGGCCCTTTAATAGTCGCAGGATCAATGCTACGAGAAACATACAATAACAATTATATGCTTTTGCTTCACCTGCAATGTTGAGATTTGTTTTAATTAAATTGGTCTTGGGATACCTTCAAAAAACTATTGGGTTACCTGCATCATGTATACAACCAAATTTTTTAAGGTAGCTATATGCTTTTGCATGGCTTAGCCACCCATTCCATTGAACAAAAGAGCCCCATTGAGTAACATGAAGCTTGATCCAATTATTCAAACCATAAAATTTTAAAATCTACTTCACAAATTTTTATACCCACATTCACAAGCTCTTTTGTACTTGATGCTGTTTTACAACTACATCGCAAGACTCCACATCCCTCTTTTGTTTCAATCCACATTTCACTGTTGCTGCTGATGTAATAAAACTGTTAGTAGCTCCTAGATCAATTAACATAGAAAGATTATGGTATGTGGTTTTACATATTAGCTCCATCGCTATTGACTGATGATCTACATGTCTAGTTTCATGACAGTCATGGGAGGAAAAGTCAGTATACTGTACATCAATGTTATAGAAAGAGGAAACTTAGAAAACAATGAGTTGGGGCAAAACTTTTGCTTTATGGTATTTGAGATTGATTCCACATCCCTCTTTTGTTTCAATCCACATTTCACTGTTTCTGCTGATGTAATAAAACTGTTAGTAGCTCCTAGATCAATTAACATAGAAAGATTATGGTATGTGATTTAATTTTTACCTATTAGCTCCATCGCTATTGACTGATGATCTACATGTCTAGTTTCATGACAGTCACGGGAGGAAAAGTCAGGATACTGTACATCAATATTATAGAAAGAGGAAAACTTAGAAAACAATGAGTTGGGGCAAAACTTTTGCTTTATGGTATTTGAGATGAATCTTGTTTAATAGATATTATATATCCAGTATGCTCATTGTCTTTTTAGGCAAGTCTTAAGTTCTACAGTTTATAGTTGTTTTAAACTTTTCTCCACATGTGAGTGCACTTTATTTTTTGTTTATGGCATTGCATTATTTTTATCTGAACATAGGAGCTTTATTTCAATGTCATTATTGCTCAACTTGAATGACATTGTTTTTCCTTCTGTTTTGTTGCAGCCTGGACCGAAAGACTTACCTATGCAATGTTTTATCAAGCAAGATAGGACTGCATCTGCTTATTATTTGTATTTGGGTTTGACTTCAAGTGAGTGCTTGTTATGTAACTCTACAATTTTTCTTGTTCTTTGTTAATATTATGAATCTATTCTCATTTTCAGAGATATACGTCTATTTTTGTAATTCAACAGATGAGATTGTTCTGCTCTTATTTAGAATTTGTATATAGCCATGTCAACAAATTGCCCAATCCTTGGGCTATGTTCTTCTATTGACATAGAGAAGGCAGACTTTAAATAGAAACTAATACAGATACCAAACACAAACATAATGGAGCATTCGATACCATGGAAACAACTTTAGAGTTTTCAACTTGTAGCAAGAAGGATCCCAAACTTGTCGTCTTTGATGTACATAGGCTTGTACACAATGTAGAGATATGAATCTGTAGTAAGGGGGTTACCATTCTTTTCGTCTTTCATGTGCATATGCTTGTAGATGATCTTGTCTAGTAGCATGTCGAGTTTTTGATCTAGACAATGTGCAATATCCTCAATTTGGTTCCTTTAATCTTTAATACTCTTGTTGCTCATTGACTCCCCCTTGAAGCCTTGCTTTCACAGTTTTCCAAAGTATGAGTGTGTGAGCATCCCTCCTCCTTCTTTGCCTTGACTCTGACGATCTCTACATCTTGGTAGCCATATGAGATCCACTGCTAATCTAGTGAGACTTTACTTTATTGTGCAGTGACTACTTATGATTAGTCTATAAAATTAGAAGCAAACTGCTTGCATCAATAAATTTAACTGAAAAATAAGGACATAACTATACTAAAGTCATATTGCAAAACAC
The DNA here is from genome assembly GCA_027924585.1 of Larix kaempferi. NCBI lineage: Eukaryota > Viridiplantae > Streptophyta > Pinopsida > Pinales > Pinaceae > Larix > Larix kaempferi. The sequence goes on from BSBM01000885.1 coordinate 5,206,597, forward strand.
CATGGATAGATTTACCGTGGAGAAACATGCGATGGAAAAACTCTAGTAAGAAATAAGGATGGTGCCTTGTTAGAGTTGCAGTGGTCATTTAGACTAGACATAATAATAAAGTAACTTTTTGACTATTAGTTGAATTTATGCATTTATGCTTTAGTGTTGTAATAATGACTTAAAAGTACATTTAAGTCATTTTAGGATTTATGAACCTAGGGTTTTTGATGTATCTAGGTTTTGTGCTTTCAGGTTTTATGCACCTAGGGTTTATGTATTCCTTTGATATAAAGAGACAGTGTCACAGTGGCTCACTTCCTTCTCTAATACATTGAATTAATACCAAAAGTGTCTCGCTTGTGTTCTTGGTTTCTTTGTGTGTTTGGTTTCGTAGTATGGTGTGAGAGAGCCATGGTGAGGGGAAGTTGAAGCAGGTGAAATTCTAGGTACCGCTGAGATCAGTGACGTATCAAGGCACTGTGTTTTGATACACATTAAGAAACTGAAAGGGCTTTTGGGCAAATAAAGCTAGGTATGATTTGTTTTCGGGTTTTTAAGTTAGTTTAAAAAAAAAAGAAGAAGTGAGAAAAGCTAGGTTCATATTTGTGGTTTTAAAAGATGAGTTGTGTTCTTTTTGCCTGATGTAAAGCTAGGTTTGGATTTCTGAAAATAAAAAGGGTTTTTTTCAGAAAATCAAAAGAAAAAAAGGACTATTTTTTCTTCTTCTTGGGATCGGGCAGCGGCCAATCAGCCAAGACAGGTCGCCAGTAGCTGTAGCCGTATGGCTGTATGACTGTACAACAGGTTGCCAGTAGCCATACGACTGTGTGAATGTCAGACAACAACCACCAAGAAGGAAAATTGTGTTACGTACTGTATATATATTGACCAATTTGTAAATTGGGCCATATGGATGCCCAAGATAGAAATTGAAGATTGTACAACTTGGACATACAATAGAAATTGACTAGTTTTGCATTCAATTCGGTTGTCCAACAGTCAGATTTTGTTAAATTGACTGATTTTGCAGATCCAACAGGTAATTGACTGTAATTCATCAGATTGGGCAGTTATTTGGGATCTGTAACAGATCTGTGCATTTTTAGAAGTATTATTAGTTTTCTAGCAGGTACATTTTTTTTTTATCTTCGTAATTCTCATTTTGGAGAGGAAAAAACACTTTTCTTGGCTCTAAGGCTTTCTTTCTGTTGCAAATTCTATTTTCAGTGAGATTTAAGCTGATTTTTTTTTGCTCTAATGGCTAGTTTGTTTAACACAATTGTAGAGGGTAACGATAGTTTTTTCGATTAATACAATGCTAGAGTGTAATGATAATTTTTTTGATTTTTGTGAAAAAATATTATTACCCCATTGAGTTAAACAAACTAGCCATTAGAGCACAAAAAATTATCGTTACTAGAAACAACATATGCTGGCCATTTTTTAGTATAGGTGTTTGGATTAGCTTGCATTGGGCAAGGAAGCACTGTATTACCGGATCTGCCACCCAAGTTTGGCAATGGATCTGTCATGGAAACGGATCTTGAGCCATGGAAAATTAAACAGATCCTGAAATTTAGAAACGAATCTTAAAACTTCATGGCTTTTGTGACCCACCGACTCCCCCAAAAATCATTTTTTTTATGAAATAAATTTTAAAACCCTAAACACCTAATGGTTAAAACCATAAACCCTATTCCTGGTCAAGGTCTGAGCTATCCTTGTGTCGAGATCTGCTCTTGAACTCTGATCTATCAAGGTCTGCTGTCAAGGTTTCCATTTGATCTATCTTTATGGTCAAGGTCTACTCTCAAAGTCTGATCTATCCTTATGTGCGACGTTGCTCACTTCGCCCACCCTGTTATTTAGTTCTGCCATAGCCTCCAAGAAAACCACTTTATTCACTGTTGATATGGACATGTGACTCATAAGAATGCTGTTATGACCTGCTTCATGTTCATACTAAAATGGTCTTCAAAATTATTGAATTATCAATTAAAATACATGAATGGCTATTAGTAATATGCATAAAACTCTCTTTTTTGGCTATAACTTTTTTTTAGGTAAATATCTCGAGGTAAACCCTCTCGGGCACTTTCCCTCCTTTTGAGGATGGTACCTGGGGTAAACTGTAGATTCTTTAGGGCACAAGTCTAGTCAACAACAGAGCTCAAAGTTGTTACAACTTACAACAATATACTTATTATGAGCTCAACACTCATTATGGGAATGGAACCTGGATGGGGAGGATAACATTCCATCCCAAAGCCATGTGAGCTAGACCCGATTGACAATTTGTTTTTGGCTATAAGTTATAGTTCTACTATTGTGTTTCTGGAATAGTTTTGATTCTTTGCTCTATTTTTTTATTTATTGCAAAAATATTTTATTTTTATTTTTTGTACTTGTTGTTTGTTCATATTTTTAGTTTGCTTGTAAAAAATATGGCAAATCTGTATCCATATCGTGGTAGATTAGAGGAAACATGACCAACAACAACTGGAATTGATCAAATGAATTTGATGAGTGGAATATGAATCATTAGATAAACCTATGCAAGAAAAACAATACTAACAAAGACTAAAACATAAGAATAACAATCACACATTCATATGGTATACACAAGATTTACCTTGGAAACCCTTGATTGGGAAAACCAACCTAATTAAGAGCCGTGCATTTCTCTATCTCATTGTATTACTCATCATTCACTATACAATTATTGAAGTATTCCATGGATCCAATCAACCCTAATCCGTTAACCTGAATTAGAATAAATTGTACATTCACATATTATACACAAGATTGCCTTGGAAACCCTTAATTGGGAAAACCAACCTAACTAAGAGCCGTACATCTCTCTATCTCATTGTATTATTCAACATTTCACCATACAATTATTTAGGTATTCTGCAGATTCAACCAACCCTAATTCATTAACTTGGAGTAGATTACAACCCTAATTCTTTAACGGATTATATTACCAGTGTTCCATGGGGATGCGTTTCCTATGTCCTTGGGACGGGGGGACTCTGGGAGAAACGTTTCTCCACGTTTCTCTTTGGGTGAACCTTGGCGAAATGCAGGGAGAAACGTTTCGCTGCTGCGAACCTTTTGGAGGCCCCCCCATGAAACTCTGAATCTCCTAAATGCCCCCCCTCGAAACTCCGAACCTCCTGGACATCACCCCATGAAACTCCGAACCTCCCGAACCTATTAGATTTTGATTTACATTACATGATTGCATAATGATGAATGTAGTATTTACTAATTTACATGGGATGGATTGTTATTGTTGGGATTTATATTTTTCATATTTTTCATATTTTTATAATTTTTATGACCTCGACGCCCCCCGTCCCCCCCCGAATTTCCCTAAAATTTGGGGGTGGTCTCCACGCGTCCCGATTGTGCGTTTCCCCGCTCCCGCGTCTCCCCGTCCCGGAACATTGTATATTACAACCCTCACTCTTTAACTAGGATTATATTACAACGAGCTGAAATAATACATAATAGACCAATTTTTTTTCCTCTTGAATGGGGGGCTTGTGCTTTCAGTGATTGATGAAATGCTTCCTGAAGTGTTGACTAGGGTTTATGTTGCACCTATTTGGAAGACTGGATGGAACTTCATATAAAGGTAGACCCTTCCTAAAAAAAATATTGTTTTCAATTAAAATGGAGGGTCATGAGTCTTAAAGATAATTTATTAAAGATTAAGGACCTCAAAGAACAGTTGAATGCCACTGGGCAGAAAATGGAAGAAGAAGACAGGGTGGTAATCACTCAACTGTTTACTAGCTTCATTTGAGTGTTTTATTGAAACGAGAAATATTACTTCCACCAATGTTGACTTGAAGTTTGAGATATGAGCATAAAACTCTTGCAGTGAAATGTGGAAAAAATAACTTGGAGGTAGCAACAGGATTGAGGGTTTAGAAATGGCTTTGGTAGCCCACTTCAAAGGGCAAAGGCAAATTTGCTAAGAAAAATGAAGGCGGCAGGGAAAATGACTTAGGTAATCACAAGACTTTTAAGTGTCATTATTGTGAAAAGATAGGCCACAAGAAGATTTTTAGCAAAAGGTTATATGATGAGAAAAATAACTAGGGGCCTCAGAGGCAGGCCAATATTGCAGAAAACAAGGAAGAGGAGGATCATATGAAGGATTTTTATATGCTGATAATCTTTCTTGTCTCTGCGATTATGGCATTCCACTGATTTTTCTTTGTTTCTTTTCTGTGGCTTATATTTCTTTCTGTGGTGATTAACTATTATATTGCATATGATAAACTCCCGCTTCATGAACTGTTAAATAACTTAAATGAAATTAAGAGTCATGTATTAGTTGGATGGTTTATTTGACATGTCAACACTGGACATAAAATATAAAGGCTTTAGTATATCCATAGGATCACGAGGCAGCAGCATAGGAACTGTGCAAAAAGGCTATGATCCTGTCTTTCCTGAGTTTCAGTGCAATTATGATTTGGCTGATAATTGAATAATTTAGTGATAATGTTGCCAAGACAATGATTGCATGCTGCAAATCATATTCTTAAATATTCTTCTTATTTAACAGTAGTTGAAGAAATCACTTAGGGCCATTCTGATGTTACATGCTGTGTCTATTGAGAACATTGACCCAGTGTTCATGTCTCTGTTTGCAAACTTGTATTTGGGGCATGCATATTTATATCAGTTTTTGTCTGTTTCTGTCATTTTTTTAGCTATCATGTGCTATTCTCTTGTGCATGCTTCCGAGTTAAAAGAAAAGAGATATGATTGTTTTGCTACATGGCTCTAAAAATTGCTTTATTGACAAAGATAAAAGATATTAATGATGTTAATTTGTTCAAGATACAAGGGAAGGCAAGTCTTTTATTGCTTGATCTGTCATGTGTCTTTTATTGCTTGATCTGTAATGTAAATTGTGGAACTAAGATGCAAACATGGGGGTCTGAGCTTTTTGAGATTTATCTGTGCAGCGATTTGTGAAAATGGGAAATTTCTTCTCGCTGCTCGAAAATTCAGACGGGCTACAAGCACTGATTATATCATCTCATTTGACGCAGAGGATATGTCAAGGGGAAGTAATACATATGTAGGAAAGCTGAGGTGTGTGGATGTTTTTCTTATTGACTAGCGCTCGATCAGTCATATTTAGTTTTGTTCTGGTTTTGTGCATGGATCTTATTGTATGTTTACAAACTTAAGGCTTAGCACATCTGCATCTCAAGAATGTGAGTGTTTATTGCTTGGCATGAATTTATGTATGTTCTAAGCTCTTGAATTAACTTTTTTTTGGTGACCTGTAAGAAAATCAAGTTGCATGAGCATCTCACTTTTTCATGTTATTGCAGATCAAATTTTCTTGGAACCAAGTTCACAATATATGACAGTCAACCTCCTCATAGTGGTTCTGTTGCAACAAGTCATGCAGCGCGACGGGTGGGGTCAAAGCAAGTTTCTCCAAGAGTTCCAGCTAGCAGCTATAATGTTGCTCATATTGCCTATGAATTGAATGTTTTGGGTACAAGGGGACCAAGGCGAATGCAATGTACCATGCATTCTATACCAGCATCAGCCATAGAAGTGGGAATGAGCACTTCAACTGTTGAAATTCCATCAAGTACTCTAGTGGAGCCTCTGGCATCTTTCCATTCCTTGGGCTCCAAGTCAGTCATTAGTGATAGTAGTTCTTTTTCTGGGCCTCTCAACAGTGGGAACTTGAAAGATGATCCATTGATCTTGAAGAACAAAGCCCCAAGGTGGCATGAACAACTTCAGTGCTGGTGTTTGAATTTTCGAGGACGAGTGACAGTTGCATCTGTAAAGAACTTTCAGCTTGTTGCAGCTACCGAGCCTACACAATCTGTCTCTCAGGGTGACCAGGATAAGGTTATACTCCAGTTTGGAAAGGTTGGAAAGGATGTTTTCACTATGGATTACCGATATCCCCTGTCAGCTTTTCAGGCATTTGCCATCTGTCTTAGCAGTTTCGACACTAAGTTGGCTTGTGAATAGAGGGACTATCATGCTGCTGGTTGATCATATGTGGTGACCAATGTGCCTAGAAAGAATTAAAGGGTCTCAAATGCTTAATAGTGCATACTGGTTTGTTTTATAATCATCCTATTGCATGGTATTTACTTGTTTATTCTTGGTTCTCATGATGTCTAACATGTACAAGGTTGGTAGCATAAAAATAAAGATTATAGCATATGGATCTGCACTGCAATTAACTGCAGGTATAACACGGATTGGTGATGTATAAGACCATTCAAGTCATGAGGATCTTTTGTATTTTGGCTGAACACGTCTTCTTTTGCTTAGAGAAGGATGCAGGGGTATTGGTTAGAGAAAGCTTTCACAACCTTCCTTTGATATGATTAATTTTAAGAATAATAGGTCATAGGAGGTTTTAAGAAAGCCTGTGGACTAGTATGTCTTTTGTAGTGTGCACTAAATGTTTCTGCTATAATGGTGCAGAGGTCAGGTCTAGGGAGATGTATCCATGGCTTCCATTGTGTAAAGCCTTTTATATACTTGATATCACAATTAATAATCAGAACCAAGTATATTGGAGGATTTTGGGGACTGTACTTTAAATTATGAATTTAATTTGATCATTTGCAGTATTTCTATCGTGATATTCTGATGAGGGAGGCATATTTAGCCTCTTCAATTTTGACACATTTAGACTCTTCAGTATGGACTTTGCATGGAAGTTATGCTGCTTTCACATGATAACCTAAATATATGTTCCTGAAGGGAGTTTCTTACTATGGTAAAACAATAGACATGTCACATCTGAAGAAGGGCTCATTTAGATTATTCGTCATCAGCTTTATGTTTGTATGTGTATAGATGCTGGCATCTCCAAGTGCATAGGATACTCTGTATACATGCCATGCTACATGCTTTCTATGTGGCGGGCATGTCCATGCATGATGCTTATGCTTAACATGCATACTACCCGATATTTCTATGTGGTGGGCATGTCCATGCATGATGCTTATATTTAACATGCTGATATGTCTTATAGCCGTGTTTATCAATACAGTTTTATAACTTATATATATGGCTAGATGTGTACAGATCTCTCACAAAAGGGGTTAAAGATGGAAGGAATCAGAAGTCCATTTTGGTTTATGGGTTGGTATTGTCTATTTAATACATAGGACAGCATCTTGAGAAACCACTGGATATCACAGTAAATATTGATTGTCTGGTCAAATACAGTACTACAAGAGCTTTGAAGCATATTATTACATTTGTTTGATTGGATAATGGCATGCTAATGCTATTTTACAACAGCTGGTTGCTATATGTCCTGTTCATATTTGGTTCATATTAATTCCTGTTGTCAACTGCTATGTATTATTTCTAGCCTCTAGGGGATTGCATTAGCAGTCCAATTAGGCAAATGTCAATAGTACAAAGGTCATTCCCATAATTCCATCAAGTAGGGTTGGTAAAGTTCACTTGTTTGTACATTGACTTTGGGGACGATACTTTGTTTTGTTCTTTCAAATGTAGGTGTAGGAACACTGCAACATCTTAGAAACTTAAGTTACTAGAAACACTGCAACATCTTTGAAACTCGAGTGACTAGAAACACAAGAAAGCAATTCTGGATTGGTGAGCCTAATAACTACATGAACTCTACATCTTTACTCAAAGCTCCGGTCTTAGATAATATTTTTATGCCTTTTTCCCAGTTTTATGCTTAGGTTGATTTAATCTCTCTCTAGTTTCTTTGTTTTGTTCTCTCAAAAGTAGGTGGAGGAACACTGCAACATCTTAGAAATGTAAGTTACTAGAAACACTAGAAACCAATTCTGGATTGGTGAACCTAATTACTACATGAACTCTACATCTTTACTCAAAGCTCTGGTCTTAGATAATAGTTTTATGCTTTTTTCCCAGTTTTATGCTTAGGTTGATTTAATCTCTCTCTAGTTTCTTTGTTTTGTTCTCTCAAAAGTAGGTGTAGGAACACTGCAACATCTTAGAAACTTAAGTTACTAGAAACACTAGAAACCAATTCTGGATTGGTGAACCTAATAACTACATGAACTCTACATCTTTACTCAAAGCTCCGGTCTTAGATAATAGTTTTGTGCTTTTTTCCCCAGTTCTGTGCTTAGGTTGATTTAATCTCTCTCTAGTTTCTTGCTTATGTCCATGCTTTTGTATGCTCAAATAGAACGTCATTTTCCCTTCAATTGTAACATGAGGAACACTTTCCTTCAGCTCCTTCTTTTTCCCTTTACAAGAGATTATGTAAAAGGTCAATCTATCTCTGAGATTAACCAGTTGGGGTTGCCTGCTGCTTTCCATGATTGCCCAGACTCCCACAAGACTCTCCATTCAGTTTCCTGTTAGTCATAATTGTGTGTTTTGTTGGCTTATAAATGATCCCCATCATTTCACCCATCTTTATAATCCTCTGTCATTTGGTTGATCTCCTGTCTAATCTCTGGTAGCTGCTTGTATTTTGCTGATCTCTTTCTCATGCGTGGGCCTCGCATGCCACTCGCACCAAGAATGTGATTTCAAGTTGATTGTGAGTTAGTTTCTTGGTTTCTTCTAGTTGCTTTCTATTCTAAGTCCAGTTCTGATCTATTGCAACTGCGTTTGTAGGTTCTTGGTTTCTTCTAGGTGCTTCCTATTCTAAGTTCAGTTCTGATTTATTGCTACTGCAGTTCTCTGCCATTAAGGGGAAAGCTTGTTTTTGACCAATCGCAAATTCTAACTATATTTGAAAAATTTGCCTTTTTACATAAACGAGGCAGAATGATGTCGAACCTTTGAATTCTTGACAGTTGAGTATGGATTGTACTTTGATTCTTTTGCAGTTGTTTTGATGTAAAATTGGCAATGTTAGAATTACGTGGCTAGGAATAAGTGTACTATTTTGAATGCTGTATGGTGTTTGTCTCCAATCTCTTTGGTTATCCTGGCTTTTGTACGGGATAGTGCCTACAGGTTCCCTTAGATTTGCCCTCGATGGTGCTGCTTTATTGTTTTTTTGAAGACATGCAAATGCTAAGTAAAAGCTGGACAGGGAGGTGGAGTTGTTACACATGATTTTGGGTATGCTATCATGCCAAAGCCAAAGGCGTTTTACTTTTAAAAAAGTTTTGGTCTTTAGGTTAAGTGGGATTTGAGGACTCAAGCATCAATGGGAATAACTTTGACATCTTTCTGAACGATTTATTGTAGATTTTTGGAATTTGATTGGATGTAAAGATATATTTGGTGGTTCTATTAAAGAGGATTTAAATGCATATTATGGAGTGCAAGTGATTTTGGGATGGGAAATTTTTATCAGATTTATGTTTACAAAATTGAAAAAATACACAAATGCCTTGGTTGTAACTGCAGGGGGATAATGAAAAGTAAAGAATTTTGGTTCTCTTTCTTTAAAATCAAAATTATTGAGCTTTTAGAGCATTTAAAATTTGGCGATAGTATAATACTCCAGAATTACATTTTATTAAAAAAGCCATTATGCCTTGTATAAAATTGAGCTCGAGGTGCAAGGAGCCAAGTCCTTAGTAGTCCTTAGAGGCTTAGTTGTTGGATCTTGGTTCCTTTGTACATTGCTAGTTTACTTGATATTATTCCAATCACTATAATATATCTAACTAGACCAAATATTATTATAAACCATTTCTATTGAATGGTTATCATTCACATTATTAAATGCATCCTTATGTTACTTTGCCCTACAGACATGTCTGTAAACATTGTCTTCATGTCAAAAACAAAATACAGCGCCAGAAATAGCATGTGTATAATTTATAGTATTAAGGCATATATAACTCTATATAAATTATAAAAAAGGCTTATAATAACAGATATTATATATAAACTATATAATTATCATTTTAATTACAATATATGTAAAGTTTCAATTTTCCAACACACTTTCACTGATTATAAAGAGTAGTATTTATAGGTTTTGATTTATAAAGAGTGATTAATAGGCATCATATTGGAACATAAATGTATTAATGGACAAATTGATTTTGATGATTAGAAATATGAGGAAATCTATGATTTTAGAAAATGTGCTTCTAAGCTAATGAGAGTATCCAAAGAAAATATATTAGCACTACTCTCTTTAAAAGACAATTTCATTCATGTCGTCATTCATTTACAAATGAAAATGTGTTTTCAAGCGAATGAGAGTATCCAAAGAAGATATAATAGTACTACCTTCATGGTGTCGTTCATTTACAAATTCTTTAGCCATCAATAATTGAAACTTTATTTTTTAAGGAAAAAATATTATTAAATCCTAACTGGCATGGCTGCTATATGGCCAGGTTAGGATTTAATAATATTTTTTATTTAATATTATTTTTTAAGGAAAAAATGTTATAAATCCTAACTGGCATGTTAGGATTTATATCCTAACATGATATAAATCCTATCTAGCATGGCTGCTATATGGCCAGGTTCAAATCTCCTATTAGTCCAAGAATATAGTCTTTTTTTAGGAATTATATCAATGAAATCAAACTCGCTTGTTAAATCCTCTAGGTTCTCTCCAAATGGGTCTCTTACTAAACTGCCACCACTTCTTTCTTTGGGGAGATAGTGGCATCCAAATATCCCACAATAATACTACATTGAGAAACTCATAAGAGTTTATTGAATGCTAGAATTCTCTCTTGTTACTGTATTGAGTCGAACCATAAACATTACAAATTCTGTTAGTTTCCTGTGTATTTATGTTTTCAAGTTCTACCATAATCCAATTGCTTCTAACTTTGTAAGTTTGAAGCTTGATTTTTCTCATATCCCAATAAATTGCCAGCCCTCCCAAGGCTCCTATGGCATCAACATAGATACCATTTCCACTTTTCCAAAATTTTTGAAAGATTTGCTGAACTTCACTCACCTCCATTTTCGTCTCCTGGAACAAAAGGAGGGTAAGTCTTTCCTTGTAGATCATTTTTTTGACCGCTTCTGTTTTCTGAATTCCTCCCAATCCCTTGCAATTCCAAGAGACTGATTGCATTATTTTCTTGATTTCCTGATTTATCTTCGGTGTCACCTCTTTTTCCTTTTTGACTAGATCCGACTATTTTGACAAGATTATCCAAAGAAGCTTGCTTGCCTAATTGCTTGTCCCTATCTGCTTCACCCTCTCTTAACTTGTTTATTGATTTCCTACCTGACTTTTTTGGACTTGATATTTCCTCTTATGCATCTTTTGAAGATCCTTCTTGCGATTGTTGAGATTTAATCTTTGGTGTATTTCTTACATTATACTCACTTTCCACACTTTTATGTAGATTTATTTCTTGTACTGGCTCAGGTGGAAGAATAGAGTAGTCTACCATCCCAATTTCTTCCAAAATTACTTGAGAGATGGATAATTGAGCATTTTTTTCAATAGATGAATCTCCTTTTTCCAATCTCTATACATCTTGCTCTTTTGATTTCTCTGAATTCTTTTCAATTTCTTTTACCTCTGGAGCTATTAAAACTTGAATTTGATTTGAAGAGGACCGATCTACATCAGTTATAGGCTTATTAACATGGGTTTTTCCTTTCTTCAAGACTTGATTCCAACCTTGTTCCTATTCTTTATCAACTTTTTGCTCCTTTTTCTTTGGACAATCTCTTGCAAAATGTCCATAGTCATGAAATGTTTTACATTTAAGTTGTAACTGATCCTAAAGAATTTCCAATAGTTGCAAGAACTTTGTCAGACCAACAATGTAAAGGAAGGTGAGGTAATTTGACCCAAACCAGAATAACAGAAGGAATATCACTTTCAGGATCAAAGGACATGTTCCATCTATTTAAATACATACCTCTAGGATCCATAAGACGAGGCCCATTTCGAAAAATCAGGTCATGATCCTCTTTGTTTTCAAAGAGAAAGGCAAAATAGCCACTTCCATAGAAATTGTGCCGCATTCTTCCAACCAACAGAGGTCTCCATTTTTTATTTATCCAAACTTCCATGACTTTGGGAGATGGCTAGAGGCCTATGAGCATTCTGACTAAACCTCTCTTTGTCAGTCTTATAACCTTCATCTTTTTGTTTTTGTTTTTGTTTAGGGGAATCGACAATGGAGATTGGGCTGGTACTCGCGTGACATGGGGTCCAGGGGTTCAATCTCGCTACCACTATACCCCTAGGTGCAACCACATGGCTCGAGCCATGACGCACAATGCAAGTTGGGGGGAATCGAACACGTGACCTGCTATTTACAACCAATTTCAACTTAACCACTTGAGATACCCCCCACAGGCTTTTTGTTAGGAGGACATGGGGGTGGGATTTGATTCACTTATGTGTCCACATGTCACGAGATCATTTAATACAATATCTCTGGGTGGAGTCACACGTTCAACCACTACCTCAAGGTGACCCCATGGCTCTAGGTTTGTCCCTCATTGGAATTGAACATTTCCCACTAGTGAAAAACTCCTTGCTCTTCACTAATGGATCCAACCCCTTTGGGCCTTGTAACTTTCATCTTTATTGAAGCGAATGTAATCTTTACTTTTGGAGCAGTTTCCCATTTAACAAATCTTAAGGAGGTCGAAGAACCATCCATTGAAGGAGGGATCACTACAGTTATTTTTTGAAATGCATCTTCCAGGCTGAGCTTTCCTAGATTTGGTTCCAGTGGCTCCATTGCCTCAAGGACTCTTGCAGGAGTAGAAAAAATTTAAATCAAGATTAGATCAGAGTTGCAGAGCGTTGCTTCTTGGGTGTGCCTCAATTGATAAGTTGGACTTTTTGGTTGAGAAGTAATGTTACACCAATGTTTTTGAGTGAAATAAACGATGTCGTGGAAACAACCTTTACATTGTAGTGAACCTATACAAACTTATGGTAGGTAAATCCTAGGAGCTATGTGTAAAACAACAATGTGGATTCCACTATGCCATCAAACCATTGGAAATGAAGTACTCTCTAACATGAACCCACAAGATGTTTGTTCCTACTATTCATAAATATTTTTATATAGGAGTGGTGTATGGTTTATGAATCATGACTGGTGCCATAATAAACATTACAATTTTTACCACTATCACATTCCAAAGGAAACACCAAGGATTACAAATTCTTTAGTAATTTCTTTAAAAAATGTCAAATCTTTTCAACCATGCCTAGAAATTTGTATTGACATTAATGAGCACCCACATGCCAAGCAATTGAATAAGGTACAATGCCATACATATATGGATTTAACAATGCAACAAGGACACCACTATTAAATCAAATTTCACCACTATTAGATTAGTTCCAAGTGCACCATTACCAAATGGACCTATTTACTATAGGTTAATCTTGACAAAACCAATAGAACCATGTGGAAGTTGAAATAGAAAGGACCTGTCATATTGAATGCATTTACCTATGGAAGCCTAATTATCTTCTCATTGAAGAGGGTAGGAATATGATGCATGTGCATTGACTATTATGATGCTTGACCAAAATATTAATAGAAAATACCCATCCTATCTTGCAAATAAAATATATTCTAGATACATGAGAAGGCAACAAATTATTATGTGACTAAATAATGATGCCTTGCGACACTTTATAGATAAATTATTAATGTATATCTTGACATGACATGTATTAATCTTTAACAAGCTTAAAGTGAGCATTTGGAGCACATTAAGTAGATCATATACACCCTTTGCAAGCTTAGGTTGTATGCCAATTTTGAAAGGAGATGCTATATGCATGCAATAGAATTCATAATTAGAAAAAAATTCTATCCTCTTAATGTGTTTCCGAAGAAACTAGTACATTTTTGGCCTAAGAAAGAGATATATTTTTGTATTGAATTGACAAATTAGACTTGAACCTATCTCCAAATCTCCATGTTGAATGATTACTCTAGAGTTGTGTGAGCCACATATCAAGTTAAAAGAGCTTTAAGGCTTGGGATTGATAAGGTCTACCTACAAATTCAACAAAATGAAAGCATTGTAGTGAATTTTATGTTGTAATTATATAATCTCCAATCGATGAAACCTTAGAATGACAAGAAGCAATGAAACTAAATGATAAATGATAGTTTGTATCTTTGAAATGGCAATTGAGCAGTAAGAGATTCATACCTAATTTGAATTTCCCTTTCACAACAATATGGCATGCTTCTAAACCACAACTCTGGCTTGAAACAACTCTAGGTGCAAAAGTTTAGTGTTCAAGTAAATGCGTTTAATGCATTTAATGAAGTTTGAGTTTAATGTGTTTCCAAATTTTCAAAAAATATGAATGATAACATAAATCCATGCCTAGATTCATATGTTATGATTTTTTACGTAAATCCATGCTTATATTCATATGTTTCCAGATTTTACATAAATCCATGCTTATATTCATATGTTTCCAGATTTTACATAAATCCATTACTAGATTTCATAAAGATTAATATATGAAATCAATTTAGCATTAAAAAAGAAAAAGATAATTATTATGGGATAATATAAAAGATATATTATTGATAAAATCATATGCGATTATAGCCCTAATTGTAATTAAAAAAGTAATCATGATGGTTGACCTAGAGATGATACCCCAATGTTAGAAGGGGTTTAATATATGACACTTTACTCCATTGTTAAAAGGGGGTTAGTCTATGAAATTTTATGTCAATGGAAAGCAACTCCAAACCAACTTTGAAGTAATTCACTTATTTGTAGGAGGCCACATTGAATTTGTATAGGGTATAGTTACAATATCAATAATTATCAACAGGTGACTTATTCAATTGGAAAAAGTGAGGGATTTATATTACTTCCACAAGATTCAACTGTCACCAATGATATATTTGTGCTTGTGCTCATTCTTGTGGATATCAACACATGAAAAAATGCTTGAGCCCATGTCCAAGTCCTTAACATCTCTCGAAAATAGATACCCCCACTTGTTTGTTATTGGTTGCAACCTCTTCTAGAAAGAGTAAGGCACACTAGCCATATCATGATAAATAGAAACCATACACAAAAATGAAATCAATAAAATGAGTCACATAAAGGAAACAGTAGTGATACCATATATAGGTCCAAAAGAGGAAAAATATTACACTAAACTAAATAGACCCATCTTGAAAAAATATGGATTAACAAAGTTGTTCTTAGTACTTTGAACAATGTTAGTTAGATGCAAAATTAACAAACACAAATGTTGCCTCCATTTGGTATGATATTTGTTATATCTTTGATTTTTACTAAGTAATACTTACTTTCCAATGGGAGTTGTTAGACGTTCTTTTTGATTGATGCAAAATCAATATAATATTGAATTTACCAATTAATGTTTGTTTCTCACTATGACACAAATACCTCTCTATACTAGTAGAATAATAAGTCATTGCTAGCCCCAATTTCATTGTTGGTAAATCAATATCATAATTTTTACTTAAATGCATGCCTAGATTTCATAAATATTTGTATATTTTCTTGAACTTAAGTTGATAAACATACTATTTAATAGAGTTGCATCGATGATACTACCTCTAATTAACGAAGGAAGATGATATCACATAATACATTTTGAACTAATTAACAAAGGAAGATGATATCACATAATACATTTTGAACTCGGTTTGGAAACTATAACATCATTACCATTCCTTTTGGATTGACTCATGTGTCAACTACGTTCATAATATTGATAAATAATGTTTTTAAAGTTTACTTTTGTAAGTTTGTGAAGTGTTCTTGAATGACATCTTAATCTACTCTAGGATATAAGAGGAACATGGGAAACATTTAAGATTTCTACTACAATGTTTGTGACAGAATAATATCTATGCTAAGCTTTCAAAATGTTCCTTATATTAGAAAAAGGTTTATTATTACAATTGACCTGACCAAGATCTAAGCCAAAATTGATTGGTCAATGCCCAATAATGCTCATGAAGTGCACAACTTTGTGGGGATAGTAAGCTATTATAAGTTATTTTGTGGATGTGTTTTTCAAGATTTCATATCCCATCACCTGGATATAGAGGAAGAATAAGAAGTTTGTATAGCTAGAGAAGTGTAAGGAACCTTTTGCAAATCTTAAGCACCAACTAGTTATTTCACCCATGTTGAGGGTGACCAATATGGAAAAGGATTTTGTGTTTTGAACATATACCTTAGTGGGTGGCTTGGGGGTGCCCTTATGTAGGAAGGTAGTTTGATTACTTATGAATACCTAAGATTAATTTATATTATGAGTTAAATTATGCCACCCATGACTTAGAACTAGTAATAGTTGTGCATACTTTGAAGGTATTGATATACATGCTTTTTTTGATGTGTTAAAAATTCAAGTTTAAAATAGATCCCAAAACCTTGCAATCCATCCTCACCACACAATATATTTAATGCATCCTATAATTTGTGAAAATAATGTATGTTGACCTAAAATGTCTCTTCTTTTCTGCCAAACTAAAAATTGATTTGGTTATACTTGTGTCTAGATGTTTAGAATGTTAATCGATGAAGGTTGAGCATGAACACGTAGATGAACCCTTGCAACCTCAAAGTATTCCTATACCAAAATGCGATTTTATCTCCATTGAATTTATGGCATGATCACCTTCGACTCAACAAATACATAATGCTAATTTAGTCATGAAAGATAAGTTACTAACAATGCTTAGTTCAATCCTATTAGAAGCACTTATGAGGCACTCAATGTGGCATGTATCTTTCTAAACAAAATAGTTTGACTTCATAGTGTGCCTTTGAATATTATATCTAATAGACTCTTTTTTTATATTTAGTTTATAGAAATGTTTCTAGTGCTCATGTGCATATTTGTGTAAATCAATTTAATGAATCTTATTTGATTCGATAGTTTATTTTGTTGGTAGAACCCTATCTAAAAGTATGATTAGAGATTAAAATATGGGAACCATTGTAGCCTCATGATTGGAATATTAAAAGTATCCATAATATGACTAAGGATATTTTTTCCATAATATGACTAAGGATATTTTTACATTACAAATATTGATGCCATTTTTTTGCACAACTACCATTCAATAAGGATGGCATTTCCTTAAATACTCTTTGTTCTTTCTTTGGATTCGATTTTTTTTAGAAAATTCATTTTCTTTGGTTCATTGTCGAGTGTATATAAATTCTCTAGGTTTCCTATTCATAATTTTTTTTTGATGCCTCCTTAAAATGCCATATTACTCTTAGAATATAGGGAAATATTTCTTTCATGATCATGAATGGTCCTTTCAAGCTCTACCCAATATATGTATCTTTGTTTAGGTCAATTTCTAGTAACTTGAAAAGGTCTATTGTTAGACATGTTGATGAAAGAATCATTCACCAACCTCCAAGAAAAATAGGCAACTAAGACCACTAATCAAGCCTCTAAACCAAAAACTATTATCATGGAAGTATTTACTAAGCTCAAGATTTATATGGATCCTATGCCCAAGAATAAGACTTTATCTAATTAATAGATAATCAATTATTCTAAGAAAAGGGTATTACCTATTTTCACACCATTTAGATGATGGTAATATGCCCATGCATAAGGTACCGTCCTTGTTCTTCATGAATATGGCCAATGAATCAATCCCAAGTCTAAAATACCTTATCAACTCAATGTGTAGCTCACACAACTCTAGGATAGTCATTCGACATGGACCTTTGGATATGCATTCAATTCTAACTTTCAATTCAGTAGAGAAATATATCTCATGCTTAGGAAAAAAATGAAATAATTTCTTATGAAATAAATTAAGAAGATATGTTATTGGTATGGTGAGAATTATCTTTCATTAATTGATTTGATCACATGCATCTAATATCCCCTTTTGCATACATCTAACATTAGCTTTCAAAGTTGGCATACAATGTAAGCTTGTAGAGTGTCTACATGATCTACTTAATGCACTCCAAATTCTCATTCTAAGATCATCCAAGGGCATCGATTCATGGTAGGAGAAATGGAAAATATAATGAACACTGATTTTGAATGAGACACACTTATCTCTTTCAGTAGGAACGTTGCTTTTCCTTCACTATCCCATCCAACATTTACATATTTTTTTTCATACTCAAAACTTGCTTCATCCTTGGTTCAAGCTACTTTACCTTTTATAGTGTATCCAACATTGTTGTTGTTTTCTCAAGATAAATATTTATAAGGTAAAGAGCATAAGTACCTTGAGATGATATTTTGTTATGTGAATTTCTATCATATGGATCTCTTAAGGCCAGTCTTGTTCCATCTCTCAAAATTTGAACCTTGGCTCTTTCTAACTAGTTATATCCATTAACAATAGGTGTGCAATGAAGCTTGAAACAATATCGTAAATTGAAGGAGCCCAGGGAATGATTGGTCTTGTTACATCTCTCAAAATTGAACTCTCTCTCTCTCTCTCACACACACACACACACACACACACACACTTATTTATTCCATTAACAATGGAAGTGCATTAGCAGTGAGATTTAGGAGGCCAATTAATTTGGGTGCAAGGCATTTTGGTTTAAAACATACCCTCTCCCAACAACAAACTCACTTGCGCACTCACTTGGAACTCAATGTTGACTGAATATTCCTCAATTATGCCTCTTATTAGGTATGTGGACTGAGAATTCTTCTCTTATTGTTTGATTTTCATTTTCATTTTAGCTTTGTCAACCCTAACGAATATTGAAACCATTACCATCATTTGGAACCCTGGGAAATGAATGAAAAAAATCCTTTCAAGGCATGCTCTCGAACCCATATCGAGTCTTGGTAATGGGATAATTTTGAGAATTGTAGTTGCCTAGTGGCATTGTGTGTGAGTCAAACTAAAAAAATATAGAATACATGCATCATTTAGAGAATTTATACCTTAATGTTGAATAATGTAGGTTAACATTTCATAAAAAATCCCTTAGGGTTTCTTATTATTCAAAGGTAGTGAATCCCCAGTCTTCCCATCAACATGGTCTTCTTGTTTTCTTAACTATCCATTTAGAAATTATGAATAGATAGATTTAAGCTTCTACCATCCCTCAAATTATTTTGTATTCATTCATATGAAAAATTACAATCACTCAGTATATAGAAGGTTTGCAACCCATCTTTCAGGGCATCCTTCCATTAGCAACTATTTGGTTTAATGGAAAAATCAGATTCCATTTTTTATGACTCATGAGCTATGAAGGGTTATATTCAAAAGTTCAAGTGTGTATTTTAGCAAGAGGCATTTCTCTATAACCTCATATAGATTTATTTGTATTTTTGTGCGACAATAAGTTCATTTTTTTTTCTATCAAGAATAAATTAGATAACTATGATATAGGTATTGTTTTCGACTAGAAATTCTTACTTAGATAAATCTTGTAAACCTATATCCTTATCACAATTAAAATCATCAATATATGTATAATATTGTAAAATACTAGTTTAAACATTTTTTTTTTATGAAGAATGTATTATTTCACATTGCTGGAAACTATTCAATCTTTCTCCTTTTGCACCTACAAGAGTTACAATGAATATCGTTACACTACCACTTATTTGAGGAGGTCTATGGACTTGTAGCCTATATGAAGAAGATGTTTTTGACAATGCTTTCTATAGTTCATTGGACCGAGAGGAGCGGGGTTCTCTACAATCCAGGATGGGGGAGATGTTGTCATGTAAAGTAACGTAACATAACATAACATTACATTACCAAAAATAAAAAGTAATTAAGAAAATTCATGTCCGCTTATAAAATAAAAAATTATGAAAGTGATTAAAAAATCTATGTCGGCTTATAAAATAAAAATATGAAAAGTAATTAAAAAAACCATGTATGTCTATAAAATAACAAAATTAAAACTTAAACCCAGATCTATCATACAAAAGAGGGATCAAATTTACACATATAAAAAAAATTATACATCAAGAAATTGGATCCCTCTCGGTGCTTTATAGATCCGGGTTTAAGATGGATCTATGCTGGTTCATATTAAATACATAGAATTATATGAGTTATATATGGACTATAATATTTCTGTGGAATGTGTCATAACACCTCCTTCTTGAGAAGTGCTATCCTATATGTAGAGGAAATGAAGTTCTTTCTAGTATTCACTTTAAAATTTATGTTTTCTTTCAATTCTTGTGATTTTTTTGCTTAATCAACAACCATTGATAGTTATCTAAAATTACAACTAAGAAACTACCTACTTGTATGTGCAATCCAATACCTACTTATGGATCAACATCTCACCTCTAAGCAACTACATCCATATGCATTCATGCCCTTCTACATGTAGTTATGATGCATAATATGAGTTATAACACTCTAATGCTATTGATCTTGTAGTGAATTTTGCTGTGACAAGATATAGATATATGCTTCATAAGGGAAATTTTTATCCCACCTAAAACAAGGATCCTACCCTTTAGATGATCAAAGTTGCAAAACTTGAATAGTTACACAATTTGAGATTACAAAGGCTTGTGGGATGTTGAAGTTTAAAGACATGTGATGACATGAATTTTTTACATGTGTAATAATATCCAATTACTATAGACATCCATGCACTACTCCTCAAGTTGAAACCTCACGTTGATGTTTAATCTTTCTACTAGGGTGGAATTCACAACAATTTTTATTATTATCAAGAACTTAAATTCAATACTCGTGTGATTCTAAGTTCCAACCTCTCATAATTTGAGGATTTAATATCCCATCCTGAGCATTGTGCATATTTATAGTGTGTAACGATGAAAATGAGTTTTCACTTTCAATATTACTGGAACAAGATTTTTTGGCTTCTAGAGGCTGATGATATATGCATATTTTGAGATACTACGTTGCTCGGGACTTGGCTACGATAGGTTTTGTAGTATATGTTTGTGATAAGCTAATTGATCCTTTAGTCATGAAGGATGATAAACCTAAGATGATTTAATATAGAATGGTTAAAAAATTTAGCTTCGAGAATTAAGATCTCTAAAGCTAACTTATTTGGGCTATTGCATGCATTGATTGTATTTTCATGCAAATTTGTAGTAGTGTATACTAGAAATGTTTACATTTTATGAGACATTATAATAATTCTTTCTTTTAGGGCCAAGTCATGGTAATTTGATTTAATGATACTCATTGTGAGGTTGGTCAATATTATAGTGATGTCACCACCAAAAAATGATAGTTCATGACATTTACAAAAAACTATATCAGAGAATATTTTATTGTACTCGAGATTTTATTCTCATCAAGCATGATCCTGGGGAATGGTCAATTGAAGCTTCCTCTAGATTAGTTTTCTTATCAAGGGGAACTTAGGGAAGGGTTCAATGACCCTTACTCATGCATAATATTCTTGTTTATGGGTATCAAGGGGAAGAGTTAATTGAACCTTCCATATAGAAAATAATCAAGTCAGAGGATCTCAGGAAAGAGTTGACAGACCCTCATTAAAGCATAACATTAAAGCATAATATTGTTTTCTAGTGGAGCATGGGGAAGAGTTGATCAATAATTTCTCTAGCATAAAATTTTACTCAATGGAGAGCAAGGGGAAGGCTTGGAAAACCATTCCCTAAGCATAGTATTCTCATCCTTAAAATACTAGGGAAGGGTCGACTGATCCTTCCTCAAGATTATCATTTACCTTAAGGTGGAGCACAATGAAGGGTCTCTGGACCCTTCCTCATAAATAATATTCATGCCTAGAGAGAGGATGGGGAAGGTTCAATTGAACCTTCCTCAAACATAGTATTTGTTTCTAGGGGGAGAACATGCAAGGGATAACCGACCCTTCCTAAACCATAGTATTTTCGTTAGGTGGGAGCATGGGTATGGTTGGTCGACCCTTCCTCAGGCATAATATTCGCACTTAGGAGATCACATGGAATGTTTAACCAACCCTTCTTCAAGCATAATATCCACATAGAGAGGGCTGTTGAGGAAGGGATAATAAACCATTCCTAACACATATCATTTGAATTGAGGGTGATCCATGGGAAGGGCCAATTGAACCTTCTTGAGGCATATGATTTAATACTGTCAATTTTAAGCCCATATAGGGGTTGGGAAACTTGGAATGGAGGGAAATAATAGGGAAGGGTCACCTTCCTCAAGTTTAATATTCTCGTTGATAGTGGTCTCAAGGAATATATGACTAACCCTTTATTGACAATATTATTCACATTTAGGGGAATCCCAAGGAAGGCTCAACTGACCATTCCTTGGGCTTAGTATTTTCACTGAGGGGGATCTTGGGAAGGGTTGGATGACCCTTCCTTAAGAATACTATTTTCATCATGGGGAAGCATGGGTAAGGGTTAACCAATTATTCCTTAATCATACTATTCTCATCATGATGTAGTTCAGGGAAGGATGGCCAACTTTCTTAATAATAATATTATTGTCTAGGGGAGCATGGTGAAGGGTTGATCTACCCTTTCTCCAACATAGTATTCCCATCAAGGGTATCACGGGGAAGGTTAAACCTAACCTTCCTCAACCATAGTATTATTGTTCCTTGGATTTGAGAGAAGAGTCAATCGACCATTCCTCAAGATTACTATTCTCATTGAGGGGGAGTCCAAGGAAGCTCAATTATACCTTCCTAAAGCATATTATTTGCATCTAGGGGGATCGTAAATAAGTGTTGACCAACCATTGCTAGAGAATAATATTTTCATCCAGGGGGAGCATGGGGAAGGGTGGGTCAACCATTCCTAAATCATACTATTCTCATCTTGGAGGAACACTTGGAAGGGTCCATTGAACATTCCTCAAGATTATTATTATTGTCAACTGGGAGCACTTGAAAGGGTAGGGTGAATGTTCCTCAAGTATAGTATTGTTTTCATGATGATAGGGAAGGGTTAGTTGATCCTTCCTTATGCCTAGAATTTTCATCTAGAATAATATGGGGGTAGGGTCAACAAACCCTTCCTCAAGAATAATGTTCATGTATATAAGGATCACATGGAAGTGTCAATTCCTCAATCATGGTATCTCATTGAGGGGGATAACTAGGAAACATTGGTTGATCCTTCCTATACCATACTATTCTCTTACCAATGGAGCTTAGGGAATCATCAACCAATCCTTCCTCAATCTTTATATTCTCATCAATGTGGAGGATGGGGAAGGGTTGAATGAGCCTTAAGAATATTATTCATGTCAAGGGATCATAGGGAAGGGACAATGGAACCTTTTTTAAACATAGTATTCTCATCAAGGCAGATCATTAGGAAAGGTTGATTTAACATTCCTCGAGCATATATTCTATTTATTGGGGAGACCAGTGAAGGGTCGCTTAAGAATTTATTAAAAATAATATTTTCTTACTAGAGGAGCATGGGGAAGGGTTGATTGACCCTTCCTTAAAAATACTATTATATTTCTAGGGGATTCTAAGGAAGGGTTAGGAAATCATTGATCAAGATTAGTATTCACATTGATGGAGTTCATGAAGAATATTTTCCAACCCTTCCTTAAGCACATGGTATTCTCATTGGGGGGGATATTGTGAGATTTGGTTGATAAACATGCAAATGGATATGAAACTAATAGAGAAGCGACACAATTATAAATTCAAAGAAGAGAAGAGAAGAAATAATTGGAGCAATCTAATTCTCAATAATACGTGGAAATAAAACTCATTAGAGATGAAATAATTTAATAAAATGCAATTGAATGAAGTCAAATACTTATGCACCTAAGATAGGATTAACTACATGAATAACTAGAGATAATATACTCCTGGTTGGCTAGGTTTTGTCTCACAAGGGAGTTAACATGGATTTGATAAGACAAGTGGTATCATCGATCTTGTAACTGCTAAGATAGGTTAGTTAACTTGTCTATATATAAGTCTAGTAAGTTAACTCGCCCGTAACATGCAAGTGAGGTTAGTTAACTTAGATTTGTCTAGTTAAGTGGTGTCAAATAGCACATACCATGCAAGAGAGGGGCACTTATTTCTATTAAAGTGGAGGAGGGAACCTACATCCGTATAGAAGTGAATCAAGGAAGATTTATTCCTAGAAAATAGGAATATGATATCAAGTGAGCCTAAAGGAATGCATGTACACCAAAATACCCCTTAGGCCTAACTTATATGAGTATGATGAAAAAAGAATTGGGTCATGACAATATGAATTCATTTTAGTTACTCAAGTACAAAACAATTCCCTCGAAAAGTGAGGAAAGAGGGAAAACCCAATGGGAAAAAAATACCCCCTAGAGAGGATAGTGTTGAGTATACTAAGAAGCCTACTTTGATACACAATGTGGTTGGTTAATAGTCTCCAATATTATAAATTTAAATTTTTGATATTTAATTCAGAATTGAAGTAGTACTAGAAATCAATAAACAATCATAGACATAAGCATTCACATACGACACATAAATTTACCCTGGGAAACCCTCTATGAATCGAGGGAGAAAATCCCAACAAAACCTTCCCTAGTTTATTGATAGATAACAAAGAATGTATTTTACATCAAGCACCCCCGGTGCAATTTACAGAGCAATAGAAAGACATACAAAGAAGAGAAACTCAGAATAATAATTCTTCACTCAACCAATGTTGATGTATTTGTAACTTTGGAAGATATTCACTTGTATATTGTATGTATTACATTTGTACTTTATCGTATCCCCCACGGAGATGTATTATTCCTCCAATTGGAAGTGTCGTCAATTGTACTTGCAAGTGTCGCAAGTTATATTGTAAGTGTCGTAACTTATACTTGATGGGTTATTAGACCACCTTGATGGGGTCGGCCCTGTATGAGTCATGTGGGTTAAAGGGTTATTAGACCACCCTAGTGGGGTTGACCTAGTCAACATTATGTTAAGTGGTTAAGTTGGGGCCGACCTAGTTGAGTAAAGGTCAAGTGAAAGCAAAACTATAAATAGAGAGTGTGACTCTCTCATTTGATACATTCACTCACTCATTCACTCACTTCGCATTAGTGAGAGAGAGGAGGAGTGTGCACTAGTGGAGGAGGATTAGCTGCTCCAGTCATCTATCTCTTGTGCTTGGTCTTTGTGATATTTGTATTGGTGCTTATTCTATCTTTGAGGAAGTTGCGGGGTTTTTCACCTTCTTGGTTTTCCCCGGTGAAATGTTTTGTGTCTCTTGTCTCTTGTCTCTTATGCTTGATATGTTGTACATGTTGTTCTTTCAGTTAAGATCCTAGATCTATTGAATTAAATGATGAAAAAATAGCATGGTATCAGAGCTAGCCTGAAGGAAGGCATGGTATGGCATTTATGACACTTGTTGCACTTGTGACAAATTGGAAGCTAGGGCTTGATATAGAAAAAACCCGTCATCATGGAACTTTCGCTATAAACCCATTTTGGAAAAGGTTCAGGTTCTGAAAATTGTATAGGTCGAAGATAACATCCCCATGTACCTTGTGTCCAAAGAAAAACATCTGATTCATTGTACTTTGTGATTTATGATCTGTACAAGTTAGGGTTTCTGCCTCTTCTAGATCTCAGTCATAAACATGTGACCTAGGAAAAAAGGTCACAACTTGGACTAGGAAGCTCCAAATGAAATTATGTAAAAAGTAACAGTAAGGGAATAGACTTTAGTTTTACAGGTTTGCTTTTTAAAGGCCGAAGTTGAACCAGTGACACGTGGCACTCCGTACAAGTTCGCTATCCTGTTTTATCCCATAAATAGGTCATGTTGCGACATTTGGCATATCTCTCTCTCAGAGAACCATTTGAGGTCAGACCTATGGGGTTGGAAAGATGACAGGTCAGGCTAACACAGGCCAAAGTTTCAGACCCTTTGGATCCAAAATTTCAAAGATGCACCGGAAACAATAAGGCACATATTTCTGTGAAATAGTATTGGATTCTGAGCATTCTCATTTTTGGCTTGTCACTACTACGGGAAATTAGGGCTTTTGAAAAAAGTGGAATTTTGGAGTGAAATTAGCATAGGATTACTCTCCTTAGCAAAATCTAAATTTAGAGACCAAGTTCAAATTTTTTGGTTTGGTAGAACCCTGGGCATTATCAAACCCTAGTTTGGGATATTGATCGAAAAGATGGAAAATTAGGGTTTCTGCAAAAGTTGAAATTTTTGGAATCTGTGACCATGGATGGATGCTCCTCAGAAAAATCAAAGTTTAGAGCACAAGATCAAACCTTTTGGCTGGGCAGAACCCCAGCCATTATCAAACCCTAGTTCGGGATTTTGACCAGAAGATCCGAAAGTTTCAAAGGCAATTTTTGAGGGGTCAAATTTTGGAGATTTCAAAATTGAAGTATACCAGCTTGATCAGCTCAGCAAGGCGCATCTTTTTATCCAATCAGAAGTTTGAAATTCAAATTTTGAGTTTTTAGGGTTTCTCTGACAAACCCTAATCCAACTCTAGATCCAGTTTCAGCAAATCAAAGTGGATTGGGTTAATCCTAGAAGAGAATAAATTGGACACCTGCATAATTGAAGAAATTCTAGTTCCAGAGGGAGATGAGGCTATGGGCTTACATAAGAAGGCTACAAGCAATCCTGATAAGTATGACTTGAAGAGATACATGTATGTTTTGAAATCTGTTCATGATTAAGTTTATGATATGTTTGTCTTCATATTATTGAGGTTAGTACCATCTTGATTAATTTTTAGACTTGTCTTATCACCCTAGTAAAAGTATGAATGCATGTGAATACATTCATTGATTAGGGGTATGACACTTATGATTGTACTAATACACTGTGTTGTTGTATGAGGATGATGTTGTCCACTAACATGAAGGGTACATCAAGAAAGACAAATCAAGTTCTAGATCAATAACATATGACCATGGTGACATGAAGACAAAGACTCATCCATAGTCATGGATCACATAGAAGCTCCACTTATGAGGTATGTATTGTTAAATTTTCAGAATTTACTTCAATCTGATCTAGGATCTTAACTGAGAGAACAACATGTACAACATATCAATCATGGAGACAATAATGCAAGCACACAAGAGACACAAAGATTTACTTGGGGAAAACCATAAAGGTGAAAAACCCCAATAACTTCCTCAGAGATAGATAGAGCAATGATACAACCAACCAAGAGAGATAGCCATAACCTAGCAGCAGATCCTCCTCCTCCATAAGTGCGCCACTCCTCCTTGAGTGCATGTGTGAGAAGTGAGTGAGCAAATAGAGTGCCTCCCGCACTCTATTTATACTTGACTTGACTTGCCTTTTACCTAACTCATGTAGGCTCGAACTTAACCACATAACATAATGCTGACCGGGCCGACCCCCAATAGGGTGGTCTAATAACCCTTTGACCCACATGACTTATACAGGGCCGACCCCAAACAAGGTGGTCTAATAACCCATCAAGTATAAGTTACGACACTTACAATATAAATAAATACACTTCCGTATAGAGGAATAATAACATCTCTATAGGAATACAATATACATATATGTGAAATACATTCCGAAGTTACATATACATCAACACTCCCTCTTAACTAGGAAGGTATTTCTCAGCATAGTTCTTCTAGCACAAGTCATCTTCTCTGGATCATCATCACTGGATAATCGTCATTGATTCATCATCATCAATCTCTGAATCTACTCATCATAGGAAGTTCTACAGAGCCAGTCCTTTTTCATACTGGGTGTAGGCCCACCACCTGCAGGTCTTCATCATCACTGGCCATACTGTGGAATCATCAGGACTTATTACGTGCGTCACAAAACCTCGAAAGAGCATCCCAGGATGCTACGGGTACACAAATCCGACCTGTAGGATCTTCCAGGGCACTATTACATGTGACCCCACCACAAAATCTCGAAAGAGCATCTCAGGATGTTACGGGTACACAACTCCGACCTGAAATCTCCTAGGGCACAAATTACATGTGGTCCACCACAAAACCTAGCAAGAGCATCTCAGGATGTTACGGGTACACAACTCCGACTTGAAATCTCCCAGGGCACAAATTACATGTGGTCATGGCAAAACCTCGAAAGAGCATCTCAGGATGTTACGGGTACACAACTCTGACCTGAAATCTCCCAGGGCCCAAATTACATGCCATAGGAAAAAACCTCGCAAGAGCATTTCAGGATGTTACAGGTACACAAATCCGACCTGAAATCTCCCAAGGCACAAATTACATGTCCTCCCAGAGCAATGTCTCGAAAGAGCATCCCAGGCTGTTACGGGTACATAACTCCGACCTATAGGATCTCCCAGACATGCTCATCTGCACAACCTGATCCACGGCCACAGAGTATCAACCTGATACTCACCATACATCATCCTGATGTACTCATGATCGTCCTGATCATCATCACTGCAACGTCCTGCTGCATGTCATCTGGAGCAACATCCTGAAGCACATCATCCATGATCATCCTGATCATCATCACTACAACGTCCTGCTGCATGTCATCTGGAGCAACATCCTGAAGCTCATCATCCATGATCATCCTGATCATCACTGCAACATCCTGCTGCATGATCCACCTGATCATCAATGCATCCACCTGATGCATACCAAGTATCTACCTGATACATATCATCATACATGATCCTCCTGATCATACAATGTATCCACCTGATACATGATACATATCACCATACATGATCCACCTGATCATACAATGTATCCACCTGATACATATACAGATACATGGTCCAAGCATCCAACATGATGCATATACAAAATACATACACATGATCCAACTGATCATATCCAGCATCCAACATGATGCATACATACATAAATGATCCAACTGATCATATCCAAGCAGAAACCAGAACATCATCCTGATGCCCATTATCTAGAGCTTACATCCACAGCCATGTGAAGGATCCTCCTTCCAACATGCTTGGAATGGCTTCAACAAATGTGTCCATCACTTCTTCCTCGAAGTGTCCTCGATCTGAAGAATGCCAAGCCTCTCTCTAAAGTACTCGAACTTCACTCTGGCTAGTGGCTTCGTCAGCACATCTGCAATCTGCTCATCCGTCGCAACATACAGAAGCTTCACAGCTCCTCTCTGCACCATATCCCTGATATAGTGATATTTGATCTCTATGTGTTTCGACTTGTCATGAAACACTGGGTTCTCGGACAGCTTCACACAACTCTGGTTATCACAGAAGATACCAGTAGCCTCCAACAGGAGATTAAATAACTCAGACAGTAGCTTTCGTAGCCATACTGCCTCACAACTAGCTGAACAGGCTGCAACATACTCTGCCTCAGCTGTACTCAGTGCTACACATGACTGCTTCCTGCTAAACCAAGAGATCACACCTGATCCCATACTGAAGCAACACCCATATGTGCTCTTCCTATCTGCAGCACTGCCAACCCAATCTGAATCAACATAACCCTGCAGGTTAAACTTTTGATTCACTTCATACTTGAGCCCATAATCCACTATACCCTTCAGGTACCTCAGAACATGCTTTACAGCAACCAGGTGAACACTCCTCGGATCCGTCAGGAACTGGCTCAATGTGTTCACAACAAAGCAAATGTCTGGTCTCGTGTTCGTCAGGTACATCAAGGACCCAATCATCTGACGATACATAGAGACATCAACCAGCTCAGATGAAGCATCACATAGAAGCTTCAGATTCGATGCCATAGGTGTGGCCATGGCCTTGCAATCCATCATCCCGAACCTCTTCAGGATCTCAACTGCATACTTCCCTTGTCCAAGGAATATTCCATCTGCACTCTGCCACACCTCCATGCCAAAAACAAATAGTGCATCATCCCCAAGTTCTTCATCTCGAACTCGGTAGTAAGCTTCCGCTGCGTGTCGGCAATCAATCTATCTTCAACATACCAAGTTCTGCACACATATATGACTGCACCATGCTGTCTTGAAATCCATCTGGTGCATCTTCTATTTCATCACTTTTATATTTCTCAATGCTGCCATCTGCAACATGCTTGATCTGATAGATCCATTTGGAAGTCATAACAAACTTCCCTTCACATCTTGGGACTACATCCCAAACAATATTCTTCATGATCGACAGATCATGGCATTCCATTTCTTCATCCCAGATCCTGGGAACTTCAATATCCTCAATAGATATCTTTGTTGCTGGAACAAATGTTGTAGACCTTTTGTAGGTGAAGATATACGGTCTTTCCTACAAAACAGGTTAAATTGCATGATTAGAAACATCTCATAATTTTCAGAACAAATTCTTACACATAAAGAAATATGTCATACAGTCATGCAATTATCTTAGCCAATGATTCAATACAACATTTATCCATATCCCGTAACTTTCTAGATGCCTTCCAATCTCTACCAGAACATTGTTAAGAGTGTGCACAACTCCCAACATGTCAGCAAAGAGGTTTCATTCTAGATAAGTAGCAATGGAATGTTGTACAGTGCCATAGGCCACTTACCCATGCATATTAGTAGTATACTGTTTATCAATGCAATTATTCTAATATGCATAGTTCATATCCTAAGTATAGGAACATGAGCATATACATCATTGAACAATTTTATTTAAACAAACAAATATGCAAGAAATTAAAATACTTATATTTGTTTGTTCGTTGGGTGGACTCCCTCTGAGTCTTTGCTTCCTTACAGGAGCTGCTGGAGTCCTAATCTGAAGTAGCTTCTTCTACACCTTTCTGTTGTGGAAAGATGGTCAACTCCCTCTGAATATCTACATCCTTGCAGAAACTACTGAAGTGTGTTCCTTTGCTTTCTTGCAGGAACAACTGGAGTGTGCTCCCTCTTGATCTTTGCTTCCCGGATTACCTGTTCTTGAACTCATATTCATCCTTGGTCCCTATGCATGCTTATTAGTATCATGATTGTGTTATCCTTGTGATCTCATATAAAATCATACATTCATTAGTATACTATTTAAAACACAATAATCTCAAGCATGTATACTCATGATCATTTCAAACATAAATAATAAGCATTAGCATTCAAGGATTATGTAGGATTCTTATGGTTAGTCAAATCATAAGAAGCATAACATGTCTAAACCTATAATTACTCAAACCTATGACTCTTTAGTTGAATCATCAATCAAGATAAGAGATATAATATGCATAAAACCTGTGATTAGTCAAACCTATGACTTCATGAATAATCATTATCAACAACAGTATAAGATCCTAACACAAGGTAGGATTCTAGCTTGATATAGTAAAAACATACCTGGATTAGCATGCTAGCTATTTATGTCTAACATACTCACATGATGTCTTCTTGTTCTTCTTCAATGACTTGTGCTAGTAACCTGTATATCTCATAGGTTAACTATTACAAAACCAAGTTATACATACCTCGTAAATGGATCATCTATGAGATCCATGACAATGGATGAATCTTTGTCCTCATGTTATCATGACCAGATGTTCTTGGACCAGAACATGATTTGTCTTTCTTGGTGTACCTTTCATGTTAGTAGGCAACATAAACCTCATACAACACCATAATGCATTAGTACAATCATAAGTGTCAACACCCTAATCAATGAATATTTTCTATTGTGCATTCATAGTTTTATTAAGGTGATATGACAAGTTTAAAATCAAGATTGTACTAACCGTAATAACATGAAGACAAACATACCATAAACTTAATCATGAAAAAATCTCAAAACATACCTCGATGAGTCATACCTGTCGAGATCGCTTGTAATCTTCTTATGTAAGGCCTTAGCCTCATCTCCCTCTGAAACAGGAACTTCTTCACTTATGCAGGTGACCAATCCATCTTCTTCTAGGATTAACCCAATCCACTTGATTTGCAAGAACTGGACCTGGAGCTGGATATGGGTTTGTCAGAGAAACCCCAAAAATTCAAACTTTGAATTTCAAACTTTTGAAAGGATAGAAATATGCGCCTTGATGAGTTGATCAAGCTGGTATATTCAGAATTTGAAAACTGCAAAGTTTCACTCCTCAATTTTTTTCTTTGAGACTTATGGATTCACTGGATGTGACCCTGAACTGGGGTTTGATGAAGCCCACTCTTCTGCCCAATCAAAAGGTTTGATCCAAAGCTCTAAGCTTCTATTTTTCTGAGGAGCTTCCAGCCATGGTCACAGATTTCAAAAATTCCTATTTTTACAGAAGCCCTAATTTTCCACTTTTCTGATCATAGTCCCGAAATAGGGTCTAATCAAGCCCGACCTTCTGCCCAACCAAAAATTCTGATTTTGGTCTCTAAATTTTTATTTTGCTGAGTAGCATTCAGCCGTGGTCTCTGATTACAAAAATTCCAACTTTTTTCGAAGCCCTAAATTCCGGAAGCCATGAATGAAGGTACTAAAAAATAATTCCGTTTTGACAGAAATATGTACCTGATTGTTTCTGGTGTAACTCCGAACTTTTTGATCCACAGGGTCTGAAAAAGTTTCTTGAGATAGCCTGACCTGTTATCTTTCCATCCTGATAGATCTAACCTCAATTGGATTCTCTGAGAGAGAGTTATGCCAAATGTCGCAACGTGACCTGTTTTGGGATAAAACAGGAGAGCTAACTTGTACAACTTGCCACGTGTCACTGTTTGAACTTCAGCCTCTGAAAACTTTTTCTGAGATATCTTGGCCTGTTATATTTCCATCCTGACAGGTCTGACCTCAATTGGATTCTCTGAGAGAGAGTTATGCCAAGTGTCGCAACGTGACCTGTTTATGGGATAATACAGGAGAGGGAACTTGTACGACGTGCCACGTGTCACTGGTTCAACTTCGGCCTCTGAAAGTTTTTTCTGAGATAGTACAGTCTGTGTACTACCTGTCACTTTTTACTAAATTTAATTTGGAGCTTCCTAGCCCAAGTTATGACCTTTTTCCCAAGGTCACCTGATTTTGACTCAGATCTGGAAGAGGCAAAAACCCTATATTTCACAGATCATAAATCACAAAGTACAACGAATTAGAGGTTGTCCTTTGGACACAAGGTACCTGGAGATTTAATCTTCGTCCTGTAACAATTTTAGATCCGAAAACTTGGCCAAAATGGATTTATAGTGAAAGTGCTACGATGACTGGTTTTTGCTATATCAAGCCCTAACATCGTAAGTGCAACAAGTGTGATACATGCCATATCATGCCTTCTTTCAGGCTAGCTCTGATACCATGTTAAATTTTCAGAATTTACTTCAATCTGATCTAGGATCTTAACTAAGAGAACAACATGTACAACATATCTACAGCATATCAATCATGGAGACAATAATGCAAGCACACAAGAGACACAAAGATTTACTTGGGGAAAACCATAAAGGTGAAAAACCCCAATAACTTCCTCAAAGATAGATAGAGCAATGATACAACCAACCAAGAGAGATAGCCATAACCTAGCAGCAGATCCTCCTCCTCCATAAGTGCGCCACTCCTCCTTGAGTGCATGTGTGAGAAGTGAGTGAGCAAATAGAGTGCCTCCCGCACTCTATTTATACTTGACTTGACTTGCCTTTTACCTAACTCATGTAGGCTCGAACTTAACCACATAACATAATGCTGACTGGGCCGACCCCCAATAGGGTGGTCTAATAACCCTTTGAACCACATGACTTATACAGGGCCGACCCCAAACAAGGTGGTCTAATAACCCATCAAGTATAAGTTACGACACTTACAATATAAATAACTACACTTCCGTATAGAGGAATAATAACATCTCTATAGGAATACAATATACATATATGTGAAATACATTCCGAAGTTACATATACATCAACATGTATAACTTGGTTCTACAATTATTAACTTATGAGATATGCAGGTTGCTAACACAAGGTCTCTAAGAGAACACAGAAGACATTGTTTGGGTATGTTAGAAAAGCATGATAATCCATGCATGTTTTCCTATATCGAGTTAGAATCCTACTTTGTGTTAGGATCTCATATAAGTATACTTTTGTATGATTAATTATGATCATTCATGAAGTTATAGGTTTGAGTAATCATGGGTTTATGCATATTATACTTCTTACTTTGATTGATGATATGGAAAACCAGAAGAGTCCTATGGTCAAATAAGAATATGCATGAGTAAAAGAAGTACTCCTTGAAACCTTGAATACTAATGCTTGTGATAAATTACCTGTGTATGAAATGATCATGGCCATACATGTTTAATATTATTTAGAATCATAATGTTTTTATAGTATTGAGATTATACTAATGGATGTATGATTATGTATGAGATCTTGAGGATGACATAATGATGACACTAGTGCACACTTAAGCATGCATAGTGGTCCAGGATGGATATAAGTTCAAGGACAAATAATCCAGGAAGCAAAGATCAAGAGGGAGCACACTCTAGTAGTTCCTGCAAGGAAGCAAAGATTGAGAGGCAGTCCACCCACAACTAAAAAAAGATAAGTATTTGAATTGTCATATGATTACTTAAATACTATTGTCCAGTCATGTACATACTTATGTTCCTAGATTTATGATGTATATTATGCATATTAGAAAAGTTGCATTAATGAACAAGATACTACTAATATGCAAGTAATTGGTAAGTGGCCTATGGTACTGTACAACATTCCATTGCTACTTATCTAGAATGAAACCTCTTTGCTAACATGTTGGGAGTTGTGCACACTCTTAACAAATGTTCTGGTAGAGATGGAGGGCATCTAGAAAGTTATCGTGTGAATACGGGATATGGCTAAATGTTATATTGAAGCATTGGCTAAGATAATTGCATGACTGTATGACATATGTCTTTATGCATAAGAAGTTGTTTTGAAAAACCGTGAGAAGTTTCTAATCATGCAATTGAATTTGACTTGTAGGGAAAGATCATGCATAATCACCTACAAAAGAAGGACAACAACATTTGTTCCAACAACTAAGTTCACTGTCTATTGAATCTATTGAAGAATTTGAAGTTCCCAAGATCTGGGATGCAGTAATGGAAGAATTCCATGATCGAGGAGTACCAGTCGATCATGAAGAATGATGTCTGGGATGTGGTCCCGAGACCAGAAGGGAAGTCTGTTGTGACTTCCAAGTGGATCTACAAGATCAAGCATGCTGCAGATGGTAGGCAAGTGATGAAATGGAAGATACACCAGATGGATGTCAAGACAACTTTCTTGAATGGTGTAGTCGAAGAGGAAGTGTATGTGGAGCAGCCACTTGGTTTTGAGACACATGATAGGGAGTCATATGTGTGTAGATTGAAGAAATCCTTGTATGGCTTGAAGCAAGCACATAGGACATGGTACGACAAGATAGACAGCTTCCTATCCAGTTTGGGATTTACCAAGAGTAAAGTGGATTCCAACCTTTACTGCAAGGTTGAGGAAGGAAATCCAGTGATACTCCTATTGTATGTGGATGACCTATTTGAGATAGGTGAGGATATATTGATTGCTGACACGAAGAGGAAGCTTGCTTCTGAGTTCAAGATGAAGGACTTGGGTATGATGCATTACCTTCTAGGTATGGAGGTGTGGTAGAGTGCAGATGGAATCTTCCTTGGACAAGGGAAGTATGTAGTAGATATCCTGAAGCGGTTTGGGATGATGGACTGCAAGGACATGGGCACACCTATGGCATCGAACCTAAAGCTATTGAGTGATGCTTCATCAGAGTCGGTTGATGCCACGATGTATCGTCAGATGATTGGGTCCTTGATGTACCTAACGAACACAAGACTAGATATTTGCTTTATGGTGAACACCTTGAGCCAGTTTATGAAAGATCCTAGACATGTTCACCTGATTGCTGTGAAGCATATTCTGAGGTACCTAAAGGGTACAATTGATTATGGGATCAAGTATGATGCGAATCAAAAGTTTAACATGGAGGGTTATGTTGATTCAGATTGGGCAGGCAGTGCTGCAGATAGGAAGAGCACTTTAGGGTGTTGCTTCAGTATAGGATCAGGTGTGATCTTTTGGTTTAGCAGGAAGCAGTCCGGCGTAGCAATGAGTACAGCCGAAGCAAAGTATGTTGCAGCTTGTTCAGCCAATTGTGAGGAAATATGGCTGAGGAAGCTACTGTCTGAATTATTTGATCTCCCATTGGATGCTACCTGTATCTTTTGTGACAACTAGAGTTGTGTAAAGTTGTTCGAGAACCCGGTGTTCCATGACAGGTCTAAGCACATTGAGATCAAATATCACTATATTAGGGATATGGTGCAGAGAGGAGCAGTGAAGCTCCTGTATGTTGCGACGGATGAGCAGATTGCAGATGTGTTGATCAAACCACTAGCTAGAGTGAAGTTTGAGTACTTTAGAGAGAGGCTTGGTGTTATTCAGATAGAAGATACTTCGAGGAAGAAGTGATGGGACACATTTGCAGGAGCCATTCCAAGCATGGTGGTAGGAGGATCCTTCCCATGGCTGTGGATGTAATCACTGTGTGATGAGCATCAGGACGATGCTTCGGTTAATGCTATGTATGATGATCAAGATGATCATGTATGATGAGCATTGGGATGATTCTCCAGATGATATGCATCCGGATGATGATATGACGATGATCAGGATGATCATGCGATGATGATATGCATCAGGACGATGCTGTGACAATGATCAGGATGATGATGTGATGATGATGTGTATAAGTATGATGTACTGTATGTTGATGATCAATATGATCATGGGTATCAGGATGATACTCCGTGGCCATGGACATATCATTTAGGTAGCATGTAATAGATCCCTAGGAGATCCAATAGTCTGAGCTTGGATGCTCTTGCGAGGTTTTGCTACAGGTTGGCTGCGGACAGATTGTACAGGTAGCATATAATAGCTCCCTGGGAGATCCGGTAGTCTAATATCGGATGCTCTTGCGAGGTTTTGCTACAGGTTGACCGTGGACAGGTTGTGCGAGCATATAATAACACCCTGGAATATTTGTAGATACTATTGCGAGGTTTTTCCTATAGCATATAATAACTCCCTGGGAGATCTAGCAAATGCTCTTTCGAGGTTTTGCTTGGAAGGACATATAATGGCGCCCTAGGAGATTTGCAGATACCCTTGCAAGGTTTTTCCTATGGCATATGATAGCTCCCTGGGAGATCTGAAAAATTCTCTTTCGAGGTTTTGTTCTATGGCATGTAATAGTGCTCTGGGAGATTCGATAGGTTGAGATGTGTGCTCGTAATCAGTCCTGGGATGCTCTTTCAAGGTTTTTCCTGACCACATGTAATAACACCCTGGGAGATCTAACAGGTTGAGATGTGTGCTCATAAAAGTACTGGGATGCTCTTTCGAGGTTTTTTGGTGGTCACATGTAATAGCTCCCTGGGAGATCTTGTCTGTTAAATTTTATGAAATTACTTCAATCTGATCTAGGATCTTAACTGAGAGAACAACATGTACAGCATATCTACAGCATATCAATCATGGAGACAACAATACAAGCACACAAGAGACACAAAGATTTACTTGGGGAAAACCATAAAGGTGAAAAACCCTAATAACTTCCTCAGAGATAGATAAAGCAATGATACAACCAACCATGAGAGATAGACATAACCTAGCAGCAGATCCTCCTCCTCCATAAGTGCACCACTCCTCCTTGAGTGCATGTGTGAGAAGTGAGTGAGTAAATAGAGTGCCTCCCGCACTCTATTTATACTTGACTTGACTTGCCTTTTTACCTAACTCATGTAGGCTCGAACTTAACCACATAATATAATGCTGACTGGGCCGAACCCCAATAGGGTGGTATAATAACCCTTTGAACCACATGGCCGACCCCCAATAGGGTGGTCTAATAACCCTTTGACCCACATGACTTATACAGGGCCGACCCCAACAAGGTGGTCTAATAACCCATCAAGTATAAGTTAGGACACTTACAATATAAATAACGACACTTCCGTATAGAGGAATAATAACATCTCTATAGGAATACAATATACATATATGTGAAATACATTTCGAAGTTACATATACATCAACACTCCCTCTTAACTAGGAAGGTATTTCTCAGCACAATTCTTCTAGCACAAGTCATCTTCTCTAGATCATCGTCACTGGATAATCGTCATCGAGTCATCATCATCGTCACTGCTGCTGCTATCTCAATCAATCTCTGAATCTACTCGTCATAGGAAGTTCTACAGAGCCAGTCCTTTTTCATACTGGATGTAGGCCCACCACCCGCAGGTCTTCATCATCACTGGCCATACTGTGGAATCCTCAGGACTTATTATGTGCATCACAAAACCTTGAAAGAGCATCCCAGGCTGTTACGAGCACACAGCTCTACCTATAGGATCTCCCAGGGCACCGAATTACATGTGACCTCACCACAAAACCTCGAAAGAGCATCCCAGGATGTTACGGGTACACAACTCCGACCTGTAGGATCTCCCAGGGCGCTATTATATGTGGTCATGGAAAAACCTCGCAAGAGCATCCTAGGACTGATTACGGGCACACAGCCCAACCTATCGGATCTCCCAGGGTGCTATTACATGCCATAGGACAAGACCTCGCAAGAGCATCTTCCAGATATCCCAGGGCGCTATTACATGCCATAGGCAAAACCTTGAAAGACTATCTGCAGATCTCCCAGGGCACCGAATTACATGTCCTCCCAGAGCAAAACCTCGAAAGAGCATTTTCCAGATGTCCCAGGGCACCGAATTACATGCCATAGGCAAAACCTCGAAAGACCATCTGCAAATCTCCCAGGGAACCGGATTACATGCTCATCTGCACAACCTGATCCACGACCACAGAGTATCAACTTGATACTCACCATACATCATCCTGATGTATCCATGATCATCCTGATCATCACTGCAACATCCTACTGCATGTCATCTGGAGCAACATCCTGAAGCTCGTCATCTATGATCATCCTGATCATCACTGCAACATCCTGTTGCATGTCATCTGGAGCAACATACTGAAGCTTGTCATCTATGATCATCCTGATCATCACTGCAACATCCTGCTGCATGTCATCTGGAGCAACATCCTGAAGCTCGTCATCTATGATCATCCTGATCATCACTGCAACATCCTGATGCATGTCATCATACCTGATCCACCTGATCATCAATGCATCTACCTGATGCATACCAAGTATCTACCTGATACATATCATCATACATGATCCTCCTGATCATCAATGTATCCACCTGATACAAATAAAAATACGTGATACATATCACCATACATGATCCACCTGATCATACAATGTATCCATTTGATACATATACAGATACATGGTCCAAGCATCCAACATGATGCATACATACATACATAAAATGATCCAACTGATCATATCCAGCATCCACATGATGCGTACATACATACATAAAAATGATCCAACTGATCATGTCCAACATCCAACATGATGCGTACATACATACATAACACGATCCAACTGATCATATCCATCATAAAC
This sequence comes from Larix kaempferi, assembly GCA_027924585.1. Taxonomy (NCBI): domain Eukaryota; kingdom Viridiplantae; phylum Streptophyta; class Pinopsida; order Pinales; family Pinaceae; genus Larix; species Larix kaempferi. Next base: position 5,245,959 of record BSBM01000885.1, read on the forward strand.
CAGAACATCATCCTGACGCTCATCATCCAACACTTACATCCACAGCCATGTGAAGGATCCTTCTTCCAACATGCTTGGAATGGCTTCAGCAAATGTGTCCATCACTTCTTCCTCGAAGTGTCCTCGATCTAAAGAACACCAAGCCTCTCTCTTAAGTACTCGAACTTCACCCTGGCTAGTGGCTTCGTCAACACATCTGCAATCTGCTCGTCCGTCGCAACATACAGGAGCTTCACAGCTCCTCTCTGCACCATATCCCTGATATAGTGATATTTGATCTCTATGTGTTTCGACCTGTCATGAAACACTGGGTTCTCGGACAGCTTCACACAACTCTGGTTATCACAGAAGATACCAGTAGCCTCCAACGGGAGATCAAATAACTCAGACAGTAGCTTTCGTAGCCATACTGCCTCACATCTCGCTGAACAGGCTGCAACATACTCTGCCTCACCTGTACTCAGTGCCACGCAGGACTGCTTCCTGCTAAACCATGAGATCACACTTGATCCCATACTGAAGCAACACCCAGATGTGCTCTTCCTGTCTGCAGCACTGCCAGCCCAATCTGAATCAACATAACCCTGTAGGTTAAACTTTTGATTCGCTTGATACTTGAGCCCATAGTCCACTGTACCCTTCAGGTACCTCAGAATATGCTTTACAGCAACCAGGTGAACACTCCTCGGATCCATCAGGAACTGGCTCAATGTGTTCACAACAAAGCAAATGTCTGGTCTCGTGTTCGTCAGGTACATCAATGACCCAATCATCTGACGATACATAGAGACATCAACCAGCTCAGATGAAGCATCACATAGAAGCTTCAGATTCGATGCCATAGGTGTGGCCATGGCCTTGCAATCTATCATCCCGAACCTCTTCAGGATCTCTACTGCATACTTCCCTTGTCGAAGGAAGATTCTATCACTCTGCCACACCTCCATGCCAAAAAAAAATAGTGCATCATCCCCAAGTTCTTCATCTCGAACTCGGTAGTAAGCTTCCGCTGCGCGTCGGCAATCAATCTATCTTCACCATACCAATTTCTGCACATATATGATTTCCTATCATGTGTCTCAGAACCAAGTCGTTGCTCCACATACACTTCTTCTTCAACTACACCATTCAAGGAAGCTGTCTTGAATCCATCTGGTGTATCTTCTATTTCATCACTTTTATATTTCTCAATGCTGCCATCTGCAACATGCTTGATCTGATAGTTCCATTTGGAAGTCATAGCAAACTTCCCTTCACGTCTTGGGATTACATCCCAAACATCATTCTTCATGATCGACGGATCATGGCATTTCATTTCTTCATCCCAGATCCTGGGAACTTCAATATCTTCAATAGATAATTTTGTTGCTGAACAAATGTTGTAGTTCTTCTTTTGTAGGAGATGGCATACGATCTTTCCTACACAACAAGTTAAATTGCATGATTAGAAAACATCTCACAGTTTTCAGAACAAATTCTTACACATAAAGAAATATGTCATACAGTCATGCAATTATCTTTGCCAATGCTTCAATACAACATTTATCCATATCCCATAACTTTCTAGATGCCTTCCAATCTCTACCAGAACATTGTTAAGAGTGTGCACAACTCCCAACATGTCAACAAAGAGGTTTCATTCTAGATAAGTAGCAATGGAATGTTGTACAGTGCCATAGGCCACTTACCCATGTATATTAGTAGTATACTGTTCATCAATGCAACTATTCTAATATGCACAATACATATCCTAAGTCTAGGAACATGGGCATATACATCATTGAACAATTTTATTTAAAATACTTATCTTTATTTGTTCGTTGGATGGACTCCTTCTAAGTCTTTGCTTCCTTGCATGAGCTGCTGGAGTCCTAATCTGAAGTAGCTTCTTCTACACCTTTCTGTTGTGGAATGTAGAGAGAGATGGTCAACTCCCTCTGAATATCTGCATCCTTGCATAAACCACTGGAGTGTACTCCCTCTTGATATTTGCTTCCTGGATTACCTGTTCTTGAACTCATATTCATCCTTGGTCCCTATGCATGCTTATTAGTATCATGATTGTGTTATCCTTGTGAACTCATATAAAATCATACATTCATTAGTATACTATTAAAACACAATAATCTCAAGCATGTATACTCATGATTATTTCAAACAGAAATAATAAGCATTAGCATTCAAGGTTTATGTAGGATTCTTATGGTTAGTCAAATCATAAGAAGCATAACATGTCTAAACCTATAATTACTCAAACCTATGACTCTTTAGTTGAATCATCAATCAAGATAAGAGATATAATATGCATAAAACCTGTGATTATTCGAACCTATGACTTCATGAATAATCATTATCAACAATAGTATAAGATCCTAACCCAAGGTAGGATTCTATCTTGATATAGGAAAAAAATACCTGGATTAGTATGCTAGTTAGTTATGTCTAACATACTCACATGATGTCTTCTTGTTCTTCTTCAATGACTTGTGCTAGTAACCTGTATATCTCATAGGTTAGCCATTATAAAACCAAGTTATACATACCTCGTAAATGGATCTTCTATGAGATCCATGAAAATGGATGAGTCTTTATCCTCATGTCATCATGATCATATGTTCTTGAACTGGAACATGATTTGTCTTTCTTGGTGTACCTTTCATGTTAGTATACAACATAAACCTCATACAACACCATAATGCATTAGTACAATTATAAGTGTAAACACCCTAACCAATGAATATCTTCTATCATGCATTCATAATTTTGTTAAGGTGATACGACAAATCTAAAATCAAGATTGTACTAACCGTAATAACATGAAGATAAACATACCATAAACTTAATCAAGAACAAATCTTAAAACATACCTCGATGAGTCATACCTGTCGAGATCTCTTGTAATCTCCTTATGTAAAGCCTTAGCCTTATCTCCCTCTGAAACAGGAACTCCTTCACTTATGCAGGCGACCAATCCATCTTCTTCTAGGATTAACCCTATCCACTTGATTTGCAAGAACTGGACCTGGAGCTGGATATGGGTTTGTCAGAGAAACCCCAAAAATTCAAACTTTGAATTTCAAACTTCCGAAAGGATAGAAATATGCGCCTTGATGAGCTGATCAAACTGGTATATTCAGAATTTGAAAACCGCAAAGTTTCACTCCTCAAGTTTGCCTTTGAAACTTCTGGATTCACTGGACGTGACCCTGAAATGGGGTTTGATGAAGCCCACTCTTCTTCCCAATCAAAAGGTTTGATCCAAAGCTCTAAGATTCTATTTTTCTGAGGAGCTTACAGCCGTGGTCACAGATTTCAAAAATTCCCATTTTTACAGAAGCCCTAATTTTTCACTTTTTTGATCAAAGTCCCGAACTAGGGTTTGATCAAGCCCGGCCTTCTGCCCAACCAAAAATTATGATCTTGGTCTCTAAATTTCTATTTTGATGAGTAGCATCTAGCAGTGGTCTCCGATTACAAAAATTCAACTTTCTTCAAAGCCCTAAATTCCAGAAGCCATGAATGAAGGTACTCAAAAAATAATTCTGTTTTGACAGAAATATGTACCTGATTGTTTCTGGTGTAACACCAAACTTTTTGATCCACAGGGTCTAAAAAAGTTTCTTGAGATATCCTGACCTGTTATATTTCCATCCTGACAGGTTTGACCTCAATTGGATTCTCTGAGAGAGAGTTATGTCAAATGTCGCAACGTGACCTGTTTTGGGATAAAACAGGAGAGCGAACTTGTACGGAGTACCACGTGTCACTGTTTGAACTTCGGCCTCTGAAAAAGTTTTTTGAGATATCTCGGCCTGTTATCTTTCCATCCTGATAGGTATGACCTCAATTGGACTCTCTGAGAGAGAGTTATGCCAAGTGTCACAACGTGACCTGTTTATGGGATAATACAGGAGAGCGAACTTGTACGGTGTGCCACGTGTCACTGGTTCAACTTCGGACTCTGAACAAGTTTTCTGAAATATTACAGTCTGTGTACTACCTGTCACATTTTACGAAATTTCATTTGGAGCTTCCTAGCCCAGGTTATGACCTTTTTCCCAAGGTCACCTGATTTTGACTCAAATCTGGAAGAGGCAGAAACCCTATATTGTACAGATCATAAATCACAAAGTACAACGAATTAGAGGTTTTATTTTGGACACAAGGTACCTGGAGATTTAAGCTTCGTCCTATAACAATTTCAGATCCGAAAACTTGGCCAAAACGGATTTATAGCGAAAGTTCTACGATGACTGGTTTTTGCTATATCAAGCCCTAGCATCGTAAGTGCAACAAGTGTCATACATGCCATATCATGCCTTCTTTCAGGCTAGCTCTGATACCATGTTAAATTTTATGAAATTAATTCAATATGATCTAGGATCTTAACTAAGAGAACAACATGTACAACATATCTACAGCATATCAATCATGGAGACAACAATACAAGCACACAAGAGACACAAAGATTTACTTGGGGAAAACCATAAAGGTGAAAAACCCCAATAACTTCCTCAGAGATAGATAGAGCAATGATACAACCAACCATGAGAGATAGACATAACCTAGCAGCAGATCCTCCTCCTACATAAGTGCGCCACTCCTCCTTGAGTGCATGTGTGAGAAGTGAGTGAGTAAATAGAGTGCCTCCCGCACTCTATTTATACTTGACTTGACTTGCCTTTTTACCTAACTCATGTAGGCTCGAACTTAACCACATAATATAATGCTGACTGGGCCGACCCCCAATAGGGTGGTCTAATAACCCTTTGACCCACATGTCCGACCCCCAATAGGGTGGTCTAATAACCCTTTGACCCACATGACTTATACAGGGCCGACCCCAACAAGGTGGTCTAATAACCCATCAAGTATAAGTTACGACACTTACAATATAAATAACGACACTTCCGTATAGAGGAATAATAACATCTCTATAGGAATACAATATACATATATGTGAAATACATTTCGAAGTTACATATACATCAACATTGTCGATCGTGCTTAGGCACATAAAGGATCCTGGGATACTCTTTCGAGGTTTTGTTGATGCACGTAATTAGTCTTGAGGATTCCATAGGATGGCCCGCTCGTAGAGATGATGAAGACCTATAGGAGGCTAGGCATACATCCAACATGAAAAAGGGCTGGCTCTGTAGAACTTCCTATGATGAGAAGAATTGAGATATATCCCAGTGATTGAGATGACGAGTACAACAACAGTGATGATGATGCTCCGTGATCTAGTGACGATGATCCAAATCCAGAATCGAAGACTTGTGCCGATATGTATTGATGACCTGTCTCAAGAGAATACCTTCCTAGTTAAGAGGGAGTGTTGATGTATTTGTAACTTCATAATATATTCACTTGTATATTGTATGTATTACATTTATACTTTATCGTATCCCCAACGGAGATGTATTATTCCTTTGATTGGAAGTGTCGTCAGTTGTACTTGCAAGTGTCGCAAGTTATATTTTAAGTGTTGTAACTTATACTTGATGGGTTATTAGACCACCTTGATGGGGTCATCCCTGTATGAGTCATGTGGGTTAAAGGGTTATTATACCACCCTAGTGGGGTCGGCTAATCAACATTATGTTAAGTGGTTAAGTTGGGGTCGACCTAGTTGAGTAAAGGTCAAGTGAAAGTAAAAGTATAAATAAAGAGTGTGACTCTCTCATTTGATACATTCACTCACTCACTCACTCACTTCGCATTAGTGAGAGAGAGGAGGAGTGTGCACTAGTGGAGGAGGATTAGCTATTACAGTCATCTATCTCTTGGGTTTGATCTTTGTGATCTTTGTATTGGTGCTTATTCTATCTCTGAGGAAGTTGCGGGGTTTTTCACCTTCTTGGTTTTCCCCGGTGTAATGTTTTGTGTCTCTTGTCTCTTGTCTCTTATGATTGATATGCTTTACATGTTGTTCTTTCAGTTAAGATCCTAGATCTATTGAATTAAATGATGAAAAACTAACAACCAATTCGCTAATATTGGTCACATGCACAAATTGCCTTCAATAGAATTCGCTCCAACATTGGAGACATCAATCCTGCATGGAAAAGGCACCATACATATCATGCAAGAGCTTCAAATATTAGTATTGAATTCAGGATGAACTCTCCCTTTAACTCAATGTTACCCACTTAGATATGTGGCTAACTTAAGTGTCGTCATGCAAGGGTCGCAACTCAAGTGTTGTCTTTTAGTTTAACACAAGTGTCATCATGCAAAACACTTAGTTAAATAGATCTTCTTTGTTGTCACTTAGTTAACTCTTTTAACTGAAGTCTTTCTTGTTAACAACACTGAAGTGATCAAATCAAGTTCTCCTTTAATTGACTAAAGTCTTCTTTGGTAATATCACTGAAGTTTAACATTTCGAATTATCTATTATTTAATTTAAGTCTTTATCATCACTGAAGTGTGCAAATCGAATTCTCTCTTATCTTATCACATCTTATCTTTATCTTTTGTCTTATCTGCATGCTCCACATGTTCCATATTAATTAATTATCATATCAAATATACTTAGGATATTTTCACAATGATGTGATCATCTTGTTCTACTATCGTTCCAAGTAGTTATATGCTAAAGTAATTCACTCTAGAGGTAGACAATCTCTAGAGGAGACTTAATAGCTCAACCATGGTTAGTAGTACATCACACACCATTCATGCTTCGACATGAAAAGCATCACCTCAACAAATGAGGCATCACATCAACACATGAGGCACCACCTCAACACATGAGGATCTCTCTTGACACACAAGACCTTAGCCTTGACTAGAAAGACTATACATCCTCATCACTTTGACATACAAAGAACTTACCTCAACACATGAGGCTTATTCATTCTTGAGTCCAACTCAAGATTCTTCTCTAAGTTTCCCGAGTCCAACTCAGATCCCTATAAGGAACTACCTCAACACACAAGGATCAATCTTGACACACAAGATTGACTTGGATAATGACTCATGATGCTGTAACTTCAAAACTAATTTGATGACAAGCCAATAAGAAACATGATCAAATGATTGCATATTAATAAAGTGATCCTATGAGTGTTTTGAAGTGGATTGGAAATCTATAGAACCACCCACCTAGATAGAATTGGTGGATCCCATGAAATCCAAGTCACTACTTGCTACTACATCCCACTCAGTAAGTCCAACAACCTCATCAAGGCTATGTGGATATATAGTAGTTGCAATAAATGCAAGTCAACAGATACATGAAACAATGGATTCATCCTTCGAGTGTTAGATGGATTTTGAACCATCCAACCTACTACCTAGAGAATTTGACATGCCCAAGGTGGTCCCACTGTCAAATCCATAGGAACATCTATAATGTGCCTCCTTTCATCATCATTTCAAGTGTTAGAGGAAGAATTCATAGTAATAGAAATCAAGCTTATAGGATTCATAGTAGTAGAATTCATACTTATTGGATCAATAACATAATCAATTTATACATCTGAGGAAGAAAAGTCCTCATTTGCAGAAGCATCATCATCAAATAAAGCATTCGCTTCATCGACAATGCCAACAATAGAGAAGAAAAGTCCCCTTTATCAATGTTCTCTAGGTTGATGAGTAAGTCCTATATGGTGTCAATACTACTATGACTCAAGATGTTGAGCTCATTCTCCCAATGGTGTACTCTTAGATCATCTTACTTGCCAAATGATCCTTACAATGTGGTCCAAATTTGATTGAGGGATTCAACATATTCAATGCAAAAAAAAATATTAGAGACATAGTGAAGCACACTAAACCACGGGCTTTGTCACACCTGTTAAGCCATTTTGGATTCTCAAAAGTGGTTTTGTCTCCATTTCAGTTCCCATTTTTATTTCAAACATGTGTTTACTCTTTAGAAACTTTAACATCTTGGTTCTCCACTCATGCTAGTTGAATGGTTTTAGAAGAGGAACCAAGCTTATATCCATTAAAGATAAAATATTAGTGTCACTGTAGCACCACATGAATATACTGGTCATATCCTTCTATAGTCATTTTCTAGCTACAATGGGCCTATAAGAGATTGTTGGATGCTCCAATCCATGTCCACTGACAAATTTATTCATAAATTTTTCTACAAGTAATGAAAATAAATTCCTTCGAAGACTCATTTGAGATATCGAAGAGATATTTACACCAATATATGGAACTTGTTCCATAATATCTCGAGGAGTGAACAAATTCCAATTGAAACTCAAGGCATGTGTAACCTTCTTATGTCAAATACATGTAGAGTTTCAATTGACGATATTTCCCACACTAGAAAGTAAAATGTTAAGACCTTTATATTGTGACATTACATTTCTAATTTTATATTAGTATTGTATTTATTAGTTGGCTAGGACCTTAATTGTAATTGTATGCTCAACTAGAATTGTAATTGTATCCTTTGTCTCATATATACATACCAAAGAGACCTAGATTTAGGAGCATCTCATATCATTTAGGGGCATCTCATCTTGTGAATAGTATAACATTCCCAAGGATAACTTGTTTGATATTTTTATGGGAACTCTAAAGGAGAGCATTCAACATGAGGTATGTCTCTTTGAACATAAACCATTGGATAATTATTTTAATTTGGAAATAAAGTTGAAAGTAACAACATACTACTAGAAGGGATACTACTAACACCAATAGAGAGGGAAGTGTTTCCTCCGCAAACCTCAACAAACCTACATGGATGATGCCTCAACAAGTGGAAGAAAGAAGAGAAAATGGACTATTTCAATGGTGACAACAAGTATAGTAAAGAGCATAAATGTAGTGAGAATACATTTTTCTACATAGACTGTGAAGAGGAAGATGATATAGAATTGGAACAATCTCAATAGTTAGATCTAGAAGATACTATTCAAGCATATATTTCCATGCATTGGCCGATATTGGAATTCCTCAAACTATCATGATAGAAGGATATATCAAAAATAAAAAGGTAATGGTATTGATTGATTCTAGTAGTACCCATAACTTCATTAATTGAAAATTAGCCAAACTTATCAATTGCTTTGTATATCCAACACTGGAATTTCAAGTAATGATTGCAGATGGAGGTACCATAAATTGTTCAGGAGCTCCATAGTATTTTTTTTGTCTAGGGGAACCAGAAATTGGGGCAGGGCTCATACTCATGTGACACAGGGTCGATTCCTATCACATACCACTATACCCCTAGGTGCACTCACACTGCCCCTAAATAGGTGCACAAGCTATTCAACGTTTGAATCTATGACATCACAAGGAGTGCCTTAATAGTGCACCCTATTGCCGGAAACTGGTCTACACCCTGGGGGATGGGAAACACAATATTATTAAGCCTACTACATGGGAGTATTTATTGGATAGTCCAATTGATTACAGTACAAATGGGTGGTGTTGATGTTGTACAAGGGGTCCAATGACTATAATCATTCGGAAGAGTGGCTCTTAATTTTCAATATATTTTCATGAGATTATCTTCAAAAGGAAATGAAATTTAAATTAGAGGTATTCTAGGGAAACCCTCTAAAGTGATAAGCTCTAACAACATGATGGAATTGATAAGAAAGGGACACCATGGAGTAATTGCACAATTATGCTCGCTAGATGTTCAAGCATATATATCCTCTATTCTAGTGGATCTCCAACAAATTATTGAAAATTATTCCAAGGTACTTGGAGAAATTCCTAAAGGCATTCCACCTAATAGAGATCATGACCATGCTATTCACTTGCAACTAGGAAGTGTACCACACAACATCAGAGCCTATAGGTACCCATATGCACAAAACAGTGAATTGAAAACATTGTGCAAGAAATGTTAGAAGCATGAATCATTCAACCCAACTAAATTGATTTCTCCACACCAGTGGTAAGGGTTCACAAAAATTAAGGTTCATGGTTTATGTGTCCAGCCTATAAAGAGCTCAATAAGATGACCATTAAAGATAAGTTTCCTATTTTGGTCATTGATGAAATATTGGATGAATTATAGGGAGCAATTTTCTTTACCAAGTTGGATCTTATTTTTGGATATCATCAAATCAGAATGAGGAAATAAGATATTTCAAAAAACACCTTCAAAACACATTGAGGTCATTATGAATTTTTGGTGATGCCATTTGGCCTTACCAATGCACGTTTCACATTTCAAAGCTTGATGAATTCTATTTTTAAATCCTTCCTCATAAAATTTGTGTTAGTATTTTTTGATGATATACTGATCTATAGAAAATATTTGTAAGAGAATGTACAACATGTTGACATTGTCTTAAAACTATTGGAGGAGCACCAATTGTATGCCAATCCCTCTTAGTGTGTCCTTGGGGTTTAGGAAGTGAAATATTTAGGTCATATTGTATCTTGTGAAGGCGTTAAAGTGGACCCTTACAAAATTAAGGTTATCATGGAATGGCCAATTCCCAAAATTTTTAAGAATCTTAGAGGATTCTTAATATTGACAAGCTACTACTGCAAGTTCATTAAGAATTATGGTCCAATAGCAACAACTCTAACATGGTTATTGAATAAAGGAGGCATTCTATTGGACTTAAGAAGCAATCGAAGCTTTTGAAAACTTTAAGCGGCTATGTGTATGACACTTATATTAGCCATGCTTGAATTCACAAAAACCTTTATAGTGGAATGCGATGCCTTAGGGAATGGAATTGGTGTAGTTTTAATGCAATAAGGAAGGTCACTTGCCTCCGAAAGTTTCCAACTTAAAGGAAAAGCTCACTGAAACCAATTCATGAAAAGAAAATGTTGGCAATATTGCATGCAATTAAGAAATGATTCCCTTAGTTAATAGGAAGACACTTCAAGGAAAGAACAATATATCATGGCAGTCTTAGGTACTTCTTAGAACAATGATTATCTTCAGAAGAGTAAAAAAATGGGTTACAAATATGATAGGTTATGAATTCGAAATTATCTACAAAAAAGGAAAACATAATGTGGTGGAAGATGCACTTCAAGAAATGAATATGAAATTGAGGGCTTACTTTGTGCTATTTCCATTATGCAATATTATTGGGTAGAAGAAGCAATTACATAATGTAAATGAGATAAAAATATATGCAAGATAATTCAACAACTACAAGAAGACCCTAGTTCACTAAATTTGTGTGGAAGAATGATTCACCATGGTACCATGATTGCCTATATTTATGTAATAATTCTCAATTGAAACAAAAGATCCTTTTGGAATTGCACACTTCTCCTATAGGAGGAAATTCAAGGTTAATGAAAACATACCATAGGATCAAGAAGGTTTCTTTTGGAAAGATATTAAAAGTGATGTCCAAAAGTTTGTGGCAGAATGTTTGGTTTGACAACAAAAAAAAGGAGAGAAAATTAAGACATAAGGTATTCTACAACCATTATCCTTACCAAGTCAGTGTTGGGAAGAGGTCTCAATGGATTTTATACAAGTCTACCAAAGATAGAAATAAATACTATTGTTATAGTAGTAGTGGATCGACTCACAAAGTATGCCCATTTCTACTCTCTTTATCATCCTTTTAAAGCAAGTACAATAGTTGTAACATTCATGGAATCAGTTTAGAAGCTACACAAAATCCCCAAGATTATTCTAAGTGATAGAGATCCAATTTTCACTAGTAAGTTTTGGAAGAAAATATTTTCTTTCTTGGGCACTTAGTTGGCTCACAACTCCTCTTACTATCCTAAATATAATGGGAAAACTGAGACTGTGAATAAATGCCTACGTTTTTTTTCTTTGCATATGATAGATAAACACAATTGGTCAAGTGGTTTCCCTTAGTAGAATGGTGGTACAACACATCTTTCCATACTCCATAAAAATGTCATCATTTATTACACTTTAATGGTTATCATCCTTGAAAGATAAATGAAAGGTTCAAGCAGTGTAGGATCACATAGAGCACCAACAAGAGGTTCTCCAACTAATGAAAGATAACTTGGCTATAACACAAAATAGGATGAAATGACAAGTAGATAAACATCGTAGTGAAAGGAATTTTGAAGTAGGGGATTGGGTATTTTTGAGGCTACAACCATAAAAACATATTTCCCTCAAGCAACAAAAGAAGGAGAATATATTAGCACCCAAGTACTACGGTCCCTATAAGGTGTTGTAGAGGATTAGAAATGTTGGATTACCATATGCTGACCCAGAGGGTTTTCAATAAAGACCCAGGTTCTTCGCGGTTTCCCCTTGACCAACAAAACCCCTTCGCATTGGCCCTTTCGGCAAGAACCTGCGAGCAGGTTAAGGTCTCACCCGAGGTGTATCTATGGGGTACTACGAAATCAGGTTTCCACAGTGGGTGATGAGTTGTTTAGTCTGACGTACTGTGTAGCATGACACAGGACGTGTGCCGTGGGTCAAGACTGGGCGGCGATAGACGACACCGCGGTCCGCACCTCTGAATTCTAATTCCACGGAGTTTCTTTGTGACTGCAGCTGATGTAGCTCACACTAAGACTTGAAATACTTGCGGTTAACTAGAGTACTGAAGTTATTAACACTCAGTCATTCATCCATTCGCTCGGGGTGTTCACTGCTCAACCATGTACTGCGGAGACGGTCCAACTACCATGCATTCTTCCTACTATGTAATATGAAAGTGCTTAAACAATGTCTAACACTTAGCTGAATAGTTGATTCATTACTGCTTCATAAGTAGAGGCCAAACATTCACCATTCATCTATTCATGCAGAACTTAACATATTATTTCCATATTCTCCTGATGGCAAATACATATAAAAGTCCTATCATAATAGTATACAAGGGAAAATTCAGACATTCATTCACAGGAAATAGATAAATGCACAATACACAACGCAATCACACTGCACAGTATTTAACGTGGTTCACTCCCCCCGGTGGGAAGCTACGTCCACAAGAACTATTTTTATATATATATTTTGGGAAGGGCACAACAGTTCTTAGTCTGCATGCTCAGCTGTAGACTCTCTTCTCTCTTAGATAGGTCTCTACGCACTCAGCTGCAGAGCCTTTACAATATCTTTACTCGGAAAAGATTTTACAATGCTCAGTACTTAAATTCTAACCCTTTCCCATACAAAAATGCCTCCTTTTATAGATCATGCCCGTAGGTCATGTCTTTACAATGCTAAAGGACAAAACCCTTAGGATTTCCAAAACTGCTACGGTTTCCCTAAACCGAACTGTTGGCCTTTGGTAGCGAGTGCTCCATCGTGGTGGTCCTCCACGCCTTCATCCTGTCGCTATCGGCCTTTCTGTTGTGCGCACGCCAACAATTCGCTTTCCTCGAGCCGATCTTCCTCTAACGGCCTCGTACAACTGGCTAAGCTCCTAGTCGCTTTCCTCAAACCGTCTTCCTCTAACGGCCTCGTACACCTGGCCGCCTTCCTGATTTTCTCATGGCCGCCGCTCAGCTTCCCTAGAGCATCTTTGCCAAAACTAGACCGCCGATGGTCTAACCGGTACCCATGCCCGTTCTCCATCCAGCACTTTGCTTTTCCAGCTCCACGTGGACTGGTCACTTCGCAGCACTGCTTCCTTGCAGCACTGATCTTCGCAGCACCATTCGAAGTATTGCCAAAATTTGGTTGTTGCGCGCAACTTCGCAGCATCCCCAACACTTGCACAAAATAGTATTTTTGTTGAGCCGTGCTCAGCTCCGTAGCTAAAACTCCTTATGTTATCAAAATTTTACCCAACTTGGGCCAGGCCCAACATGCCCCTAACAATTACATGTGGCTCGTCCCCGAGCCACCTTCAGCTTCGGCCTTTTTGATCTGCTCCGCGACCTGCGGAGCTAGCTTTGCCATGAATTCATTGAATGTGCCGACCAGCTGCTCCATGTATGTAGAATTTTCTCCCTACGGATAGGTAGAAATTATCTTAGATTAAAGTAGACTTTAACTGACTCTAAACTAAGACAAAACTAAACAAATGCTACCTTGAATTCCTAGATCTAAATAGACATTTCAAGATTAAACTACTGGAAGAAACAGAAGAGATCTAACTGAACTTCAATCCAATTGCTTGTCTTTATGGTTGCTCCAACTTCCAAGTCCTCGCGAATGAACCTGTCAAAATGAAACCAAGATACAAGCATATACGATTCTCTAGCAACTTGAAATATGAGTTAGGATCTAAATCTATAACAGATACAAATCATATAATTGAAACAAAATCAACACATGTGATTTGGGAAACAAGACAATTTATGTTCTATTACCAACTTGAAGTCACTTACAATGGTTGCTTGATATCCAAGCCAAATCCCAGCTCCAAGTGCTTCCTCCTCTAGCTATCTCCACAAAGCTTCAAGATCATAAGTTTGATGTCTCCAAGAGTCCTCCTCTTTGCTCATGGAATGCCTCTCTCTTATAGTGTATGGTAGGGTTAACCAACAAGAGAGAAGGGTGGATCTTGGGAGAGTTTAGTGGATCAGGCCTACTAATCACAGAAAGTGAGTTAGGATCGAATCAGGGACACCAATCCTCAAAAATCTCTCGGAAATCAAAATCCCACAAGCCATGGAAAAAATGATAAAAAAGGTGTACCGCACCTCTAAAACAGAGCATAACGCGGTAGTACCGCGTAGCACAGAAAGAGCATAGCACGGTAGTGTAGACTACCGCGCGCCTAAGCTGGAGCAAGGCGCGGTAGTGTAGGTATATGAAGTCTCAGCTGGGTTGATTCTTGTCAGGATAGGTTTGTCTTCAAGGATCACTCATCATTTTTCTCTTCTGGGTGTTTTAAGCAGTAGGGGAAGTGTCTTCAACTCTTTTTGTGGTGAAGATGCGACACTGTGGAATATGGAGGTATAACAGATGCCCCCTAAAGTGTGAGGTCAGAAGGAACTGATGGCCAAAATACTTTACAAATACTGTGCGGAGATAGCATCGAGGAGAGCAACAAGGAGCTGAAACAGAAACAAAATGTTAGATATACCACCGAGGCGGGCATCCCCATGCTCAAAAACAAATGACTCAAAGCATGGCTGCCGACCAATACATTGCAGATCCATGAGTACTGAGATGATATAGATTGTAGACAAATCATGGCTACTATGAACAAGCATAGATCCATGAGACAATAATGACACAGCCACGACCAATACAAAATGTGGATCTGCGTGACAATACAAAGGACATCTCCATCGCAACCTGGATGCAATCAAGATACAAAGGTGCGCCCAGGGTCTTCTACCCAATCGCAAAAGATACGAATCTATCCATGTGATTACAAGGTGTTGAAGTCGAACATGGTAGAAACCATTTGATTACCAGTCAATGATGTGAACCGTTAACAAATGCGAGGGAAATCACCAATGATGACAATGATCCCCAAGGTATCTGTAGTACATCTCAATGAAATGCGAATGAATGAGTTGATGTCGAGCATTTGAGAGATCGTTCGATCAGAGGTAAATGATGTAAACCTACTGTCGAACACGAGGAACCCTGCCATTGAGGCATGCAAGTCCCAAGGTACTAATGGTTGATCCCTAAGTCCAATTCTCGGATAGTGATTTGGCGTCGACAGGAGTAGACTCGTCGAAGGCGGGCCATAATGATTACCACATCATCGACACGAAATCGGAACGAAAGATAGTATAGGACGATGAAGCAATGGAGCACGTACTGACACAGCGGAGGTCTGACACAATGAATGACTCTGAACAATGCAACCCTTTGAACATATAACAATATGTAATAGGACTTGGAATAAGGGGTTATTGATAGCAGAGGATAGACACCGAACAAGTAGGCTCGTGGCCAGAGAGACGACTCAGGATGATGACCATAACTCAGTGAAAATAGATACCCAACATAGACAAGGGACAGACGCATGCCATGTTCAAAGGTAACGACTGACAAGCTGCCAAAACAAACTTGACTTGTTTCCCATATTCCCCCGACATGGTAGACGAGTACCGCTTTGTTGTTTTTTGATCTTCAAGAGGATAACAGATGCTCGGTATAGATCATCTCATAGACGAGTCCAATCTCACATGTTTTACGAACCTGAGAAAGGAGGGGTTCGTCCCAAAGTGGGTCCTTCGATGTTAAATTTTAATGAGTCCAAGGAAGGAAAACTCGGTAGTTTTTCACATTTAGAGAGCCTGAAAAACTTAAAGAAGGCTCCAAAGTGTACTTTTTCGTAAATTTAGTCCCTCGATCCCAAAAAAGTGTAAAACAATTCCCGAGAGAACTCTCCCAGCCAAAAAATTGACCGAGGTATACCTTTCTCGTAAATAGTCTAGGCGGGCTGAAAAAGGGGTAACCTATCACCGAATAGACGAACTTTCAAATACTTTTACAAGTGTGAAACAATCAAGATCACTTGGCAATCTTTTCAATTTTAGGGAGTCTGAAAAGAGCTTAACTATGGACTCCAATGGTCTTTTTCGCAATTTTTAATTATTCTGGTTCGAAAAGAGAATACAATACAAACAAGATAATACTTTCCTCATCGTTTAACGAGCATGAGTAAAGCTGACCAAGCTCGACACCATTTACTTAAGTTTGACAAGCACGACATGGGTGTAAAAGCGCTTGGAATCTTTTTCAAGTTTTAATCCAGAGCATGAAAAAGATAAAGTAGGCACAAAATGAAGGTCAAACAATAAATGAACGCCAATGTGAACATTTTTTAAAGGAGATTCTGTCAACAAATGCTCATGAAACCAGATATTAGTAATGTGAAATGGGTTTTATTTTAACCAGATAAAATAATGAGTAAACAATAAGTGAAAAAGCTATATAAAGGATGGGTAAAAATGGAAAGTTACCTTTTCACTTGTGCATTTACCAAAAGAGGAGATTTTACCCATTTGAGGAGCAAAAAATTCAAGAGTTCAAATCTAGAGATTCGGGGCACCGTTTCAATAGCTGTCTATGCTAGGTAAGAGCTTTCAAGCCCCTCTTTCATTTCATGTATGAATAACTTGTTTTCAGTAGGGAAAAATAATTTTTTGGGCAAGCCCAATTAGGAAAATTTCGCCCTTCACAGTACCGCGCGGGTTCTATATCGGGAAGCGCGGTACTATGCAACAGTACCACGCTGTAATGTTAAACAGGGGCACGGTACTGTGCAGTACCGCGCAGTCAAATTTCCCCCAGGCGCGATAGAGGCGAATTTAAAGATGGAAAAAATCATTTTTTCTCAAATTTTTAGCTGAGATCAAGTTGTTAAATGATTACTGAATGTTTCCTATGACATTTTGCAGGTGTTTGTAACTTGTTTGGAGAAAAATGGTCCATTGGAAAGAAAGAGAGCATGAAGCGGATGATTTGTTGGCAAAAAATGACCAAAGGATTGTGACTACACTGCGGGAATGTGGTTTGTTGAAATTCTTCAAGACCAAAGGTATTCGTAAGAAGGCAAAACTTCTCACCCACATTATTCAAATGTGGGACCCCCGACATTCAATTCCATCTGTAACCGTTACTCACAGCACAGTCTCAGAACCTCTTGCAGTTTCTGCAACCACTAGTATATCTGAGATTTCCACTGTCACTTCACCCACTGTTATTCCAGATATATCTGCCATAGTGGACAACATTACAGTGGCTGAATCTAGTACAACCCAAAATACTAGACCAGAAGCCATCCTCCTACCTGATGTCAACACCTCTCTCCCACCAGAAAATTTCCACGATGACACAGACGGATCTGTTGGCACCACCGAAGGATCCAACTAGGATATACCTGGCTTGATTTATGTCCCGGGCGGGTACGTCGAAATTATTGAAGACACTCAACTTCCTGACACACCTTTTGAATCTGATTATGGCTTTATTACTTCCTAGGCGGAGCTTCCACCTATTATAACCGCACCATCCAGTGTTCATCCACAGGAAACCGGTTCTTCCAGCATCGTACCTCGTACCATATCTCTCCCCAACCTCCCTCCGGGACATGAGATCATGGCCTCCATTCAGTCTAGTATGGTTAGTCTAGCAAATTCCCCATTAGCATTGGCATAGTTTAAACGAGATATAGAGCAAATTCTCTCGACAGCCTCCATATATCCCCTTGTTACTTGTCCTCCTGACTATCGAAATAGATATCCCCCTGTTACTCGTCCTCATGGGTTGATTCTTGACAGGATAGGTTTGTCTTCAAGGATCACTCATCATTTTTCTCTTCTGGGTGTTTTAAGCAGTAGGGGAAGTGTCGTCGACTCTTTTTGTCGTGAAGATGAGACACTGTGGAATATGGAGGTATAACACTCCATTGTTTCCTTTTTACCGTGCTCAACTTGCCTGATTGTGTCGAGCATCTCCGTAGTTATTTCTTATCCAATATGTCCTTCCACATTCTCCTGGTTCTCTGGTAGGTCCTTGAGTTTGTCTTCAATTTGCTGCGATATTGCAATGGCATCCTGCAGTAGTGGTTGGGACTGATCGTCCATCACAGTCTCTTTCTCCCTTAATGCTTGTACCTCCTTTTTCAAGTTGGTTATTTCCCTGTATTTCGGAAGCCTATCTCTGGATAGCAGGGCCTTGACTTCTATATCCAGCTTCTCCAATGCAGCCTAGTTTTCTTTGACTACGGTCTTTACTTGCAGTAGCCCTGGATCCTCTTCGAGGGCAGTGAATGCCTTCGAAGCTGCAGTCAATAAATCTTGGCAGTTAGTCACGTCCATTGCAATATTCCGCACTACGGCCTTTACTGCTTGATCCCTTAACTGCTGCTCAGTTAATGGTATCTCCGTATTGATTTTTTCCTTGAGGGCGGTAATACTAGCCTCATGAAGAATCTCCCAGTCCAGTATTTCTGTCTTTAGATATTTCACCATATCTCCCATTCTCAGAACGGTGTCCGTAGGATTGTTCTGGGGTTCCAAATATTCAATATCATCTACGATAGAAGTGATTGTGGCTTCCAATCGCAGCTGACGGTCCTGTTCATTGTGCAGTTTCATATCTGTGCACGAGCTAGACTCCTCGAGCTGCCTATTTGCGGCTTGCAGCTCGGCTTGGTACTTCATTGAATCAATGGTCCTTTCATGCATTTTGTCTACAACTTGCAGGTGCCAAAAGTGAAATCCAGGTAACGAAATCTTGGCCAGGTCGAGCTCTACTCACTCGACACCCTTTGTATCCAGAATCACTTGTTCTGACATTGGCAGCGTTATGCTCATTGGGTCCAGATGAATGAGCCGAGTCTTCGCTGGTAGCATCATGGCTAGTTGTGGTGGTATCTGCTACGAGGTTTCTCCCAACCTCCCTTCCAATTCTGTGTCGTGTGACAAAGGTAGCCTTTTTTGGACATCGTCCATCTTCTACATGACCCCTTGCAGTGCGAGCCAATTCTTTTGTAGGTCATCCTGTATGGCCTTGTCCTTTTTCCCTTTGTCTGTCATCAGCTCTTCCATCTGTTCTGTGACTTTTTTGGAAATCATGTCGAAATCTTCCTCATTAAGCACTATTTCTGATTGACCCTTGGTTGCTTTCATCTTCTTCCGTGCCTTTGGCTTTGAAGGGCTTTCAGGTTCTTTCCTTTTTCGTTTTTCCTTAGTGATTGGGCATGGCTGCGGAATTGGTTCATCTTCTTCTGAATCGGTCACAACATCCATGACCTCGACATGGAACTTAGCCAGCCAGTCCTTCATGAGGATGTTGATGTCTTCCTCGTACATATGGTAATTACCCGCATACCATTCCGGCTTCTTCATCTTTGGTTTGGGTGAAATAAAAATACAATGCATGTCCACATGAAAATTGATCATGTGAATGTATTTTGAGATTACCTGCTTTGTAATGCGCGATGTACGGGTGATCGCCTCATGCAGTTGGGTGTAATACTGGTAGAAGACTTCAGTTGTCACGTGTTGCCGCTCCGCGTTCAAATTTTCCCGAAGGTTGGCATATCGAACTCCTCTGGGATCATTGGTGTCTGCAATTACGCCGACATAGTCCTTCGGCTCCTTCCATCCGACAAAGGCGATCATGATAATTAACCATGTGAAGTGGAATTGACCTCCATTCACCTGGTTGTCATTGAGTTCTTCTAGGAACTCATTGAGAAGGTACTGACACCAATTGAACTCGGTTCCTTCAGCCACCGCGGCACCGAGTAGTACTGCGCTCGCAGGCACCTCCTGTGGCCTGGCTGTTCTTAGGATTTTTTCGGCCAGCAATTGTGTAACAAACTTTGTCGCTCTATCTTCGATTTCTTCTGTCAGAAAACCTCTTTTTCCTTTCACCAATGCATGGATTTTCTTCATCTTCGTGACAACTTCTTTTTCCTTACTCTTCCCTTGGAAGAACTGCTTGGGGTCCTTGCCGCGCTTGCTTAGCCCTATGACACGGTGGATTAAGTCGATGTTCAAATCAACATTTCTGTCTAGCCACAGGTATCCTTGATGTTTTCGCGCCATCAAAGTGAAAACCACCACATTAACTTCTGCTGAATGATCAAAATGGGGTAATCTCAGTAGGTTCAGCAATCTTGACTGGACTACTGGTGTCAGCCAGCTTTCGGCAACCAAGTTAAGTGTGCCTTTAGCATCTTTCTTCCAGCACATGTACTGGTAAGGCTGGAAGTGTGGGAACTTGGGCTCATGGGGTTCTTCCTTCTGTACTCCTAGGAGGTCATAGTCTTCCCACTTACACTCTGGGATCTTTCCTAGCAAGTTTTAGGCAACGTCTACGTGCTTAGATATTGGATACAAGGGGATTTCATAGCGATCATTCTTGACTAGTTTATAGACTGGGGCATCCAGCGCTTGTGGTGATATGTACTATGGTGTAAGCTTTAAAGGTACCTCCTCCTGAAATACCGGTGACTGTGGTATCGCCGAAATTGGCCTGGGGTTCTTTGTTCATGGCCCGACTATATCTTTCCCCCTATCCTGCATTTCTGGGTTGTGTCTAGGTGACCTTCGAGATGCCTAACCTAGTTCCAATGTAACCTTCTTGGCAGGTGTTTTCATTAACCCTTCAATCCCTCTGTGTTGAAAGACTCTAAACCCTTCTTGGATTGTAAGCTCTTCTTCTCTGTACGACCACTTGGACATTTAGTGGGGAGAGTAGGAAAATGTTTCAGATATGTTACTAAGGATTGCTAACACAGGAGTGAATGCATGAGAATTCTAAGTGTTTGGTAACACCTGCGAGTCCTTATGCGGCATTACTTATATGCACATGTGAGTCTTCCTACGCCTTCCAATGGCTAGATGAGAATTAAATGTGGTGTCCGTTGGCCAAATTGAGCATATCCTTCAGTCCCTTTCTTCGTCAACATGTTCAGAACGACTATTTTTGCATTAAATGCTCAAGCAGTTGTTGGCAACAGTCATATAACGACTATTTTTGTGAGAGTTGTGTCGAGCTAGACAGGCCATTTTTGATCCTGCGTAGTTACTTCGCATTGCCGATGTTTCAACTACGTGGCTCCCTTTTTCTTTTCTTTCTCTTTTTTTTGTGTGCAGCTTCAGTAGTGCTGCGCATGACATACATTGTCCTACTTATCGTACATGTATAGACTCCTTTTCATTTCCAGTGTCCGATTTCAAATGTACTTGACACTTAGAAATTTCTTCCTTTGTTTATCATTTAGGATTCTGCGAAACAGGACTATCGTGGTACATCTTTAGTCTGCTCCCATTGATCAAACTTGGTAAAGTATCGCCAGCTAAGGTGGCCAATTGGACTGCACTAGTGTTAGTAACATGTATCACAGTATATGGACCAAGCCAATGCATCTTAAATTTACCAGGACACTTCATGAATTTGCTATCATACAAGAGGACTAGGTCACCTACCTGAAAGGACTTGTTCTTTATATGGCGATCATGCCATGCTTTCTTGCGGTATTTTTGCACTTGTTGGTGAAAGCCTCTGATGAAGAGATTTTCCTCCAATCCAACCAAGTGTAGCAATCTTTCTTCTAGCGCTGCGCGATCTGCCATCCCTGTAAATGCAACGATTCTCAAACTGGGGACAATATACTCCATTGGTATTATAGCCTCCTATCCATAAGCCAACCGAAAAGGTGTGTGTCCTGTCAATTTCTTGAAAGTGGTCCTGTATGCCCATAACACAGATGAAATGCGCAGATCCCAGTCATCCCTATTCACATTGCAGATCTTAGTGAGCGCATTATCGAGTATTTTATTGAAAGCCTCAACAGTGCCATTCGCCTGTGGATGATATGGGGTACTGTGCTGATGATGGATGTAGAATTCCTCTGTGAGAGCTTCGATAGTTCTGTTCAAAAAGTGAGTGCCTTGATCGCTCATCAAAATCTTCGGGCATCCAAATTGTGAAAGTATATCTTCAAAAATGAACTGCACAGCAGTATTGGCGCTGCAGTCCTTTACTGGTTTTGCTTCCGCCCATCTGGTGAGGTAATCAGTAGTAGTAATGATGTACCTCGCACTAGTTCTTTTCCCTGGTGGGTTTATGGGACCCACAAAATCAATGGACCACTTTTCAAATGCCTGTAAGGTCAACTGTGGATTCAATGGAATTTCATCTCTGCATGAAGGTTTTCCTGTCCTCTGACAGACATCGCAGTTCTGGCAGTATTTGTTGGAGTCTTTATGGATCGTAGGCCACCATAGCCCTGTGCATAGTATCTTCTGCATGGTAGCCCTTCCTGCATAGTGGCCTCCTGCAATCCCTGAATGCACATCTGCTAAGATGAATGGCTTCTCATGGTTTAGTATGCATCTACGCAGGACTTCATTTGGTTCGAGTTTGTATAGCTGACTTGCAATAATAGTGAAGTCTGCGGTGCGCACTACCAGTTCCTTCTTCTGCTGGATGGAAAATTCCTGAGGTGCTAATCCTGTTGTTAAGAAATCAATAATATCCTGATAATAATCATCAGCAACCTGTATAGCAAATAACTGCACATCAAGCAGACTGTCTTCAATGTTTGTCGGCTCTTCTCCTGACTCAATCCTAGAGAGGTGATCAGGTCCCAAGTTCAGCCTGCTTGGCTTAACAACAATCTCAAAATCATATTCTTGGAATGGCAACAACCATTTGCATATGCGCCCCCCTAACACTGGCTTATTGACCAAGTATTTCAAAGCGGAATGGTCAGTAAACATGAGGAAGTGCACACCAAGCAAGTAGTGTCTGAATTTTTGCAGCGCATATACCATCTCAAGACCTTCCCTCTCAGTAGTAGTGTAATTTTTTTCCGCTGTTGAGAGCTTCCTGCTTGAAAATGCGATGGGATGGTCAATACGTCCTTCTCCTGGCTGAGCTAATACGACTCCCAGGGAAATTCATGATGCATCAATATGTACATGGAATGGCTTCGCCCAGTTTGGGAAGACTAGGATCGACGCAGTAACCATATTCTCCTTTAGTGTATCAAAACCCTGCTCGCACTTTGCGTTCCAAATGAACGACGCATCTTTCTTTAGCAACTTCTCCATTGCTGTGGTTATCTGCACGTAACCCTTTATGAATTTCCTGTAATATCCGGTATGGAATAAGATAGAGCGCAACATCTTGACTGAATTTGGTGTTGGTAAATTTACAATGATTGCAATCTTCGCAGGATCGACCATCAATCCTTGCTTACAGACAATGTGGCAAAGTAGAATCCCGTAAGGAACACAGAAAATACACTTCTTCAGATTTAAGGAGATCTGATGCTGTCTACACTTCTCAAGCATCATTCTGAGATTCGCGCAGTGGTTCTTCAATAGTCCAAACACAATCCAATCATCAAAATAGGCTTCCAGAAACTTGTGCATAAAATATTTAAAGGTTGCGACGACAACTCTGGAAAATATGGCAAGTGCGTTCTTCAGACCAAAAGGAATTACTGTTTACTGGAATGACCCCCATTCTGTAGCAAAAGTCATCTTATGCCTGTCTGCGGGATCAATCCTGATCTGATGATACCCAGAGAAACCATCAGTAAAAGAGTAGGCCTAATTCCCTCCAACATTATCAAGCACTTCGTCCGTGAAAGGAGTAGGGAATTGGTCGTGCATAGAAGCATCATTCAATTTTTTGAGATCCACACCAATCCTGATCTCACCTTTCGTTTTCTTGTCTTGAATGACCATGGGGCTAATCCACTCGGATTCTTCAACAGGTTCAATGATTCCTGCTTCGAGCATCTTATCTAGCTCCGCGCAGACTCTTTCTTTGTACCGTGGGTTTATTCTGTATGGCCTCTGCTTCATAGGCTTGGCGCCTGGCTTCAAAGGTATTTTCATGACCCCTAGGTCTCCCAGAATGCCTTTCATTTCTGTGAATTTCATCGGGAACAGCTCCTGATACTCATGTAAGATGTCTGCGATCTATGCAATAGTCTGATCATCCCAATAGTCTCCAATTGATGCGAACTTTGGCTTTTTGCTTGTGCCAATGTTCACCTTCTGCGTCTTTACTGGTCCACTCATGTTTGGGATTTCCAACGGAGGTCCCTCTACGTCGCGTGCACCATCCGATTCTGGTATGTTTATGTTGTGCGGATCATCCTCATTGTCTTCCTGTCTCTCATCGGGTACTCCAGCTAGGTTATAACACTCGATGGGATGTTTTCCATGTTCCTTCCCTTCTGATTGTAGGTTTTATAGGAATTCCATCTGCCCCGAAGAATTATTCCAACATTATATTTTCGTGAGGATAGTCTTCCCTGAATATGCATTCCTTAATTATCTGCAACGCGTCATGGATCAGTGGGTTGTCGTCGTCAAAGCTAAAGTCCTTTTGGAAGTTCGCAGTCAACATATCCCAATCAGTGGTTTCCCTGCGCAACTCCAGGTCTAGGTACCATTTATTTGGAATGTCATCATCCAGTGTATGTACAAATAGATGCACCCATTCTATTTTTGGCCTTTCCACCCATGCCTGTGAACAGAATTCAATATGCTGGATAGGATCTATCTGTCCATTCAACTTTTCAAAAGGTAAAGTAACCCTATGAGAAAACCAAATCTGCATCTTAATCCTGCATTTATCCCAAGTAGTCAATGTCTGCTTGTGTGTAGCCCACCATCTGGCTGGTGTGTTGCGCAGTGCCATATCCAATGCTGGTAGTCTATGCTCATCTGCAATAGCTGCAGTATATTCTTGGATGAAAGTGTAAACGTTAGCAGAACCATCATATATGGGAATAGGACTTACCTCCTTTCCGATCCAACGCAGTGATTTCGTAACCTGCGCGCACCTTCTCGCTACTACTTCATGCATGCGGCTTTGCCAATTTTCCAGTCCTGTCTGTGAGTCAGAGACACAAGAGCTGTCACATCTCCAGCTGAGTGTACCATCCACAGTTGGATTAATGTAATCTTCCTGGTTCACAGTGATCTAGTATAGTCTGTCCAAGTCTTGAGCCTTGGATTCCTCCTGAATCGGCTCACTGTATCTGTCCCCATCTTTAGGATCCAATGGTGTGATGACCCTAAGATGCTTTCCTTCAAATATCATCTTCTTTGTCTTTAGGTTTATGATAGCCAGGTTATCCATGGCCTAGTCAATTCCTAATAGTGTAGGAAAAGGCTGACTATCATCCACAATCTCGATAACTTCAAAGTCTGCATGACTTTGGACTCCATCGATGTCAACTACCACATCAGCTAACTGGCCAAAAGGTATGACTTTCTCTTGGTTAGCCATTCTCAATTGGATAGGTGACCATAACAGCTTTGGTCGACCCATCTGCTGCCATGTCTGCTTAGTCAAGACATTCACTTCAGATCCCAGATCAAGGATGACTTCATCCATTGCAAAATCTCCTCTCTGCGCGGTAAGCCTCATTTCTCGGCCTGTTCTTTTATGCTTCCTTATGTGATGTACGGCGCTATCAGAATTTTCTGTTCCCGTCTGTGGTTCATATTGGTTTATGAGATTTTGTAGCTCTGCTATGGCATTTTCACTTTTTAGTAGCTTCATGTAGCTTCGCAGGAAGTGCGCAACGGAAGTGCTGACATCCGTTTCGGTACTTGTTTTGTCATAAGCAGCTGGCATGTCTTCAACATGCGGTTTTTCACTGTGCGATGGGATCCTCACTGACTTAGTTGCCAATTCTGTGAAGGTATTTAGTGCGTCGATAAAGACCTTCTTGTTCTTTCGTAGGTCGAGAGCAGGTGTTTTTCCCGGAGCTTTTCTTATCCATACTGTCTCAAGAGGGGTCTGCTTTGTGTGAGCCTCCCCTGACGTTGAAGCTTCTGCTCCCCTATCACGGCCTGTCTCAGCGCCACTGCGTGTGACCACGTTGATTCTCGGGTCCACTGGTCTATTCTGTGCTGCGATCCACTGGATGTTTGGAGTTGGTGCCTCCGTCCGTCTTCTTTTCTACATTTCCACCTCTAGCACTGGGCAATCTTCAATAACATGCTCAAATGATTTACAGTAGTTGCATGTAGTGCATGGGTTAACACAATCTCTAGACACATGACCTGGTTGGCCACAATTATAACAAATGACCGGGCACGACCTCTTCCCTGTGCTGGGCCAGCATTTCTTCCTCTGCCGTGGTATCCACCACCACGGCCTCTGTATCCTCCTTGATCAAATTGCACATTTTCTTGTTTGGGCTGGTTTTCTTACATTGAAAAATTGGATGATAGACCCCAAAGGAGATGATAAGATGGTGAAAAGAAAATTGACATAACTTCTAACCATATAATAAAAGACTCTTACAATTGTCATAGAAGTATATTCATTTGATGCTTCCATAACTACATGAGAGGAATTTTCCCACCATCCTCACATATGCATTCAATGATTGGATTTAATAGTCAAAATGAATTAATTGACTCATTTAAGGAACATGGAAGCAAATGGATGAGTTCTAAGGTTAACACTTGGCAATAGAGGATTTAATTTCCCATGGGCCCCATTTCCTATTCCCATTTAATGGAATAATAGCCGCTCTAGTGCTCTTAACACAACCATCTTGGACCATTTCATTATTTTTCCAATATAATATTTACATAGCTTTTGAGTTAGCATGAAAATCCAACCACATCGCCCATATATAAATATTTACATTGTGCATTCTTATCCATTCACTAGTCGGGCCTTGGCCTTGATATCCGCACTAGGAATCAATACTAACATATTTACATCATCTACATAATTTGATTTAATACATTTCAAGTCAAAACTAGGGGTATTAAAATCCTCTCCCCTTTGGAATAACACCGTCCTCGGTGTTTGCTCAAAATTAGAATAAAATTGGATATGCCTCTCTCATGGCATCGTATAGCTCTCATGTAGCCTCATTGGGACCAATGTACTTCCATTTCAACTTTGCCTATGCAATGGTTAGGTTCCAGAGCAATGTTACCCTCTTATCGAGGATGCGAAGTGGCTTTGTTTGGAAATATCCCTTGGGTTCCACATAGATCACATCCCAATCAATCAAAAGGTTAGGATCATGTACATATTTCTTAAGAAAAGCAAAAAAAAATTATGATCTCTAGTGCTAGTAGACAATGCAGTTCTATATGAAATCGGTCTTATCCTCTTTTGAAGAATATCCTCTATATGCAATTCTTTTGAAGTTCCATTGAAAAATTCTATGTTCAACCTTGGAGAATCCTTCAATGAACCTTCTATAATAACCAACAAGACCCATAAAGGACCTCACATCTGTTACATTCCTTGGAGTTGGCCAATTCATAATTGCCTCAATATTTTATCTGGATCCACTAATATTCCTTACTTTGAGATAATGTGACCCAAATAATGAATTTTATTTTGATAGAAATCAAATTTGCTTATCTTTGCATTAAAATTATGCTCTCTTATCACTTACAAAGTCATTATCAAATTTTCTTCATGCTCCTC
The DNA here is from genome assembly GCA_027924585.1 of Larix kaempferi. Lineage (NCBI taxonomy): Eukaryota > Viridiplantae > Streptophyta > Pinopsida > Pinales > Pinaceae > Larix > Larix kaempferi. Next base: position 5,273,743 of record BSBM01000885.1, read on the forward strand.
TTTTTTTTTGGAGAAAATATAATGGCATCTAGAAAAATAAGAACAAACTTGTCCAAATACTTGCTGAAAACATTGTTCATGAGACACATAAAAGTAATAAGTCATTTTGATGAGTAGGTAAAATACCAAGTTCATAATGTTTTTTAACAACACCGGGTGAGTATCTGAATTGACATTGAGATCAACAACTAGGTGAGGATCAAGATATTGGAGAACTTCCTCAATCTTTTCCAAATTGGGAACGAAAAAGACACGATGATGCATATCTTCCCAAGGATTATCACACAAATCCATGACTTCCATAATTGCTTCATCAGATGGAAATACATCCGTTAGAAAGTCATGTGAAGGATATGAGGAAGTGGCCCAAGAGGGCATAACCTAAGGATTGAAATCAACAACTGGAACCACTTATACTATGAAACAAAAACTCGACACAGTTCTCATTTTTCTCTCTCCTAATTTTAGTAGCTATTTTTACCTCCGTTTCAAAAAGGTTTGATACCAATATCACACATTTTCATTTTGAGGCATTTTTTAAGGCTAGAGTTGAAAAGTGGTGCTACCAGTATCATTCGTTCTTTTTTCGGGGCTAAATTTACAACTATTTTGAAAGCCCTCCCACTTCCCTTGTAAGCAAAACCAAAATTAACCTCTAAATCAAAGGTTGGTGCTTCTAGTAGCACTTCTTTCCTTCGTCGGGTTACAAATGGGTTTTTAATTTTTTTTAAAAGAAAAAAAAAACAAATGAAAAAACCATACAAATTGTGATTTTTTTTTAAAACTAAAAAACACAAAAAAAAACACAAAATGTTTAAAAAGTTTCAAGAAATGAAAAAAAAAAGATGAAATAAATTAAAATTTGAAAAAAAAAAAATTTAGAAACTTCAAAAAAATAAAATATTAAAAATAACAAAAATAACAAGCCACTTTACAAAAAATGATAATAAAAAACAAAAAAATAAAAATAAAATAACAAAAAAAAACAAAAAAAAACAAAAACACCAAAAAACACCAAAAAACACCAAAAAACACCAAAAAACACAAAAAAAAACACAAAAAAAAACACAAAAAAAAAACACAAAAAAACACAAAACAAACCAAAACACGAAAAAAACAAAAAAACAAAAAAACACAAAACAAACCAAAACACGAAAAAAACAAAAAAACAAAAAAACAAAAAAACAAAAAACCCATTTAATGGTCACGGGGTGGGTTGTTGGGTGATGCCCAACATCAAGCACGATGCCCGACATCAAGCTTGATTCCCGACATCGAGCTTGATGCCCGACATCAAGCGTGATGCCAAGCATCGCGCCAACACTCGAAAAACCCATTGAATGATCACGGGGTGGGTTGCTGGGCGATGCCCAGCATCAAGTGCGATGCCCGGCATCAAGCACGATTTTTTTTTCTATAATTTTTTTACATTTTGTTTTTTTTTATATAGATTTTTTAAAATTTTGTTTTTTGTAATTAGATTTATATTTTTTAATATTTTGTTTGGTTTTTTAATTATTTTTTTATAAATTTTGTTTTTTTATATATATATATATATTTTTTAATTTTGTTTTTTTTATTATTAGATTTGTATTTTTTAATAGTTTGTTTGGTTTTTAAATTTTTTTTTTATAAATTTTGTTTTTTTAAAGGTGTTTTTGGTTTTTTTTTTTTCTATTATTTTAATTGTGTATTTCCTTGTATTTTTTTTAATTGTTTTTTTTTTCTTCTAAATATTCATTTTTTTTCCAAATATGTTTTTTCTAGATTTTATTAGAGGTTTATTTATTATTTATTTATTTATAGGAAATGGTTTCGAAACGGTGTAATTACAATTGAAGAGGAAAAAGAGGTGACATTGCTAGCACCTCTTTTGGATTTGGGGCTTGATTTTGGTATTTTCGTTGCAATGATGCTAGTTGTTTATGCCACAATGTCATAAACGCTGTAATTTTAGGGTTTCGATTGCAACAACACCGCTTGGGTTACCAAAAAGTTGTAATTTAAACCTTTAAACAAAGAAGGTTGATACCAGTATCATCACTTTTCGTTTTGGGGTTGTTTTTTTGTGTTTTTAACGTTAAAAAGTGATTTTTTATGGCTAGAGTTCTCGTTCATAGTATATAGTTCTCGTTTCATAGTATAAGTGGTTCTGGCTGAAGATGACGATCATGGTCAATGTAATTGGATCGAATAACTTGGTAAGCAGTTTCTACCACTAACAGTAGCATAGAATATCCCATCGAATATACTTCCGTAATGTTGGGTATAACCCAAGGATTAGTAGAACTAAGGTCCTGGGTAATAATGGAAGAGATCATGCAAATGGGAGCTTCTAGTTTTGAGGGATTAGGTGCAAGAAAATGGAAAGAACCCATTAACGAAGAATCCTTAAACAATCCAACACCCACACTCTCATAATTTTTCATGGAACCCCCTACAAAGGGAACATTTCCGCTAGGATTGAGTCACATGTCTGGTGTGCAGTAAGTAATTTGGTCGATAGTGACAATATTCCCTTGGTGGGGAAGCTAAGTAGTTGAAATACTAATGAGACTCTCACCTTCATGGCATAAAACCAACTACACCCCAATAAAATATTGTAACCGAGGGGTGCATCCGCAACTTCAACATCTACTGTAGCAGTTTCCCTACAAGATCAATAGGTAAGGCACTAAGGATTCCATGGGGTGTAAAATTCTTCCCATAGAATGCTTTCAACAAAGTGGATAATTGGACAGGCGTAGGAGAGCCTATCGCACACCAGCATGAAATGGACATAACACAAGTTGAGGCTCCTTTGTCAATAATAGTGCGAAAGATATTTTCCCCACATATGACTACTTGAATTTGAAAAGAAACCAGGTGGGAGAGCCTTGGTTGGAGATGCTCCATATCAAAAACCACCAAACTTGATTATGTGGGATCAATCCCACCAATGGACGACAACAATGATTTTCGTTGCACAGGACAACTTTGCAACACTTCGAGAGAAGACATGGCACAAGGGGCCTGAGCTAGATATTAAACAATATTGTAATTGTGATCATCTATGACATTAAGATTATGAATTGCTCAATGAAGTACCCCCTTAGGAGGGTGAATGAATGTGTCAAGAACATGCTTCTCTGTTTGAAGAGGGCCTTTAGGTTGGGATGGAGAACCTCGGTCCTTTTCAGGAGAGCTGGTATTATGTTTCTCATAACTACGATTCTGAGTGGAAAGGGTGATATTTTCCTCACATAGAAAAACATTAGCATTAGGTGGTCCATCCCTGATAGGAGGATGAGCTCCATTGCCCCCTTATGGAGGAGGATGATTTGCAGCAACCATATGTTGGTGTTGTGGATGAGGGTAAGGATGAGTTAACACTGTAGGAGGTGGGGTAGAGTATTTATGACCGATGAAATCATGGAATTAATTTAAGTATGGACATGAATGAATCATATGATTTCCCCCACAGATATTGCACGAGAATTTAGGTTTCCTTTCCTTTTTTTCCCCCATCATTAGGGGGTGGTGCTTGCTGGGTTCCCGATTCATTAGAAGTATTTTTAGTAGTGTTTTGCTTCTTTTTACATCCATATTTATGATATTCTATGGTTTTGATTGTACCACATTCACCTCAGAGGTTTGGGGTTGAACGTTGGGTGGCTTGGTAGTGGACATAGTTGAAGTGGGTGGATTGGTAATGGCAAGATGATTAAGCTTCCCACTTAATTGGTTCATTGAAGTAGAGATGGAACCAACCACACCATTGACATGTGGTCTAGGTGTGGGTCAATGCGGATCAATTGACGGTCGAGGAGCATGTAGAATGATTTCATATAAGGTGCCCGATTGTGAATAGATCAAAACCAAGTGTTGGGAACAATGTATCACTTTATCTTTAGTTACAACCCTATCCATAGAAACATCACAAGCGATGGTAGGTAATAGTGACTTTGTGAACCAATATACTAACAACTGATTAGAAATGGCATCTTTTACAAGCCTTCTCCTCCACCTCCATTCATGAATATGGTCAGAAATATGGGTGGCGATGTTTTGACATAATAATGTCAAAAGGTCCATTCCTATTTTGTAGCAGATAAGTAATTGGAAGTGCATTAAGAAATCCATCATTAAAACATTGAATCTTGAATAAGAGGCACTTAGCAATTCAATGTACCATTTGGATTCACTCTCGGTTAGGGTGTGAGGGAAAAGATGTAATTTGAAACTGTCCTCCAACATGGAGTTGGAGACACACCATAAATGATTTTTGGTAATATGCATAGATGGGAATTCTCTCATCTTACTGTCAAAATTTGGGATATTTGCAGAGATCTTGTGTGGGATAGCTGACCATAAGGGATTATGAAAAATGGGATCATTCGTTAACCTTGAGAAATACGGTAGATCAAGAGTAGCTAAGAAGGGTAGACGTGTGTTGGAAAATGGATTTTGTGTCAAAGGTAATTGGGAATTAAGGCCCATTGGACCATAGGTCCCCCCCATATATTGGCTTCCAGAAGCATAAGGGATTGGGAAAGTAGGACTTCCCCTAGGAAATTGATTTCCCCCCATAAGAAGGATTGCCCCCAATAAACTGATTACCCCCATAAGGTTGATTTCCCCAAATGAAGGGATTTTTCCCATATATAGATCTACCCTAAGGTGCATGAATACCACTAGTATAGGGAAATCCTATAAAGACATAGGTTTTACCCCCAAGAAAGGGGAATCCACTAGGATCATTACTTCCCCCAATAGATGGGAAACTACCAGAAACATTACCACTTGTTTGGAAAGGTAAAATACTAGACATAGGTGTGTTTCCAATAAAGGGAATATTACTAGGAACATTTGACCCTCCCATTGGTTGAGTGATTTAGAATAATTCCCCCCCTTGTGAGGGAGGCGATTTGATTACCCCCATAGATGGGTTCCAACCAAAAGGAAATCCATCATTTGGAATAATAGATCTTCCCATAGACATACCAACAATGGTTTGGGAGCTACCATTAATATTAATGCAGGAGTAAGCACCCCGCCAAAAGTAAAATTTATGGAGAACTATGGGAATGACCCACTAGATGGTGGGTTACTGGACTTACCAATAGGTGAAATAATAGGTATGGCTGGTGTTCCTCAAAGGGAAAAAGTAGGTGTACTTGGTGTGGTAGATGGAGTATTTTCCGCACTTTTAAATGGTTGTGAAGATTTAACCTAAGTTCCTCCTTCGACACCAAGGGAAGATGAGATAGGTTGTTCCATAGTTGATAACATCGTGTTCCCAGACATTGTGCAACTAAATAGTGAAAAATGATCACCAGGTAAAGTTTGTACTTGCCCAAGTACAGGGTCAAAAGGATCGATCAAAGAAGGGTTAAAATGTGGTAGAACACCTTTGTCTACAATTTCAACATCAAAACGAGTAGTATTAATTGAATTGCCTTCTAAATCGATAGTTTATCTTGCCTCTACTAGAGAGGTGGCTCACCTTCGAATAGGTGCGGGTTTCTCCTCGACAGGAGAGCGACCCTGTAATATCCATAGTTGGATATTCTCAATTAGTTAGGGTTGAACCCATAATTTCTGAAATAACCCACAAATCCGTAGATGTAAAATGATATATAAATTGATAAGATAAGATGATAAATATACAATTGTTGGCCCATTTTTATAGTATCTTGGGCAATGCCTATTTGAGGGGACGCATCCTCTCATTTAACTATTATTCCTACTTATTATTAATATTAATGTATTATTAATTATTTGTTACATTGCCTTCCCCTTAAGGGAAGCTTTGTCCTCAAAGCTTTATTGAAGACAAGGTTTATGTTTTTTTTTTTAACTGTCATCTATTGATATTTTGTGTTTAGTATTTGCGACATTTGATGAGACGAGGCAATACGAGTTACGAATTCCCCAGAAGAATTGCCGCATTGTCTCTGATGTGTTTCCTTCCCAAATCTAGTTTTATTGAAGCTATTTGATCGCTTTGTGGGATGGGTCTTCTTGTTTGTTGTTTTGTATTTTGATTTGATGTTCTTGCTCATCTGACATCATCTCTCCTCCATGTGTGTTCATTTTTGACCCTTTCGTTGGTCAAAATGACCTTTATAATTGGGGTGTCGATAAGGAGTTTTTGTTGTTTGTTCTTTTGCTGGATTGACTTCTTTTTTATCTGTATTGATGACTGGACTTGTATTTGCTTCTTTTTCCTCAACTTGTTTTTTTTGAGACCAAAGGTTTTGATGTCCTCTTTTGAATGTTCTCCAACTTGTTTTCGAGTAAATCTTTATCTTTCTTAAGATTCCTGATCGTTTCTTCTTGAGATTTTGCATCGTCTTTAAGCTCTAATAGTTTCTTCCGGAGATCTCGATTTTTCTCCTCTATATTTTGATGGTCTTATGCCCTATCTTTTGCCTTCTTGACTTGAAAGAGAAACTTCTGATTATGATCTCTTAAACGCGATATCTCTTCTTCTTTGTCCCCGATGACTTTGTCTAATTCTTTCTGCATCTTTTGTCTTGATTTTTGATCTTCTTGTGAAATCATCTTCGAAATATCTTTGAAATCTTCAGATGACACATCCTTTGAATATGATTTCATTGAAACATCATGCAGTGTGATTTGCTCTTTCTTATATGAAAACGTTAAAAACTTTTTCTTCATATTTAAAATAAATGATCCCAATTTTTCCTTCCAAGGTAAACATAAAATGATGTCAACTTCGTTTAAATATATAGTCGAAACATTGAATTGGGATGTGAACTTGTACTCATTAATTGTTAGTTGTAATTTCGTAATTTCATATTGCTTCTCATCGTAGTTATCTCTCTTTTCGATTATACTTGATTCTGGGATTAATAATTGATTTGCCAAATTGTTGCTAATGCGATTTACCTGTATGGTAGGACAAATAGTAATACTAATATCTTTTCCTTGAATAGTTCCCTCAAGTTTTAGTATGTTATTGGCTACTTTTGAGTAGGTCTTAGGGAATCTTTCTTGATTTTCACTATAAGACTCCATTTTTTTTTTCCAAATAATAATAATAATTATTAAAATTTAATAATTATAATATTATTAATAAATATAATATAATAATTATTATGACAATAATTATTATTAATGATAATAATAATTATTAATTATTATAATAATTGTTTTTGGAGTTGAAGGATAATAAAAATGGTGTGGATTGAGTGGTTGGGAGGAATGATTGTTACCTTCCCCACCTAGGTTCAAATCTCACTTTTTGTGTTTCTTTTTTCTTATTTTACTTTTTTTTTAACTTGTCTTTCTTTTCTTCTTTTTATTTTCTTTTACTTTTGCCTTTTTTTTTTCTTTCTCTTTTTTCTTTTTTACTTCTTTGGGCCAAGGGCCTGGTTTTTTTGGACAAGGTCCTAGATTGGTGGCTACAAGCCTGGCTCTAATACCAATGTAATATCCATAATTGGATATTCTCAATTAGTTAGGGTTGAACCCATAATTTCTGAAATAACCCACAAATCCGTAGATGTAAAATGATATATAAATTGATAAGATAAGATGATAAATATACAATTGTTGGCCCGCTTTTATAGTAGCTTGGGCAATGCCTATTTGAGGGGACACATCCTCTCATTTAACTATTACTCCTACTTATTATTAATATTAATGTATTATTAATTATTTGTTGCAGACCCCTTATGCATATGGATAGTTCAATTGGTAAGTTGTCCATGGTGAATAATTGAATTGTAAAAATAAAGCAACAATCCTAAAGCTAACTAAAAGAGAACACACAACACACCCCTAGCAAAATCTAGGCTATCAACAGGAAAACCAATTGGATCAAGGGACTCCTTTGAAGGTGGGTCTCAATCCACCAATGAAGAGTCAAGAAATAGTTACGATAACCCCTATTAATCCCTCGAATCCAAGGTCCAATTTCCCATAGGGAACCCCCCCAAGGTAGAGAAATATAATGATATATCATCTGTCCTAGGTATAATAAGAACTTCCCACTTGCAATCACCTATGTAGATACATAGGAAAAGCACCTAAGGCTACCATTTCACAAAAAGGACGATCAAGTGGAATAGTCACAAGTCAAGTTCAGATGTGTGGGTAGGGAACGCTTGTGTCGCAAGTCAAGTTCAGATATATTTCATATATATATATATATATGTACTCATGTTAAGTATTAGAAACATCATTTAGATACTATGTACATGTATAAAAGTACATACATAATATTATGTGCTATATATGAAATATATTTATTAACTTAGGTGGGGGAGATAATGTAATAAATGGGGTAGATAGGATTGCATATGTTCATGTTTAATTTGATTAAAATACTATAAATTAAAAATTTGCACCAAAGGTAATGATTATTTTATATATTTTGACCTAAAATCTAGGAAAGGTGGTGATAGAGTTTTGATAAATAGTATATGGGAGACAGGTGGAAGGGGGGATGTAGAGAAGATTCATACATGGAGATTTGGAGGGTTTTTGGGAAGTTTGGAAGAGTTTTCATGAACTCTTGGAATAAATACTACACAACCACTATTCATTTGGATCAATATTATTTGAGACGTAGGAGCGGAGGGCGAATAATACAAAGGGGTTACTTGGAGCTAGGATGTGGGAAAGGATCCTAATTGGTAGGGTGGTGTAATATTTCTCCGGGTATGGAAAATGGAGCATGGCATGGGAAAATGAATCTTCATAATTTTTGGTGAAAGAGAGATTGAATTCAATATTACAAGTATTTTTATTGTTCTTGTAATTTGAGGTGTACTCTATGTTGGAACTATTTTTTTTTAATAATGTGTGAATCATCAAATGTGATAATATTCATGCTATCTTATAGGAATATAAATATGAATTACTATGTAAACTACATCTAGATAATGTTTAGCTATTGTAATCAAATTATGGTGCCCCATCAAGGCTTAATGCACCTTGATGGAAAATTACATACTGTATACCCCATGATGAGAACTTTATTTGATAATTTTTTTGTAAATGTTATAAAATCCCAATCTATAGTGGTGATGTCACTATTCATTACCAACTTTAAAATAAGGAATTTTAGGTAAAATTACAATGCTAGAAGGAATTTGATAGTGTTTCCAACAATCTAGACATATCTATTGTAACCAACTAGAAATTTGCATAAAATTTCTAAAAATGCAGGTAATAGACCAAATAAGTTGGATTTAGAGATATTCATGCCTGAAGCTAAATGCATGGATGGCATTGATCTTAACATTGCAAGAAGTAAACAGTTAAACGTATTATCATAGAAAATGCATTCTTCTTATATTCATGTTTCAATAATAACTAACTCAGTACTGCCTATCCTACACTCTAATCAAAATTTAAATCTTCAAAGAGACAAATTCTACACATAGATAGAGAATCTATTTTTAATGAAAACCGTAAGAATTAAATCCTAGATAGGCAGAGAGGGATTTTCAGAACCTTTCTAAATTTTATTAAAGACGAAGTAGGAGGACATCAAACATCTAGCCCATAAAAATGCAAACATACCTATATTTTAGAGCCTAAGTTCATATATATAATCACTAATACATAGGAACCCTCTGACAACCAAGAGAGGGACTCTGTAATGCACCGATTTGTAGACAATCTCAAACGAAGCAAGAATATGATGAAGGGGTGGGAAAAAGTAATGTTTTCAAGTCTCAAAAAGAGATTTCCTTCAATTAAATTATATTTAAACCTATTCAAAATGATCAAGATGATTCTTTATGGCTCTTGTTACATGTACATGCCGTGAGAAAATATCACATCATAATCAATATCCCCCCTCAAAAAACTCCAAACTAGGACAAAAAATATATCCTTTCTATATAATCTTGTATGAGATTAAAAAAAACAAAGAAAAAACGCAATAATCAATAACTTTAATAGCTGCAAGGATATCCTTAAGTAGAGGCTCCTAAAGGAATTTGAACTATGGTTTAAATTGTTTTTCATTTCTCATAAGAAAATCCCAAAGCTTAATTATGCATTATGTTTATTTTGTCTTGAAATCAAAATTTTGTTTCTCATTTTTTTTAATTAATTTCATTTTTATACATATAAGAGAAATAAAATCTATAAAAAACATCATGTTTTTTCAATAAAATTCTTTGTGTGTAGCATTCTTATTAGTCGAATATTCTAATAACATGGTAACTATTGGTTGTCTAACATTCACAAATATCCTAAATTTATCATGGAATCCTATTGGTATATGTACTCTTTAAAACTTGTGCTCTATGTTTTAACTTTTTCTTGTCATTCGAAGAGCAACTTTCTATTTTAAATGATTTCATCCTAGGATTAAATGATGTTATGGTTATCAAAATTTATATTCAACGAGTATAGATCCATCTTAACTTTGGTTTTATCAAGGAATCAAATCTCTTAAGAAAATTTAGAACTCTAAAAAGGGGATCTATGCTAGTTTATTAATATGCATCTATTACAAAATTAAAATTTAACTCATTGTTATATTATCAACTTAAAAATACATTTAATATAATATATTTTAGGTTATAATCATTCAAGGACCAACTATTCCAATTTGGATATCTTACAAATAGGCCAAAGTTGCATTAATTAATTAATTATGTAGTAAAATAGATATTCAACCAAAACTAATATCTAACTACCAATTATTCCAATTTGGAATCATGTTGCAAATGATAACACATAAATACTACAAATAAGGAAAATTTTCATTAATTAATTAATTATGAAGTAAAATAGTTATTTACCCAAATTTAATGGTCTAAGTGCAAACTATTACATGTTCTAAAGTATAACACATCAATCCTACAAATAGGCAAAAAATGCATTAATTCATTGGTTATGAAGTAAAATAGTTATTTACCCAAATTTAATTATGCAAGTGTAAAAAGCTTTTAATTTACCCAATTATTGGTTAATTTGCAATTATCACAAAACTAATATCTTAATTATTGTTCTATTAGTAACTTAACCATACATAATCCAATATATTTCAATATATTCATTCATGTGTCAACTTTTCCAATTTGGGGTCCTAAACAATAATGCATAAACCCTACAATTATGTACAAATTCCCTGCATTCATTGATTATGGAGTAAAATAGTTATTCTTGTAACTATTTATGAAAATAAAATAAAATGTGAGGATGCATGAATCTAAATCGAAATTGAAATTCAATGTATATTTATATAAATGTATTTTACAATCTAGCCAATTTAAAATTAGAGCCAATATGTGATGGACATGACACATCTCATCCACATTGGGCTGCAGAAAGGGCCTCTCGGCCCAACAAAATCATAAAATCTAATTTTATGTAATTTTAAGAAGTTTAGATGTCATTTTGTTATATGTTCTCCATTAAAAATATGTAGTCGTAGTTATTATCTCAATAGACGATGATGGTTTATTATACTATTTTACGTTATTTGAATATGCTCTATTATTCTTGTTGATAATAAATTAATTAAAACTGTCTTTCTAAATTAGTACATGGATTGATATAAAAATAGAAAAATATTTAAGAAACTCAATTTTGTATACTAATGTTGTGTTTCTTGTTATTAATTTTATTAGGATAGAAAAACATTGTAAGTATAAGGATGGAGATTTGTTTGTTCCTTTTACATATAACATTTTATTCAAAGAAACATTATGTTACCATTTTTGTTTTGGATTATTGAATTGACCTTAACCATAATAGAATAGGAAAACTAACTCTTCTTAGCAATATGCAAGAATGAGCCTAAATGCAGTTGGAGGAGGTTGCTATGTGTAATATAATGATGGAATAAAATAATATAGGTTGTCTCACTTACCACCAAGAAAGTAGTGATGAAATAATTTCTTCTAATATCTAAAAATACTAAGTATTAAGAAACACATTGATCCCCGATTCATTTAAGCTTTTATTATCATTATCATTAGAATTATTACCATTTTCAAATAAATTTAAGTAGGAAAAAACCAAATGTCATTCATACATGTTAAAATTTAAAGGAATATGTTATTCACAGAACAAACAAGTACAAATTATGCATGGATTTTGATGAACTTGTTGAGATCACTAAAGTTGAAGTTAATTTGAGCTTTGAAATAGAGAATGAAAATTTACAAATATAGTATTAGAATTTGTAAAATTAAACAAATTTGTTGTCAAAATTGCAATTTTTCATGGGATTTTCAAATAACCTACTTAAAAAGGAGAATATAAATGGAGCGATTCAAATTTAAACATCATCTTACACCTTTCTTATTGAATACCAAGAATATGAGCTAGACAACACTTTTTGGAAACTAGGAATGATGGCTAGACAATTATTTGAAAAATGATTAGAAACCATAATAATTATTAGAAAAACATGATCACAGAGCAATAAAAATAAACAAGATGCAAATATAAAACACATAAACATATTACAAGAGAGCAGGGATAATTTTAAGAACCCCCCCAAAATTTATATGTATAAAAAATGGGCGAATCTCCTCGATGTATAGGAAAACTTGAAGGCGATTTTATCAATAATATAATATGTATATATAATTTTTTGGTGAATCTTTCATTTCATTATATAATGCTGTAAAATCTTGGCGAATCTTTCACTAAATTATAAGATATTGTAAAATATTGGCGAATATTTCACTTAATTATAAAAAATTGTAAAAACTTGGTGAATCTTTCACTGATTTATAAAATATATTAAAAATTTGGTGAATCTTTTGCCAATAAGACTCAAGCTTTTGATTTTGTAGATTACTAAGGTTGTGCAACAAAAGAACATACACCGGAGCTCAACTCTGGACTCTCTCGACTCCTAGAATCTCAAATGAAAAAGTGTATGAATGAGGAAATGATGGATTTATTTATACATTTCACAAGCAATATTTGATCACTCACAACTAGAAGGTGTTGACGAAACACGACTGCACTAACTAGATTCAGGGAAAGTAGGGACTCTACTTGTTATCTCGTCCCTTAATGGTCCAATGGACATGTGGGGTCATGAATCTTGACATGCCAACAAATTGATAGAATTAAGTGAATATCCTAGTAGCGGGCCACTTCCTTTATATAGAGAGATAGTTATTGGACCAATTCCAAGCTTCCAACCAATATTCTCACCAAAATTTCTTCTCTTTGGTGTCGAATGGTAGGAGAGTTGCATATTTGTTGGTGAATACTTAAAATGGCTCAATCCACACAAATTTTCCTCGGTAAGTGATAACTTCGCCCACTACTGTTTTAAAATGTCCCAAAACCATAAAATCATCCATAAATTGATAAATAACAACCCCATGCACTTCTAAATTCACCCAGTGATGAGAAAAGCGCCCCAGGCACTTCAATACTTTCCTCGGGCACTTAAAAATTCTCCCAAAGATGATAAAAATGCCCTAAGCACTTCAATATTTTCCTAGGCACTTCTAAATTCTCCTAAGGATGATAAAACTCCCCACGCACTTAAATATTTTCCCCAAGCACTTCAAAATTGCCCCCAGGCACTTCAATACTTGCCCCATGCACTTCTAAATTGACCCAATGATGATAGAAACACCCCATGCACTTCAATACTTGCCTCGACCACTTCAAAATTCTCCCAACAATGATAAAAATGCCCAAACACTTCAATATTTTTCCCAGGCACTTCAAAAATCTCGTAACAAAGATAAAAACGCCCTCGTCCACTTCCATATTTGCGTAGGCACTTCATTACTTTCCCTAGACACTTCAAAATTCGTCCAATGATGATAAAGATTCCCTAGGCACTTCAATACTTGCCCTAGGTAAGGTAGAAAACCACCCGACAATGATATAATCACCCAGGCAATCACAAAAATGCTCCAGTACACACAAATTTTCCTCGGCATGTGATAACTTTGGCCATCACTGTTTTAAAACGTCCGAACATTATAAATGCATCCTTCCATTGATAAACAACAACCCCATGCACTTCTAAATTCACCCAGTGATGAGAAAAACGCCCCATGCACTTCAAAATTCACCCATTGACCAGAAAAACACCCCATGCACTTCAAAATTCACCCATTGACAAGAAAAATGCCCCAGGCACTTCATTACTTGCCCTAGGCACTTCAAAATTCTCCGAAAGATGATAAAAATGCCCTAAGCACTTCAATATTTTTCCCAAGCACTTCAAAATTGCCTCCAGGCACTTCAATACTTGCCCCATGCACTTCTAAATTGACCCAATGATGATAGAAACATCCCATGCACTTCAATACTTGCCTCGACCACTTCAAAATTCTCCCAACAGTGATAAAAACGCCCATACACTTCAATATTTCTCCAGGCACTTGAAAATTCTATCAATGAAGATAAAAACGCCCCCGTCCACTTCCGTGTTTGCCCAGGCACTTCATTACATGCCCTAGACACTTCAAAATTCGTCCAATGATGATAAAGATGCCCTAGGCAAGGGAGAAAAACGCCCGACAATGATATAATCACCCAGACAATCACAAAAATGCCCTAGTACACACAAATTTTCCTTGGCATGTGATAACTTTGGCCATCACTATTTTAAAACGTGATGGCTACAATGTTGTGTTGCAAACATATAATCACTGCAACATTGAGTTGCAAATTCCACAACTTTGAGTTGTAGGTCATTAATTCCCACAATTGTATGTTGCATGAGTTCTACTTCCTATAATTTTGGGTTTTCCACCTGTAAATTTGTGCACTTCCTAGGTTATAATTCTTTTCTACCACGACCTACAATTGCATGACCATCACTTGTGCTATATGATGGGCTCTCTATTGACTACATTTTGCACATAGCCCCCCATTGGAAAGAAAATTTTATAAAATCTCAAGTTCAAAACTTTAGTGTTAGCACCTAGAAAAGTTCATATTCAAGGCGTCTTTGTGGCTCACAAAGCATTTGGAAACCCTACGAAACCATCAAGCACATTTTAGTTGGTAGGGGAATTCCTTTCAAATTAGCATTTGTTTGAATGACCACTACATTTGGTGGTTTCCCTTGGTTCTCTTTGAAGGAAAAGCTCTCATTGGATCCGGACCCCTTAGTTTTCACCAAAGCAACTTTTTCAAAAGTTTATTATGCAAGTCAATGACCTTTTATGATGGCAATTCCCATCACTAACAGACTTGAGCATCTCTAAATGTTGAATTTTGGCTCTTTATCACTTTAGATTGTTAGATATTTCATTGCAAAAGGGTCATTTCTAAAAAAAGGTGTCCCAATGCATTAGCATGGTGGAAACATTGGTAGTGAAATCCCTTCATGGAGTATAAACCAACATAGGGTTATCAATGGCTCGATGCTAAGCCTAGGGTAGATGCCAAGATTAACAAGCTTTGGTGACCTCACTCTAAACAATCTGCATGGATCTTGCAACACTCAACAAGCTTTGCAGACTTCGCTCTAAGCAATCTACATGGCTCTTTCAACTTCACTCCGTATGCAAATCTTTCATTGAGCCTAAAAACATTGATTTTTTCTACTTTGACTCTAGGCAACCTTCCTCTTTCCTGAAAACTAAAATATCTGAGATTTCCACAACATAAGTGCCCCATTTGTTACAAACATGAGAATGTTAAAGCATCTTTTTTGGTAACTCTACATTTTCTAATGCAATGTGGGAATCGATTGCAACCTTGTGCGATCAATACCTTACAAGATCTGTTACTTAGAACATCATTATCCTTGGTTATCCATTCCTATGGGCCAATGAATGTATTTTTAAATACGCATTTCATTCATTTCACCAACTATGATGAGATCTGATATATTTAAATCTATGCTCACAAATCCAGGTCCATGCTAAGAAGGTGGAGGTGCCAATGGCACATCTATTGCAATGGATTTCTAGGGGAAGACCACATTCACTTATGAAACAAATCCCCTAGAAGTGCATTCTCTTGTTGACTCGACACATTCAGATAAGTCTAGTAGCTCAACCTAAGGACAAGGAAGGAAGGAAAAGCATATATCACATGTTTCAACAAGATCAATAAATAGTTTGCCATTAATCCACCCCACAATGAGTAAGAAAATAATTTAAAAGCATCCACAAACCTTGAAGGAAATACATATGACTGGTTCATGCGATGGACATGAAAAACTAATGGTATCTATCTAGGCAGAGCAAAATATTCCAAGGTATATCCTTGGCATACGGGAACCACAAAAATATTCCTCTAAGGATTTCTTCAGCTTATGAGAAAGATGATGATCTAGTTGTTCTCATCAAAGGTCATTTTTACAGTCTATTGGGTTCTATAGGATTTGGTGACTGTGCTTCATTAGTCATGTGTGGCACCCTTGTTGGAAGTGTTACTTCTCATTATTGATTATGACCGGGTGCCACCTCATCTAATTGTTTTTCTTTTAAATGGCGTGAAAAAGCTTTTTTTGTTGGCATCTCGTGGATTTATAAAGACACATAAATGGAGTGAAACAATTGGAGCTTTTATCAATGTGGAAGCATCTAGCACAAAAAGAGTTGATTTCGTTTGTCAATTTGGTCCTGGATCATGGACTTCTTTGGTCTAGACCAAGTCAACAATTTATCCTATGGCACACAGTGCAGCACAGGATATTTTTACACTGATTCTCCAAATATTTGCTGAAGACTATGGGGACAACCCAGGATTTGATATTATATACATCATTGGAGGCTATTTCTCTCGCACTGGATATGACAGGCTAGATAATACTCTGTTGGGAAACATACAAGATTGAACGAGAGATCATGTCCATGTCAGTTCTTGTTAAAAAAACTAGTGATTTTCTATATAAAAATGTATACTACATATCAAATTTCTTAAAGGTAGAAGCTTAAAAATGAGCTCTAATATACAAATTAAGTTATGGAAAGAATTGCTAACTGTATATTCAAGAGTAACCAAAATTATTTTGAAAAAAGATGAACTGGGAAACTAAAGTAGACTCTTAACTGAAAACTTGTTTATGAGAATAGTATGTACTCTAATCATCTCACCCAATTTATCAAGTGAAATGAAATTTCCATTGAAAGTTGAAACCAACTGTGCATCTGTCTTCTTGAATGATGCCTTGTTCATGCTTTTAGTTATGAAAGGAAGCAACAATATGGATAGCCATAACTTAAGAGGAAAATGAGATTGATACTCACAGTAAAAATACAGTGTAAATATTATATTGTTTGGAGATTCCAAGAATGATGTATATGATCTTCAAAATCATAAAAACATACCTCTTGACCATCAGTGAATCCTTCTTCTTTGTGAACATATTGAATTGGTTTTGTAATACAATCATTTTCTCTATTTCCTTAATGATACTATAATCATTTTCTTGTAATTCCAATGAAGAAAAAGAAAGCAAGAAGTCTTCAATACCTCTATGAACTTCAAATGGGATTAGATCCTTAAAAATTTCTTCAATGTTTGTCCTGAATCTGATCTATGTTCTTGTTCTACTTCATACTTATCCCATAATGGTTCACTGCTGTAGTTTTCTATATGATCATAATTTATAACCTAAACTACTTTGTTATTTGTTGATTCTTGATTTAACATGAGATCAGGGCATGTGAAGACAAGTAAGCCTGGAGGCTCTTCAAGTTCATCATTATATACATCATGAATTTGTTCACCATTAAAAAATTGTGTAGGCGACGATGTAGGAATCCACACTTCTTCTTTGACAAAATTAATACAACGTACCTGTAGTTGTTCACCCAGAACCTGCGCTTGGATAGTAGCATTTTCAAAAGATTTGTGAATAGAAAAGTATTCACATCATTTTGGAACAACCATCCTTTTATGAAACTTAACATCCAAATATTCACATTCATCATAAATAGGTTTGTGACTGCAAATTTGGGAACCCATTATCTGTATTGATGATTCCACAATTTGTTTTTCAAAGCTTTCCTTGATCAATACTTGATCCGTATGTGTAATGAGAAAAGCTTCATTGCTTTGTTGAACTTGTAAGTGAGGTTTTTCAAACCCTTCAATACACTCATCATTTCCCAAATATAGATATGCACAATCTTCTTTATAAACATTATTCTCCATGCTTGGCGATCCAATAGAGGTCTAAGATTGTGCATAGGGCATACCTATTGTAGTGGTGGAGCTCCATATTCCTTTGTTTCATGTCCACCTTGAGGTATGTCACTTCTTGGAACAAAAGTGTAACATTCTGTCCTTGTTATGAACTTCTGTGTTGAGAGGGAAGGAACTTAGGAAGCCTTCAACGATAAATACACCCAATTGAGGCTAGGAGACATGCACCCTGTGTGATTTAGTGGTTTACATATATCCTGCATGATTTAGGATTGATCTTCATGGAGCATTGATAAGAGATTATCCCCCTGAGAAATAAAGCAGAGATCCTGGGACATCTCTGTGAGTCAAGCGTTAACGCTGGGTAGTCTTCCCGTTGTGTTTAAGACATACATGAGTAGTACAAATTAAGGACCTGTTATTGAAAAGTTATTTCAATAAAGACATCAACTAGGGGCAGTTATTAGACTAAAAGAATATTGGCTTTCTTTCTCAGTTTGTAAAAAACTACAGAGTTGCAAATACTAAAATTAAAAAATGCAGATGGAAAGTGAAGCATGAACTTTTCAGGATCAAAATAAAAAGGTGCAAAAAACCTGACAGATATTAGGCTGCCATAGACCTTATAACATTGACTGCGAGCCGTATCAATGATACTTTTATTGTAATTCCAGCGAGTATGGTTCTATGCAGTAACAGAGTAAAAACAGATTTTCTCTTCACCACGAAGACGTTGCCGGAGAAGACTTTCTCGAGCTACTTGTTATTAATTGCCTCAATATATAACACATCAGAGAAGCCTTTTGACCGATCTCCCTTCAGAAATTCCCCTCCTGGGAGATCCTTAAGATGCCGAATTCGAATTATAACCAGAAAGAGCAACAGTATTCCAATGCAGAAATAGATGCGGCTTCCAATTCCGGGTGCCAAGCAATAGAATATGATCAGAATCCACCATACTGGAGAAGCCAGCAATTCAGACACAGCTATGATCAGATGGCGCATAACCCGTTTCCTCATTAGTTAGAGCATTTGCCATCCTTAGGTGGCAATTCAAGTGCATTTTTTGCGAGCCTGGCTGCAGAGCTCCTGTAGAGATAACTCATTCATTCCAAAATGACATCCGTTTGATTTTTTTTTATCTATTGAACACGTTGGAAAAAAATGACATCCGTTTGATTTTATTTATTTATTCAACACGTTGGGGAAAAAATCCAACATAAGTCTAGGCATCAAGCCAACTCATCATTACATATATGTATTTGACATGGTATAATCCAGAGGTCAAAACAGAGGTCTAACAAGAGGGGCAGGGTGTTTCACCCAAGGTAGGCAAGGAATAAACAGTGCAGTTGCTGCTCAGAATAAATTCATTCAACATAGGAAGAGAGGAGGCCTGATCTCTTTTAACATTGGATATGGCTATGGCCTTTAATAAGATTAATTCAAAGTTCAGACCTCTTACAGCCTATTTTTGTTGATGTATATGTAACTTCGGAATGTATTTCATATATGTTGTATGTACTCCTATAGAGATGGTATTATTCCTCTATACGGAAGTGTCGTCATTTATATTGTAAGTGTCGTAACTTATACTTGATGGGTTATTAGACCACCTTGTTCGGGTCGGTCCTGTATAAGTCATGTGGGTCGAAGGGTTATTAGACCACCCTATTGGGGGTCGGCCATGTGGGTCAAAGGGTTATTAAACCACCCTATTGGGGGTCGGCCCAGTCAGCATTATGTTATGTGGTTAAGTTCGAGCCTACATGAGTTAGGTAAAAAGGCAAGTCAAGTCAAGTATAAATAGAGTGCGGGAGGCACTCTATTTACTCACTCACTTCTCACACATGCACTCAAGGAGGAGTGGCACACTTATGGAGGAGGAGGATCTGCTGCTAGGTTATGGATATCTCTCTTGGTTGGTTGTATCATTGCTCTATCTATCTCTGAGGAAGTTATTGGGGTTTTTTCACCTTTATGGTTTTCCCCAAGTAAATCTTTGTGTCTCTTGTGTGCTTGAATTATTGTCTCCATGATTGATATGCTGTAGATATGATGTACATGTTGTTCTCTCAGTTAAGATCCTAGTTCAGATTGAAGTAAATTCTGAAAATTTAACATGGTATCAGAGCTAGCCTGAAAGAAGGCATGATATGGCATGTATGACACTTGTTGCACTTACGATGCTAGGGCTTGATATAGCAAAAACCAGTCGTCGTAGCACTTTCGCTATAAATCTGTTTTGGCAAAGTTTTCGGATCTGAAATTGTTACAGGATGAATATTAAATCTCCAGGTACCTTTTCTCCAAAGGACAACCTCTAATTCGTTGTACTTTGTGATTTATGATCTGTACAATATAGGGTTTATGCCTCTTCCAGATCTGAGTAAAAATTAGGTGACCTTGGGAAAAAGGTCATAACCTGGGCTAGGAAGCTCCAAATGAAATTTAGTAAAAAGTGACAGGTAGTACACAGTCTGTACTATCTCAGAAAACGTTTTCAGAGGCCGAAGTTGAACCAGTGACACGTGGCACGCCGTACAAGTTTGCTCTCCTGTATTATCCCATAAACAGGTCACGTTGCGACACTTGGCATAACTCTCTCTCAGAGAATCCAATTGAGGTCAGACCTGTAAGGATGGAAAGATAATAGGCCGAGCTATCTCAGGAAATTTTTTCAGAAGCCGAAGTTCAAAAAGTGACACGTGGAACGCCGTACAAGTTCGCTCTTCTGTTTTATCCCAAAATAGGTCACGTTGCGACATTTGACATAACTCTCTCTCAGAGAATCCAATTGAGGTCAGACCTGTCAGGATGGAAAGAAAACAGGTCAGGCTATCTCAGAAAGATTTTTCAGACCCCGTGGATCAAAAAATTTGGAGGTACACTAGAAACAATCAGGTACATATTTCTATCAAAACAGAATTATTTTTGAGTACCTTCATTCATGGCTTCTGGAATTTAGGGCTTCGTAGAAAGTTGGAATTTTTGTAATCGGAGACCACGGCTGGATTCTACTCATCAAAATAGAAATTTAGAGACCAAGAGCAGTATTTTTGGTTGGGCAGAAGGCCGGGCTTGATCAAACCCTAGTTCGGGACTTTGATCAGAAAAGTGGAAAATTAGGGCTTCTGTAAAAATGGGAATTTTTGAAATCTGTGACCACGGCTGGAAGCTCCTAAGAAAAATAGAATCTTAGAGATTTGGATCAAACATTTTGATTGGGAAGAAGAGTGGGATTCATCAAAACCCAGTTCAGGGTCACGTCCAATGAATCCAGAAGTCTCAAAGGAAAAATTGAGGAGTGAAACTTTGCAGTTTTCAAATTCTGAATATACCAGCTTGATCAGCTCATCAAGGCGCATATTTCTATCCTTTCAGAAGTTTGAAATTCAAAGTTTGAATTTTTGGGGTTTCTCTGACAAACCCATATCCAGCTCCAGGTCCAGTTCTTGCAAATCAAGTGGATTGGGTTAATCCTAGAAGAAGATGGATTAGTCACCTGCATAAGTGAATAAGTTCCTGTTTCAGAGGGAGTTGAGGCTAAGGCCTTACATAAGAAGATTACAAGCGATCTCGACATGTATGACTCATCGAGGTATGTTTCGATATTTGTCCATGATTAAGTTTATGGTATGTTTGTCTTCATGTTATTATGATTAGTACAATTTTGATTTTAGATTTGTCGTATCACCTTAACAAAATTATGAATGCATGATAGAAGATATTCATTGGTTAGGGTGTTGACACTTATGATTGTACTAATGCATTATGGTGTTGTATGAGGTTTATGTTGTCTACTAACATGAAAGGTACACCAAGAAAGACAAATCATGTTCTGGTCCAAGAACATATGATCATGATAACATGAGGACAAAGATTCATCCATTGTCATGGATCTCATAGAAGATCCATTTACGAGGTATGTATAACTTGGTTTTGTAATAGATAACCTATGAGATATACAGGTTACTAGCACAAGTCATTGAAGAAGAACAAGAAGACATCATGTGAGTATATTAGACATAAATAGCTAGCATGCTAATCCAGGTATG
This sequence comes from Larix kaempferi, assembly GCA_027924585.1. Classification (NCBI taxonomy): domain Eukaryota; kingdom Viridiplantae; phylum Streptophyta; class Pinopsida; order Pinales; family Pinaceae; genus Larix; species Larix kaempferi. Next base: position 5,295,870 of record BSBM01000885.1, read on the forward strand.
TTTTTCCTATATCAAGATAGAATCCTACCTTGTGTTAGGATCTTATACTGTTGTTGATAATGATTATTCATGAAGTCATAGGTTTGAATAATCATGATTGTATGCATATTATGTTTCTTACCATAATTGATGATTTGACTAACCATAAGAATCCTACATAAACCTTGAATGCTAATGCTTATTATTCCTGTTTGAAATGATCATGACTATACATGCTTGAGTATGCTAATGAATGTATGATTTTATATGAGATCACAAGGCTAACACAATCATGATACTAATAAGCATGCATAGGGACCAAGGATGAACATGAGTTCAAGAACAGGTAATCCAGGAAGCAAAGATCAAGAGGGAGCACACTCCAGTTGCTCCTGCAAGAAAGCAAAGGAACACACTTCAGTAGTTTCTGCAAGGATGCAGATATTCAGAGGGAGTTGACCATCTTTCCACAATAGAAAGGTGTAGAAGAAGCTACTTCAGATTAGGACTCCAGCAACTCCTGTAAGGAAGCAAAGACTCAGAGGGAGTCCACCCAACGAACAAACAAAGATAAGTATTTTAATTTCTTGCATATTTGTTTGTTTAAATAAAATTGTTCAATGATGTATATGCTCATGTTCCTAGACTTAGGATATGTATTGTGCATATTAGAATAGTTGCATTGATGAACAATATATTACTAATATACATGGGTAAGTGGCCTATGGCACTGTACAACATTCCATTGCTACTTATCTAGAATGAAACCTCTTTGCTGACATGTTGGGAGTTGTGCACACTCTGAACAATGTTCTGGTAGAGATTGGAAGGCATCTAGAATGTTACGGAATATGGATAAATGTTGTATTGAAGCATTGGCTAAGATAATTGCATGATTGTATGACATATTTCTTTATGTGTAAGAATTTGTTCTAAAAATTATGAGATGTTTCTAATCATGCAATTTAACCTGTTTTGTAGGAAAGACCGTATATCTTCACCTACAAAAGGACTACAACATTTGTTCTAGCAACAAAGATATCTATTGAAGATATTGAAGTTCCCAGGATCTGGGATGAATAAATGGAATGCCATGATCCGTCGATCATGAAGAATGATGTTTGGGTTGCAGTCCCAAGACGTGAAGGGAAGTTTGTTATGACTTCCAAATGGAACTATCAGATCAAGCATGTTGCAGATGGCAGCATTGAGAAATATAAAAGTGATGAAATAGAAGATGCACCAGATGGATCTCAAGACAGCATGGTGTAGTCATATATGTGTACAGAACTTGGTATGGTAGGATAGACAGCTTTCTATCCAATTTGGGCGTTACCAAGAGTAATGCAGATTCCAACCTTTTCTACAAGGTTGAAGAAGGCAATCCAGTGATACTATTTTTGTATGCAGATAACCTGTTTGTTACAGGTAAAGATAGATTGATTGCCGACACGCAGCGGAAGCTTTCTGCCAAGTTTGAGATGAAGAACTTGGGGATGATGCACTATTTGTTTTTGGCATGGAGTTGTGGCAGAGTGCATATGGAATCTTCCTTGGACAATGGAAGTATGTAGTAAAGATCCCGAAGAGGTTCCGGATGATGGACTGCAAGGATATGGCCACACCTATGGCATCGAATCTGAAGCTTCTATGTGATGCTTCATCTGATCCGGTTGATGTCTCTTTGTATCGTCAGATGATTGGGTCCTTGATGTACCTGACGAACACGAGACCAGACATTTGCTTTGCTGTGAACACATTGAGCCAGTTCTTGATGGATCCGAGGAGTGTTCACCTGGTTGCTATAAAGCATGTTCTGAGGTACCTGAAGGGTACAGTGGATTATGGGCTCAGGTATGAGGAGAATCAAAAGTTTAACCTGCAGGGTTATGTTGATTCAGATTGGGCTGGCAGTGCTGCAGACAGGAAGAGAACATCTGGGTGTTGCTTCAGTATGGGATTAGGTGTGATCTCTTGGTTTAGCAGGAAGAAGTCCTGTGTAGCACTGAGTACAGTTGGGGCAGAGTATGTTGCAGCCTGTTTAGCTAGTTGTGAGATAGTATGGCTACGGAAGCTACTGTTTGGGTTATTTGATCTCCCATTGGAGGCTACTGGTATCTTCTGTGATAACCAGAGTTGTGTGAAGCTGTCCGAGAACCCAGTGTTTCATGACAGGTCGAAACACATAGAGATCAAATATCACTATATCAGGGATATGGTGCAGAGAGGAGCTGTGAAGCTCCTATATGTTGCGACAGACGAACAGATTGCAGACGTGCTGACGAAGCCGCTAGCCAGAGTGAAGTTCGAGTACTTCAGAGAGAGGCTTGGCATTCTTCAGATCGAGGACACTTCGAGGAAGAAGTGATGGACACATTTGCTGAATCCATTCCAAGCATGTTGGAAGGAGGATCCTTCACATGGCTGTGGATGTAAGCGTTGGATAATGGGCATCAGGATGATGTTCTGGTTTCTGCTTGGATATGATCAGTTGGATCATTTATGTATGTACGCATCATGTTGGATGCGGGGTATGATCAATTGGATCATTTATGTATGTATGCATCATGTTGGATGCTGGATATGATCAGTTGGATCATTTATGTATGTATGCATCATGTTGGATGCTGGATATGATCAGTTGGATCATGTGTATGTATTTTGTATATGCATCATGTTGGATGCTTGGACCATGTATCTGTATATGTATCAGGTGGATACATTGTATGATCAGGTGGATCATGTATGGTGATATGTATCATGTATCAGGTGGATACATTGTATGATCAGGAGGATCATGCATGATGATATGTATCAGGTAGATACTTGGTATGCATCAGGTGGATGCATTGATGATCAGGTGGATCATGCAGCAGGATGTTGCAGTGATGATCAGGATGATCATGGATGATGAGCTTCAGGATGTTGCTCCAGATGACATGCAGTAGGACGTTGCAGTGATGATGATCAGGATGATCATGGATGATGAGCTTCAGGATGTTGCTCTAGATGACATGCAGCAGGACGTTGCAGTGATGATGATCAGGACGATCATGAGTACATCAGGATGATGTATGGTGAGTATCAGGTTGATACTCTGTGGCCGTGGATCAGGTTGTGCGGATGAGCATGTCTGGGAGATCCTATAGGTCGGAGTTGTGTACCCGTAACAGCCTGGGATTCTCTTTCGAGACATTGCTCTGGGAGGACATGTAATTTGTGCCCTGGGAGATTTCAGGTCGGAGTTGTGTACCCGTAACATCCTGAGATGCTCTTGCGAGGTTTTGTCCTATGACATGTAATTTGGGCCCTTGGAGATTTCAGGTCGGAGTTGTGTACCCGTAACATCCTGAGATGCTCTTTCGAGGTTTTTCCATGACCACATGTAATTTGTGCCCTGTGATATTTCAGGTCAGAGTTGTGTACCCGTAACATCCTGAGATGCTCTTGCTAGGTTTTGTGGTGGACCACATGTAATTTGTGCCCTGGGAGATTTCAGGTCGCAGTTGTGTACCCGTAACATCCTGAGATGCTCTTTCGAGGTTTGGTGGTGGGGTCACATGTAATAGCGCCCTGGGAGATCCTACAGGTCAGAGTTGTGTACCCGTAACATCCTGGGATGCTCTTTCGAGGTTTTGTGATGCATGTAATAAGTCATGAGGATTCTACAGTATGGCCAGTGATGACGAAGACCTGCAGGTGGTGGGCCTACATCCAGTATGAAAAAGGACTGGCTCTGTAGAACTTCCTATGACGAGTAGATTCAGAGATTGATTGAGATAGCAGCAGCAGTGATGATGATGATGACTCGATGACGATTATCCAGTGATGATGATCCAGAGAAGATGACTTGTGCTAGAAGAACTGTGCTGAGAAATACCTTCCTAGTTAAGATGGAGTGTTGATGTATATGTAACTTCGGAATGTATTTCATATATGTTGTATGTACTCCTATAGAGATGGTATTATTCCTCTATACGGAAGTGTCGTCATTTATATTGTAAGTGTCGTAACTTATACTTGATGGGTTATTAGACCACCTTGTTGGGGTCGGCCCTGTATAAGTCATGTGGGTCGAAGGGTTATTAGACCACCCTATTGGGGGTCGGCCATGTGGGTCAAAGGGTTATTAGACCACCCTATTGGGGGTCAGCCCAGTCAGCATTATGTTATGTGGTTAAGTTCGAGCCTACATGAGTTAGGTAAAAAGGCAAGTCAAGTCAAGTATAAATAGAGTGCGGGAGGCACTCTATTTACTCACTCACTTCTCACACATGCACTCAAGGAGGAGTGGCGCACTTATGGAGGAGGAGGATCTGCTGCTAGGTTATGGCTATCTCTCTTGGTTGGTTGTATCATTGCTCTATCTATCTCTGAGGAAGTTATTGGGGTTTTTTCACCTTTATGGTTTTCCCCAAGTAAATCTTTGTGTCTCTTGTGTGCTTGCATTATTGTCTCCATGATTGATATGCTGTAGATATGCTGTACATGTTGTTCTCTCAGTTAAGATCCTAGTTCAGATTGAAGTAAATTCTGAAAATTTAACAATTTTAAGGAAGTTTGGCTTTCATGAAGACTTGTAAAGAGTTGGACTGACTCGGTGAAAGGTTGCATTTCATTATCTTCTGTTGCTGTGCCTGTCATTGGTTCCAAACAGACTTCTTTAAGATTCCAATAGGATTAAGGAAACAATGATCAGTATCCCCACATTTATATGCAACTTTGGTGGCCTCAAGTAACTCAGAGGACACAGGTGCAGTTTTGAATTGTAGGTAACCTCCTATGTCAGAAATCATATCCATCCTACAATTAAATGATGAAACAATGCTACCAGGAAAGCTGAGTATTCTGTAGGTGAAAATTCCAAAGAAAATATTGGGGAAGTACCTTTTTGCCTCAAGAGGCGAGTTGAATATTCGCTGAATGGTTTTAATAGAAGGCACATTAAAATTTACAAAATATTATGGGATTCCACGAAGCTGACTTCGTGGGTGCTGACCTTGGAATTCCCCTCTTTTCTAATAAGTTAAAACCGAGAGGCTGGAAAAGGATTTTGAATAGGCTTAAGGGGAGGAGAGTTAGAGCCTTTGGTGGCTTACTTGAACATGGAGTATTCAAATGAGAAGGTCAGCAATGTGATCCCTTCAAACTTATCAATATTCAATTTTGGCAGCTCCATCAATGATTCTAGGAGCAATGAAAAACATAACGAGGAAATTTTAGTAGAGTGGATCAAAAGCAATCTGAAAAGCATCATATTGAAAAGGGACAGAGTCTGTAGAAGTAGACAGGGGGGAGGGGAGGTGTAAATTAGAACCCTAATATTTTTGAATGATGTACTAGGTGCAATTTTTTTTGGAGAATTTGTAGAGAGGATTGGCATTTACCAGTAAGCTATTGCAAAGCTCAAATGACTTACTAGTACATTTATCTTTGCATTGCAGAAATGCATTCTTGAGTATAGAATTATGTAATCTCTAATTTTAACTTGGAAATTTCCATGTCATTGATTTTGATTTTCATCTCTCACGCTTCAACCAATGACAACTTGACATTGATTAAATTATGTTACTGAATAATTGACGTAGTAGATGAGGCCAACTTACCCAACTACAGAATTTTCCAACAACTACTATTACTACAGAATAATTGTTGGATTCTAATGGGAACACACTACTCTTACTGTACTTTGATTGTGCTTAAACATCGGTGTTTTCTTATGTGGTATGGACATGGTGGGAGAACAGAGGCAACTATAACTTGATTTTGATTTCTAAATACTGGTAAAGCAATTCACAAAAATAAATTCCTAGAGGAGTAAGTAACTTCCAAGCAGAGTAGCACACAAATTTGGGAAAAAAGAAAACAGAGTATGACAATTATTACAGATCATCGTGAGTAGACATCTCAATCTGAAGTAGCCAAGAATTGCAGCACCATAATAAAAAGAAAGCTGTTGATTTCAGTAAAGGTTAGAGGAATCCATCTGATCTTGGCAAATTGATTGGACAACCTTGAATAGAGACATGACAATAAATCCATTTCAAAAAATATCTAGGCAATAGAGGAGTCTACACAAAAAGGACTACTAATGTGCTCTGTCAAGCTTCATGTAGAAATGGTAAGGACACAGTCAAGGAGGGCTATCACATAGCCCAACTTGAGAAATAACCCAAGAAATAAAGAACCAATGTAGCACAGTTTGAGCTTCTCCCATGCTTCCAGGTATGGAAATCTTCATGTGGGCTGTTTTCCCATGTCCCTCTTGTGGGGAAACCCAAGGGTACACAGTCTGAAATGTGTCCCAAAAAATGTGAGATGTTTCTCCTATATAGGGGATGCTTGGGCAATCCTTCCCACCCCTCGAAAAGTGACACAGGAGGAACCCCATTAAAAGGGGGATGGGAGGACACCCCCACCTATGAATTATCCTTCAGCCGATGAAAAAATCATTAAAAATTGCAATGACAAGTACAATGGTGTTTTATCTTATTCACCAAATCTAGTGTGGAAGTTTGAAGTCCTCTCCCACAAGGTTTGCCCCATCTTTCTCAACATTACAACATTCACTTTTGTATGTACCTGAATTCCCTATGGCATTAGCAGGCTCACAAGAATGCCTCACATACTTCTAAAAGTCAGTAGCATCTGATAACAACTTCAACCTTTTCCATCTCATCCTAGTGTAGCCCGACCTACAAGAAAGTCTCGGGTCTCTCTCTCATTAATTTCATATGGATAACCACCATCTTCATGTCAACATGGAAAAAGTAGATTCATAGTGGCCTTTTTCTAGTCTAAACTCACATTTAATACTTGTATGCTTCTTCAATATTCCAAACAAACTAACTAGTATGCTACTTCACACAAATCCAACAATGTACATCATTAAGATTACAACTTCATGTATTTGCACAATTTTAGCGAGGACCATTCCACACAATTATCCTAGTTCTAAAACATCAATATTTCTTAGTTTTTGGATAGTAGGCACGTAGTAGTCTCGATATTGCACCTGTCTTGACAAACTTCCACTAATGGCCAACACCATTATATGATGCTATTCTCAGACTGGGAGGCATTGAGTGTACACATCACATCATTTATGTCATAGCCCTAATGATCACCACCCCCTTCAGTAGCAACAAATTTCAATATTTTTGGTATACATCAACATTTCAATACAGTTTTATTCCAAATTATTCCATTTTGGCAAGCAATCCCATGCATCCATTCTGCCACAAATTCTACTATGTTGTTAATCACACAAAGGGTCAAAAGTAGGGAGACTTTCAAACTAAACCAAGAGGAACTAATGTATATACCATGTTGGGTGTGCTCACTAAGAAGAGTGTACCCTTCAAGAAGGAAACATGTAGCCCAGTGAAACATGGAAGTAGCCTGGAGTCCCTCCCCAAGAAGGACGCATTGAGATTGGCTAGTGTGATCCAGCTGAATAAGTAACTATTGAGGGGTTTTCTCTGTCTCAGGCTTTTTGTTTTGACTTGGTTGTAAATGCATGCATATAGATGCATTTTCCAACAACATGGTTGAGTGAAGGAGTTGTTTATTTATTTCCTCATTTGTGTGGACCATTTGGAGTTCTATATAAAGTCTAGTTAGCCTCATAATAAAACCAAGTCATTTTTCTAGCTAAAGAGAACAAGTGTGCTCTCTATGCCTTCTTGTACTTCTTAAAATTAAACATAATATATAATCATTTATTTCTTCGGTTATGCGCTTCCTTTCTAACCTAGGTTTTGTAGGTTATAGAGTTCATATATTACACAAAGAAACATGTTGTTGGGTGATTAATGTGTATATTAGTTAAATAAAAATTAAGAATTATCCATGAGAAGGAATGTGGCATTTTGCATGAGTACTATAAGAAGAATGATGAGTCCGAACTTGACTTAATTGAAAACCCTAACCAACAACAAAATGAGTAGAATGATGTTCACATCACCGCTCTAATACCATGTTAAGATTCACAAGTGAAAGCAAAAGAATTGATGGAACCAAAGGCAAACCCAAATTCTGTAATAACCAAGTGAAAAGTGTGCTAGAGATAGAAAAAATACCCAAGCACAAGTGCACTACACAACAAAGACACAAGTGCACATAAAAGAATGAAATGCCAATCATAAGAGAATACCAAGGGGGGAAGCTATAATGAAATGCCACTAAGATTTGAGGCCAAGTGCTGTTGGGTTTACCAAAAATGATTAACCTACTGAAATGAACTTGGACTACTAATGGGGTGTTAAAAAAGATCTTGGATTTTGCCCTTTTTTATTTTCCCTCTATACTTTGAGAAGTTAAGAGATTTTTTAAATGGTTTAGCTTCTTTGACCACACCTTATCCAAAGAAGACTGCAAGTATGGATTGTAAGTGAGGCACTAAGGCCAAAGGAAATGCAAGCTTTATACCTCTAATACAAGTGCACTAGAGAAAGAAAGGAAACCAAGCACAAAAGAGAATTCAATACTTGATAGGTCCCTTTGGGATTGTGTCGGTGAATGGGGCATCTTCGTGCACCCTCCTGCTGAAAAGAACTCAAAGAAAAATTCTAAAAATAGCCCCAAGGTTGCATGCCCTAGTGCTGGTTTCATGCTGACTTAGCATGGGAAACTGTGCATGCATGAATCAAAGAAAGAAATCCCAAAACAGTGTGTCTATTATGCATGTTGAATCCTCCTCAAAAGTGGGCATAACAGTAGTGCTTCAATTCTCATGACAAATACTCAAAGCTTGATGAATATGTGTTAAAATCAGACCCATCACAGCACCCTCACTTAATATTTGGCAGCTTCCAACAAAGGGGCAAATTTGGAAAACGCACTACCTCATGCAGAAGATAAACTATTGAAATCAACGCCTTGACTGTAGATCCTCATGCAATTCAACCCAAGGACAGTGCCCTGCATCTGCTGGTACGATTATCTTTCATCAAATGTCAATTAGATCTAAAAATCAGTCATGGGAGAGTTGACTTGTGACCAAGCCACCAACAGTATTCAAATTATATTTCACTGATCTTGAAGTGTAAGAAAACTCTACTGATAAGTTCTCCAGCATTCAAATGAATCTAGGAATTATGTTAAGGAATATGCTACCTTGCCACATACAATTTCCAGCACTGGTATCTCTTAGAAAAGGTAATAGGTCTCAAGATTCAAACACAGCAATGGAAACAATCTGAATATATGAAAGGCTGCAAACAGCAGGTAGTGATCATCCTCAGGACGTGTTCAACGATGCCAGCATTACAAGCACCCTTGTCCAATATGATATGGACTTCTAAAAGGTTGGAAATTGTTGGATAAATGATACCACTTGCTGCTGATATGAGGTGCAGGTACAAGTGCTGATAGTGGATCCTACTCAAGGATGGTATTCTCTCATGGGATGCTAAGAATCCCAAAACTCCACATGTTGCAATAAAAAAACAACTTGGAAAAACTGAAACTGAACTTGACTCTGACCTTTTGACTCTTTTTCAATTCATAACATAGAAATTAGAGGCATCTTTAAGACACAAATACCCTAGGTAACCGTACAAGAACAACATATTATGCCTCTACAATTCTTGAAGACCACCCCCGACAAAATTTTTTACCTTACAAATAACTTTAAGCAAAAATTCAGACAGCTATAAATGTAAAGGAAATATCATCTAAAAGAACCTTGTTGGAAATTGTTCCTCTTGCAAGTTATTCAATTATCTAAAGACAAAACATGCAAGCCTTGGAGGCATGTTCCTCATGACAAAAATCCATACAGGTTTCTTCATTATCTGATTGGCCAAAATATCAGAAGTAGCCCCATGTAATTGGGCAAACATCCATTGTGTCCACTATGTTCAAAGATGGTGCAAACAAGTCTACAAAAGTCACCTTGATAAAACCCAAATAAGGAAGAAATTGTATCGATTTCTTCCAAAAAACATGCAATGTATTGGATTTCCACTAGGATAGCACAAGCATTAGCTAAAGAGCACACCCTAGAGAGAGAAAATTCTATTGCAAAATGAACAAGAAAGTTATCATTAGGTATGAAAGAGAGTTTTAAACCCCAGAGAGTAGATTATCCAAAACCCCTGGTTCTATAGCACTTAGGGAAATGCCACTAGCCAAAAAAAGAGCGCACCCTGGAGAGAGAACATTCTATTGCAAAATGAACAAGAAAGATATCATTGGGTATGAAAGAGAGTTTTAAACCCCAAAGAGTAGATTATCCAAAACCCCTGGTTCTATAGCACTTAGGGAAATGCCACTAGCCAAAAATCTTTGGATCAATAGCTAGAAAATTCACATTTCAAAACCCTAGGTCGATGGTCCTTGAGGTAATGCCAGTATCCAAAAATCATAGATTAAGAAACCATTCGCTGTTATCCAGACATCTAGTTCTATGGAATTGAAAACAAAACTAACCTCTTAGCCTCAGTGAAGACTGTAAACCCTAAGAAACTTTGAACAACTGTAGAAGCCACTGTCAAAAACTCAAGCTTTGTCGAATGTAGAGATCTAATGATTTTTCATGTGGTTTTTACTGGCTCTTGCCCCCTTATATAGAGACTTCGACGTTCTAGAACCTTCATCTCAGTATGGACCAATTCAAGGTTAAAATCATCTTTACCCAACAAAATTTAGTGGTTGAAACCTCAATTCAAACCCCCGTTAACCAAAATCGAGACCTTCATCTCAGTATGGACCAATTCAAGGTTAAAACCATCTTTACCCAAAAAAATTTAGTGGTTGAAACCTCAATTCAAACCCCCGTTAACCAAAATCAAGGGGAGTTTCAGTTGGGGCGATTTGAAAATTTGAAATGAGATTTTCATAAAAAATCTCTCAACGCTGGGCCCCTGGCCCGCCATTTATGAAAACGTGGGGCAAGCCAACTACTCGTGGGCATAATCACCAAAATCTTCGAACCAACTTACCAACTCAGAACTGATTGCAGCCTCGGTTGCTGGGTGGGCGAACCAACGGTTCGCGGCCTCCATTACCCTAAATGGTGGGCGAACCAACTCTTCTGGGCATCCATTACCCGAATTTCTGGGCGAATTCACCATTTCGAGATTAGTTCACTGAGCTACATAAACTTTTTCCTCTTTCGCGACATTGGCTATTCGATTTCTTTTTACTATGGGTTAAATAAATATGGGGCTAATATGTTAAATTTAAAAAAACTCATTTCATATTAAAAATTCGCCCAGGGTTTCTTGGTGACCCCTATAATTTCGCCCATGGGCTATAATTCGCCCCTAAAATTTTCCCTGCAAGAGAGACACTGATATAACGTGGTTCACCCAACATGGGCTACATCAACACAGAAATTGCCAATCCTTATTATTATACCATTTGACAAATGAAGGGATAGAACCTGTAGCACATCCGCTGCAACTTCCTCTTCACTCTCTCACAGTCTCTCTCATAGTACAATACAATACCATACATTATCACAACTATTTTACAATGTGTTAATTTTAAATGGGAATTACCATGGGAAAATACCACAGGCTACCCAATACCATGGGCCCGTAAACTGTTGGCCGAAAAACAACCCAAACAAATTCTTTTGGGGGATTCACCCTCGAACCCCCTTTCTCGGGGGCGCTGCCCTTGGACCCCTCAGCGGGGGGATGCCCCCCCCCACCCCCCGCTGGGATGACTGTACATTCCACCTGCACAACATATAAAAAAATGGGGTACAAACACGGCTGAAAAAAAAACATCTTTGAATCAGGAAGATTAGGCTCCACAACCAACAATATCCCACTTGGAGACTGATCACAAAAAATCCACCTCTATTGCATCTACTGGAATATGCTCCAAACCTTGGACCTGAAAAATTTCTCATCTTCACCTTCATTCTCGAAGGCCAACTGAAACTGAGCAGGAACTCAGTTTCTCTTTGGTTACTACCTTTGTCAACATGTCTGCAGGATTCTGGCTAGTGTGTATCTTTTCAAGCTTCAACAGTTCATCTTCCTGAATAGACTATATGAAATGGTATTTGAGATATATATGTTTAGTATTAGAATGTAAAGATGAGTTATTTGCAAGATGAATGGAACTCTAGCTATCACTAGACAACCTACTATTCTCCTGCTTCTTACCCAATTCCTCCATGAACCTCTGTAACCAAATCATCTCTTTACTAGCCTCTGTAGCAACAACATAGTTCTCTTCCATTGTTGAAAGTGAAGTAACCTTTTGAAATTTCAAAATCCAACTTACTGCTATTCCACCTGTAATAAAGACATACCCTGTGGTGCTCCTCTTGTTATCTTTTGTTGTAATATTGCAACTTCCAAGAATATTATATTTGTATTTTATTATTTCGGAGATGATACATTCCTCCGTGGTGACCCTATTGTATATCCGGAGATGTTTATTCCTCCGAGAGAATGTGGTAACTAGGGTTATTAGATCTCCCATGTGAGGTCGGCCCTGAGTTTACTTTTGAGGGTTTATTAGACTCTCCTGGGAGAGGTCGGCCCCATTAGGGTAAAAGGTCAATCGGGAGATGAGTATAAGTAGAGGAGGATGTTCCTCACTTATTTCATTCATTCATCCACTTGGGAGTAGCACACAAGTGAGAGAGAGGTTTGCATAGGAGGAGAAGGATCTCTAGTCTTGGACTACATCTTGTATTTGGTTGATTATCTATATTGAGGAAAGCTTTGTTGGGTTTTCTACCCCATGAGGGTTTCCCAGGGTAAATATTTGTCTATCTTGTGATTGTGTTTCTTTCAGTGATATTGCTAGTCAAATTAGGCTAAACTTAACATGGTGTCAGAGCTAGCCTGAATAGGACATCTTTCACAAGGTGAAAATACCTCTCTCTCCTCCTTCGGTGAAAATTAGGGTTTCTGCAAAAGTTGGAATTTTTGGATTCTGATTGCATGGCTGGATAGCCCTCCTCAAAATCAAAGTTTTGATCCCTGGATCGAGATTTTTGGTTGGGTAGAACTCAGGAAAGTCAAACTCTAGTTTGACCAAAAGTGCAGAAAACCAGAAAACCAGAGAACCAGAGAACCAGAAAAGCTGCGCACTTTGCACCAGTGAACCAGAAAAGATGTGAACCTGTGCACCAGAAAACCAGAAAAGAAAAGACCAGAAAAGAGGAAATTCCGTTGCAGATCCGGAAGGTGAAAAGTTGAAGTTTCCAGAAGCAAAACACACCAGATCTCTCAACTCATTCAAGCACATCTCTTGGTAGGTGTTAATCTATCTCTTGAGAAACTTCAATCTCTGTAATCCCCTGAATAAGATGGCTCCAAGCACTAAGCTTGAGACAAGCTAGAGGGTATAGAAAATTTCTAGGCATGGAAATACAGAATTGGTCTCATTCTTGAAGAGAATGATCTTGTCCAATATATTAAAGATGAGTTTGTAGAACCGGAAGAAGATAAAGCCAAAGAGAAGTATAGGAAGGACATGATTAGGGAAAAGAGAATAATTGCTGATTATATTAAAGACCACTTGATTCCCCAAGTGGCATCCAAGAATACTCCAAAGGAAATGTATGATGCCCTTTCCAGAATGTATGAGGGAAAGAACATCAATAGGAAGATGAATCTGAGAGCTCAATTGAAGAGCACCAAGATGAATCTGAGAGCTCAATTGAAGAGCACCAAGATGAACAAAGGAGAATACATTCAAGACTATTTCTCAAGGGTTTCCCAATTCAAGGAACAATTATATGCCATTGGAGATACTCTTGATGAAGATGAAATAGTCATGACTGCTCTAAATGGTCTCACTAGGCCTCGGGAGTCATTCATCCAAACCATGTGTGCCAGAAAAGAAAGTATGAAGTTTGATGTGGTATGGGAAGATTGCATTCAAGAAGAAGCTAGGGTAGCCAATAGAGAAGTCCTTCTCAAAGAGGATGATCAAGCCTTGGCTACTCACACCAAAAGAAGAAGAAGGAGTCACTTCAACTCCAAGAAGATTGGTCACAAGGAGTCTCAAACTCCTCATAGATTTAAAAAGAGAGGGGGAGTAAACTCAGAAAGAGACCTCTCCATAGTTCAATGTTACAATTGTCTCAAACTAGGACACCTTGCTAGAAATTGTACTTCACAAAAGAAGAGGAAGAATTTTCACAAAATACATCATGCACATGTAGGAGAAGATGACAGTGAAGAAGAAGAAGAGGAAAGGCCTCAAAATAAAAGAACTAAAGTAGAGAAAGAAGATGTGAAAGAATATGTTCTATTCTCTGCACTCTCTGGGTCCGTGACACCTGGAGAAGATACATGGATCATTGATAGTGCTGCTTCAAAGCACATGATAGGACAAATGAAGACTCTCTCAAGACTTGAAGAGAAGTCCTCTCCACAGAAGGTATCTCTAGGAGATGACTATCAATATCCCATCAAGGGAATTGGTGAATCAAGCTACAAGCTTGATTCTGGAACCCCATTGAAGATGAAGGAAATCTTATATGTACCAGGTTTGAAGAAGAACTTACTTTCTATCTCAGCTTTAGATAAGAAAGGCTATAGGGTTGCATTCATAGATGGTCATGTACTCATGTGGCCCAAAGGAAAATCAATTGAGGATGCAATTGTTTTTGGTGAAGAGGAAGGAGGCCTATACAAACTCAAAGGCCATCCAGAAGCTTCCCTTGTTCATGAAGCCACTAGCCCAAGTGAGCTTTGGCATAGAATGCTTGCTCACATTAACTACAAAGCACTACCTCATGTGAGCAAGGTAGTCATAGGACTACCAGACTTGAAAGTTAATCATGAGGGCACCTGTAAAGGATGTGCAAAAGGGAAGAATATCAAGAACCCATTCCCAAAGAGTGAAACAAAGACTAAGAGTACATTGGAATTGATTCACTCAGATGTATGTGTACCAATGCCATCCACATCCTTGAGTGGATATGAATACTACCTTACATTCATTGATGACTACTCAAGAAAGACTTGGATATATTTCCTGAAAGGAAAGGATGAAGTCTTTGGAAAGTTCAAGGAATTGAAAGCCTTGATAGAAAATCATTTAGAAAATAAGATCAAGATACTCAGGACAGATAATGGTGGAGAATATACTTCAAAAGACTTTGAAGTATTTTGTAAAGAAGCTGGAATCAAGAGGGAGCTAACCACTCCCTACAATCCTCAACAAAATGGTGTTGCAGAGAGAAATAATAGGACCATCATGCAAGCTGTAAAGACAATGATACATGATCAAAACCTACCTATGTATTTATGGGCTGAAGCAGCCAGGACAACAGTCTATGTACAAAATAGACTATCTCATAGTGCTTTTGATTTCAAGACCCCAGAAGAAGTGTTCACAGGGAAGAAGCATAAGGTAAGTCACCTCAAGATATTTGGATGCCCAGTATACATTCACATTCCAAAAGAAAAGAGGACCAAGCTAGATCCTTCTGGGAAGAAAGGAATATTTGTTGGATATTGTGAAGCATCCAAAGCATTCAGAATTTACATTCCAGGATTCTATCATATGAAAATAAGTGGGTATGTGACATTTGATGAAGAAGCAGCTCTCAAGAGATCTAGGAAGTGCCAATATGAAGAAGTATATGAGGAAGATGCACCTTCCAGAATTACAGAAGCTACACCCACCCATGATGAGACAATACCTGAGGACCATGACATGATAGAACCACAAGAACTCCCTGTCATGGAAATTTCAAGAAAGAGAAAACCAACATGGGCAAGAGACATTATACTAGGAGCAGAAAAGTATGGAGCTCCTGAAGGCTCCACTAGGGTGAGCAAGAAACCAAAGACATTTTCCAACTATGTGGCCCTGATGTGTGATCTTGTAGATCAAGAACCCATGAGTTATGAAGAAGCATCTCATAAGAAAGAGTAGGTGGAGGCAATGACGGAGGAATACCAATCAATAATGAAGAATGATGTTTGGGATATAGTTCCCAAACCAAAGGACAAAAGTGTGGTATCCTCTAAATGGATATACAAGATAAAGCATGCTGTAGATGGCAGCATTGAAAAGTATAAAGCAAGGTTTGTGGCCAGAGGTTTCTCTCAGAAAGAGGGAATTGACTATGAAGAAACATTTGCACCAGTTGCAAGGTACACTTCCATTAGAACCATCATGGAACTTGCATCCATGATGAAGTGGAGATTACACCAAATGGACGTGAAGATAGCCTTCCTGAATGGTGTGATTGAGGAGGAAGTGTACATAGAACAACCACAAGGATTTGAGGTTGAAGATAGAAACCACGTATGCAAACTGAAAAAGGCTTTGTATGGGTTGAAGCAAGCTCCCAGAGCTTGGTATGGAAGAATTAACAGTTTCTTGACAAGCTTGGGCTTTACCAAGAGTAAAGATGATCCTAACCTTTATCTCAAAGTTATGAATGATGAACCTGTCATATTATTGCTGTATGTGGATGATTTATTTTTGACTGGAAATGAGAAACAGATTATCGAGTGCAAGAAGAAGCTCTCTTTAGAATTTGAGATGAAAGATCTTGGATTGATGCACTACTTCATAGGCCTAGAAGTATGGCAAGGCCCTAGAGGAATCTTTCTTAACCAGGGAAAGTATGTTGTGGAGATCCTTAAGAAATTTGACATGTTGGAATGCAAAGCCATGGCCACTAACATGGATTCCAACTTGAAGCTTTTAGCTGATGACTCATCAGAATTGGTGGATATGACTCTATACAGACATATTATTGGGTCATTAATGTATTTAACAAATACCAGACCAGACATATGCTTTGCTGTGAATACCTTGAGTCAATATCTAGTGGAACCTAGACGAGTTCACCTGATAGCTGCAAAGCATGTAATGAGGTACCTAAAATGTATGATATATTTTGGTCTATGTTATCTTGGAGATCATGACTTCAGTCTGCATGGCTTTACAGATGCTGACTGGGCAGGAAGTGTATTGGACAGGAAAAGCACATCGGGAGGATGTTATTGTCTAGGATCTGCTATGATCTCATGGTTTAGCTAGAAGCAGTCTAGTGTGGCTCTTAGCACAGCTGAAGCGAAATATATAGCTGCTTGCTCTGCTAGTTGTGAAGCAATATGGCTTCAGAAACTGTTATGAGGACTATTTGATTTAGAGATGGACCCCAATGTGATCATGTGTGACAACCAGAGTTGTATCAAGATGACAGAGAATACAGTGTTCCATGATAAGTCAAAGCACATAGAGATCCGATATTTCTATATACGGGATATGGTGCAGAAAGGAGTTATCAAGCTCGAGTATGTAAGCATTGACGAACAAGTTGCTGATATATTGACCAAACCTCTATCTCGAGTAAAGTTTGAGTATTTCCAAGACAAGCTTGGTGTAGTTCAGAAAGACCCTCCTCAAAAGGGGGAGTGATGTGGTCACTGATGATGTGATTGCCTGCATCGACAGTGAGGTCGATGATATGGATACCTGTATTGGTGATATCGACGATGAGGTTGATGAAGTGGTCCTTAGACTTGGTCTAAGTTGACAAGTGGATTGTATCATCCTTGGACACATGTCCTAAAAGAGATCCATAGACATATGTCTACGAGAAAGTGGTCCCTTGTGGACGTGATAGGACTGCATCGTCCATGAACATTTAGTTCAAAATGTACGTGATAGGACTGCATCGTCCCTGAGCCTTTGGTTCAAAATGTACGTGATAGGACTGCATCATCCCTGAGCCTCTGTTCAAAATGTACATGATAGGACTGCATCGTTCCTGAGCCTTTGGTTCAAAATGTACGTGATAGGATTGCATTGTCCCTGAGCCTTTGGTTCAAAATGCACGTGATAGGACTGCATCGTCCCTGAGCCTTTGGTTCAAAAGGTACATGAGAGGATTGCATCGTCCCTGAGCCTTTGGTTCAAAATGTACATGATAGGACTACATCATCCCTAATCCTTTGGTTCAAAATGTATGTGATAGGACTACATCATCCCTGAGCCTTTGGTTCAAAAGGTACGTGAGAGGACTGCATTGTCCCTGAACATTTGGTTCAAATGGTACATGAGAGGACTGCATCGTCCCTGAACATTTGGTTCAAAAGGTACGTGAGAGGACTGCATCATCCCTGAACATTGGTTCAAAAGGTATGTGAGAGGACTACATCGTCCCTAAACATTTGGTTCAAAAGGTACATGAGAGGACTGCATCGTCCTTGAACATTGGTTCAAAAGGTACGTGAGAGGACTGCATTGTCCCTGAACATTGGTTCAAAAGGTACATGAGAGGACTGCATCGTCCCTAAACATTTGGTTCAAAAGGTACGTGAGAGAGCTGCATCGTTTTTGAACATTTGGTTCAAAAGGTACGTGATAGGACTGCATTGTCCCTGAACATTTAGTTCAAAATGTATGTGACTGGATTGCATCGTCCATAGACATGAGAATTGTCTAAAATTGATAAGGGTTGATCATCCTGGAAGTAGATCTGGATTGCATCATCCATAGACATGAGACTTGTCTAAAATTGATAAGGATTGATCATCCTGGAAGTAGATCTGGATTGCATCGTCCATAGACATGAGACTTGTCTAAAAGTGATAAGGATTGATCATCCTGTAACTAGATCATGTGTATTGCAGATGATACAGATGCTGTAGATCGAGATGATCCAGATGTTGTAGATCAAGATGATCTAGATGCTGTATATTGAGATGATCCAGATGCTGTAGATCGAGATGATCTTGATGCTATAGCTGATCAAGTGCTGTAGAAGATGAAGACTCAGTACTAAAGATGATGATGTTCTAGTAACTGTTGAGTTACTGATGATGATGTATGAAGAAAATCTTCCAATGATTTATAGGTGTATCATGTACCATGTAGTTAATGACTCCTTGCTCCTGCAGATGTTGTTATAATATCCTTCTTGTTAAGGGGGAGTGTTGAAATATTGTAACTTCCAAGAATATTATATTTGTATTTTATTATTCCAGAGATGATACATTCCTCCGTGGTGACACTATTGTATATCCAGAGATGTTTATTCCTCTAAGAGAATGTGGTAACTAGGGTTATTAGATATCCCATGTGAGGTCGGCCCTGAGTTTACTTTTGAGGGGTTATTAGGCTCTCCTGGGAGAGGTCAACCCCATTAGGGTAAAAGGTCAGTCGAGAGATGAGCATAAGTATAGGAGGATGTTCCTCACTTATCTCATTCATTCATCCACTTGGGAGTAGCGCACAAGTGAGAGAGAGGTCTACATAGGAGGAGAAGGAGCTCTAGTCTTGGACTACATATTGTATTTGGTTGATTATCTATATTGTGGAAAGCTTTGCTGGGTTTTCTACCCCATGAGGGTTTCCCAGGGTAAATCTTTGTCTATCTTGTGACTGTGTTTCTTTTCATGATATTGCTAGTCAAATTAGGCTAAACTTAACATATTTATCACCTACCATATCTGCATCAACATATCCCTGTAGAGCAGTGTCAGGACCTCCAAAACATAATGCATGGTTGGTATTACCTCTCAAATACCCGAGAATCCACTTTACTGCCTTCCGATGCTCTTTACTTGTATTTTTCATATACCTTCTCACGACTCCCACTGCATGTGCAATATATGGTCTTGTGCACACCATGGCATACATCAAGCTTCCAACTGATAATGAATAGGGAACCTTGGACATGCAGTCTATCTCTTCCTGTTTCTTGGGACACATCTCCTTACTTAGTTTGAAATGGATGGACAAACGTGTACTAATTGGTTTTGCATTATGCATTCTAAACCGCTCCAACAAATTTTCTATGTACTCACCTTGTGACAATGTCAATTTGTGATTTTTTCCGTCTCTTGTTATTCTCATACCAAGGATTTGCTTTGCAACACCCAAATCCTTCATCGCATATGAATTAGATAATTTACTTTTGAGCACATTTATATCTTTCACGATAGACCTTGAAAAAAGCATGTCATCCACATAAAATAACAATATAATATATCTTCCATTATATAGCCTCTTGAAATAAACACAGTGGTCATAATGACATCTACTATAACCTTGGTCTATCATAAACTTGTCAAATTTCAAATACCACTTCCTTGGAGCTTGCTTCATGACATACAAGCTCTTCTTCAACTTGTAAACCATTTATTATGCAATGTTCTTTTACCTGTAGAAAACTGAACCAAATGCCAAGTCCGGTTTCTTACCAATGAGTCCATCTCCTCATTCATGCCTTGCTCCCACTTCTTTCTAATTTCCATATGCATTGCTTCTTCATAATATTCTGGTTCACTAGAGTTAGTCATCAATAAATAATACATTGAAGGAGAGTATCGTTCACGGGGCCTACTTAACATGGTAGATCTTCTAACACTTGCAAGATTTTGAGATATCTTCTACCGTTCTTGATTTTCTGGCACCTTTGGATCTTCATTTTCTTTGATTTCATCAAGCGCTGTGTACTCTATGTTTTCCTTTTCCTATTTCTTTCCCTGCAAATGATCTTTATCCATGACATTTTCATTGAATACCACATCTTTTATTGTAATTATTTTTTTATTTTCATAATGCCATAAGCGATAACCAAAATCATCAACCTTGTATCCAATAAAGGTGCACTTCTTTGATTTAGCCTCAAGCTTTGTTATATTTTCTCTATCAATATAGACAAATGCATCACAACCAAAATTCTTCAGAAATGAGTAGTTTACCTTTTTACCTGTCCATGCCTCCTCTGGAATCCCACCATCCAAATCACTTGAAGGCCCTTTGTTTATTAAGTAAACAATGGTATCTACATCATCTTCCCAAAACTGTAAGGAAAAACTTGCATGCAATATCATACAACTTCCATGCTCCATGATTGTTCTGTTCATAATTTATGACACACCATTTTCTTGTGGTGTTCCTAGGATTGTGTTCTCTCTACAAATCCCATGGTATGAATAATAACTATCAAACTCCTTGCTGCAGTATTCACTTCCATTATCAGATCTGAGACACTTCAAACTTTTTCATGTCGCATTCTCGACCAAATATTTCCACTTCTTAAAAGGATCAAACACATAAGATTTCTGTCTAATGCAATAAATCCAAGTTTTTCTAGTTGCATCATCAATAAAATTAACATACTAACGAGAGCCACAAAGAGATTGTACCTGAGTTAGTCCCCATACATATGTATGCACAAGCTCTAACTTTCCACTCTTCTTCTGTTTCCCAACCCCGAGGAATACGACTCTCTTTTGTTTTCCATAAACATAACTCTCACATAATTCCAAACTTACCTGCTTCAGATTTAATAACAAATTCCTTGAGTGGAGAATTTGCATCCCCTTCTCACTCATGTGGTGAATCCTATGATGCCATAGTGATGTATCTTTTCCTCTAGAAGCTAAAGAGATAAAACAATTAGTATTATGAGGACATAAATACAATGTACATATCCTGTCTCCTTTTGCTATCACCATTGATCCTTTAGTGATATTCCACCTCGTTTCCAAAAATGTAGACAAACATCCACCATCTCCTAACTTCCATGTTGAGATCATATTTATTTTCATAGCAGAAATATGCCTTACATATTTCAGCAGTCATTCACCTCCATTCTTTAACTTTATTTGTACCTTACCCATTCCAACAATTTTACATGGTTTATCATCACCCAATAAAACATGTCCAAAATCACCTGGAACGTAATCATGAAATAATTTCCTATGGGGTGTAGCATGACACGAATCCCCCGAATCTACTACCCAGTAATAACTAGTACTATCTAATGAAAGAATCAAAGCATCTTGTAACACATCACCTGCTACATTTGCTTCCTGAGTAGTCTCCTACTGTCCATCTCCTTTATTCTTTAGAGATATGAAGTCTTTCTTCAGATGTCATTTCTTTCTACAATTCCAACACTCTATCTTTCCCAATCTGGACTTGGATCTTCCCTTCCTGGACTTGCTGCGATTACCGGGGATATTTCCTCTCTCCCTTTGTCTTCCCCTGCTCTCCATGGTTAACACATTACTTGATGTCTCACTTGTGTTTTTCCTTCACACATACTTGCTAAGATTAACACCAAAAACATCATCAAATTTCAAAGTGTTTGAACTAGAGACAGAGTTACTTCCAACCATGACCAAGCTGTTCCAACTTTCTGGAAATGAGCACAATATTAGAAGATCCCTAACCTCATGTTCAAATTTCACTTTTACAGAACTTAGCTGATTTGTAATTGTATTATATTCATTTAAATGATAAGCAACAGATCCACCTTCTGACATCTCCATATTAAATAAACGCTTCATTGGAAATACTTTGTTGGAGGCTGAGAATTTTTTATACAATTTACCCAATGTGCTCATCATACCCTCTGTTGTATTTTATTTTTGAAATATTGAAAGCCACTGATGAATCCAGGCACAACCATATTATTCCTAGTGCCTTTCTGTCAAGAACCTCCTGTTAGATTTTGAGCATTAATTCACAATACTCTAGGATCTTTACTGAGAGAATAACATGTACAATATATCAATGCATATCAATCATAACAAGCATGAAAAGCATCATAAGAATCAAAAGCATGAGAGACAAGAGACACAGAGTTTTCGTGGGGAAAACCCTAAGGTGAAAAACCTAAGGTGAAAAACCCCACAACTTCCTTAGAGATAGAGAGAGAAATGGATCAACCAAAGTACAACCAAAATACAATGAGATAGTCTCCTAGTAGCAGATGATCCTCCTCCTCACTAGTGCGCCACTTTCTGAGTGAGAGAAGTATGAGTTTCTGAGTGATGAAATAGAGATCTCCCGATCTCTATTTATACTTAACCTGTTTTCCCAGTGACACTATGGGGCTAACTTGTCTAGCTAGGTACATCCACAATATAATATATATTTCAGGGCCGACCCCACACATGGTGGTCTAATAACCCATCGGCAAGTACACACACTTATGACACTTCCTTATAGAGGAATAACACATCTCTTATAAGGGTACAATAAGTATATATGAAATACATAGATGAAATACATTCCGAAGTTACATATACATCAACACTCCCTCTTAACTAGGAAGGTATTTCTTGACACAGATCTGCTAGTACAAGTCTTCTTCTCAGGATCTTCGTCATCATCATTGTTACTGCTGCTTCTATCTCAACCAATCTCTGAATCTACTCGTCATAGGAAGTTCTACAGAGCCAGTCCTTTTTCATACTAGATGTAGACCCACCACCTGCAGGTATTCATCATTTGTGCGAACGGTCTGATAGAGGTGGTCTCTCAGGACTAATTTTATGTGCGGATGCAATACCGGAAAGAGTATCCTGAGAACATTTATGTGCCTAAGCACGACCGGAAAGATATCCCAGGACTGATTACATGCATCTCCTCCACAATACCTTTAAAGAGCATCCCAAGAACATTTATGTGCCGCAGCACGACTGCCAAGATCTCTAAAGAGCATCCTAGGACTTATTACGAGCACACAGCTCAACCTCTCCGATCTCTAAGACTGATTACATGTGGATAGACAAAACCTTTAAAGAGCATCCCAGGAACATTTATGTGCCGTAGCATGACCGACAAGATCTCTAAAGAGAATCCCAGGACTTATTACGAGCACACAACTCAACCTCTCGGATCTCTAGGACTGATTACATGTCTCCGTAGTAATACCTCATCCCAGGACTGATTACAAGCACACAGCTCAACCTATTGGATATCTGAGGACTGATTACATACTACATAGAAACACCTCATCCCAGGACTGATTACGAGCACACAGCTCAACCTATCGGATATCTGAGGATTGATTACATGCTATTTTCACAACCTACCACATATCATCTCTGACCTCCAAGTATCAACCTGATACTCATGATCCAACGGATCATCATCGCATGAAGCATCATCCTGATGATCATGATCATACTGATCATCATCACTGTACCATCCTGGTACATATCATCTGGAGCAACATCCCGAAGCTCATCATCATGATCATCCTGATCATACAATGCATCCACTTGATGCATACTAAGTATCTACCTGATAAATATCATCATACATGATCCACCTGATCATACAGTGTATACACCTGATACAAATACAAATACATGATCCACCTGATCATACCTGATACATATCAACATACATGATCTACCTGATCATACAATGTATCCACCTGATACATATACAGATACATGGTCCAAGCATCCAACATGATGCGTATAAAAAATACATACAAATGATCCAACTGATCATATCCAACATCCAACATGATGCGTACATACATATACATATAAATGATCCGATTGATCATATCCAGCATCAACACGATGCGTACATACATATAAATGATCCAACTGATCATATCCAACATCCAACATGATGCATACATACATATACATATAAATGATCCAACTGATCATATCCAGCATCCAACATGATGCATATACATAGCAGTAACTGGAGCATCATCCAACACTTACATCCACAGCCATGTGAAGGATCCTCCTTCCAACATGCTTGGAATGGCTTCAGCAAATGTGTCCATCACTTCTTCCTCAAAGTGTCGTCGATCTGAAGAACACCAAGCCTCTCCCTGAAGTACTCGAACTTCACTATGGCTAGTGGCTTCATCAGTACATCTGCAATCTGCTCGTCCGTTGCCACATACAGGAGCTTCACTGCTCCTCTCTGCACCATATCCCTGATATAGTGATATTTGATCTCTATGTGTTTCGACCTGTCATGAAACACTGGGTTCTTAGACAGCTTCACACAACTCTGGTTATCACAGAAGATACCAGTAGCATCCAATGGGAGATCAAATAACGCAGACAGTAGCTTCCATAGCCATACTGCCTCACAACTAGCTGAACAGGCTGCAACATACTCTATCTCAGCTGTACGCAGTGCTACGCAGGACTACTTCCTACTAAACCAAGAGATCACACCTGATCCCATACTGAAGCAACAACTAGATGTGATCTTCCTATCTGCAGCACTGCCTGTCCAATCTGAATCAACATAACCTTGCAGGTTAAACTTTTGATTTGCTTCATACTTGAGCCCATAATCAACTGTACCCTTCAGGTACCTCAGAATATGCTTTACAACAACCAGGTGAACACTCCTCGGATCTGTCAGGAACTAACTCAATGTGTTCACAGCAAAGCAAATATTTGGTCTCGTATTCGTCAGGTACATCAAGGACCCAATCATCTAACGATACATAGATATATCAACCGGCTCAGATGAAGCATCACATAGAAGCTTCAGATTTGATGCCATGGGTGTGGCCATGGCCTTGCAATCCATCATCCCGAACCTCTTCAGGATATCCATAGTGTACTTCCCTTGTCCAAGGAAGATCCCATCTGTGCTCTGCCACACCTCCATACCTAGGAAATAGTGCATCATCCCTATGTCCTTCATATCGAATTCAGAAGCAAGATTCCTCTTAGTATCTGCAATCAATTTGTCATCTACTGTTACAAACAGGTCATCCACATATAAAAGTAGAACCACAGGATTCCCTTCCTCAACCATGTAGTAAAGGTTGGAATCCGCTTTATTCTTAGTAAAGCCCAAGCTAGATAGGAAACTGTCCATCCTACCGTACCAAGTTCTGGGAGCTTGCTTCAAGCCAGACAAGGCTTTCTTCAATCTGCACACATATGACTCCCTGTCATGTGTTTCGAAACCAAGTGGCTGCTCCACATATACTTCCTCTTCAACTACACCATTCAAGAAAGCAGTCTTGACATCCATCTGGTGTATTTTCCATTTCATTGCTGCAACTAGGGCAAGTACTGTTCTGATGGAAGTATACCTGGATACAGGTGCAAAAGTTTCTTCATAATCTATTCCCTCTTTTTGAGAGAAGCCACGAGCTACGAATCTTGCCTTGTATTTCTCTACACTGCCATCTGCAGCATGCTTGATTTTGTATATCCATTTGGAAGTCACAACAGAATTTTCTTTAGGTCTTGGGACAACATCCCAAACATCATTCTTCATTATTGATTGGTATTCCTCAACCATGGCATCCTTCCATTCTTTCTTTTCCGCTGCTTCTTCATAACAGAGTAAGCTAAACTCTAGACCGAATGCACCAAGAATCCGGCGATTTTTCCGGCGAAAATCCGGCTGAAATTGTTTAAATGACTATTTTGGGTTGTTAGAATTGCATAATCGGGGTGCCCCAGGGGAGATACCTTTTGCCTTGCTTTCACTGCTTGGAAATTCCTTCTTAATGTTCTTTTCTTTTGCACATCCTTTGCAAACACCTTCATGCCTGGTCTTGATTTCAGGAAGACCTTCTACAGCCTTACTTGCAATTGGTAATGCTCTGTAGTGCATATGTGCGATTCTTCTATGCCAAAGTTCACTTGGCTCCATGGAATCATGCACCATGGCATGTTCAGGTTGTCCTTTCAATTTATACAAACCTCCCTCTTGCTCTCCAATCACCACTGCATCATCTATGGTATTTCCCTTTGGCCACATTAGGACTTGGCCATCCACAAATGCAACCCTCATACCTTTTGCATCCAATGTAGAGATGGAGAGTAAGTTCTTCTTGAGCCCAGGTACATCAAGGACTTCTTTCATCTTCAAATATTTTCCAGAATCTAGGTTATAGGAGGCTTCACCACTTCCTTTGATGGGATATTGATAATCATCCCCAAGTTTCACTTTATGGGGTTATTCATGTTCAGACAGATTTACAAAATATTCTTTAAACCCAGTCATGTGTTTGGAAGCCCCACTATCAATTAACCAATCATTACAACCATGAGAGATTGTACCTGTGAGAGCAGAGATTAGGACATACTCTTCTTCACTTGATGAGTCATCTTCACTTTCTTCCCTAGCTTTCTTCTTTGGAGGTTCATCATCTTCGGTAGCATGAGCATGGTACCTTCTTTTGTTACCCTTCTTCTTGCTATTGTTGTGGTTGTCCCTTTTGTTCTTGGGACATTCTGAAGCGAAGTGACCCTTCTCATTACAAGTGAAACACCTTAGATCTTTCTTGTCTTTGAGATAATGATGAGAATATTTCTTCTTGTAATGGGATGGCTCCCTCTTGAACTTGCCCTTCTTAGTGTGAGCTATGAGAGCTTGATCTTCATTCCCCATCTTTTCTTCTCTTGCCACAAGCCTTGCTTCTTCTTGAGAAAATTCCTCCCACAATCTGCTGAAGGAGATTAATTTCTTTCTGGCATAGATCCCCTGGATAAAGGAGTCCCATGACCTAGGTAGGCCATTCAAAGTGGTCATAACAATTTCACCATTCTCCACCATTTCATCTACAGCTTCAAGTTGTTCCTTGATCTGAGAGACCTTGGAGAAATAAGATTGAATGGTTTCTCCATTCGACATCTTGACTCTTTTCAACTGATTCCGCAAGGTCATCTTTCGATTTATGTTCTTCCCTTCAAATAGCTTGGTCAAAGAGTCAAACATCTCCTTGCGTGTCTTTAGAGAAGACACATGGGGTATGAGATGGTCTTTGATAGAATCAACAATGATTGTCTTTGCCTTGACCAAGTTCTTCTTATGCAATACCTTAGCCTCTTCATCCTCTGGGAAAGGGATGTCTTCTTTTATATATGAGTCCAACTCATTCTCTTCCAGGATTAACCCAATCCTATACTTCCAAGCTCGGAAGTTATCAACCCCTTCAAGCTTATCCTCAAGCTTGGTGTGGTGAGACATCTTAAAGAGTACTTCAAATGAAAATAGAAAAGATTTAGGTCTTACCACTTGAATTGCTGAAAACTGGATCTGGTCCCAGATTAGGGTTTGTCGGAAAAATCCTAAAAATTCAAAATGTGAATTTCAACTTTCTGAAAGGATAGAAAGATGTGCCTTGATGAGCTGATCAGCTTGGTGTATTCATAATTTGATATCCGTAAAGCTTTACCCTTTAGATTTGCCTTTTTGTCCTCCCAGGTTCATTAGGGAGAGCCCTGAATTAGGGTTTGAGTTTCCCAGAGATATACCCAGCCAAAAATCTCGATACAAAGCTCTAAACTTCGATTTTTGCAAGGAGCTTCCAGCCCTGTCTTCAGATTTTAGAAATTCCTATTTTTGTGGAAACCCTAATTTTTAGGGCCAAATCTAAAAATGCTCAGAATTGAATTCTGATTGGACAGATAGATTCTCCTTGACGAGTAGAGTCAATCTACTATACTACTTTCCCAAAAAATGTGGAGAGAAACCTAATAAACAAGAAACTCAAGTTTCCGTCACTGCAAAATGTCTTCTTCTCAGGTTAGCTCTGATACCATGTTAAATTTTGAGCATTAATTCACAATACTCTAGGATCTTTACTGAGAGAATAACATGTATAGTATATCAATGCATATCAATCATAACAAGCATGACAAGCATCATAAGAATCAAAAGCATGAGAGACAAGAGACACAGAGTTTCTGCGGGGAAAACCCTAAGGTGAAAAATCCCACAACTTCCTCAGAGATAGAGAGAGCAATGGCTCAACCAAAGTACAACCAAAATACACTGAGATAGTCTCCTAGTAGTAGATGATCGTCCTCCTCACTAGTGCGCCACTTTCTGAGTGAGAGAAGTATGAGTTTCCGAGTGATGAAATAGAGATCTCCCGATCTCTATTTATACTTAACCTGTTTTCCCAGTGACACTATGGGGCCGACTTGTCTAGCTAGATACATCCACAATATAATATATATTTCAGGGCCGACCCCACACATGGTGGTCTAATAACCCATCGGCAAGTACACACACTTGCGACACTTGTCAATACACATGACGACACTTCCTTATAGAGGAATAACACATCTCTTGTAAGGGCAAAATAAATATATATGAAATACATAGATGAAATACATTCTGAAGTTACATATACATCAACACCTCCCATTCTTCGTCCTTCATAGTCGTCGGTTGTTTTTCTTTTCCTTCCAACGGTAGGAATAGATCCTTATGATACAAATAGTACTCCATTTGCATTTTCCATAACTGGTAGTTTTGGCTGTTAAATTTCTCAACCTTAAACTTTCCTTCTTCCGCCATTTCTCCCACTCGAACCAGGAACCCTTCTTTCTGTGAGTTTATCTGCCAAATAGACCTTTGGTGTAACATCCCATATTTTGACAGTCATTAATTATAAACTTTAATGTGAATTAGCTTAGCATGTATTTGCTTATTATCTGTTTGAAGAAGATAGATTGATTAATATGATTGTTATGTGGACATGTGGGCTCCCTTGAGGTGTGTAGGTAAATGAAATTTATTGTTTAATTTATTAATGGCAATGAATATGTTACTTCATATTGAACACTCAAATTGAATATGGAATATCAATATGTGGAATGCTAATTTATTTTGGTTGCAAGAAGAACTTACGTGATTATATTTAAATGTCGTTTTACTGATATGGATTAACACTTGAAAGAGTTGGGTATGCCTATATATGAGTTTCATGTTAATTATGAACTATTCCACATGTTCATTGACTATGAGATAGACGGATTCCTACAATGCCAAGGGGCACAAAATGTCTTGGACATAAAGAGGATAATGATGTTATATCAATGTTCATGCTATTTAATTGTGAATTTCAATATTTCCATGACTTGTGGGTGAGTGTGAGTTTTGACATGAATTGTGACTTTCCCAAAGTGGTTGTTCAATGATGATACCCATTAGAAAACTAATGGAACATTATGGTTGATGTAGGGTGTTGACCCTAGTACTATCAGGGGGGTGGAATAATTTTCCATCGTTTATCCCCCGAAACCTAGAGTCGTGGGAGGGATGTGTTGTGCACGCTCCCCTGGATGTGTGATGACGATTAGTGGGTTCCTACTGGGGAAGCTTGGTCAATGTAGTCTATCGACACTTCCACTTACGGGTTCTATATGTGGTTAGGTTGTGTAGTCGATGCCATAGTATATTGCAGCAGAGGAGGGGATGGTGAGGTCAGCAGACATAAGTAGTGGTGATTAGGTGGTTGGAGTACCGATGGGATGGATGGGATCAATGATGGATTGGATATTGTTCTTGATTGTCATTAACCATCATGAGTATATGCTCAATTTCATCATTATTTTTACCTAATTCTGTTTTATTGCTTTTGTATGAATGATTATGTAATTTATGATGAATGATGCATTGTTTAATTATTCTTCTATATGTTGTTTGCAAGCATGTAATAATGATATATTAGGAGCATTAAAAGTGGTTATTAGTATCCACGCTTAAGACGTGTGCACTGGTCATGCATACACCAATTCATGAGTACATTACTATGATTGGTCGATCGATGAATAAATTAATATGGTTATATTAGCTATTAGTAACTTGGTTGTTGAATTGTTGAAAGCATTACTTGTGTGTTGAAAGTATGAGTTTGTTGACTTGTTTAATATGTTTTAGATTTATATAAATTGATTGGATTATTGAATGACATATATAATTATATACATATAATATAACATATGTCATAGTATAATATAGTATATGAAATATCTTATTTGACTTATGTATGAGAGGATAATATAAATAAATGGATAGATAGGATTGCACAAATTTTTAGAAAAGAGTTGTCATAGTTGCATTTAAGCCTTAGTATCAAGAAAAGTGAGACTTTGCAAACATGTTTATTAATATTTTCTTTATTTAGATCAAATTGTTGTTTTTTTGATAAAATAAATTTATTGATTGTTGAATATTATTCTATTGGAATTTATTGACGGATGAGGAGGAGGATGAGGACTTTTGATATAAATAGGAGACTTGAGATTGAAAGGGGGGGAAGATCTTTTCTCTTGAAGGATATTTTGGTGAGAGTTTTTTAGGGATGGGATTTTTGGATATTTTGGGGATGAGAAGTTTGGAAGAGTTGGAAGATTTTGAGAACTCTTGGAAGATTTGATACATAGCCTATTAGTGCATCACTTTTATGTTCTATGGGGTCTCCAGCACGGAGGTCCAGGAGGCCATTTGGATGGATTCCTAGGGCTAGGGAGCCGACTAGGCCCCTAGTTGGTTTGGAGGTAAAACCGTGGTCCCTCTTTGGCCAATGAAGAGGAATCAACTCAAGGAGAAAATGGAAGCTTGCTCAGTTTGGAATTTGTCACCATTCTTATATCGAGGTATTTTTCTTGTGATTTTAAATTGTTAATATGTTGTTCTAAACTTCTTATATGATTTTATTGTACATGATTTCAATGATATTTGAGGTTACATGAATCACTAATGGAATTTTAGTATTTCTGAATTAATCGATAATAAGTAACCACCCAGATGGGTGTTACATTTGGATCTGATACCAATTGTTAGAAAAATAGGATCGCAGAGCATTAACAATAAACAAGATGTTCAAATATAAAACACATTAAAACATTACAAGAGAGACACCAATATAACGTGGTTCACCCAAGATGGACTACGTCCACACATAAATTGCTAGTCCTTATTATTATACCATCCAAAAAATGAAGGGATAACACCTGCAGTACATCCACTGCAACTTCCTCTTCACTCTCTCATAGTATCTCTCACAGTACAATACAATACCATACACTATCACAACCGTATTCCAATGTATTCATTTTAAAGGGGAATTACAATGGGAAAATACCACGGGCTACTCAATACCATGGGCCCGTAAATTGTGGGCCAACAAACAACCCAAAAAATTTCTTTCAGGGGATTCGCCCCTGAACCCCCTTTCCTAGGGGTTCTTCCCCTGGATCCCTCAGCTGCGGGGGATGCCCCCCCCCCCCCCAACCCCCCCGTTGTCATGAGTGTACAGTCCGCCTGCACATTATATAAAAAAATTGGGGTACAAACATGGCCGAATAACAACATCTCCGAATCAGGAAGACTAGGATCCACAACCAACATATAATGAAGTTATCCTAATATTAAAATATGAAGTTGGATTTGTCTAACCTTCCACCAAAATTACCAAATCCTAGTTATCCATGACAACAACATATGGGAGTTGAACTAAAATAGAGACTACAACATCTAGTTTTTCTCAGTTAAGTAAAAGTGGATAGCTACAATTTATTGTTTTGATAGCTAATAGCAATAACAATCAATGCATGGTTTTGGTAGAACAATGAGGGTGTATGTTTTGTTGTAACAATGAGGACATGGGTTCTCAGTTGAGTAAAAGTGGACAACTAAAATTCCTTGTTTTGATAGTAAATAGCAATAACAATTAGGAAATGGTTTTGGTAATAACAATGCGGGTGTGGGTTTTGGAGTAACAAAGAGGACATGGTTTAGCAATAATACTGAGTCAAGAACAACCCTCCAAATGGGTCAAACAAACATGTTTTTGTGGTGTTATGTCATGGGTTTTCATCTTTACATTAATATGATTATTCTTGATTATTTGTATATATATACTAATTATGAATTACAATTTAAAATTATAAAAAATGATTTTTAAATATCATTTATAAGTTAACTTGACATGATATTATTATTAATAAAATTACAAATTTTAGTGTTAAATTATCTTACTTTAATGAAGATGTGTATAATGGTATAACGATTTTATTTCCACATCAAAATTTTTCTCTTATTCCTAATTCTTATTCCTAATTCATAATACGTGAATACATAATTTAGATACTCAATTATTTCCATAAAATGATAATGAATAAATATGTTTTGATAAGTTATTTATAAAACAAGAAGACTATTAAAATTAGGAATTTTCTCTTATTATTTCTAATTCATAATAAGTGAATATATTTTTTTTCAGCGGAAAAATTACCTTCCCGTTATTCCGAAGGAATCAAGTAAAGCTAATACGCACGGGAAATCTCAACAAACTTCCTCACATATCGTGGATGGTAGGTCAAGCAAACCGTCAGCCGGATATCCAAGCCAGAAAATGTCTCAATAGAATTGAACCCGGGTGGATGGAATGAAATCCATCTATCCCCACCAACAAACCACCGTATCCTTGACACCATAATAAGTGAATATATAATTTAGATACTGAATTATTCCTTATTTAAATTTAAACATTTAAACATGATAATTTTAAAATCATAATGAATAAATATGTTATGATAAGCTATTTATAAAACATGGAGACTATTAAAATTGGCATCAATACTTATAATCTTTATAATAAATTAAAAACATTTAAAAATCAATTAAATTTTAAGGGGGGCTTAACAAAATATTTTTGGTAGGTGTTTACAATTCTTTAGTGAAATTAAGGGTATTCTTTAATAACTCATAAACGAAGGCGCTATGGCATAGTTCCACTGAGTCGAGAAGCCGTGAGTTTATGCCATTGTAAATTTCATTCAAACTATTCAATTAGACTTAAATCCTCCTAAAGTAGATCTATCATTTTCAATTGGCTAAAATAATTTTAATGGATCTATGTTACTACTTATCAAACTAAATACTGCACTTAAAGCATGAATTTACTCTTCATTTAGGGTTTGATAATGTCAACAATGCCACATGTAATATTTTAAAGAATAAAGGTTTCCTCCAAATATATATAAAATTTCTCAAACAAAGTTGTCTTAAAATAAAGACCTCAAAGTTAAAATATGCTTCTAACTATGTGAAATGTGTCTTCAATAATGCATAATTACCCAACGAAATTCTAGACTTATGTATTTGTCTTCTTGAAGAGTGCATTCTCATTGGGAATATATATTTATGATTATGCAACAAATATTTCACCCTTATAATGGAATTCTCCTCATCAAATGATCCTCGTCAATCGTACAAATATATATCATTGCCACATGGAAATTCTCCAAGAAATTATTCCTATTTTAAGCCTCTCTTCAAGCTAACATCATCTAGACATGTGGACGTAATATCTCAGTTCCATCAATGTGTATGAAACTCCATCAATTATGAAACAAAGAAGTGATACATGCCTCCAAGATGCAAATGTAGATAAGAAAACACTTGAAAATGTAGATCAAGACATGCATTTTTAGGTGGTAAAAGATATGATATATTTGCCAACAAAATTGTACTATGACAATAATAAATAATAAAATTTTAGTTTGTTTTACCACTAGTACTATGAAATTAATCAATAATTCACTTTGGACTAATATGTAATATAATTCAGTTTTTTATTTTTATTTTTTTCTCAATGATATATTTTTTTTTGTTGAATGAAAGAAATCACTTTGAATTCTTAATTATGTTATGTATAAGGTAATGTATATTAACAAAATTTGGTTTGTAAATGTTCTATTAGTGAACTACTTAGTGTAAAATCAAAACCGAATGACAAAGAGTGATGACTTCTTGTAACAAGAAAAGTCATTGTTTCTTTTTGTTCATTATCAACATAGAGTGGAATTGAAATCCTTTGGCATTCTCCTACATTTGAATTTATTTACCACCAATGCAACAAAAGGGATGTTGTAAAAAAAATTGGCAACATGAACAAATATTAATAGAAAGACTGAAATTAACCATCATTGATCCTAAGTTAACATGACACTTAATAATAGTAACTATTATATAATCCCATTTATATTTCCCAAAATTATTAATGGACATTTAACTTCTAACCCCACAATCCTTTCTAAATGATAATGGACATGTTAGGATATTCCTATACTCCATCCTAGTCCCACCAGTATTTTGATCATTTGCATTTTCAGTCATGCATGCACTTTTAGGGTTTTCATGTATTCTAGGGTTTGCATGCATTTTGCATGCATCCCAGTCATCAGTCCAACACCTAGCCCTCAGTTAGCCAGCCCTTGAGAGCTTCTCACTGATCATTTTTAGCCCTCCAGTTGCTTAATGCTCCCTTCTTTCTTGATTTTAGGAAGCAACTCGCCCTTCTTCACCTACTAGTCCAGTTGTCTTCAGTTTACACTCAGTTACACTTAGTTACACCCAGTTACATTCAATTACACTCAGTTACACTTACCAGACTCAGTTTGACTGATGGTTGATAGTTACTTGAGCATTGATGACTCCACTGATGATGATGAAGACTTCCAGTTGTGCTTCGATGACACCAGTTGTGCTCTGATGACACTCCAGTGATCCTTTGATGACTCCATGAAGGCTAATTCGAATTTCCACCTTAGGCATTCGAATCCTCATGCATTGTACTATTTATTTGTCCATATTGTGATTAATTAACTAGTGTGTGTGAAGTATTTCTGCTTCTATCCGAGTTCTAATGTATTATTATTCTGTTGCTCATTATACTGCATTGACCACTCTTCTTCTATTTTCTTGCTTAATCAATTACTTTCTTGTGAGGTATACATCATCTCTTAGATCTGCTGTGAGGATTTTCACATGGTATCAGAGCATGTTGAGAGTATTGTTTATCTCCATTCTTGAGAGTTTTTTGCAGGTTATTACCAAGATTTCGAGTACAACAGTTGTAGCAGTTTCTGCATCTTTGTAGCAGTAGCAGTTGCAGATATTCTCTATTTTTTTTGCAGGTCTTCTACAGCTTCAATGTATTCAGAAGAAATCTATCCTCCTCCATTCAATTATGATCCTCTTTCTCCATTCAACTATGATGAATGGAAACCAAAGATGATATCACATTTGAAGAGAAATGGTCTCTTTGATTATTGTTTTGAGAGAGAGTTTGAATCCTCTAAAGAAAATATTGATTGGTTAAATAATGGTGACAGAGCCATGGGAAACATGATGCTTGCTATGTCTTGGTGCTTGGTACATCAATTCATTGATGATGTTGAATCTCCAAAAGAGCTACGGGCCTACCTGGATGAAAGATTTGGCAGACATAATGAAGGAATTGGTCCCAACCCTTTCAAGAACAAGCAAAGTGATGCATTCACTCCCCTTGATGGTCTCTTAGATCATGAACCAGTATCATCTCATATTGAAGTTGTCCACAAAGAACTTGCAGATTCTACACTCATGCTCCAACTTTCTTCTCTTTCTGTGCCAGCTCACACTCTAGATATTGCAGAAGGTCCTAAATCCTCTCTTGCACCAGAGTCTGTTGGTTTGCATCATGATCACATGATTATTTCGGAGGAAAAATCATCTATTGGAGGTAATGCATTCGCTCTTCTCAAGCAATCACCTATTATTTACTACTATATGATCATTATTCCATGCTTTCAGAAGGTTATTGAAGAATATGGCCATTTCCATTCGCTTGGGATAATTTCTCATGCATCTACTGGTTTTGATCTCACCTCTCATGGTTCAAAGGAGATCTCAAGAAACCATGATTCAAGCCTTGGATCCAATTTGGATTCCAAGCAATCACCTATCATTTACTACTGTAAGATCATTCTTTCATGTTCTCAGAAGTTTATTGAAGATAGTGGCCATTGCCCTTCGCTTGAGAAAATTTCTCATGCACTTACTGGTTTAATCTCACCTCAAATGGTTCAAAGGAGATCTTAGGAACCATGATTCAAGTCTTGGATCTGATTTGGATTCCAAGCAATATTTATTATTTGATGGTTCTTTTTGGCATAATCTCACCCATGATGGTTTGAAGGAGAAGACAAAAGACTATCTGCATATTCATGTTTTTGATCCTACCTCAACTGATTCGAATCACAGGTTCAAGGATCATCCTCATACTTTTGGATTTGTTCTCATCACATTCGATCTGAAGAGCAAGTACAAGCACATGCTTTTTGAGCATGATCCACTTCTTCCCAAGAAGAATATACCTCCAGACATATGAACAAGCATCACACCTGCTTGAGTTTGGAGCATTTATTTTTTATGTGTGCCTTATAGTCTGTTTTGAGGGGGGGGGTATTTTTCCTATGAAATTTTCCCCACTTCCTTGGATTATTGACTATTATTATTCATTGTATTGGGTGCCCTTTGGTCTTAGTTACCAGGGCCCATGATGGATTAAGGGGGGGTGTTAGGATATTCCTATACTCCATCCTAGTCCCACCAATATTTTGATCATTTACATTTTCTGTCATGCATGCACTTTTAGGGTTTACATGCATTCTAGGGTTTGCATGCATTTTGCATGCATCCCAGTCATCAGTCCAACACCTAGCCCTTAGTTAGCCAGCCCCCGAGAGCTTCTCAATGATCAATTTTAGCCCTCCAATTGCTTAATGTGCCCTTCTTCCTTGATTTTAGGAAGCAACTCGCCCTTCTTCACCTACTAGTCCAGTTGTCTTCAGTTTATACTCAGTTACACTCAATTACACTTAGTTACACTCAATTACACTCAGTTACACCTACCAGACTCAGTTTGACTGATGGTTGACAGTTACTTGAGCATCGATGAATCCACAAATGATGATGAAGACTTCCAGTTGTGCTCCGATGACACTCTAGTGATCCTTTGATCACTCCATGAAGGCTAATTCGAATTTCCACCTTAGGCATTCGAATCCTCATGCATTGTACTATTTATTTGTCCATATTGTGATTAATTAACTAGTGTGTGTGAAGTATTTATGCTTCTATCGGAGTTCTACTGTATTATTATTCTGTTGCTCATTATATTGCATTGACCACTCTTCTTCTATTTTATTGCTTAATCAATTACTTTCTTGTGAGGTATACATCATCTCTTAGATCTGCTGTGAGGATTTTCACAGGACATACCCCAACCATTATAACCCCAAACTCTAAAAACTGAAATTCTTCTTAGATATGTCCACATCCTTCTTATAAATTGAATACCTATTGGGGTTCCTCTTAGAAACTATTTACCCTATCTTTCCATGAATATAGTTTGGTATATCTATGGATACTAAACCCAATGTTGGGCATACATTGGTACAACTATAACATTCATATTTTTCAACAAATATAACTTTTGATAAAATTATAGCTTCTCTTTAATGGAATGACATTTTACATATAAGTGTGTGAAGTGTTATTTATGCTGGTTAGTATTTATTCTGTCAAGGTAGGTTCCCTTGGGCTCATGATTATAAGGTAAATACCATCTATAAAATGTATTTAACATCATGCGATATGATATTAAGGTCATCAAAAGAGAAATCGATAAAGAAGGAAGAAGGTCTCGCTCAAACAATACTCAAACCTCATATAAGAAGGCTTACCTTCCTTACATTTGAGGGATCATTGAAAAAATTCTAGAGACCCCAAAAAATAAGTTAGTTAAATACTCCATACCATCGTCAATATAAATGAGTAAAAATTGTATGCTCTTAAAAAAATGTTATATAAAAAAACAAAGTATTTGTTTCATGTAAAGATAAAATATCATGGAGAAAAAATTAGCAATGAACATATTTGCACTTTTATATTAGAATAACATTCCATCAAATAAAGGGACCTTGTGTTCCTGAAAACACCAAAATCCTTGCTATGAAAGATCACTATTAAAAGCACTGATTTAGAGAGGCTTTGGAGATAATCAAGCATACAAATAGAATAATGTTATGGAGCTTAGTATAAACTAGATTTCCTTAATCAACTAATGGAGGATATAATAAGATCACGAATAACAATTTACAAGTTAAAAAAGTACAATAAGCTAATATTTTGTTTAATTATTTTTCTGTTTGTAATTATGTCCATTAATACTTCGTAAAATTAAATCTACATGTTAAAAATTACATAAGAAAAATAAAATATTACTATTATGCATTGTTAAGAAAATAACAATTTTTACTTTTTTAATTAATATGTATTCTTTAGTTTAAGGTTACTTTCTAATAAAGTTAATTCTATTAATCATTTGCACTTCTAATACTATTATTAAAGCTAGTGAAAAGTAAAATTTTAAAATTTGAGATAGCTAAAAATTCGATAGAAAGAGGCTTGAATAAATGTAAATATTTAATTATTATTATATATAATTAAATGTATAAGACTATAAGAATATTTTATTTTATTATGGATAAATATAAACAATAATAATATATTATTATTAAATACATTTATTAGTTAAATAACTAGAAAACAAAACCTATTTTTTCTACTTTTATTTTTTATTTTATGTGTGTTATTTTTATTGCCAAAGCTACTTAGGTGCTGCCATATTTGAAATTTGAAATCATATCAGTAGTCTCTTCTCACAAACCTCCATCCCATTCGTCCCTCCATTCATCCCTAAACAATTTCTACTCCATGGACACCCTACAATGACATGTTGATACCCTTTTGATGAGGTGTAACCAATGACCGTTACATGGAAATTATGATTTGAATGGAATCCATTCATGGGAGGGTATAGGGAACATGCACAACATAGTGGAATGCATTTGATCGTAGGCTTAACTCTCATAAGGTAAGCTATAAACCTGAACATTAATTATTGCATTCATATAATTTTGTGAGATAAACCCAACATTAAACATTAAATATTACATTCATATGATTTTGGGAGATAAACAATAGATTGAACATTGCAATATTATATTTGTTATCTACCAAAAAAGTAATATAATATTCTAAATTTATTGAAGGATTTCCATCCACTTAATGACCATTAGAGAGTCCCAAAGGCTTAACATTGATTCATTCTCTTCTCCCTT
Source organism: Larix kaempferi (assembly GCA_027924585.1). Lineage (NCBI taxonomy): Eukaryota > Viridiplantae > Streptophyta > Pinopsida > Pinales > Pinaceae > Larix > Larix kaempferi. Next base: position 5,335,307 of record BSBM01000885.1, read on the forward strand.
AGTACTTTCAATAACCATCTTAATGCCATGAATTCCTTAGAATTATTGGTACCTCTACCCATATTGGATTTAAATTAAATAAAATGATGCTCTACAAGATAAGCTAATCCCCTATTAGGCACCATTAAAAAAAATGATATTTTACAAAATAAGCCAATCCCTGGTTAGAAACTATTAAAAACAACAACAAAAGAATAATTTTGTCTACCATCACTTCACTCACTTATGTTGAAGTCATGTCTTTTTACTTTGGTTTTGATTTGTTAAAAGTGTGCACATACCTACATGCCTATAATATGGCCTAGAATACTGGTTGATAGTTTTTTGTGTTAAATTATAGCATTACAAGCTATCCATAAACCCCAAGAAACAAAAAAAAAGAAAGTGAAAATATGTTTTTTAGCTTATTTATGTTATAGCATATTTTCAAGTATTCTTATGTACTATATTGTATCCAAAGATGTTATAACCAATCCATTATCATATTTCTCTAATTTATTTTTTCATAAATACAATATAGATAAAGGAAAGAAATAGTTCCAACTCCATGCCTACATGCTTACAGAGTAAACATATAATGCCTAGACAGTAAACATATAATAGGTCCTTTATTCCTCTTTTGAATCATCTCCCATGTGAAGACTTTGTTGGTTAAAGAGACTCGTATAAATATCATGGTCATCAAAGGAGCATTTTTTTTCCATAACATGGTTCACCATATTTCTTCGTGTATTGCATTTGTCTACATAGCATTGTATTATAGTGTAATACTGTAATATCCACATGCCTCGTTTTATACTCAAACTAGTTTATCAAGAGTGTCCTTTAAGCTTATGCATTCTATGGTTAAATCAAACATAAATATATTGCAATTCTTACCTTCTTTACATTCGGGGAGTCACCGAAAAAATTGTAAAGGTCCTAAAACAAAAAGAAATTACAACCTCATTCAAGATGAATTGTGAAGGTCCTAAAACGTAAAGAAGTTACAACCTCATTCAAGATGATGGAAACCATTTGATAGAAAAATAGGTTGATAAAAGATGCCATTGGCCCTTACTAATTTACGAAGGAATACAAGTTTTCATGGTCCTCTAAAATTTTTTTATATGGAGGAAATTGATCATTTGTTTCATGTAAAGATAAAATAACATGGACAGGACATTAAAAATGAATGTATCCACACTATTGTATTGGGGTAGAATTCCTTTAACGCTAGGCACCATTTGTCCTTGAAAGACATAAAAATCTTTGTGAAGGAAGATCACTATTAAAAGCGATGCTTTAGAGAGATGTTTAGAGATAGTCAATCATGCAAACAACTTGAACATGGATGGCGGTTTCTATCTTAGTATGAATTGGATCCCCGTAATCCACCAACAATGAAGCCAAGAAGATAAAGATACAACAATTTACAAGCTAGGAAAGTTGTTATAGTCTAATGTTAAGTTCCATTCTCTTCATTTTTGTAATTTGTAAAATTGACTCTACGAATTAAAAGTTACTATTAAGCACGGTAAAAGAAACACAAAAATTACTATTAAACAATGCTACCAAAATAATAATTGATTCTTTCTTTGATTTAATATATCTTGACTCTACTAATTAAAAGTTATTATTAAGCACGGTAAAAGAAACACAAAAATTACTATTAAACAATGCTACGAAAATAATAATTGATTCTTTCTTTGATTTAATATATGTTCCTTAATATAAGGTTGGTTTGTAAGATTAATTATATCAATATTTTATATTTCTAATAATATTGTTTTTTTTTCAACCGAAAAAAAACGTACTATTGCTATTCATTGAATCAAATAGTACAATGATCTTCACCTTCTTAAAAAAAAAGGTACTATCTGCATAATCACATCCATGATCCCAAAGTTCATATCATAATTTATAAAAATTTTCAGTCCTGACTGAACATTTCAGAATGGACAGTGTCCTTACAAAGATATAATCAAAATTGAGAAAAACATTCTTAGAAGAAGAACATTTCGCCACAATCCAGCAAACTAGAATCCAGCCACTCCTCCCAATGGAAAAATCCTTCAATTCCAGATAAAGCTTGCTTTGATAAGTTATCAGCTTGTTCATTGTATTCACGAAAAATATGAGCAAAGGAGATCTGATCCTGCTTGTCAATCTCCAATATATTGTTATTAAAGCTAGGGTTTTTTTTTGAATTAATATATGTTCCTTAAGGTTGGTTTGTAAAATTAACTATATTATTATTTTGTACTTCTAATAATGTAATAATGTTGTTATTAAAGTTAAGTTTGATAAAAAATTATAAAAATCTATATTAGAAAGAAAATTAAAAATATTAAATTATTAATATATAATTAACAATTTAAAAATCTTAAAATATTTTATTTTATATATAATTAAATAAAAATAATTTATTATTATTAATAAATATATTTATTAATTAAATAATAATAAAAATAAAACCTATTTATCTTGCTTCCATTTTTATATTTTCTCATTTACCTCCTCCTTCTATTGATAAAACTCCTCCGTTGTTGACATACTTGAAATCCTATCAATTTCTATTTCCCACAAACTATAGTGCCTTTTTTATTTCACATTATTAGACTATATTATAGGGCGGTCGCACGAAGTTGGTTCCACTTTTTAGTGCCACTTTAGAAATCGAAAACGCATTTCCGAAATGGAAATCCATAACGCATATGCGTTATTGTGGCTAAGTTCAGACAAACCTGAGCCCAAAACCAGGGCTAAGGTTAGTTAGCATATATCGCAAGTGCGATATATTGCACTTGCGTTTTATCTTGGTTTTAAAGATGACCTAATTTATGGAGAAATACATTTTATTTGATAGATTTATATGCTTATTTTGCATGACTTTTATTTATGTTGAGTGAAGAAAATAACAAAGTATTTATTCATATTGATATTTATAATTATGATTATAATGTGTTAGTTATATTATGTCTTGATAGAGTTAAAGGGAATATCTATAGAAAACTTAGGGAAACTAGTTTCATATGATGAATATTCCTTATTTTGAAAATTTAAGAAGGAATTATTTCATGCATTGAATGTTTGATGGTTATTATTATGTTAAAAATTTATTGGTGAATTGTTGACAGTTTAATCTTATACAAACTATTTGTTGGAAGAGGGGTAATTCACAAATAAACAAATTTTTTTATTTCCAAATAGTTGAGGTCCCTAAAAAAGAATACCTACTTAGTTTAGGAAGGTCAACGTGTAAAATATTCAACTATGGACAAAGAAATCTCAAAATCAACATTGAAGGAAATATTATTCTCATGCCTACAATAACTATTATATGCATTGTATTACCATTCCTTTTAGTTTAACTCTATTTTATTTCCTTCAAATCCATGCCAGTAATACTCGTTTGTATTGAATAACATTGTTTATTTCCATTTTGGGGTTATGATTTGTTCTTGGATTTGGGGAAGAAAACCATTCTTCCTTGTAATAATAATCATAGGCTTGGAAGTTGGGAATGGCATTGGATGGACTCTCTTTTAAAATTCCATATTATTTCACTTGGTAGATTTATCTATTAAAATGTGATGAGACATAACATGCAACATTCCCTTTGGTTTTGCTTTTAGTTTCGCATTCTTTTACAAAAAAATACTAGGTGTTCTAAAATGCGTTCCTTGATTTTGCATTGGAGATTAATGTTTTATTAGTAAAGAAAGAGACAATTTGTGGATCAGAATATTTTCTGCATTTTTAATGGTAAATTATTATGATTTTTTCCAGTGAGGTTTGTCAATTCAACTCTATTTCGGAATTGTCAATCCATTGCTAAGTGCTAATCGACCAATGGAAATTGAACTCAGGAGCATCACAATTTGACTGCTTGTGCATATATACATGTAAATTATTTTTCACATTGTATCACATGACACCATTTCCAAGCTCAATTCAGAGCCTATGTGACATTTACGCCATCTTTGTTATGAATAAAATAATAATAATAATAAACATGACTATTAGTGAAATGGTATTTCTGCCAAAGTATAAATAACGGACCCTCAATTGTAATTCATCATCTTATCTTATAAATTTATATATCATCATCATCATTATTATTATTTATTATATATATATATATATGTTGATGTTTATTATTATTATTATTTTATTCATAACAATCTTGTATTAATTCACACCCCTCAACCTTGCATGTGACCAAACCGTTATAGCCTCAACCATACGACTTCACGCCCATCCGAGTAAAGCTGAACGAGCTTTCAACTGGATGCTTATCAGGAGCCGACATCGTCGTTGTACCCCGTGCATGTTTTCATTTTTTACATTAATACTCTCTCTCTCTCTCTCTCTCTCTCTCTCTCTCCTACTCTCCTACTCCTATTTAAAATTTGAAATATCATTTATAAGTTAAGTTTATGTGATACTATCATTAATAAAATTACAAATTTTAGTTTAAATTATCTTACTTAATAAAATTGTGTAATTTTAGTTTAAATGATCTCTCTCTCTCTCTCTCTCTCTCTCTCTCTCTCTCAAATTATGAAAAATGTTTTTGAAATATCATTTATAAGTTAAGTTTATGTGATACTATCATTAATAGTTTACTCTCTCTCTCTCTCTCTCTCTCTCTCTCTCTCATTATGAAAATTTATAAGTTAAGTTTATGTGATACTATCATTAATAAAATCAATCTCTCTCTCTCTCTCTCTCTCTCTCTCTCTCTGAAAATTTATAAGTTAAGTTTATGTGATACTATCATTAATAAAATTACAAATTTTAGTTTAAATTATCTTACTTAATAAAATTGTGTAATTTTAGTTTAAATGATCTCATTTCTGTATACACATACATTTTCCTCTTATTTAACCAAATACATAATTTAGATACTCAATCATAATTATACTCAATTATTTCCTTATTTAAATTTTAAAATAATAATGAATAAATATATTTTTTATAAACTATTTATATAAAAAAAATATTATTAAAATTAAGATCCATACTTATAATTTTTATAACGAAATTAAATTAAATAAAGAAAATATTTAAAAATGAAATAAATTTTAAAATTATTTATATAAAGTATTGAAAATAAATACTAATTATTTCTTAAAAATATTATTATAAATAATTTAATATAATTTCATCCAATTTAATAATTTAATTACTCTTTAGAATTTTTAGTTAACAAAATATAATTTTTAATTTAAAATATCAATATTAATAATTGAAAATATAATCTTCTCCAATGTGTCATGCTCTCATTCAATACGTATCACATAACATACTAGGATTTATGCCACTGTAAATTCCATTCAAACTATTTAATTTGAACTTGAATCCACCTAAGGTGGACCTCTACTTTTCAATGGGCAAAAATGCTTCAAATGGGTCTATGTTGCCACTTATCAAGAGAAAGATTTAAAAAAAAAAAGATTTCTTTTAAAGCATGAATTTACTCTTCATTTTAGGTTTTGATAATGTTAACAATGCCAATGGTAATTTTCTCATATAAATGTTTCTTCCAAATATATATATAATTTCTCAAACAAAGTTGTCTTGAAATAAATATCTCAAAGATGAAATATGCTTCTAAATATGTGAAACGTGTTTTTAATAATGCGTAATTACTCAGTGACATTATGGAATTCCGTACTTTTCTTCTTGAAGAGTGCATTCTCGTTAAGAAGGTAGATTTGTGATTATGCAACAAATATTTCACCCTTAGAATATAATGCTCCTCATTTCTTCTTGAAGAGTGCATTCTCGTTAAGAAGGTAGATTTGTGATTATGCAACAAATATTTCACCCTTAGAATATAATGCTCCTCATCAAATGATCCCCTTCAACCACACAAATGTATATCACTACACATGGAAATCCTCCAAGAAGGTATATATATTTTAATTCTCTCTTCAGGCTAACATCATCTAGACATGTGGTCATAGGATCCGAGGTTCTATCAATGTGTAGGGAAGTCCATTAATGATAAAAAAAAAAAGTGCAACCTATAATTGTGTCCAAGGATTTTTTATTGTGTTGGTTAGATAAGAAAACAATTGAAAATGCAGATCAAGACATGATTTTTTAGGTGGTAAAAGATATGATGTATTTCCCAACAAAATTGGACTATGAGAGTAATCAACAATAAAATTTTAGTTTGTTTTACCCTGGTACTATGAGATTAATCAATAATCCACTTTGGACTAATATGCAACATAACTCAATTTATTATATTTTCTTCTCAATGATACTTTTTTGAATGAAAGAAATCACTTTGAACCCTTAATCATGTTATGCATAAGGTAATGCATACTAACAAATTTTGATTTGTAAATACTCCATTAGTGAACTACTTAGTGTACAACTGAAACCTAATGATAGAGTGATGGCTTCTTGTAACAAGAAAAAGTTGTTTCTTTCTGTTCATTACCAACACAGAGTGGACTTGAAATCCTTTGGAACTCTCCTACATTTGAATTTATTTACCACCAATGCAACAAAAAGGATCTTGTAAAGGAAAATAATTGGCAACACAAAAAAATCTTAATAGAAAAATTGAAATTGCCCATACTTGATCCCAAGTTGACATGATAGTTAATAATAGTAACTATTATATAATCCCAATTATATTTCCAAATTATTAATCTGTTTAACTTATAACCCCTAATCCTTTCTAAATAATAATGGATATACCCCACCATTATAACCTTGAACTCTAAAAACCAAAATTATTATTAGATATGTCCAAATCCTTTTTATAAATTGAATAACCATTGGGGGTTCCTTTGACAACTTATTTACCTTATCTTTCCATGAATACAGGTTGATATATCTATGGATACTAAACCAAATGTTGGGCATACATTGGTACATCTATAACTTTCATATTTTTCAACAAATATATCTTGTGACATGAAATTATAACTTCTCTTTGATTGAATCAAGCTTTACATATATGTGGGTGAAGTTTTATTTATGTTGGTTAGTATTTATTTTGTCAAGGTAGGTTCCCTTGGGATCATATTTATAAGGTAAAGACCATCTAGAAAAATGATTTAGCATCATAGGATATATGATTAAGGACATCAAAGTAGAAATTGATCAAAATAGAAATTGATAAAGAAGGAAGAAGGTCTCGCTTACACAATACTCAACCCTCTCATAATAAGGCTTACCTTCCTTACATTTGAGGGGTCATCGAAAAAATTCTAGAAGTCCTAAGAAATAAAAAATTTGCAACTTCATTTTAGTTAATGGAAAACATTTGGTGGAAAATGAGGTTAGTAAATACCCCATTAACCATCGTCAATACAAAAGAGTACAAAATTGCATACTCTTACAAAAAAAAAATGTTATATCAAAGAAACAAAGCATTTGTTTCATATAAAGATAAAATATCATGGAAAAAACATTTACAATGAACATATATACACTTTTGTACTTGAATAACATTCCCTCATTCCCTCAACTAAAAGAACCTTATGCTGATGAAAAACACCAAAATCCTTGCAAAGGAAGATATCTATTAAAAGTGATGATTCAAGGAGGCTCGTGAGATAATCAATCATAACTTGAATAAGAATACTCCTATGAAGGTTAGTATGAATTGGATTTTCTTAAACGATCAATGAAGAATAGAATAAAATCACAAATAACCGTTTACAAGTTAGAAAAAGTATGATAAGCTAAGATCATGTTTAATTATCTTCCCTTTTGTAATTATGTCCACTAATACTTTGTAAAATTGACCCAACATGTTAAAATTTACTATCAAATATTGTGGAAGAAACATACAAAATTATTATTATGCATTGTTAAGAAAATAACAATTAATCACTTGTTTTAATTAATATGTATTCTCTAATTTAAAGTTATTTTGTAAAAAAATTAATTTTATGTTGTAATAAAATTAATTTTATTAATCATTTGCAATTCTAATATTATTATTAAGGCATTACTAAAAATTAAATAGAAAAAAACTTGAATAATTATAAACATTTAATTATTAATATATGATTAAAGGTAGAAGAATATTATAATATTTATTTTACTATGGATAAATAGAAATAATAATATATCATTATTAAATATATTAATTAATTATAAATAACTAGAAAATAAAACTTTTTTTTTCTATTTTTTTTTTTTTTTACTTCTATTATGGAAACTACTAAGATGTTGTCGAGATCCTATCAATAGTTTCTTTCCAAAAACCTCCAACCTATTCATCCCTCCTTTCATCCCTAAACAATATCTACTCCATGAACACCCTACACTGACATGTTGATGGCTTTTTGATGAGGTGTAGCCCATGAATATTACAATGAACTTTTGATTCCATGGGAATTCATTCATGTGAGGGTACAGGGAACATGTGAACATTTTTCTTTATGATAAGCTCAACTCTCATAAGGTGACCTATAAATTTGAACATTAAATATTACATTCATATAATTTTGTGAAATAAACTAAACATTAAATATTAAATATTGTATTCATATAATTTTGGGAGATAAACTAAACATTAAACATTGCAACAATATATTTGTTATCTCAATGGTTTTATCTACCTAAAGAAGTAATATAATATTCTAAATTTGTATAAGGCTTTCCATCCACTTAATAACCATTAAAAAGTTCCATAGACTTGACATTGATTCATTATCTTCTCCCTTAGTATTTTCAATAACTATCTTAATGCCATGAATTTCTTGGAATTATTGTCACCTCTACTCATATTGGATTTAAATTGAGTAAAATGATGCTCTACTAGGTAAGCCAATCTCCTCTTAGGTACCATTTAAAAAAATTGATGTTTTATAAGATAATTCAATTTCTCGTTAGGGATCATTAAAAAAACAACAAAGGAATATTTTTTTCTACCATTATTTCACTCACTTATCTCGAAATCATGTTTTTTACTATGAGTTTGATTTGTTAAAAACATGAACATACATACATACCTATATAATATGACCTAAAATATTGGTTAATTGTTTTTTTTAAATTATAGCATTACAAGCTATCCATAAACCCCAATAAACCAAAAAATTGAAAACTCTAAATTTTAAATATTCTTATGCACTATATTTGATCCAAAATTGTTATAACCAATTTCCATTTTCAGATCTCTCCAATTTATTTTGATAAATACAATCTAGATAAAGAAAAGAAATAGTTTCAACTCCATGCCTCCAAGTAAACATATAATATGTCCTTCTTTGTTCCTCTTCTCAATCATCTCCCATGTGAAGATTTTGATGGTTAAAGAGACTCATATAAATATCGTTTTCATAACATGGTTCACCATTTTTCTTCATGTATTGAATTTGTCTCCGTAACATTGTATTCACTGTAATAGTCTAAATATCGTCGTCATCAAAGGAGCATTGTTTTTTCATAACATGGTCCACCATTTTTCTTCATATATTGCATTTGTCTACATAACATTGTATTCAGTGTAATAGTTTAATAACCATATGCTTTGTTTTATATTCAAATCAAATGTCTTTTATGGTTAAATTTGACATAAATATATTGCAATTCTTATTTTTTTTTACATTTGAGGAATTATTAACAAGATTGTGAAAGTCATAAAAAGGAAAGAAATTACAACCTCATTTAAGTTATAAAAATCATTAGATAAAAAATAGGCTAGTAAAAGACTTCATTGGCCATTGTTAATACAAAGGAATACAAATTTGCATGATCCTCGAAAAAATGTTATATTGAGGAAATTGGTCATTTGTTTCTTGTAAAGATAAAAAATGTTATATTGAAGAAATTGGTCATTTGTTTCCTGTAAGGATAAAATAACATGGATTGGACATTAAAAATGAATGTATCCACACTTTTGTATTTCTTTAATGTGTCGTGGAAAGATATACACATATTTGTGAAGGAAAATCACTATTAAAAGCAATGATTTAAAGAGATTTTCACAGATAATCAAGCATACAAACAACTTGAATATGAAGGGTGGTTTTTATCTTAGTTCATCAACAACAAAGGAACCGAGAAGATAGAGGCATAACAATAGGAAAGTTGTTATAATTTAATATTAGGTTCCATTATCTTCCTTTTATAATTATGTCCATTAATACTTTGTAAAATTGACTCTATGAGTATGTCCATTAATACTTTGTAAAATTGATTCTATGAATTAAAAATTATTATAAGCCTGGTGAAAGAAACATACAAATTACTATTAAGCAATGTTAAGAAAGTAACAATTGATTCTTTCTTTGACTTAAAATATATAGTTTTGTTGGCTTGTAAAATTAATTATATTAATATTTTGTATTTCTAATAATGTTGTTATTAAAATTAAAGTTTGATAAAAAATATAAAAAATTATCATCATTAAAAAAATTATTAAAAGAAAAATTAAGGATTAAATAATTGTAACTACTAAATTATCTATATAATTAACAATTTAAAAACTTTGAAGTATTTTATTTTATATATAAATAAATAAAAATAATTTATTATTATTAATAAATATATTTATTAATTAAATAATAAGAAAAAACAAACTTAGCAAGAATGTGCAGATCCGAGTCAGTGACATTGATCTCTGCCATTAGTGTGTACTGGGTGGTAATTTTCAAGGACTGTAGAATTAGCAAGAAAGAGAAGTAAACAAAATTGCAGGCCAACGTCGGAGATGAAATAGTGATCGGCACTACACATTTTCTGGTATGCATTATAAACATTAATAAGAATAGCATGCAATGATCGTCTCTTCTTCATCAATTTACAAACAGAAAGGATATATGCAAACCGATTAATCCAAGTTTGTGTTGAATAGATTTAGTTCATAACCATAAAATCATAGAACATAAATTTATATGTACTCATAATGTGGAATAAAATCACATAACAAAATTTTGTATATGAAGCCAACTTGGAATACCTCATAGATTAGATTTTTTCTGCTGGATCTGGTATATAAGATTAGTCACATAACATATCATGATTATATTGTATAACAAAAGGCTCTAAACTATATGGAGAGCAGTAGTAAGTTTATAATATTATCTAATCTTTAGATCAGATCCACATTGTTATTAGCAATGTTGTCTGGTAGATTGCCCCTGTCTTGAATAGAATTTGCTTTTGTTTACAAATTATTTAGTGAAGCAACAGGGCCGATTACATTATTTAATTCTACAGAGAATCCCTGGAATCATTGGAATCCAAGAAGAATGGCCTAACCTGTTGACAGACTTCTGAAGGGGAAGTTCCCTGCATTGCTGTTAAACCTCCAGTGGTGCTACTGTTTGCAGCATTGGTCATATTAGAATGCAAGGCATGATCCAGATCGCGCTGCATTCTTAGATTTAGGTTCTCTAGTTGCAACAACGCCAACTGTGTCTGGACCTGTGCCAGTTGCTGCTGCATGGACGCTACTGCACCGGCAGAACCATATATTGGATCTCTAACTCTTGCATGAGCTTCATACACCATGCTGCTCACTGCATCTGCCCTAGTATCAATAGGAAGGTCCTGTAGTTCCAGTAAGAGTTTTACATAATTCACACACCAGTTTGATCAAGTCTATGATATGCTCAATGCATGCAGGCACTTGATATTCATGGCATAATTAAATAACACCCAGTTGCATGCAGGCACCTGATATTCATGGGATAATTGAATAAAACCCAGTTAACTTTAAACAATTTGGGCTGTATACATGATAGATCTCTTTGATGGTTCAGAGAAATAAACTTCACTAATTAAAATTTCTCTAACACAACTTCAAACACACATAGAAGTTCTATATTAGCGAAATTTGACTCTGATTATGGGCATGATGAGCATTACTCCATCCCAAACACCAAACTAGACTATATATTAGTATATCAAAAGATAATGAAACAAGAGATAATCAGTGATGTATGGATCCGACCAGTAAGCTATAGTTGGACTGTATATTATCCATATATCATTCAACTTTGTCAAGGTTGGTTCATATGTTGTTGTAAAAATGCTTCAAAAGATAATGAAATAATATTAATAGATGAGGAATAAAGTAAACTAAAAAAGTATGAAATAATATTAATATATGAGGAATAAAGTAAACTAAAAGAAGTTATCAAACAGTAATTTCATTTTCATTTTTCGATTTCAATGTTTTAGCTTATAAAATCCGTATTAACATTTTTGTGTGAACATTATTCAGCCTGCTGCCGTCCATTTAATGTGGCTGCAGTGGAGTGGGTGGTTAGATCTTAATAGATTAAGATCCAATGATCAACAGGTCTATTGTAGCAGCCCATTTAATGAGGCTGCAGTGAGTCGTTGGATCTTAATCTAGATCAACAGCCCACTGCAGCAGCATTAAATGGATTGCAGCAGGCTAAATAATGTTAGTTCGCCCAAGTTTGTATAATAATCTAATTTTTAAGACTACAATGTAATTAAACACCCTTTTTTGTATGGCAGGCGATTTAATTGATCTGGGCGAGTTTGCTAGTTGGGCGACCTGCTATACAAATCCAATAAAAAAGAAGAGAAAGGAACCTATTGCTTGTTAACCTGGGCGTTTTCTTAAAGCGTGCAGACCGTGGCTTGTTAAACTTGGCGCCAATACTTACCTGGGCGTTACATATTTTCTGGGCAGTGACTTTCTTTTATCAGGCTTAACTTTGCTCCTCAAAGCCAGGGCTCGAGTACAAGCCATGGAGCGTGGTACAAGACGCAGAACCCAGAATCGAGGGGGGGGGGGGGCTAAAGTCAAAAGTGGCTTAAGGGGAGCGGATGAATGATATTTGTGAGCTCCTACAATGTAATTAAACACCAAATTTTTGTACTTTTGTTTAAAAGACAACCTAAATTTGAACCTGTGAGAAAACATTTACAACCATTCAAACTGTAATCAAAATGTGAAAATGTGTGCAGGTAAACTGTAATCAAAATGTGAAAATGTGTTCATACCTGCAGCATTTTGTTGACATTGCTGGCCCCAAAAACTCTATGGACACAGGCAAACTTCTGGGGCTCGTCTGGAGGGAAATAAGGGGCAAAAACACATTCTTTTGTACAGCGTCTTCTCAGCAGTTTACAGGCTGCGCATGGCGTAGAAACTGCAGATTTCATTACTGCTTCTGCTGAAGCTGCGTCCTTCATTACAATTCTGATTTATAAACATACAGACTGCTGATCGATATTGTCCTATTCCTATTCTGATGGAAATCAAAATTGCAGACACGGAGACATCTTCAATAGGCACCCAGTTTATATGGAACGTGGATAGCTTATATTGATCATGAAATTGAGATTATGAGATTGATTGATTACCCCATCAGCTCCATCTGATACGCCGATTCAAATATTTCTCAACAGAGTGAATATCGAAATTCCTCCGACAGCCCTTTGGTTCCTCAATTATCTCGCATTCTGACAATTACTGCCCTCTTTCCTGTGTGGTGTACAAAATTTACAGATTGTTTTCCATTCGAGCATTTTTATTTATTGAGATGCATGATTTTGGATTTGTCTAAACTTTAAAGTCATTCAAATCGTTGGATTACGCACACCGGGTGAATTTGATTGACCTAACATCACTTGATCCTACAAATCAATCCACTAGATACACGTCTCCAGTGTCGTATGTGACATTTTTCTCTTGGTTTACTATCCCACGAAATATTGATGATGTTTTTAAAACTATGCTGTGATAGATTTAAAGAAAGAAACCAAAGGGGCCAACTCTAAACGGTTGGAAGGAATGATGGCACTAGAGTAGTCCAGCCTTTGGATCCATATAAAGGTACAAGGTATACTGAGCCTGCGGAAGATCAGATGGAGGGAACAATTCTGGAACAATTTTATAAAATGACCGCAGGGAAGAGAGAGGATTATGTTAACCCGACTGCAGATGGGTTAGTCAGCTGGCGGAGCATTAAATCCTTTGATACTAATTCAGAAGAAGCTTTCAATGACTGCCAGAATAGGAACCATGAGATATCTTCTCGGAGGTGCGCTACGGTCAAGACGGTGCGTTGGATCGTTACCGAGCTGCGGAACCCTCCTACGTTTGATGGGGCCACACCAGTCAAATTTTTGGATAACTTCGAGTATGAGGTTCTTGAGGAACAGAGATTGCCAGCTTTGGACGTTGTACCAAAAGGCACGTCTATAATCTCCCTAGTCCCGGGTCAAGTTGATCTTGCAAAGGCAAAAGCGTCAGAGCCAGCAGCTAAACCTTGCTCGCCCGGCATATCAGCCTATAGGGACTTCACTATCCATAGGGATTTCATGAAAGCTAGCATATAATAGATAAGAGGGAAAGGCCGGTTCGAGATGGAGATTCGATTGACCGAATGAAAACAGTTATAAGAAGGGAATATGTTTTTCTTTGAAGGAACCTGGTTGTGAAGTGTTTATGCAATATTTGCTAATGGGCTGGTTTTTGCCTCTTAGGGTTTAGTACTTAATGTTAAAAGGCCATTTCAGCCTCTTGTAATGGGCTCTCTTGCGAATGGGTATGGGTAGTGCTGCTGTTGTGAAGGCCTGTTGAGCTAGTTGTCTTTGCTAGCAGGTGCCGATAAGAGGTATTGCAACCATAAGCATGTACTGAGGCATTCATATATCAATGGACACCCTTCAAGAAATCCCAGAACCTTGAAACCAGATTACACCATCCGCTCCCAGTTTGCCTAGAGCTTCACGTACCCCAACCCTAGCAGGCTAATGAGATCGTAGCTTTAAAGTAAATTAAAGTAAGGAACGATATAAGCTTAAAATATTCTAGATCTGTTAGGTGGGCTAGATCTGATAGGTGATTGGCTGTTCACGTCAAACTGTTAACACACTTAGAATAACACTTACCTCATAGTGCTCCTATGCATACACCACGGACTCATGCAAGTTACCGAAGCATATCCCATGGACTCATGCTGTTGAATCCATTGGATCGGAGGAGGAAACTTCATAAGACATATGGGATTGGGCTTATTATTAGCTCGGCTCTATTGTGACTATTGTGACTACCCTGTGAGGCTGCTGCATGGCTAACACGGGGTTCATTTAGTGAACTTGTTATATAGCACCATCGTTCACACTATATTAAAGAATATCCCTATTTTTGCTAAATATTGGAAAATGTTTCCTAAGATTGTATTGTTGAACCCCCTTCTCAATATGTCTTTCCAATTAAGAAAATCCCTAGTTTCACAACATATTGTAGGTATCCATTTTTATCAACCCATTTTTAATGCCCCCTTTATATCATATTATCAAATTGTAACAAACAGAACTCTAACACATATTAGTATTATCAAACAATATGCTAAATAAAATAATAGTATAATGCTAATAATGATCCCACCGGGATTGCAGGAGCGAATGGATAGTGGAAGACCCAACAAAATGAATAGATCAACATAAAAAAGAATGTAAAATAATGATTGTCCACTAGTTAGTGCAATGCTTAGAAAAGATGAGAATTGCAAATGTTTCACACCATAGCCTACCAATCTACCAATTTTAGATTATGTAAGCAAAATTATATCCATATAGAGCTCATGTTTTTTATAAGCTTAATCAATTAAACTCCATAAAAATGCAAAATTGAAACCAATTCATGGATGGAATCCCCTACCTTTCTATCAAAACAAACATCATGGTTCTAGTGTGGTTCCAGTGAGCCAATAAATATTGATCTCACTTTTCTTGGTTATCGTCGAGCAAGGTTTGATTGACTCCCAATACCCACCTTAGCCCCAAACTAAAAAAATGAAGATTTAGATCTTTTAGTTGAATGCCTACAAAAATTACAATACAATTGTTCAACTATGGAACTCCCAATTAGCTACATATCTTAACTTAAAGATGAAAAACAATATAACATCAATTCAAACCAAGCCTAAATAAGCTATTAAATGAGGATTGTTCAAGGCTAGTACTCCAAAAAGACTTCCATCGATATTATCATTGGTACATTATTATCATATTTATGTAAAACTTAGGCTCATTATAAGCAATATCAAATAAAAATGGAGGGTCCATAAGTTTTAGGTGGCTATGAATTGAGCCCATGATTTGGAGGTATGAATAAATCCCACGATTTGGAGGTTATTCATCATCCCACCCAAATAAAATAACCCCCAAAATTTATACTACTATGTCAAATTAAAAACCCTCCTTGACCCCTTAATACAGAGCAATATATTTTTGAGGTTTTTAAGAGTATTCAAACCCCCAATATGAATGGACGTGATATGATATTGCCTCGCTAGTGAACCCCCCGTGATGGCTAATCGGCTTAAGGGGATTAGTTAATGGTTAGATCCTGAAAAGGTACTTCTTTTGAGGTGGAGGTCAGTGTCGTCCTTTGTATTTTAGTTTTTGTTCTTTTAGTTTTTATGTTTTTTTTTTGCAAATTTTTTTTTTTGTGGTTTATTTATGTTTTTTTGTTCTTTTTATTTTCTACAATTTGAAATTGTTTTATAAAACAATAATAATAATAATTTAAAGTGTCGGATTTTTATTTTCATCCATTTTTATTTTTAATCCATCATGTACCAAGAACCTTAGTATATGCTAGTTCCATAATCTACACACGAAATTAGTATATGCTCCTTCCATAATCTACACATGAAATTAGTCACTAGAGATTGTGCCTCCCTCCCACACCTCCCCAAAAATTGCACACCTCCCTACAATATATAACTAAAATCCACACCAGACCATCATTCTACAAACACCTTATTAACCTCCTGGAACAACCAAAGGATTCACTTAAGTCTACCCCTTATTTATCAACATTATTATCTTCTCCTATACATCACAATGGAAGATACTAGTGCCCTTTCTTGTTTTCCCAATGGCCATGATACCATAGAATATATAATCTATGGTAGAAATGTTCCTCTTCTTTTCATCCCATTCCTACTTATTATTCCCCAAGTTGCACCCCTCAAAGATGGGCCTCCTTGACCTCCTCTCCCTCTTCATATATTATACCTAAGAGGCATGGGTGAGGAAGGGGTACAATACCAAAGTATAATCTCTAGGATGCACGATCATATTCCACTTTGGGTCTTTAAGCCAATTCTTAGGCTAGAGGGGGGTACCATTGACTCCCTTATGTAGAAATCCCACTCTATCAGCTTGGGATAGCTTTATTGGGTTTTCTAAAGATTTGATTGGTTCTATAGAAGGGGTAGTGGTGCATAAATTAGTCTTTATTGTATATTCTAAAGATAAAAATGTTGTGTTTATGTGAAAGGGAACAAATAGATAAAAGAAAGCATCCATCTCTTGAAACAACAACTCAATGAGGTAGGGGTCCTTGTCATAGCTTCACATTTGGAAGATGATCATGTGAGGTCATGAATATAAATTGTAGAAGAGAGTTAGATTTACATTCTTATGAAAACATATCCCCGAAGACAGAAAACTGAATGGACAAGATACACATACATCCGTGGATTTAATCAACAAAATGGAAGACAAAAAAATGCATGGAAACCAATATAACTTAGTTTCCAATCATGGTTTCCAGCACTTTTCTTTATTTATGAAAAACATTAATTTTATAAGAATTTAATGCCTTGATGTGTGAATTGGTTCATCAACTAATTGTTTGATTGAGAATTAGTGTGCATTGGATGAATGTGATTTAGATTGCAGATTTATAAAGAGAAAATTGTGTTTCAAGTTCAAGGACGTTTAAACAAAAACAAGACACTATTATGCATTTAAAACTAGTTTGTGCAAATTCATATCAAACCATAAAAGGAGATTGAAGAAAAGGTTTTAATGGGATTGCATTTTTCAATCATGATGGACATGATTGTTTTCCACATTAAATATCATTTCTAATCTTCTCACTTATGCTTATGTTATGCATGAAGGTTTAAGGTTCAACCCATGAATGAGGTTTTGCACATGTGTCTGAAATATCCATGTTTGTGTTGAAAAGTTAAAAGGTATTTATTTGATTATATATTAAAAAATGCACCTAATTTGGAATAATTTTGGTTAATGGACCTAGTTTTGGAGTTTTAAGGTCATATGGGATCTTACATGGAATGACCTTAACAAGAAGTTCTAGGTTACATAGGCCAAATCACAACGATACTCAAGGATTAATGGTTTTCTCACAAATATCTTACATGGAATGACCTTAACAAGAAGTTCTAGGTTACATAGGCCAAATCATAATGTTATTCAAGGCTTAATGGTTTGCTCACAAATATCCTAAAAAACTTGATTATTTTGTTAACTTATAATGTTTTCCATTGGGGTTCTTTTAACATACCTACTTGTAAACATATGAAATTCTATGTATAAACATTAGGTTACACTTATATCAGGTTTAGACCCATGGATGAGTGAATTCTAGAGGTTATAGAGGTTATTGTCGTGGTGAAATATTGTATAGATAGATTTATGACAATAGGCTAGCTTGTCATTCATTGCATTGGGACTTTGGTTGGAAATATTTGGTCCAAAGGTGAAATGATGAGGTTTTACATAGAATTAAATTGTATACTTAGTCCAACTAGGTCTCATCACTTGCTTACCAAGAGTTTAACCTTTTCATGAATTCCAACTAACATTTACTTTAGATCTCGAAATGGTTTTACTATACGTAGTCTTCGGTTGAGCGAATTCAATTGCAGTTACTTAATTGTTAGAGGGTTTCCATGTATATAGATTTTTGTTTTAGTGGTAAGAAGTAATAGGGCGAGCGCACAAAGATGCTCCCCAAAACTGTTGCAATGAGGCCGTGCTAACGGGGAAAAAACAAACACGTGCATGCACCTAAGGTAGCGCGCACACGCCATTAGGCTCGGTACCGGACCGGGGCACGTGCACGTTATTGGCGTGTGCACGTTCCTAGCGCGTGCACGTTACTGGTGCATGCACGTTCCTAGCGCATGTGCAGACAAATACGCACACATTCCCCCTGTTAAGGTATTAAAAAAAACCTGATTTCTTTTCATTATGTCCATTCCGGCCGAACGTGAATCAACCACTACATGCGCAGAGCTAAAACCAACCAAGTGCACCATTTCCACTCAAAAACCATCTTCATCCATCCACCAATTGCATTGGATAGGTAAATGCCATTGTTTTTTTCATTTTTTTCATTGCTTTTGTCATTTTATTCATTTTTTTGTCATTTTATTCATTTTTGTTTGTTTATTAAATTTGTAATAATCCCCAAATTATTAAAATAATAGACAATTTTTCAATTGCAGAGTGTAAACCCACACAATGAATGAACAAAATGTTAACATGGAGTCCGGTGAAACCAATGAAAACCCTCAAGAAAATCCAAATGCCCAAGAAAATCAAAACCCCCAACCAAATTTTGACCAAGATGACTTGAACCATTCTCTAAATGAGATGAGAGTGCACACTCGAGAATTAAGAAACACAGGGGAACCATCTGAAGTGTCCCTTTCCACCTCAATTGAGAGCTCAATTGACTCCATCATCCATGCACATCGCCAATTGACTCACATGACTAAATATAGAGCTAGGATGTGGGAGTATTATTCCATGGAAATTTCCAAGGAGGAAATAAAAGATTTGAATATTACAAAGGCCCAATTGTACAATATGTTCCTCGATCCAAGAACACAACAGCCACCGGACATTAAAAAGCCACATGTTTGCATGGATTGGTGTCATTTCCAACCATGGAGGGACAATTTGGATGCAAAGGTGGTTCATGGTTTATGATAAAACTCCCTGCAATAATAGGGAGGTTACATAGTACTTCCTTCGGCAACTGTGGGCTAAGTTTTCCCTCAGTTTACATGTCAACTATTTTGACATAACCGAGTTCCAGGGTGTTGGGCATGGCTCTGCCCAAGATCGACTTGCTGCTAGGAGGAACCCACTGAGAGGGCCACCAGCTCCTAGGAGCGAGCCCAACCCTTCTCACCAACCGCCTCAGTTACCCCACAAACTTGATCAGATCGAGGACGCGATGAGGAGTGTTGCACATGGACTGCTTAGACACACTGCCTTTGTAGCAACTACTACAGTGGAGAGACAGGATGACCCTGATAGAGATGCAGGCGCAGGGCCTTCCCGACAGAGTTAGGATAGACCTGTGACCGGTGGTAGCCGTGTTGGGCCTTCTAGTTCCACGGGGACAATGCCACATCTTTGTCCCCATTGTGGGCACACTTGCCCTGACCCGATCGAGGGTTGCTATATGGAGCAGGTTAGCACTTTTTAAAATGTGTTTTCAATCATCACTTGATAATTTGTAAAGTAATTTTAAAGTATTTGTGCTTGACATAAAATATTATTTCAATGTACAACTATTTAGAGTTGAGACACCATCATGGGAGAACGCAACATCTCCCAACCTGGATGCAGCAATGGCAGCTGCAACTGAGTTTGCGGCACCTCACACAGAGGTATTTTCAGTACCCCACACAATATTGTTATTACTTATGGAATTTCTATTTTTATGTAATTATATTTATGACATACATGATGATAGTTCGTTCAATATTTTTTAATATTTTGATTAACTAAATAATTACTAGTTTAATATGTTTATAACGTGCATGCGTTTTGGTGTCCACAGGTATGCACACAGTACTATGACCAACCATCTCCGCTAGGGGTCGAAAGATCACAATATAATCTATGATATTATAAATTTGTATGCAGGGGCCGCCAACAACTGTAGGCCTCTTTAGTCCCATGTTTATACCCTCTCCCATGAGTCGCCCGCCTCGCCTCCATCTAGATCCCTCCCTCCGTCCACCCCCTCCCTTCCATCCACCCTTCCCTCTTCGTCCATACTCCCCCCTCCATCCATCCTCCCCCATTCGTCCACGCCCCCCATCTATACATCTTCCCCCATTCATCCACCCCCCCATTTATCCATTATCCCCCATTCGTCCATGCCCCCCCTTCCATCTAGATTCTCCCCTTTGTCCACACCCTCCCTTATATCCATCCTCCTCCCTCTATACAGGACCAACCTCCCATTCACCATACCTCAACATCCCCCCTATCCCTTTTGGGTTGATACCCCCTATTGTACAACCGGTAGGGATTTATCATCTATGATGTCCTCATCCACCCCATACGACCATGTCTTCTTTGACGCAAGGTTCCTTAGATGAATAAGGTTCTTGCTTAACAATACACACCACACACACGTTCACATAGGCAAGATGTAAACAACATGCCAGAAGTTGGCTTATATTACTTCTCCAATCGGTTACAATGCAAACTGCAAGGAAATGAAATAACTAACTAACTGTCAGCCTTAGTCGTTACAACATAGAAGTAACTATGTGCTATCTCAGTGTGTCGACCTCACCCTCTCCTGGTTTGCTGCGGAACTCTGAGCTATGGCTCGATCTTCTCTGCGTTCGGAAGCTGTGTGACTGTTTTCTCCAATCTACGAAACTTCTCCCTGAACTCTTCTCTGCAACTCCAACACAATGGAACTGTCCAAAATGCCAAGTCCCTCAACTGAACCGAAATCCTTGGTCTTCTATTCTGTTACTACTGTTCCCAAGATCACTCCGATCCCCGAGACATGCATCCTTTGTCAACTGATCCTTCCATGATCTTGTAGACCTGCAACTGTTAGTGCCCTTGTTGTGCTACATAGCTTCCACCCGTGGCGACATCTGTCATGTCTTCAACCACCCGCAATAACTGCCATTAACTTCCTTAGAAAACCCGAACTGTTTCCAAGTACTCTCCTTGACTTCTACGCATCCTTCTAACAAGCTATAGTAAACCATCATGTCGGCCATATTGTCTTCAATCAACTTCGACTCACCTGTCGACTTCCTTCACACTGTTTAGGAA
This sequence comes from Larix kaempferi, assembly GCA_027924585.1. Classification (NCBI taxonomy): domain Eukaryota; kingdom Viridiplantae; phylum Streptophyta; class Pinopsida; order Pinales; family Pinaceae; genus Larix; species Larix kaempferi. The sequence goes on from BSBM01000885.1 coordinate 5,357,129, forward strand.
TCGCTAGTCCGCCCCTTCCTCCTCGCTTGGCTCATGCCCAACCTGTCGGTGTCGTAGTTTGATGCATGTCCACCTATTGATGCCTTCTGCTCCTTTCTGTCATCTGTCAACTCTTGACTTCGCTGCACCAGTCGGTCGCATACTCGACTGCTCCTGCTCGACTCATTGGCTTCGATTGCCAATATTCTCTTCCACACTAGTGGTCGTCGGCACTCCCTCTGGTCGGTCTCCTTATGTCGATCAACTTCGACAAGTCTTCCTAGGCCCCGATGCTCATGCATCAGACTTCCCAGGTGAAAAAGAACTTGACTGCTCCATTAGTCTCCTGAACTCTTCTTCGGAAATCCATGTCGCCTCCTGCAACTCATCATCTTTCCATCGCACCAAGTATTCTTTCTTTTGCGAAATGTGCATATGCCCGACTTTGCATTCCTTTATTACTTATGCGATCTCCTCCTTGTGTTGATCTGGAATCTACACTGTCTAGTCGATGTTCGACACTTTTGCGCTTCCACTGCTTGAACCTTGTTCGAATTTATACAGATCTGAGACATTGAACATTGGTGAAATGCTCAAGTCATTCGGTAGCTCGAACACAGAAGCGTTGTCTGAAATATTCCTCAGAATCTTACACGGTCCAATCTTCTTCAGTTTCAGCTTGTTATATGTCCCTGTCGGAAATATCTCATTTCGCAAATGTGCATAGACCAAGTCTCCTTCACTGAACGACTGTAGTCTCTTCTTCCTGTCGGTCTTAACTTGTATGTCGTGTTGCTCCTTTCTATGCGCTTTCACACATCTTCATGAACTTCTTTCATGTGCTCTGCGAATGATTCTGCATCAACGCTTTTCCTGGTTTCTTTCGATAACTCGACCAAATCCACCACTCCATGTGGGCTTCTTCCCTGAACAATTTGGAATGGGCTCAAACTTGTCGAACGATTAAAAAAATTATTTTATGCGAATTCTGCTTGTGCCAACACATTCTCCCACTGCTTGGGTCTGTCGGCCATCAAACACCTTAGAATATTTCCCAAAATTCTATTCACCACCTCGATCTCTCCGTCTGTCTGCGGATGATGTTCCAAGCTACACTGCAACCTCATGTCTAGTTTCTTCCATAGGGTTCTCTAGAAATGCCCCATAAACTTGGTATCTTTGTCCGATGTGATACTCTTTGGCAACCCATGCAATCTGACTACTTCCTTGAAGAATAGTAGAATAATGCCTGTGGCATCACTTGTCTTCCGACACAGAATAAAGTGTGCCATTTTTGAAAATCTGTCGACTACAACAAAGATTGAGTCACTCCCCTGCTGTGTCTTTGACAATCCTAGCACAAAATCCATGCTTAGGTGCTCCCATGGGGTATTCGGTACTGGAAATGGTGTATACAACCTCGTGTTTTGACTTCTTCCTTTTTCCAATTGGAAAACTCTACAATGTCGAACCCACTTTCCGACATCTGTCGCCATTCCTAGCCAATAATACTTTTCTTCGACCAATGCCTTAGTCTTGTCGATGCCAAAATGACCTACTAATCCGCTGCTATGCAACTCTTGGATGAAGTTCTCTCGCACGGATCCTCTAGGAATACACAACTGGCGTCCCTTGAATAGGTATCCCTCTTGGATGAAATAATCCAAGTATGGAGTTCTGTCGACACTCCATGGTTCACAACAAGCTTTCCATGCTTTCGCAAAATCTTCGTCGGCCACATACTCTGTCTTCACCGACTCTATCCCTGTTGCCTCAACTGTCGTCATGTTAAGCAATGCAACTCTTCTACTCAGCACGTCGGCAACCTTATTCCACTTTCCCAATCTATGTCCCAACATGAACGTATATCCCTGTAGGAACTCGACCCATTTCATGTGCTGCCGATTTAAATTCGACTGAGTATTCAGATACCTCAGCGCTTGGTGATCTGTGTACAACACAAATTCCTTGGGAAACAAATAATGCACCCACTTCTTCAATGCTTGGACAATAGCATAGAATTCCTGGTCATACATCGATATTTCTTCTTTGCATCATCCAACTTCTCACTGAAGAATGCAATTGTTTGGCCCTCCTGGCTCAACACTGCTCCAATTTCTATTCCACTCGCGTTGCAAACGACCTGGAAAAACTTGTCGAAATCTAGGAGCACTAACACTGGGCTCCCAGTGACCTTTTCCTTCAACTTGTTGAAATATCACTGGGCTGCTTCCGTCCATTTGAACTTCCCTTTCCACATGCACTCTGTCAATGGTGCACAAATCTAACTGAATCCCCGAATGAACTTCTTGTAGAAAGTGGCAAGTCCATGGAAACTCCTCACTGCACTCGCACTTGTCGGTTCAGGCCAATCCAATATCGCCTTCACCTTTTCTATGTCTATCACTAACCCTTTACCCGAGATTAAAAATCCCAAGTATACCAGTTCTTCCTTCATGAAGAAACATTTTTGCAGGTTCACCATCAGCTTCTCTTCCCGTAACTTCTGCAATACTTGTCGAATGTGCCCCAAGTGTTCTGTCTTGGTTCGACTAAAAATCAGAATGTCATCTAGATAGACTACAATAAACCTTCCCAAGAATGGTTTCAGTACCTCATTCATCAACCGCATGAATGTACTGGGTGCATTAGTCAATCCAAATGGAATGACTAACCACTCATACAACCCTTCCTTCATCTTGAATGATGTCTTCCATTCGTCTCCTTCTCTAACCCGAATCTGGTGATAACCGCTCTTTAAGTCTATCTTCGTGAAGTAATTTGCTCCACTCAAACAATCCATCAAGTTGTCCATTCTCGGCAATGGAAACCAATACTTGATCGTGATCTTGTTGATAGCTCTGGACTCTGTACACATCCTCCATTCTCCACCTTTTTTTGGCGCTAATACTGCTGGTACCGCACAGGGATTCAGATTCTCTCTGATCAACCCTCTGTCCAACAACTCTTGGACCTGTTGATTGAGTTCCTAACCTTCCATCGGACTCATCCTATGTGGTGCTTTGTTTGGAAAACTTGATCTGGAATCAAGTCGATATGATGGGATATGCTCCTCGTCAGCGACAATCCCATCGGTGTCTCATCGACTAGTATGCTTCGAAACTCTTCGAGCATCTTTCTGAATTTGATCGGAATCTTCACCATTGTTTCCTTCTCGACACATGGTCCTTTCGGAATGATAGCATAACACCCCGAATGCGTTTCCTCCTTTGCAAAGAATTCTTTCGCTGAACACATCAACACCCGTTTCTCCCAAAAGTTGCTCTCGCCCTACTTACCATCGGCTTGCTCCTCCGGTTTTGGTTTAAGATTCCTCTTCATGCCATTTTTCCACACTGTGACTATGTTGGATCGACCATCATAGATCATTTTCTGATCATATTTCCATGGTCTTCCTAACAACATATGGCACGCGTCCATTGGGATTACGTCGCACAGTACGCTGTCCTCTAACTTCACGACCTTGAAGTTAATCAGGCACTGTTTGGTCACCTTCACATGGTGTCATTTCTGCAACCATGATATCTTGTATGGGTGTGGGTGTTCTTGGAATGTCAAATTTGCTTTGTTGATTACCTCTGTCGATCCAAGATTCTCAGTGCTTCCACCATCAACTATGGTCTTGCAACACCATTCGTCGATTTGCACCTTGGTTCGAAAGATCGCCTTTCGCTGTGACGACTCTTTCTCGTCGCATTCGTCGTCCAAAACCAGTGTCTTGCTTGCTGTCATGGATCGAATTTTATTCTTACCATCCCCACTGCTGTCGGATGCCGATTCTTCCCTCTCGTCGAGTTGCTCATCCCTTCTACATCTAGGGTTCGACTCCTCTGCAGCATGTAGGTTCTCTGGGAATTCATATGCCTTGTGTCCCACTTCAAGACACTTATAATAGATTATGGCTGGTCTGTTAGCTCCCTTTCTATCGGATGGACCACTTCGACCATACGCACCTTGACCATGAGTCTCACGACCATCGCATCGGTTCTCTTGCGCTTTCTCCCTTGTCGATGTTCCTTCCGCATGTCGACTATCTTCGACAGATTCCCTGTTGTAACCTCTACTTTGGCCTTTCGCGGAAACAATCTTCGCAGCACGACTAGTCATCCTGCCACTGGTCGATGCAGATTTCCTCATCAGTTTCTCTTCTGCCTTCAGAGATAACTGGTATTATTCACCCACTACTCTGAATCTTGACATGCTCAATTCATCCTGAATGGTATATTTCAAGCCGTTCACGTATCTAGCGACAACTTCTTCTCCTTCGTCGGTCTGGTCCGACCTTATCGACAATTTGTAGAACTCTTCCATGTACTCCTTCACGGTCATCTCTTTTTGTCGAAAGTTCTGTAACTTCCTGAACAAGGAAATCACATAGTCATTTGAAAAGAACTTCCCTTTCAACTTGGCGACCATCCTGTCCCAAGACTTGATTTTCTCCTTGGATTTCTTGACCCTGTCAGCCTACACATTGTCCCATCACAATGAGGCATGACCCTTCAACCTTAGACATGCAGTCTTAACCCATTTAGGATCCTCGATATACTCTATGTTGACGTATTTCTCCATCTCTCTGAATCAGTGGATCAAGTCTTCTGGATACAGGCTCCCTGAGTAGGTACGCATGTCTATCTTTGTCCAACCTCTCATATCCATCAGAAGCTTGATGAGTTTTTCTTCTGGTTCATCAGCTACTTCTTCCCGAAGTGTCTTGCGATCAATAAAGCGATTCTGAGTTCTGTTATGTATGCTATCTCGTGTGTTGTCATTAATTTATTATTGCAGGTTCTTCACATCTGGTATCATAGCACTTTCTTGGGCTCGTTGGGTGGAATTTCTGCCAATTTTTTTGTTGTTGCATTTGTTGCAAGTTCGGATCTGAGAATAATCTCTATCCACTTAACTATGGGAAGTACTTGGGCATAAGCCCTAAAAATCATTGTAAGGAGTACCACAGGAACCCCAAAGTATCTGAACCATTGAGAGGACCTGCCAGCGAAAAGGGAAACGACCCCTACCTGATTGACTAGTTCCCACCCGTGAGGTAAACCAAGAGTTGTCGTTTGTGGCAAAGGAGTTATCAGTTTTACCTGAGCCGTGGAGTGAGGGGTACTGCCCCAATACGCAAGCCGTCAGATAACATTGGTGGCAGAATGAAACCCCTGAACATTTAGGAAGCCGAGCATACCTGGGGTCCATATCTATTTTCATCTAAACTGTTGCCGATCACTTCCACGCCATTTCATATTCAGCCATTTTAGATCCATTCCAAGCCGTTTCAGATTCAACCGTTTTAGATCCATTCCGAGCCGTTTGAGATCGAGCTGTTTGAGATCCATTCTGAAAGCCATTCCAGATCCAGCCGTTTCATATCTATTATGAAAGCCATTCTAGATCCAGCCGTTTCAGATCCAACCATTTCGATCCATTCAGATCTGTTTCAGATCCATTCTGAAAGCCTTTTCAGATCCATTCTGAAAAAACAAAAATTTGTTTTTTCACCACATCTCTTTTGTTTTAACTCTGTTTCCCATGAAAATTCACTGACACCGCTGTAATCCCATTCTGCATATTTCATTCCTGAGGACCTTATCCCAAATTCCACTTCCCAAAACCAAAAATCCCACATTTGTCTATTTTTAGGGTTTTCCATAACTTCTTCGATTTTCACCTAATTGCCTTCAAATTTTTCCACCGAGTTCATTCCCTATTTCTGCTTCTTTGTCTCTTTCAGACAAATTTTCCCATTCTTTCACCCCGCCTCTAAAATCCTCATTTTCTGCTTCCCTATCCATTCGAAAGTGTCCAAAACCTAGTCAAACCCCAATTACCCATAAGATTTTTTCCCAAATCGAAATTTCCCTTTAGTAAATAAGCTTCTGTTTGTGTTTTTCTACCCATTCCCTCCCCCAAAAAAAAAACTCCTGGTTATGGTTGTCACCCGCATAGGAGCAAAAACCATGGAGGAAGCACTTGCAACCATCCAAACCAAACTCTAGGATCTAGATGAAATTTTTTTCGGCCTCCATCTTGAGCATTCATCCATGAACAACAAACAACAGTTCGAGTCTTCATCTGACAATGGGTTCTCTTCTTCCAGCCATTTCCGTGGTCCGAAGCTTGATTTTCCTCGCTTCAATGGTATTGATCCGACTGGATGGAATTATCGTGGAGGAAAATATTTCAGTCTACATAATACTTTTGATGTCAACAAAGTTCCACTTGCATCCTTTCATTTGGAACAAGAAGCTCTTCAATGGTATTGCTGGTACATCAAGGCTCATGAAGAGCCAAAATGGCCAGATTTTTGTCAGCTCCTTTTGCAACGATTTGGTCCTAGTGCTTTTGATGAATTCACAGGAGCCCTCACTAAACTTCACCAAATTGGCATTGTGAGAGAGTATCAGATAGAATTTGAGAAACTAGCCAATCACACAGAAGGATTGTCTGATGAATTCTACAGGAGTTGTTTTATCAGTGGTCTTAAGGATGAAATCCGCTTAGAGGTTAAAATGTTCTGTCCCAACACAATGATGGAATCCTCGGGGTTGGATAAGTTGGAAGAAGGCAAGATTGCATCCCAACAACGCTCCAAACCCACTTTTGTTCCCTTCCGAAATATGGGTTCTTAATGACCTCCCATCCCGCTAGCTCCTCACCCAACTCCTATCAAGCATTTGTATGGAACAGAGATGCAAGCACGCAGAGAAAAAGGGATTTGTTATAATTGTGATGAGAAATTCACTCAAGGACATCGATGTCTTCAACAAAACCTCTATCTCTTGGATGTGGATTCTCCGCCTGCCTCTGAAATTGGTGAAGAAGCTCCATATACAATGGATGACCAAGTCGACATTCATGAGCTGCCTATTGACCCTCCGTCTCAGGAAGACCACCCATATATATCTCTCCATGCTTTATCCAGAATCACCACCCCCCAAACAATGCGGGTCAGGGGTTACTTCAAGAAGCTTCCTCTTACAATACTCATTGATTCTGGTAGCACTCATAACTTCATTGACCCTCGGATCGCCAAACAGGATGATTTTTTTGTCCATCCTTGCTCTAACTTTGAAGTCATGGTTGCGAATGTGGGCACCTTACCTTACAAGGGAAAGTGTCACAATGTGCGTATCTCTCTGGAAGATTATAACCCGCGCTCTGACATGTTTGCCTTATCCTTAGGCGGATGTGATGTGGTTTTGGGTGTTCAATGGTTACGCACACTTGGCCCCATCTTATGGGATTTTGCTGAACTTTGGATGTAGTTTTCAGTCAATGGGACATAACACAAATTTATGGGCTTACAACCAAGGTCTCTCTGCATCATCAGTTCACATCGCCTGGAAAATATCCTTAAGAAGAATTCACATGGTGTCATTGCTTAGCTCCATTCCATTCAGATGCACCCATCAACGGTCTCCACTACTTCCTTGGATAGATATGCAGGTGTCTTTGCTGAACCAATGGGATTGCCGCCTTCAAGATACCTTTCCGGTAAGCATTTAGCCGCATCTACATCTCAGCAGGAAATGATGGCTATTTTGCATACAGTACATAAGTGGCAGCCATCCCTATAGGGAATTATTTCCGCATCAAGTCTGATCTCCAGAGTCTGGAAAATTTCCTAGAACAACGGGTCTCCTCCCCAGGACAACTGAAATGGATTATCCAACTCATGTGTCATGACTATGATATCACTTACAAGAAGGGTAAGGACAATATGGTGGCATATGCTCCTTCTTGCACATTTGCTGACCCAATTTCTCTTACATCTATTTCTCTGCTTGTTCCAAATTGGTTGCAATCTGTTCAATAGGGCTATCTATTCTATGAAATCCATGCTTCTTCATCAGCAGGGCACTCTGGGTTCCTCAAAACGTATGACCGGGAACAATGTAACTTCTTTTGGTAGGGACTAAAAATGACAATTCAACAGATGGTGGTTGACTATGATATTTTCTAGGTCAACAATGGTGAAACGACCCTCCTTTCGGGACTGCTCGGACCCTTTCCCATCCCTACACAGATTTGGCCAACTAATTTTATGGATTTCCTAGAAGCACTCCGGTGGTACAATACCACATCTAAAATGACACAATATGAAGCAGTCTATGGACAGGCACCGCCAGTTCTTCTTCCATACACCCTCAACAGCTCCCCACTTCAGGAAGTTGACTCGGTTCTTCGAAACCGCGATCAGATTCTTCTCATTCTACAGGACAATCTTCACATGTAAATAATTCAACTAAAACAACAAGCCGAGTAGCACCGTTCTAAGCACACTTTTAACACAACTGGTATTGTTCTTCTTCGTCTATAGCCTTCCAAGCAATCCCCCCTGAAACTCAAAAGGCGTCAGTGGCCCAGAATGCAACCCGAGGATGCTACAGGGGAACCACTCCTTCAGATTCTGCATCAATTTCCACGTCTGAAGCTTTGAGGAAAAAGCTTTTTCTAAGGGAGAGGGGATGTTAGGAACCCATGTCAACCCTTCTCTTTACTTTGTTAGTATATTGTTGTTGGATGCATATGATTTGTAAGTCGTCCTGTAGTATTTGTTGATCCATAGTTTGTATTATCCCATGGTATTGACCCATAGTATTGGACGCTTATGCTTTGTAAGTCATCCCGTAGTATTATATGTCCCATGGTATTGACCCATAGTATTGGGCATAGACTTAGTATATAAGTGTGTGTTGAGGCCAATGAAGGAACCGTGAAGTTATTTGTATCGAGCTTGATCAAAGGAGGTTGCCTCCTCGAAGTGGCCTATGATCAATAAAGCGATTATGAGTTCTGTTATTTCTGCTATCTCGTGTGTTTTCATTAATTAATTATTGTAGGTTCTTCACATCTGGTATCAGAGCACTTTCTTGGGCTTGTTGGGTGGAATTTCTGCCAATTTTTTTTTCGCATCTGTTGCAAGTTCAGATCTGGGAATAATCCCTATCTTCTTAACTGTGGGAAGTACTTGGGCATAAGCCCTAAAACTCATTGTGAGGAGTACCACAGGAACCCCGAAGTAGCTGGCCCATTGAGAGGACCTACCAGCGAAAAGGGCAATGACCCCTACCTGATTGACTAGTTCGAGTTTTGTTCTATATATGCGTATAATGATTTGGATTCAAATGTATGTCATGGCGATTTTGGATGAAACCTAGAGCACCATTTTAGGGTTTTTATTGCAACGAAAACAATTATTAAGGCCAATATTTCAAACAAGATGTAATTTTAACCTCGAATAAAAACGAAGGTGATTTTGGGAGGACCATTTTTTTATTCGGAGATCAAGTTCACTTGAATCCAAGACAAGTACTCTCACAACTAAGTTAATATTCTGACTACATAGTACTCTAGGCAACTCATCCAACCATAAAAAATCATAGCACTCTCTTCCACTACCCTACTTAACACAATGAATATATGCTCTTTCTCTACTCAATAATCCCTTAGGAATATTGTTCCCTTACAATGGTATTTAGTATAGGTAGAAACAATCAAATCCAATAAATTATTTTAGGAAATAACTAGAAAAAGAATACAATTTGTTTCCTAATCAACCAATGAGAAACATTAACCAACAAGTGAATAATTTCTACATTTCCTAAGCTTTAATATGTTCATCTACAACTCCTTTATCCCTCTCCCAACATCTACAAATTCCTCTTTTATACTACTAATTCTGTCATTTTCAAATTTGGTTAATGGGTAACAAATGTAGAGAATACAACATGAGGAGTGGAGAGTATAAACTTGAGAATTGGAGAATAATGGGATAATGATCCCCAATGATGTAGGAGAATGAAGTACTCCTCACACTTCTACAAACTAATTTTACTTTTCCCAATCTTGCATAACTATACAAGGTAGACTTCCTCACCAACTTCCACATGAATTTATGATTGGATTCATAGGTAAAGGAAGTGGATGAACTTTATTGAAGGCACATGATGAAAAGGTGGGAGTTCTTAGAATGAAACTTGGTAATGGATGATTAATTTCTCATAAGATCCCTCTATGTTTCTTCTCTAGTGGAATCACATCCCATCCCGTGGTCTTTGCAACCATATTTGATTGCTATATATTAAATTCTAACATTAAGATTTTCATAGCTTTGAGTTCATCGTGGTAAGCCTACCACATCGTTCATACAAGTGTATTTAAAACATCTACATGACTAGCCATTCATTAGTCGAGGCTTGGCCCTGAGATGCATATTTACAACATTTACACATGATGTCATTTATTTTAGCTTACATGGATCAAACCCATTTACGATATGTACACAATTTGATACAACACATTCCATGTGTCAAAAACAAGGTATTACATGAATCTCCTCCCCTTTGGAATAACATTGGTTTCAATTCAGCTTGAGATCAAAACCGAACTAGGTACACCTTTTTCATGGCATCCTCTATTTCCCACATAACATCATTGGGCCAAAGTGCTTCCAATTCACCTTTACCTATTCATTAAGAACATTAATTTTTTAATTTTATTTTTAAATGGTGGAATCACATACAATCGATAACATAACTATTAACTCATTTTAATAGGTCACAAGATTACCCCATAAACAATTAGTAAAATTGATTTCCTTGCATGAGAGAGACCATGAGTTGGTTGACAGGCGGAAATTCAAATATGGTATAAATCATCCATCATCTACCATCAACTTAATGCACTTTGTCTCATTGTCACCATCACCATGTCTATCCTCACATCCATTATTTCCATCGTCATCATTGTGCTCATTGTCACCATTGTCTCCATCATGCTCATTGGAGTCTAGGCCATTTAGCCTCTTTGTTTATTGTGAAGAGGCATCCACAAGAAACATCATATTTTTAATGGCACCTCCCATTTCCAAATAGAACTGTGCCACCACTGATGTGTACGGTAAGTGGAAGAGTCGGCAATAGACCAATAAGCATGATAAGTTTGTAATACTTATCTCTAAAATAACACTTGCAACATTCTCTAAAGAGTTAAAATAAATATATATTTTTTTTTCAAGAGAAAAAAAATACCATTTTCTTGCTATTATTGTGAATCAAAGAAAATGTGAAAGTTACATCAATTCCAATCTAGCTTCAAAACCCCCCCAAAACTAGTTACAATCTCAGCCATACTGGGAAATACATTAGTACTGATAATAATAACTACATATAATCCACATAAATTATATTAATAACCAAACAACAAAAAGTCTGGAGAAATACTGAGCAAAACCCTAGTTTCCGAAATGGACCTAGAAGATGACACATGGGCCATGGGACCGGGGAGAGGGGCACCCCTAGAACTATCCCGATGTCCTGAATCCAACATAGTCGACGGTTTGTCTATCCGAGCCACGGTCATCATTCTATGGCTCATTCCATCTAACATCCAAAAGGCCTTCAGGGACACCCATTGGATACCTACCGGGGGCACAGAATTCCAACCGTGCAACAAAACTAGGTTCCGGGAAGTCATGCAAGTGTGTTTAGAAATGTTCCAGCTAGGAATGCTAGCCATAAGTGCCCGGTCGATGATTTTGAAAAGTTGACCCCCATGTTAAAAAATTGCATACTCCCTTACTGAGCAAAACCCTAGTTTCCGAAATGGACCTAGAAGATGACACCTGGTCCATGGGACCGAGGGAGATGGGCACCCCTAGAACTATCCCGATGTCCTGAATTCAATGGAGTCGATGGTTTGTCGATCCGAGCCACGATCGTCATTCTATGCCTTGTTCCATCTTGCATCCAAAAGGCCTTCAGGGACACCATTTGGATACCTACCGAGGCCATAGAATTCGAACTGTGCAACAAAAATGGTTTTCGGGGCATGTGTGTCTAGGAAGGTTCTAGCTGGGAATGCTAGCCATAAGTCCCCGATCGATGATTTTGCAAAGTTGACCCCAATGTACAAAAATTGCACACTCCCTTACTGAGCAAAACCCTAGTTTCCGAAATGGACCTAGAAGATGACACCTGGGCCATAGGACCGGGGGAGAGGGGAACCCCTAGCACTATGCCGATGTCATGAATCCAATGGAGTCGACAGTTTTTCGATCCGAGCCACAGTCATCATTCTATGGCTCGTTCCATCTCGCATCCAAAAGGCCTTCATGGACACCTGCTCGATACCTACCGGGGGCATAGAATTCCAACCGTGCAACAAAACTAGTTTCTAGGGAGTCATGCATGTGTGTCTAGGAAGGTTCCAGCTGGGAATGCTAGCCATAAGTCCCCGATTGATGATTTTACAAAGTTGACCCCAATGTGCAAAAATTGCACACTCCCTTACTGAGTAAAACCCTAGTTTCTGAAATGGACCTAGAAAATGACACTTTGTCCATTGGACCGGAGGAGAGGGGAACCCCTAGCACTATCTTGATGTCCTGAATCCAACAGAGTCAATGGTTTGTCTATCCGAGCCACGGTCGCCATTCTATGGATCGTTCCGTCTCGCATGCAAAAGGCCTTCAAAGAAATTTGCTAGATACCTACCAGGGGCATAGAATTCCAACCATGCAACAAAACCGAGTTTCGGGGAGTCCTGCAAGTGTGTCTAGGAAGATTCCAGTTGGGAATGATAGCCATAAGTGCCCAGTCGACGATTTTGCAAATTTGACCCCAATGTGCAAAAATTGCACACTCCCTTACTGAGCAAAACCCTAGTTTCCAAAATGGACCTACAAGATGACACTTGGGCCATGGGACCAGAGGAGAGGGGCACACCTAGCACTATCCCGATGTCCTGAATCCAACAGAGTTGACGTTTTTTTGATCTGAGCCACGATCGTCATTCTATGGATCGTTCCATCTTGCATCCAAAAGGCCTTCAGGGACACATGTTGGATACCTACCGGGGACATAGAATTCCAACCGTGCAACAAAATTGGGTTCTGGGGAGTCCTACAAGTGTGTCTATGAAGGTTCCAGCTGGGAACGCTAGCCATAAGTGCCCGGTCGATGATTTTGCAAATTTGACCCCAATGTGCAAAAATTTTACACTCCCTTACTGAGCAAAACCCTAGTTTCCAAAATGGACCTATTAGATGACACCCGGGCCATGGGACCGGAGGAGAGGGGCACCCCTAGCACTATCCCGATGTCCTGAATCCAACGGAGTCGATGGTTTGTCGATCCAAGCCATGGTCATGATTCTATTGCTCGTTCCATCTCCAAACAAACATGGTGTCACATGAGGCTAATCCTAGTTTCTCCTTTCAAGAGAAACTAAGAAAAAAAATAGTTTCTCATATCATTGAAGAAGACCTCACAGTCCCACGGTCAAGGGGTTTCAGTACTTGACCCAATCATGCATAAGTGCATAGTCACTTACTAAGAAAAACCCTAGTTCTTTATATCCATGAGCAAGATGATCATTAGGAAATGAAACCACATGAGAGAGGTTCCCCTAGATCAAATGCATTGTTATGGACCCAATGGATTTGATGGGTCATCGATATGATCCACTGTCATTATTTTATGGAAACTTGTAGGTCGCCTTCTAATGCCTTTTAGGGACACATGGGTGATTATGTCATTAGGGAATAAAAATTGAACCAGGCATCGGAATTGAGTTTCATAATCTCCTACTTGTGTGTTTGGACATCCTCGACCTGGACACACCAGGCACACTCCAAAGGTCAATGGGTTTCAATACTTCACCTAATAATGAAAAAAGTGTATAGTCACTTACATAGAAACACCCTAGTTCCTAAGATCAATCAAGAAAGACAAGAATTGGGTGATGGACCCATGGGAGAGAAGTTCCTCTTAATGGAATGCATTGTCATGGACCCAACATAGTTAAGGGTTCGTCGATCTGAGCCACAGTTATCATTTTACGGCAAGTTGCAGGCCACCACCTAAAGGCTTGAGGGACACTTGGTGATTCTGTCATTAGGGCATAAAAATTGAATTCTATAAGATCCTACATGTTTGCTTGGCCATTACCAACATGATAACACAATCCATAGTCCCAAGGTTGAGGGGTTCAGTCCTTGACCCAATCATCCAAAATGTGCATAGTGAGTTATTGAACAAAAACCTAGTTCCTAAGGTCAATGAACAAGATGAGCATAGGGTGATGGACCCATGGGATAGAGGTTCCCTTATATGGAATGCACTATCATATAACTAATGGATTTGATGTTTTGTTGACTCGAATGACAATCATCCTTTTATGGCGAGTTGCAGGTCACCTCCGAAATCCTTTCAAGGACACTTGGTGATTATGACATTAGGGCATAAAAATAGATCTGGGCATCTAAATTAAATTATATAAGATGGTGGATGTGTGTTTTTCCATGATTCGCATGGGAACACCACCCAAGGTCCTGATATTTAGGGTTTTTAGTACTTGATCCAATCATGGAAAAAGTGCATAGTCACTTATTGAGGAAAACCTTAGTTCATGAGATCAATAAAAAAGACAAGCACTAGGTGATGGACCCATGGGAGAAAGGTTCACCTAGATGGAATGCATTATCAAAGACCCAATGGAGTCAATGGTTCATTGATTCGAGCCGCAATCATCATTTTATGGTGAGTTGTAGGTCACATCCTAAATCCTTTTAGGGACACTTGGTGATTTTGTCATTAGGGGATAAAAAATAAACCAAGCATCAAAATTGAGTTTCGTAAGATCCCACATGTGTTTTTTTCCATGCTCGACATGGAAACATCACCCACAGTCCCAAGGTTTATGGGTTTTAGTACTTGACCCAATCATGCAAAAAGTGCATATTCTCTTAGGGAGTTGTTAGAGGATTTCAAGGATGGGATACTATAAATCATGCTTAAAAAAACCATTGTGTACATTTCATAATTTTTTTTTAGTTTATTTATATGTTTGATCTAATATCATGTTCTAAGAGTAGTAGTATGAGTACACCCAGTCTCAAATATGAGAGTAATTGGAAAGCCCATGATAAAATTATGGTAAGAAGGACATGAGATGCATGAGGTTCTTGAATTTTTGGAAGCTTGTCCACTATGTTTCTATTTTTCCTCAGAGTTTTTTCACAATGTAGTGACAATTCCTAGATATAAATGATGTTCCTATGGTCTAGGTGGAGGAAAAAGAAACACATACAAGATCTATTGAACTAAAGAACTAATGTATTGGTGTTGTAATTGATGCAACCAAATTAGCATAATCATGGAAGTGGTTTGACCACCTTAACCACTAAAATAATGTATTAGTCAAATATGGGGGGAAGTGATAATTACATGTCAATGAACACTTATATTCCTCCATATGATTATAAATGTACCACTTTACACTAGTTATGGGATCAATAATGTATTCTTCTACTATGTTTTAAGATTAATATGGTATAGTAAATATTCTTGCACTAAGGTGTCTTAAAGTGTTTTTTTTATTTCAACTCATAAATTCAAGACCACTACAATTGATCCATGTCTCAATTCATGATTGTAATAAAATATCAAACATGAAATTTATGTTGCAAAAAACTTTATATGGACATGCATGCATTATTATTTCAAGCTTCTCGTTGCAAATATCAACTTGTTTTTATCTATACCTAAGTTTTATGAACTAGGGTTTTCACCATTAGATTTGGTCGACAACATTAGCTATAGTTCCTATCACACGATAAGTATCTAGGTCAACTACAATATATTAGTAGTTATTAACAAGGCCTATATGGTAGTTTGACAGCTCCACTATGCACGTGCGGGAGCTGACAAAACCCAAGTCCTCTCACTGTTTTGGGTTCAGTGCCACCAAAGCAATTCCTCAAAGTGTCCCTGAATGGCCCCAACGTGTCAGACCAAGATGCTCGCAGCACCCAAACCGTGGATCCGGTTGCGAATCATTCGATTCCAATGGATCCGGGACGTTGGGTTTCATCTACGGGACCCCCCATAGCGTGCCTCCAACCCTCAGAAACTGTGTTATTGTGCCATCTCCAGAGCTAGGGTTTTTCTCAATGAAGGCCATGCAAATCTTGCTCAAGGCGACCATTTATCATACGAAGGATACAAGGCATACATGGCCACCGTGGACATGTCCACAATGGCCATACGCATGTGTGGGAGATGACGAAATCCAAGTCCGCTCGTTGGTTTGGGTTCCGTGCCCCCAGAGCAATTCCTCAAAGTGTCCCTGAATGGCCCCGAGGTGTCATACCAAGATGCCCACAGCACCCAAACCATGGCTCCGATAGCGAATCTGTCGATTCCAATTGATCTGGGGGGATGGGTTTCATCTAGCCCCCCCCCAAAGCATGCTGCCAAACCCCGAAAACAATGTTATTGTGCCATCTCCGAAGCTAGGGTTTTTCTTAGTGAAGGCCTTTCGAATATTGCTCAAGGGGGTCATTTCTCGTCCGAAGGATCCTGGGCGTGCGTGGCCACCATGGACATGTCCACAATGGCCATACACACGTGTGGGATATGAAAGAACCCATGTCCGCTCGCTGGTTTGGGTTTCGTGCCCCCAGAGCAATTCCTCAAAGTGTCCTTGAATGACCCCGGGGTGCCGGACCAAGATGCCCGCAACACGCAAACCGTGGCTCTGATCACAAATCCGTCGATTCTGATGGATCCGAGATGCTAGGTTTCAGCTAGGAGACCCCCCAGAGCGTGCCGCCAACCCCCATAAACGGTGTTATTGTGCCATCTCTGAAGCTAGGGTTTTGCTCAGTGAAGGCCTTTCAAATATTGCTCAAGGGGGTCATTTCTCGTCCGAAGGCTCCCGGGCGTGCGTAGCCACTGTGGACACGTACACAATGGCCATACACATGTGTGGGAGATGACATAACCCATTTCCACTCGCCAGTTTGGGTTCCGTGCCCTCGGAGCAATTCCTCAAAGTGTCCCTGAATGGCCTTGGGGTGCCAAATCAATATTCCCATAGCACCCAAACCGTGGCTCCGGTCGTGAATCCATTGATTCTGATGGATCTGGGACGCCAATTTTTATCTAGGGGACCACGCACAGCATTCCTCCAACCCTTGGAAATGATGCTATTGTGCCATCTCCGGAGCTAGGGTTTTGCTCAGTGAACCCTAGCTCCTTCACTGAGCAAAACCCTAGCTCCTTCACTGAGCAAAACCCTAGCTCCTTCACTGAGCAAAACCATAGCTCCAGAGATGGCACAATAGCACCATTTTCGGGGGTTGGAGACATGTTGTGAGGGGTCCCATAGATGAAACTTGGCAATGCAAGTCCATCAGAATTAACGGTTTCACGACCGGAGCCACAGTTTGGGTGCTGTGGGCATCTTGGTCCAACATCCCGAGTCCATTCAGGGACACTTTAAGGAATTTTTCCGGGGATACGAAACCCAAATCGATGAGCATACATGGATTATGTCATCTCCCACACGTGTATATGAAAATTGTGGACATGTCAACAGTGGCCACACATGCCCAGGAGGCTTTAGACGAGAAATGACCCCCTTCAGTAATATTTGAAAGGCCTTCACTGAGCAAAACCCTAGCTCCGGAGATGGCACAATAACATCATTTTCGGGGGTTGGCAGCGCACTTTGGGGGGGCCCCTAGCTGAAACCCGGTGTCCCGGATCCATCGAAATCGACAGATTCATGATCAGAGCCACGGTTTGGGTGCTGTGGGCATCTTGGTCCGACACCCCAGGGCCATTCAGGGACACTTTAAGGAATTGCTCGGAGGGCACGAAACCCAAACTAGCTAGAGAACATGGGTTCTTTCATATCCCACACATGTGTATGGCCATTGTGGACATGTCTATGGTGGCCACGCATCCCCGAGAGCCTTTGGACGAGAAATGACCCCCTTGAGCAATATTTGAAAGGCCTTCACTGAGCAAAACCCTTGCTTCGGAGATGGCACAATAACACTATTTTCGTGGGTTGGCGGCACGCTTTGGGGGGGACCCTAGATGAAACCTGACGTCCCAGATCGATCGAAATCAACGGATTTGCGATCGGATCCATGATTTGGGTACTGCGGGCATCTTGGTTTGGCACCCTGGGGCCATTCAGGGACACTTTGAGGAATTGCTCCGGGGGCACAGAACCCAAACCAACGAGCGGACTTGGGTTTCGTCATCTCCCACATGTGCGTATGGCCATTGTGGACGTGCCCACAGTGGCCACACACTCCCAGGACCCTTTGGACGATAAATGGCCCCCTTGAGCAAGATTGGCATGGCCTTCACTGAGCAAAACCCTAGCTCCAGTAATGGCACAATAACACCGTTTCTGGGGGTTGGAGGCATGTTGTGGGGGGTCGTCTAGATGAAACTTGGTGCCCCAGATCCATCAGAATCGACAGATTCGTGACCAGAGCCACGGTTTGGGTGCTACGGGCATCTTGGTCCAGCACCCCGAGGCCATTTAGGGACACTTTGAGGAATTGCTCTGGGGGCACAGAACCCAAACTGACGAGCGGACTTGGGTTCCGTCAGCTCCAGCACATGCATAAAGGAGATTTCAAACTACCATATAGGACATTTTTTAGGGTTGTTTGGATCTTAAGTGTTGATACATATGAAAAATGGCTAGATAAATGTTTCTAATGAGATTAAATGAGGGTTGTGCTTGCTCAAATCCCTAGGGGCACACCTCACACAAGAGGTCATACACTTATAACCACATCGTGATGCTCCCTAAGCTATTGAGACAATATTGAGAATCTGTGAGGCATTATAGAGTAACACATTTGACCTCCTAGTGTTATGTAAACACATAAGAAAGTGTTTTACCATAAGTCAATTAGAGAGGATATGCCATAACAATGATACCAACTGGATGTCCCCATTTTTATATGGCATATGGAAATGTAGGCTAAGTAGTTTGAAGGTAGACTAGGGGTATCTTTAGGACCAAGAATGATGTGTCAAATCACAACACATCTAGGATTGAGGGATATTTGGCCTCCATATGAGCATATTCAAATATGATTAGGAGGTTATGAACACCAAGTGTTGGTGTTGAAGGCCTAGATATGACTGTGAATATTTATCTTATTGGTGAGGATATGGACATTATTCAGAGGTTTTGAACAAGAGCAATAAAGGATATTTCAAAAAAACAAATAGGACATGTCTTAGGGTTCTTTGGCTTCCAAGTGTTGATACATACTTCATTAGGATATTTTGAGAACCATTTATGGATATGAGGGCCTTGTACATGGTTGGGAGGAGGAATACAAACCTTAATAAAAATAAAGCTTCTAAGGGAAGGGAAACTTGAGGTTTTGAACTTACAGGTGTATTAATTACATAGGTTCACAACAATGAAATAGGCCTCAAATGACAAGGATATGTTTAGCCTCCAATAATTGATATGGGTGCACCTAGGAGTATTTTAGCACTCAGTATGGGTTTTATGGCACTAAACATGGTCAAACGATGAAACCTTGACCTCGGGACCAATGAATTGGAGTGGTTGGTGTAAAACATCATTGTATTGTAATATTAACTTAATCATAACTCAAACATCAAATAAACGATATAAGATAACAATATCAAATAAACTATCTAACATGAATAACATTAATCATACATGAATAAACAATCACATGGCTATACTATGTACCTCAATCAATTAGGCCTTCTGGATCCTCTCGGTTTTTATTGTCTCGAACAACCTCTCATGCTCTGCATGAGGTAGTAAGTAGCGTACCTTGTTTGATGTCTTCATTGACATTGTTTGTAGTTGGATGTTTGTACCAATGATCAAGTGCGCAAAGTGATACACCCATGAACCTGGTCTATAATCCGTGTATGTGTAGCCACTGCTCTTTGGTCCCTTTCCATCTACTGTAAGATATTCCCCCTGAAAAACCATCGATCCAGTCGAAAAGGTAATGCCTTCACTATCGGTTAATGATACAAGGAGGGTTTTCTTCCCCTGGATGCATCATGCCAACCAATAATTCGTCCCAATTGCACTGTTTGTTGGGGTGACAAATGCATAGATGTGTCCTGCAAAAATGCATTTTACGGTCATATTCCAACAAGTAGTGGTTTGATAACTTGGATAATTACAAAAACAAGGAGGGAACCAGGATATGCATGCAGGAATGTTTACTTGGCTGTACAAGATCATATATATGATCATATTCATTCGAAATAGAGGATTGGCATTCCTCTAATTGGATTGTTTCAACAAATGCACATGGGTCCACTGCAAGTGATACATGATCCTATTCATCAACCCAATCCATTGATTCACACTCATCCCACTCACAACTGCTGTAAGGCCCACAAAATAAAGCAAGTTTCTGCATCCATATTTCAAATAAGGGGTTGTTTGAGCTTTGAACCGAATGAAATCCACGAGTGCCTTGCACAATACTACAGCTATAAGAACTCGATCGATCTATATAAACCACATTCCAGAAATTTTTGACAACATATCCTCTACCTGTTGGTCTGTGCTGCTCCGTGGTTCGATCTGACATTTTTGCAGAGAACCATTGAACTATGGATTCTGCATCCTGAATATGAGGGTTTTTTATGCACCTCATCTCCTCCCTTCGTAGGGAAGTTTTGAGACATGCTCCAACCCCATCATGCTATCCCTTTCCATGCCTGGTCTCAAAATAGTTCCATATATGCAACACATCACAAGTCTTGTGTAAAATACTCAACCACTGGAATACACGTGCATTTTTGAATTGCCCTGCACAACCATCTAACCATATCCAATGCTGATCCATCTGTATACCTATCTCCTTCAGCTGATCATAGAAAATTCTGAAGCAATGCTGCACATAATGCAGGTCATGGCATCTCTCGTCACTGATGTAGAAGTTGGTCTCTTTCAATATTATCCTCATGTCATTGCTGCTCTCTGGTGCATGCCTATATGTGATATGGACCATTATGTTAACTTGGTATGAATGGTAGTATTGACTTTGAATCTCATTCTGTGGCTGCAGGGTGTAGTTTTCAGCAAAGTCCACAACTGACAATATTGTGCCATTGGGAAAGGTGTCCCTGCACTGTCTGTACTGTTCATCGTGCCATCGTGCTACATGGACATGCTGTACATACTACTCCATCTTTTGGTAGAATTCCTTCATGAAATCGCAAATTTGTACTTGGTGCCACAAAACCAAGGGCATTAATACAACATGACATTTTCAATCTGAATATATATGTACAAATTCAACATGTACAGTATGAAAGTATGCAAAATTAGATTACCTGTGACTTCACCAATGCAATTTTTTTGCTTTCCTTCGCACTATCTACTTGATATGTCATTTACTTGAAGTTCTGCATTTCTACTGACATCCTCCCAAATTCGTGCTCCTCGGTTTCATAGATGCAACAGCTCAATAATGCAAATACACTGCACCTGGAACATGTACCATATAAACATGATATTTTATAATATTTTTTTCCTTCAGGTCTTGGACACATTATGCTATGTATAAAGTCTCTAGATGCATTCGGTGGTTGTAACGATGGGCATTCCTCCACAATGTTAATATGCAAATCACAAAATATATGTCTATATGTATCATAATAGTATTCAAATTCTACATGGTATCTATAGCAACATGTGTTGAGATCAATGCAAATTCTAACATACCAGGGTTTGCATTTTTCAAAGGACCTTTGGCCCAAGTTTAATTGTGTGTGCTCATTGTTGAACCTCTCGAAGAGTTATGTTTGTGTCGTGTCAAGGAAGTGCTTGAAATGGGGTTCACACCCCTTAACGCCTTTTCTCAACTTTAACACATATCTTTGATTTGATGACGGTCTAGTGTTATCATGCCAAAAATTTTGTACTAGTTCTTTAACAACATCAATAAGCTTCATGTCTGAACGAGGTAACCTACCAACAAAGGCCCAACAATATTTTTGGCCCTGTGTCTCAAGTTTTTCTCTAATAGCAGAATACATTTGAAGATACTTTCTATCTACTATAAAGATTTTACATGTGTGTGATAGCAGGCGACATTGACTTGTGGATTTGTCTACGACCGATTCTGACAGTACACGACGTGCTGCATTAAAATATTTTGTATGAGAAGTTTTTCCAATCAAATTAAATGCAGATTGTAGATTTCTAACAACATGATCGTTGGCCTCTGAACTTCTAACTACCTTTATGCCCAAAATTTTCCTAACATGAGCTAGACAATGTGATTTTAACAGAGCCATAAACAATCGACATTTTGCTGCATCGGTTTTGGATTCAAAAAATTCTTTGATTATCCTGTTACAATGGAAATCAATAATGCGTTTGGGAAACTTACCTTCAAGTCCTGAAAATGAACTTTCATCCACATGAATATGTCTGGGAGTTCTTCATTGTATGATTGATAGTCGAGGCAAGGGAGTAGGAAAGGAAGTACGAGTCTCGTCACCGGTTTGTTTTGGCCCTTCGATCACAATTTGGTCCTGCGAGGGAGTGTGTTCGACATGAGTGTGCTCTTCTTGGGGAGGTTTCCAATTAAAAACCTGTTCAACACCCATCCCTTCATGCTCGACATCAAGCAAGATTTGATTGACTTCTACCACTTTGTCATTGAGTGTTGATGGATCTAAGGCACTAACATCTTGATGTCTACGGTTTTCCATGTACAACGTGGCCTTTTCTCTTATCTCATGGGCCTTTTCAGGGGGCGGCTCCTTCCTTCTAGACTTTCTTTTATTATTACATCTGTTTCCCATATTCAATACGTTTCTTAACAAAACAAAAATATCACCCCTGCAAGAATGAACAACAAATAAGATATTAAAACTCGATGTGCATGATTATTAAAACTCGATGTAGCAATTGATTATGTACAACAACATCTAGTGAGAATGTTTTCATATAAGCTTAAAAGATATTGAGAATTCCATAGATATAACAACATCACCTCTAGGAACTCAATTGGATGGTATTGGATGGTGGTATGGGATGTTAGTAGGAGCACGTTTCCTACAAAAGGAGAAGCTCCTACTCACTTCATTTTCATGTTTTGGATGGGGGAAAATAGCCCCAAAAGATTACTTGAGTTTGATTCTTTAGGTGTTTGTGTGAGTTGTTGTACTGAAATCATGAGGAATTCAACAAATGTTTGTGTACTAGATGGAGATATGTGATTATGAAAGCTTATTGGTGGTGATGCAAGCAAGTTTTTTTTACTATTTTCATGAAAGGTTGAAAGCATTGCTTGGTGCATGTTGTAGTTTTTTTGTGGTAAGATGTTTTTATTGTCTATGCTGAAGATTAAGAAGACTAAAATACATCTATCATACAATTCATGAAGAAAAACTAAAATAGATACAATTCAAACAAAGTGAATGAAGACTAAAATACATTTAGCAAGAGGAAGAGGTCACCATACCTCAAGGATTATGATTGCTCTTTGCTTCAAAAGTAAAATACTCTTTTGATGTATTCACTATATGTAAGAAGAGTTCAAGTGTGTCCAAGCAGCATGAGAATTCAATCCAAGGAGCCAAATAGAGTCCAACTGTTGTGTATTCAATCAAAGGAGCCAAATAGAGCCCAACTGGCGTGTATTCAATCCAAAGAGCCAACTAGAGCCCCAACTCTTGCGTATTCTATCCAAATTGTCAAAGAAACACCAGATGGCGTCTGAATTCAATCCAAGATGCAAATGGCTATCGGACTATGCGTGAAAATAGTGAAAACATGTGTGGAATAAGAGAAAAAATGCAGGAGAAGAGCGTGGGTTATTTTCTGAATTTTATGCTCAATAGGGACGCACATGCGCTAGTAGCGCATGCACGCTAGATGCACGTGCGCGCTCCTAGCACATGTGAGATCTTGTTGAACGTTAAATAGTTTGGTGGGTAACGTTTACCTCATTTATTTCCAAATAAATTGATATGTTTCGGTTTGTTCCTAGAGCCCCTCCCCCATAAAGGCCTTTAGGCCCTCTTCTAAACATTAATCCCTAAGTGCATAAGTGCACAAGATGATGATGGGGAGGAGGGTGATGACAATGAAGATGATCATGATCCAGATGAAGATGATAAAGATGATGATGTTGATGAAGATGAAGATGAAGATGATGGTGATGATGATGAAGATGTTGAAGATGATGATGATGGTGATGAAGATGATGAAGATGATGATGATGGAGATGTTGATGGGGAAGGGGGAGATGACAATGATGATGAAGAGGAGGATGATGATGATGATGAGGATGATGATGATGATGATGATGATGATGATAATCATCATCATCTTCATCATCATCATCATCTCAATCATCATATGATGATGATCCATCTTCATCTTCATCAGCATCATCTAAATCGTCTTCATCATCATATGGAGCTTCTCTAATTTTGGATATAAGGAGGATATAAGATGATGATGATGATGATGGTGATGATGATGAAGATGATGATGATGATGATGATGATGATGGTGATGCTGATGAAGATGTTGATGATGATGATGATGATGATGATGAAGATGATGATGATGATGATGATGATGATGATGAAGATGATGATGGAGATGTTGATGAGGAAGGGGGAGATGACAATGATGATGAAGGTGTTGATGATGATGATGATGGTGATGGCGATGGTGATGAAGATGTTGATGGTGATGGTGATGGCATGAATATGATGATGATGATGATGATAAAGAAGATGATGATGATGGAGATGTTGAAGAGGAACCTAGAGATGACAATGATGATGAAGATGTTGATGATGATGATGAAGATGTTGATGGTGATGATGATGAAGATGTTGATGATGATGATGATGGTGATGATGATGATGATGATGATGATGATGATGATGATGAAGATGATGATGATGGAGATGTTGATGAGGAAGGGGGAGATGACAATTCTGATGAAGAGGAGGATAATGATGATGATGGTGATGATGATGAAGATGTTGATGATGATGGTGATGGTGATGAAGAAGAAGAAGATGATGATGATGATGAAGAAGTTGATGATGATGGAGATGTTGATGAGGAACCTAGAGATGACAATGATGATGAAGATGTTGATGATGATGAAGATGGTCATGATGATGAAGATGTTGATGATGATGGTGATGATGATGAAGAAGATGATGATGATGATGATGAAGATGATGATGATGGAGATGTTGACGAGGAAGGGGGAGATGACAATGATGATGAAGATGTTGTTGATGATGATGATGAAGATTTTGATGATGATGATGATGGTGATGAAGATGATGATGATGATGAAGAAGAAGATGATGATGATGGAGATGTTGATGAGGAAGGGGGATATGACAATGATGATGAATAGGAGGACGATGATGATGATGGTGATGATGATGAAGATGTTGATGATGATGGTGATGGTGATGAAGATGATGATGATGATGAAGAAGAAGATGATGATGATGGAGATGTTGACGAGGAACCTAGAGATGACAAT